>CM034154.1:318345864-319029532 GCA_019776745.2 Taxus chinensis | reverse complement strand
GTCTTTTGTGTTTGAATTGGAGGATGTGTGATGTGGCATCCTAAATGGATCCACATCATCCTCTTCTCTTCCCTCTTCTATAAAATTTAAACTCTTTGCTTGTTTTGGGTTGTTGAAACATTTTGCAAACTTCATTGGGGGCACATTTTTTTTCTTGTGTTTGAAACCCTTGATTTTGGAAGGAGTTTGGAGAAATATTTGCATGCTTGGGAGAGTGCTATTTTAGGACTGTGTTTTGTGCATTGAAGCTTTCTATTTGGAAACAAAAGCTACCATGGAAAGGTAGGAGCTTAGCTCTTCTTTTATGATTGTTATTTCTTTTGTGTATGAATGAATGATGCATGTTTTGATTTATTTGTTGGCTGGTTGGGTAGACTGCCATAGGAATGGTGTAGGAGAAGGATACGGGGAATCCATGTGGGGGGGCATAAGGGAATGCCATTGGCATCATAATTTTATGGAGGGAGTTTGGGTTTGGGATCCACCATGGAAAAGAAATAGCTTGCATTTCTTACTTTTGGGGGGCATAAGGAGGGATTTGTGGGGGCATAAGGATGTGTGTGAGATGAATTATTTTGGCGGTTTGTTCTAGTGGATTCCTAATTCCCATTGGGAGGCATAAGTAGCTTCCCCCATAGACCTTTCTCCTTTGGCTTGCATGATCAAGCCTGAGTTTTGTTTTGACTGTTTTCAAATACAGTTGTAAACTGTTGTTTTTGTGTGGAGTATGTTTTATATGAACTATTCATGTTGAAAGAATGCTATGTGTTGTGGAAGCTAATTGTTTCCATGGGTTGAATTGCACCTCTTATTGTATTTTGGTTGGGGCTTGGGGGCCAATGATGAAGGAAGGATTCTCGTTTCATTGGATGTCTTAGTTGGGTGGAGAGTGTTTCTTTTCCCCCTCTTTTGTTGTGATCAAATTGGAAGAAAAAAGGAGGCTTACATGTTGTTGTTTTGGAATAAAGGAAAATATAGTCTTGACAGTCCCTTGTGAAATATACTTTATTTGTAACCTTTCCCACTTGAAGTGGATGAAATTGTAACATTTGTATTGTGAAGAAAAGATGTTGTGATTGGATTGAAAGTGTATATTCAAAGTGTGAAAGACATTTACATTCTGCTCTGTACATTGAAAAGAAAGAAATTGAATTTTGTTTGTTACAGTCAAACTTTGAAAGATGTATTTTTGTTGAAATTAATAAAGAATTGAAAGATCCTCTCTCATATGCATTATTGAATTAAATTCAATGTTTCATTGTATGGAAAAAGAGATAGTTAGACCTCTGTTGAAAAAAGAAGAAGATATGTACGTGGAGATGATGTTGCATTTTATATCTTTGGGAATGTGTAAAAATGAAATTTAGTATTTGATTTTGATTCAGAATGGTTTTTTTATCAGCAACTAAATGTATTGGATTAATTTAGAAATGAAATTCCACACTTGAATGATATAATTGACATACAGTTTAAAAAAAATGTAGATCTCTGTTGTAAATATAAAACTGGTAATAAAGTTAACCAAGATGTATAGTTCAGACCTACACACAATAATCAACTTGGAAACATTATAATTCAACATGCTAAGACATATATGAACTCAAATTGACAAAGAAAACTTAAGAAAACAATTTAAACATTGCAAAATCGAACCCAATTCCCTTCCTCATCCATTTTCTGTCAATTGATGGACAAAATTCAAATTGGAATCAATTGAGAAAATTTACCTTCCTAAAACACTTTAAATCCTTCCTAGAGTAATCCTCCATGTATTTTTGGCATGTTGAGTGAAGAAGGAGATCAAATTGAATCAAATTTATAAGTTAAAATTTACCATTTTGCTATTTAAAAGCCCACAAATCATTTTTGTAAAATTGAATCTTTAAACTTAATCAAAATGTAAAATTTATGTTTCCTGTGAAAATAGGGCATTGAGATATTTCCATAAAGTCCTTGTTTGCCAAAAATCAAGCTTTCTAGCTCAAGTTATGACACTTTTAAGTTTTCCTACCTTGGCGGGAAAATTTGGGGAAATTTTCCCTGGCGGGCCCGCGGCCCGAAAATTTCCTGTCAAAAATCCTTAGAATTTTTTTTAAAAAAAATTCTTGGGAAAAATTTTGAACTTTTCTCCACCGGCCTGCAGCCAATCAGAGGTTGCAACATGTCCTCATGGGGCAGTGGCAGAGGCGCGACATTATTTTTTTTCCCTTAGGCCTTTTTAAAGATTTGGGAAAATTTCACCTTTTTCCCCGCCGGCCCGCAGCCTATCACAGGCTGCCACATGGTTGCATGGAGTGAAAACGGGGGTGGGGAGAGCCTTACCACTCTTCCTTTTAAATTTTTGGTTTGGGTAAATTTTGATTAATTTTCCTGCGGCCCCACACTCCCATCCTGTCTCGAGGAAGTCTCCTCCGCAGACGTACGGACCTGCACGACAAGCTAACCCTTTTGTCCTTCCTTCGGTGAAATTCGACAATTATCTCCACCACCTGCCTTTCCCTCTCCCTTCTCCTCACATCATTTTTTGAGTGCCATGTGTCCATGGTGGACCCGTGGATGCGTGGGTGCTAAATGGTTGTTCTTCCCCTTCGGTGAAAGTTTCCTAAACTCTCCTGCCGCTCCGCCCTTCCCTCTTTCTCTCCACTTTGGCTTAGAGCCCACCACGTGCCCCTGGAGGACCCGCGGAGGTACGGAAGAAGATTTTACTTTGCACCCATTTGGGGAAAAATTGCAAATGCCACCCCGCGACCCACCAACCCAGAAAAAGTTTTTTTGCCTCCTCTTGACACGTGTCCCCTTGGGGAAAATTTGACCCCTGAAGTCCGCCTGTCCATATTTGGAGTTTTACAAGGAGTTAGGAGGACTTATTTATATCATTGGAAAGGTGAGAAAATTTCCTATCCAATGGGAATGCTTTAGGTAAATTTTGAATGTGTTAAGTGTGAGAAAAATCAAGTTAAAACTTTGAGGCTATTAGAGAGTGGGTATGGTGATATTTTAACCCCTGAACCTAACTGAAACTTCCAACCCTAAAATTTGGACCATGTGACCTCTGGGAATTGTTAATAAATGAAAATTAGGTTCTAGTAATTTTAGAATTTTTTAGGAACTTTTTAGTGACAATTGTTGCCTTGCAACCTGGTTGTAGACACTTCTAATAAAAAAAATTATTCCATAATTTTCTTGACTAATCCTAGGTTGTTTCTTGGGTCTCAAGTGGGTTGTTTTAACGGGCATCACATTTAACAGTATGGATATTTTTAAACACATCTTACAAATGGGATATTACTAGCCCACTCTCAATAAATATTACTATGCATACATCAATAAATGTGTTAAATGTCAACAACAATCCAATCTTACTCACATCCCTAGTCAGGATCTACCCACTCAAGACCTATGGCCCTTCTCACAATGGGAACTTGACCTCATTAACCTCATCAAACCCCATTCATCACAAAGACATCACTCTATTATCAAAAATACTAAATATTTCACTAACTAGGTAGAGGATATTCCCCTGGTCTCTACTAAGGAAAATAAAATTGTCGACTTCATCTATCAATGCATCATATGTGGCTTCAACATTCCTCAAAAACTAGTCACTGATAATGGAAAATACTTTAAAAAAAGGAAGTTAAGAAATTATATGACACTTTTAACACAAAATTAAGCTTTTCATCACCCTATTATCCACAAGAAAATGGAAAACCATAATCTTCTAACAAGACACTTAACAAAATCCTCATGAAAAACATCAACCAAGCTTGTAAAAGTAAGCATCTTTGAATCTTGTCTGTTCTCTAGGATTATGAAACTAGCTTCTTCACTCCTATAGGTGTTATGCCATTTTCTTTAGTTTACATTTATGAGTTAATCCTACCCCTTGAATTTCAAATTCCCTCTCTCTACGTATCCCTTAATGACTTTATTTCCGATGAGGATTATCATCAAGAATGTTTAGCACAACTAGATTTATTAGATGAACGTCACCTAAAATATCTCAAACATCATCACATCTATCAAGAACATGTTAAATGAGCATATAAAAAACATTTCAAATAACATGACTTCAAAATTGGTGATATTGTCCTAAAATAAAATCAAAATGTCACTACTATGGAAATGAGTAAATGTGGAAAGTTTTCCCCTAACTAGATCGGTCCACATTTCATCACTCACAAGTATGGGTTGGGATCCTATCATTTATCTTCCCTCGATGGTATACCTAAAAAGGAACATTTGAATGCATTACACTTGCATCCTTTGTACTGTTAACATATCTAATGTCATAACATTAATTACATCAAAGATCTTATTCCACCACTAGACTATCATTCACCAATTGTAATTATTGGAAGCACGTGGTCTAGCGTCACTACCTTATAAATAATACCTTAAAGATGAGCACTAAGGCTCTATTTATTACATATTTCACATGGACAAGTTCCTCATCATAAGGAACCCCACAATTATTACATCCATTTACCTTTTATATACTGACTGAAAACATGCTAAATGGGTACACATGTGTAGTCTATGGACACAAATTTTCCCCTCCTAAAAATGGTCTAATACGCCTTCCCTCAGCGTAAAAAAAGGGTCAATAAATTCTATGAATTCACATTAAAAAATATAGACTGATCCCTCAAAAGATAGCCATTAATCTTGTTATCAAAAATAGACTGATCCCATAAAGGACAACTGCCAATCAAAATATAGACTGATCCCATGAAGGATGGCTATCAAAAATAAAAATAAAAAAATTGTAGATCACTCCCTTGAAGGATGGATACCCATATCATTATAAAAAGGCTTCCCACATTGATCTGCCTTCCAAAATTTAAAAAAAAAAAAACATCATAGGAAAGCTTCTCACATCGATCATATTTACCATTAAATAAAATTTCTCGTATTGATCAGTTTGCGTCAATAAAATATAATTGGGGCATGAGCCTACAAAGCAATCAAAATGATAACCCACTCTCATGTGTAAACTACATATGTTAACCCTTCCCATATTCTAGGAAGGTATACAAGCTTACTCCCATCTGTATCCAAGATCCTACATGTGACTACTTATTGTTAGTTATGTGTTGACTTTTGTTACAAGAAAACAAAGTGCATTGTCATCCTTTTACATTTTTACCGTCATGTTATATATGCATGAAATCCAGTATAAAAGAAAGCAATTCACATTTTTTCCCAAACCATGATTAGAGTACATTTTGGAATGCATATATCAACATCATAATATTGGAAGTAACATCATATCAACATCAAAATTAACATATCATATATCAAATTAACATCCATACTCATCACAACACATCAGATATATCTCAAATTATCTCAAAATCTCTTTACCTCACATAACGAGAAAATCCAGGGAGGTGTTCTATAACCACTCACTCGTAGCATCTCCTCTCCTCTTCGAGTGCTCTATACTGCTAAATGGTCATAAAACCAAGAGGTCCCATTTACCCTCTACTACTGGCATTCCTCCTATAGATACCACTTCTTGCTCTGCACCAAGCCTTGTTCCCTGGGTTGCACTAATAGATTCCTTTGACATTTTACCCACATTTCCATACTTATTTTTGCACCACAGTCATTAGTGTTATCATTCATGTCAAGTGGAATTGATGTAAAAGGTGTGAATGGTGAACTGAATCTCAATTAGGGGCATGAAGGTTGAAAGAGTGGCTTCGCAATGAACTGAGGGTGATTTCAAGGTGTTACAAGCTTGGTTAGTAAGGTAGGTGTCTGCTTATGGTTTGGAAATGCTTGGTGTGATTTTCTAAGGGGTCACACAGGTCAAAATTAATGTGTCTAGGACATGAAAAATCTCATAAGGTGATCATCAGGTCATGAGGTTCAAGTCACAGTTGAAAAGAGCATAATGAGGTGTATGGGCACAAAACAGGTCATGAAAAGTATAGGTAAGAATGGGAGGGGCCTATAAACACTTCCTAGGTAATTTATGATCATCTACAAGGCTTGCTTTAGATTTTAGAGGAAAGATTCAAGTTTTCACCAAAACTACCTTTGAGAACTAGTGGTGAAAGCTGAGGTAGATGAGATTGATCAAGGATTTACAAGCATATTTATGGGTAACCAACCTATGAAATATGTAGAGGGATTGTTTTAGTGATTCATGTCAAGTTTCATCAAGTTTTGAATAATATTATGGAAGTTGTTCAAGTTTTACTAAAATTGGTTTGTTGAGGAATGTAATCTAAGCACCCTGCCTTCTTAGCTTCCTAATTAAATTATAAATCCTACTTCAGATAAATCATAGAAGTAATTTTTTAATATAACTCCAAGCCTAACATTTTTCAATTTTTATAAGGAAATTGGATAAGAAAAAAATAAGTTATATTCATTTTTCTAACAGTGGTTTTCTCTCTCCATGTCTCCTTCCTAGAGCGATAAACACAAAATGAATTGTTTTGAATCCAAATAAATACTTCAAGTTCTTTCAACTAACCAGAGTTGTAGAATACTCTCACTAGGCCAAAATTTTGGCATATGTTTTCCTTATGGCTAACTGCTCTATACAAATTCAGCCATGTTTTGAATAACATTGGGTATACAGTGAAATTTTAGTTCAAGACGAGTCTCTTGTTTTGAAAGGTGTGTGACACATTCTTAGTGCTCATGAAAATTTTCAGGAAATATAAATACTATTTTAGTGATCACCTAATCAATTTAATACTTCTACCATTGAAGATAAATCAAGCCCAACCTGTCATGTTGTATGAAGGATGTTTATGGGCATTGGCTCAAGATTAAAGTGTGAAATGAATGTACAGAATTTGTGTAGGTCCAAGATAATTTTTTGAAGATCTAATTAGCCTTGGTGAAGCATAAATAGTCCTGGTTTGCATTGCTTTTCAAGATCCCATATAAGGTCAATCAAGTAAGACTAAAATTTGTGTTGCAGTAGTGTTTTTACCTCATAACCATTTCACTCAAGTTGTAAAGATGATGTACAGGTCCTCCTAGAAGTTTTATCATAATGGATAGTTATGTAAGTATAACTATTTTTCTAGTAATGTCTAGAATTTAAGGCTTGCATTTGTTACTTCATGAAATAATGAGCTTGGTTCCAAAGTTCCTATTTCTCATGACAAGATTACCTCATTTTAAGTCTTTTTCAGTATAATGAGATAGTTAAAGAATGGAGCACATTATAATGAATGTATTATAAGTTTGATAAGAGTATACATGTAATTTTATTCACCCTTGAAGAATGATTTTTCTCTCTGTAACGGTCATCTAGGGCTGATTTTGTAAGACTCACATCATGAAGTTATTTCACATCACTAACTGCAAAAGAAGGTCCGAAGATGGTTAAAGGAGCCTCAATTTAAGATATCATACAAATAATTTGAGATAAAGGTTAAGAATAAGCTATTAGAGGCTTGTAAATGAGAAACTAGGGTTTGAAATTTGAAACCCTCATTGTGCCCATTTTTTAAAAATTAGGCTCATTTGATCTTGTAAGCTTGATATCATATCAAATCCCAATATGTTGAGTTATGCAAGGTCACTATTATCCCAGGGAGATGTTTTTGAATATATGATTAATTGAGGAAGTGTGTGAAACCTTTAAAAACTATGAAGATGCATCTATGAGCTAAAAATAAACGTATACCCTGTCTCAGTGGATATTTCATGAAGAAGAGTTGTAGATGGTTGTCTTCTGACTGGTTTTGGTTGACCCAATTGTTCATCGCCGAAATGTGGAAACTAGTAATCTCTTGTCCTTGATGTATGATCAATCTAAGATATGAATGTAATTGTTCTTCCATGACAGTAAGCTTGTGATTATTGTAAAAGAGACATGAATGATGCATAATGCCCTATTTTGTTGATGTTTAAGCTCTAAGTGCTAATGATTTACATCATATAGACCTAGTTTATTTGAGTGAGTTCTTATGTCTTATCACTCTAATTTTGAAAGTGATAAAATGAATATAGAAGCACAATAGTGAGGAATGGAGTGAGTTAAGGGGATATAAGGATTTTTTAAAGGCTTGTGCAACACTACTTCATATTTTTTAAACTTGGAAGAATACTTTATTAATCCATGGGATTAAGTGCTCGGTAGATAATATGAAGAGGTATGTTTATACGTTACAAATTAGGCAGCAGATGTCATAAGGAAAGTTTTTCAGTTGAAGTCACTTGTACATAAGGTTTAGAGATTACCATGTTTCATTATTTATCCTTAGAGTATCTTGAATATGTTGGAAATTTCAGAGAACATAATTAATCTCATTCAAACACATCAATGTCATTAGAGGATGTTACTTTTGAAGCCTTCTCAACTCCTTTATACGAGTTGACTAAGGATGATATATGAAGATTCCTTGCATTTGAAGTTGAAAAGACAAGAGTATTAGTCAGTGTTATCTACAAAAGGCATGCAGATAAAAAGACATAATAAAAACTTGTCAAATGTGCATATGACAAATCAAATAGGAAGTTACAAATAGAGTTATTCTCTTCCTTGTTTCTTGAGCTATCTTGTTGAAAATGTGAAAAGTCTTGGAAGGTGAAGTTGAAAGGCCAAGTGTATGAGTTTATATTAAAAATAAAACAAAAATTCTTGCATTGATAGTAGTTATAGAAGATTGAGGGAGCTCGTAGATGCATGCAGAAGAGAGATGAGAACATTAGATGGCTAGATGCTGTTAGGATGAATATTGTGAGATGAAACTAACAGAGAAGAGTAATATGAATGTGAGAGGATAATTTTCATGAATTGGGGAGATTGATTCAGTGCATAATTCATCCTTGAAGACCTAATATGAGTTTTATGATCTAAGGAGAAGATTGATATATTGAGAGAGGAGTGCAAATGAAGTAGTGAGGTGAAATAGTGAGCACATTAGGTTGATGTAAGTAACCAAGTGAAGAAGGTGATAAATTTTTTTATGTATGTTTAAATTTTGATTTGTTACCGAGCAATCTAGGAGTGAGCTTCCTAGAAAGTAGGTACTTGTAGAACAATAGTCAAGTAGGTTTTTGGCATAGAATTGAAGTGGGTGCTTAAAATATGGAGTTAGAGCTTTAGGGTGAGTTTATTCTCACCACTTGGTGAGATCATTGTAATTCTTGTTAGAAAATAGTCCTTGATAATACTTTGATTTCTCCTTTTAGTGAAATTTTTTCCCTTATGGGTTTCCCACATCAAATTTGGTCTCTTCATGTGTCATTGTCTCTCTTTCTCTCTCTTGGTTGAATGTGTATGCTCATCATGGTAAACTAAATAGCTGTAACTTACTTCAAATTTTTTAAAGATCATTAAATCACCCCCCTCTCAGTGCCTAGAATTTCTAACACACCTACAGTGCCTCCTGTTGCAGGAAATATTTTTCTCATTATTCTAAGTATGGTTCATGCTCTGCGTGAATCTGCTCTACCTCCTATTGTAGCCTAAAATGCTCTTGATTGATGGTGTCCCACTTGACTATCAATATATATCTCTCCACTTATAAAACATCATGAGCTACATGTGTCATGGATATCTTGTCTCCACCGCCACCCTCTTCCTCCTCCTCTCTACTCCCTGTCACCTCTTGCCCACCCTTTCTCCGAAAATAGCCCATTGCTATGCCCACCAAGCCATGAAACCATCATCCACCCCTAAATAATCCTCCTCAATCTCATCACACTCCCCCTCCTCCTCTACTAGCCCTGCCACATCCACTGATGGCACAGGTAAATCAATCTCAACATCATCACGCTAATATATTATCCACTTACCTGGAATTTGTTGAGGGAATCCTAACTATATCCACACTCAGGGAAACTGTACAACCTCTATCATATCTGACCTCTTCCCCCACACCCACATCACCCTCCTCTACCCTATTAACTATGCATCTATCCCTGACCAATAAAGGTATCTCACATATGGCCTCCAGATCACATCATCTATAGATAAGTACTATACTCTATCATCATAGTATCTCTAGTCTCTCTCGATCCCGTCATATCTCAACCAATCAAACTACCATACCAAAAACCCCACGTATTTGGTTGGTTCACCTTATCTCTATGGTAACCTTGGTGTCCTTACAACAACAATGTGATCATATTCCTAGCAGTGTAGCAGAAACCCCACATCCAGCCCAAATATGTGTCCTCTTATAAAAATATAAAGCTCATGGTAAAATGAGCCAAAAATGCACAAGCCTAGGCATATCATATCTGGTTCTCCATGGTATCATCAAAAACACCTGCAAGTCCATGGGAACTTTCCACCCCTGAATCTGGCAGTGTATAATAGGAAATCACCAACATAATAATCAACATCAGCTAGTTACCTGAAACATATGCATCATAATAAGAATCAATATAGAATCCCCCTGCCGTAAATCCTATCACTCCAACACCATCACCATATAACCACATCATCGTGTCAAGGTGGGCCTCTTGGGTGATCAGAACTACCTACTCACCCTAAATAGGTAATCCTAGGATCTTTTATACATCCTCTAGTGTAATAGTCATTTCTCGAGTTGGGAACTAGAATGTCGTGATGTTAGGATCCCATCTATCAATTAAAGTTATCATTAGCCCCGAGTCTTGAGGATTCTGTCGGTAATAGAAAATCATCCTAACCAACCATGAACAAATAATCCCACTCAACATGATTCACATCAGAATAGGTCATATCAAACATCTTGGGAACCCTATCTCAAATAGAGATAATCTCTCTTTCCTGCAAAACACACAAACAAAAAACATCAATTAACAACTTCACACAAAATCACACCATTCTCTTCCAATTTCTAATCGGAAATGAATGCACTAATATAATCAATGGTGACCCACCCAATTTCTGTTGATTGTAAAATCGATGCCAATCCAACGTTCCCACCCCAAAATTCAAAAAATGCACAAAAAAAATAAAAAATGAACAAAACTAAAAATAAAACACAAAAAAGTCTACTTACCCCTTTCCTAGTCCTCTTTCTCTTCCCCCCATTTTCATTATCCTCCATCTCTCCAAAAACACTTAAAAATCACAATCCAGAGATCTCAAATTACAATCAACCACATCACAAATGAACTATTTACACGGCCACTCGGCTTATATATTTTTCTTTTTAGGAATTTTTGAAGACCACTAATCATCACCAATTTTGTACCTTTTTGCACAAACACATCAATGTTGGTCACCTAGACCTCTCTTATCACAACAAAAAATATCAAAATCTTCATGCCTTTTCTTTATTTCTCAACAAACCATTAAAAACCATGTTTTTTACCATATATCAAATTTTACACACCCTACAGATGTTTCCTTTGATCCTTTGGTCCCCTTGTCTCAACACATCCTTATGAGAGCACTCCCTTTGGACCTTCTCGACGTAGTAGTCTTTCCACAACACATGTATGTAGGTGGTCCATATTACACATCCCTACCAATTGTTTGATAATATTACTACCACCATTACAAACTTCTCCAACATGTTCATTGGATGCTATAAACAAATATCCTAGAGCATCTCAAAGTAAACCTATCCAAAATAATGAAATCTCTTCAATCAAATGACCAAAATATTTGATCATTTACTTGAGGGGGGGAATATATCAAAACATCCTCATCACAAACCTGGGGCCTCCTCACATTAGTTTTTGTCTCGCAACCTATGCCTATAAGAAGCTCAACAAAAAAGGGGAAAATTTAGAAACCCTTTTTTAACCCCTAGGTGACCCAAAACACATCAATAAAATTATCATTACCTATCTTATTATCCCTATCCTAAGTTTCATGAAATCTACTTTCATAAATCATAGTTTACCCAAGTAAAAATACATTTACTCTGCATTAACCACTCAAAATAACCTAAACCCATTTTACCCCATGTATCCTAACCCCCTAACCTCCTACAACTTGAATCCTAAACCTCCGAAAATTTCCCAACATCTTGATATCATGCATGGAAAGTGGTTTTAATCATTTTCCATTCTTACTCTTGTTGGTTTTAACCTCTGTGGTGAAATCGATGACGTCATGCAAATGTGCAACAAGAAAATTGACAATTTTCAGGCATGACAACGATACCCCTGTGCTAAAATTTTCAAGTCCCACCCCTTTTGAGGAACCCAAGGTTTAATCATTAAGTCCAATGACCTCTCAGATGATGTTAAATCAGTCCCCTAGGTGATTTAGGAAAGTCAAGTCAACCCCTTAGGTGATTTTAGGAGATCTTAAAAAATGCAAATTTTAGGTGGTTGTGGGAAGGGTTACCATTGGCCTTCCTAGGACTTGAGAAACCCCCTGGAGTGGAAGGGAGGAGCTAAATATAATGTAGAGGTGAATTGAAGGTATAGAAACATCATGGAAGTGATTTTGGAAGATTCAGGAAAGATTTGGAAGAGTTGGGGCATTTTGATCAAAAATAGGGTTCAAGGCCTAAGCAGTGCACAGGGCCCAAAACACTACTGAGCTTTGGGAGGTGATTCTGGGAGATCTAGATGGATTTAGGATCCAAACAAGACATCTTAGAAAACAAATTTCCAATTTCTACAATATGGGGAAATCATATTTTTCACAACACTCTAGCACATTAGGTTTATAACTAGTTTTTTCCATGCACAACTAGGGAGCTAGATAAAAAAATCTTATTTTTTAGCTCGTAAATGGAAGAATCAAGATCTCAAACCCCCACCATTATATTAACTAGAAGGAAATTTTTAGTCAATATCATATAAAATATTTTCCAAAAACATTCCATCGGGAGCTCAAGATATCACCGTTTGAAGTTACCCTCAAGGAATGAGTTCAGGAGTTAGTCAATTTTAAGTGAAGACACGTGTCAACTCTAGGATCCTAGCACAATTTTGTGTCCCTTTGATCCCTCAAGATAAGGGAAATGAGGGAAAATAAAATTCTCCTAGCCCCAATAATCCCTTTGGTCACACATGGAACCTCTCGGATTGTCAGTTCAGCCCTCACATGCTTGTTGGAAGCTCATCCCATCACCGTCTAGATCGTGATAAGTGTCAACACCAGGCATGCCATGAAAATTGATGACCCTCATGTCCCTTTGTGGTGAGGTAAATGAGGGACATAAAAATTCACCCAGCCCCAAGAAGCCTTCAAGTCATCCATGTGACCCCCTCCAGTGTAATTTCTCAGCCCCCATGAGCTAGTGGAGCCAAATGGACAGTCATCGGATCTTCGCCAAATGTCGCGATGAGGCGCAATGTGAAAATTGATGTTCCTCATGTCCCTTAATTCTCAAGGGACATAGGGGAATTTCAAATGTTCCCATCCTAAGGAATTCCTCCTGGTTCCTCATGCGACCATTTCCCAACCCCCAGGTGCTTCAAGAAAGCTTTTTGGCCAAAGTGCTCAGCCGTTGGAATTCTGCCAAGTGTCACATGGAGGCACGATGTGTAAATTGATGTCTCTTTCATCCCTTAATGCTAAAAGGAAAAAAAATTATGCTCAACTCTAACTCTAAATTTTTAAAATTTCTATCTCCTTTTTCTCTTCTTACTACTTCTCCATTGTCAGAAGAAAGTTATGGAGAACACCTCATTCCACCATTTTTGTTCCAAACCAGATCTGCCATAGAAGTCAATCCTCCCACTCCATGAAGATACACAGTTCTCAAAAGAAATATTTATCAAGAGATTCGAAGGATCGAAGAACAAAAGGAGAAGAATGAAGAAATTCACCTAGAAACCTTCATTGCCGTAAGACAAAGATCTGAACATGTCTTACTAATCGGAGCACGAAACGAAGAAAATTTTACTGTTATGTTATTCACTCTTGAAGGATATTAAAACCTCACCTTCAAATCCCCTAGTTGCAGCACGAATGACTCACAGTGAAGAAACCTCCCTTCCGACTCCACGAAGACAAAAATACTATTTCCCGTCAAACTAACAATCAATTTGAAGAGAAATTCCACCAATGGAAGAAGAAGCAAAACCAACAAAAAAAATGTAATTTTTGTCACAAATGGAGAAGAAAACTAGACCTGTAACTTTCAAGCTTCATTAATGGTTGTCGTGTCCAGAGCTTCCACTAGATCAAAAATTTGAATTTTTAAAATCTCTCAAACTCGTAATCGGGTAATTCTAAAATTTTAGAGGGGCAATATTGGGAAAAAAACCCACATCAAAAAACATTGTTCCACCATGATCTGACTACTGGAAGCTTACTTTATAAAATTAGCAGGTTTTTTACACGGGGGACTGCTATTTCAGGTAAGTCACCAATTGAAGAAATTACAAAGGAGGTAATGAACACATAAGAGGTATCACACGTAAAAATCATTGAACTGGTCATCTTGATCCAAAATTGACACTTACTAAAAATAGAAAGTAGTCTCACGAGCACCTGCTAAAAATAACAAACTGGTCCAAAAGGTATGGGGAACACAAGGAGTAGAAAGAATTTGAATTTCCACATCCATTCAAGTTTCGAAAGAGTCAAATTTTCATGCTTACTAAGAATAGTAAGTTGTCTCCTAGGTACTTACTAAAAATAGTAAGTCATTTCAGAGGATGAATTTCACAAAAGGGAGCATTCTGAGAGTTGAACATTCAAATTGGTAGCTGCAGTTAGAGTTTGGAGAAGAATTTTCACACTTACTAAAAATAGTAAGTTGTTTTTTCCATAAATAGTAAGTGTCAAGAGACAACGGGACTCAAGTTTATAGAATGGGCATTGTCACTAAATATTTCCATCACTAAGATTAAATTCCCATCTCCTCAATGTATGATCTTCATCAGTGGGTCGTAACATTTTCATAAGAAACATCTTTAGTGTCTCTCAAGGATCTTTCATAATTCATCTGGAGAGACCCTGGCAATGTCTTTCGACACTCATTACATGGTTTGGGTTACAAGTATTTCATACATAGGGTGAAATTTTTTGTCATTGGTAGAAACATTCAACAATGTTTCTTAACACTCAATCCAAAGAGTCGGTGGGCCAACGTGAAATAGTTTCTCAGGGTGCAAGGAGTTTGAAGATTTAGAGTGTTGCTACATTTGGAGTGTTCCATCGACGAGGACCAACAGACTTGATCAGGAATGACTCATCTTCCTCTTTCTCTCTCTATCTCTCTTCTCTTCCCTCCTAACGTTCTCTCTCTTCAATGTTCTAATTTCACGTTGGGGTTTGCACTTTTTGATGTCATTAAGTGACTTTAGAAACATGATATAAAGATTAAGTCACCTTGTTTTTATAAAAGGGACTTAATATTTGATAGGAATATGAACAACCTAAAGTTACAATGTGACATATGAAAAGTCACCGGGAAGATGAAGAATTGTTTCTATTCTATAAATTTTAATGAACTCCTCATTTGAAGGTCTTCTTAGACTTCTTAGTTCTAAGCTATATTTTTTTGAATTCATGAGAGAGATATCCATGTGAAGAGAAAAAGAGATAAAAAAAATTTCTTCCATATTTCCCTATTCTAAAATGTCTTCCATTCTTATTCTTTGTACAATTTCTTCTTGAGCATTAATACAAGAAGAAGGAATTTTCACATTTTTTTACTAAGGGATTTGTTGATCCTTTGTGTATCATTAAATTATATTTGGTCTTGTTGTTGTTTTGCAGAGTATTTTTTCTTCCCAATTTTAATGCATGTGATGAAACTTCTGACTAGTGTATGCAAGAATCTGATTTTCTACTTGCAACATTAGTTTTTCTTATCTAACATTCTCACTCCCTTCCCCAATCTCCTAGAAAATTCCTCCCTTACATATATCTATAAGCCTTTGCCTCATGTTTAGTGGAATTCCCCTATTAGATCCCTAGCCGCAAGGCCACCAGGAAAATCCATATTTTCACACGCATGCAAATGCGAGAACTACACCAGTTAAGTAGAGGGACTTATATTCCTAGAGCATTGGCAAGAAATCCACCAATTTGTCCCTGAAAATTTTTCTTGCCAACAGTTTTTGGCACCCACCGTGGGGCAGACTTGGCAACATCTGCACCCAAAATATGACCGTAAGGTCTAAAAATAAAAAAATATATAAAATATCCAAAAAATGAAAAAAATGAGAAAATAAAAAATTGGAGTTGATGAAATCCCATTGCCGAGAAGTGCATTACCGATTCCTGCACATGAATTTTCACATTCTACAGTGTCCTTTCATATTCCCATCATAAAATTTTCTCAGAGTTGGCTGTAAGAAGAAATACCAAGTTGAGCAAGTTAAGAGGTGTTGTTGATTCCTCTTTCGAAGCTTTCCAAAACCAACAAAATCAAATCATATATAACCCTTAGTAATTTTCTCAAGCCTCATCCCCATTTAGGTCTTTAAGTACTTCACCTAGGAATCCCATCCAAACTCCTATTTACAATCCCCCTTTAAATTCTCCCATTTTCAACCGTTGTTGAGCATTGAGTTCCTGAAGGAAGAAGAACTTGAAGAAGAATTTGTATAAGTAAGATTTGAAGTGGAAACAACAATGGTGGAAAAATCATAAAATACCTCAACCCATTGTTCCATGGGGAAGAAATATAGGCCCGCTCACTCTTGAACCACCTCTTCATGATCTACCAATTGGTTCCCACAAAAACTTTCCAAATTTCAAAGGTGATGGCACACAACATCCTAAAGAACATATCACTGGTTTCACCACATCATGCAAGATTCTTGGAGTTGCACATGAATACATTGTCATAATATTGTTCGTGGAATCTCTCCAAGAAAAAGAAGCATAATGGTTCTACCTCTTTCCTACCAAATCAATCACTCATTGGAATGATATCAAGTCCAGGTTTGAAGAAAGATTCAAATCTACTTGAGGATTGTCAAGACCTCCTTATTTAATTGGCACAAATGAAGAAAGGAAGAAAACAAAAGTATGAGAGAATTCGTGGCTCATTTTGACTAGTTTCTCTGAAGGATACTAGAAGAGGATTCACCATCTGAAAACAACATCAAGAGATTCTTCATTAATGCTCAATCACTGGAAGTAGGATTTTTCCTATGAAGAGTTCAACCAAGGAACATTGCAGAAGTGCAAAGGATGGCAATTGAGCTTTATGACAATCTCATCCTCTCTGGAAAGATCAAGAACCCTTCAAAGGGTAAGGCTCAATGTCTGGGTGATGAGAGAACAGATCCATCGCTGCAAAAATTGGAAAATTAGATGGCATCGTTGAAGAGGGATTTTTTTGAATGAGTATCTTCTCAAAGAAACAACAAAATTCAAATTGCAGGAGCACCCCAAAGGCTCGCCTTGGAGGCCCCACCCGTCAATGTAAGTTGTAGGATTCAAGAAAATGAAGAAGAGATTGAACAAGAAAGTGAAGGTGATGATTTCCTAGAATTTGATGAACTTGAGAATGATACACAAATCAGATTCTATGAGTATTCTGGAGGTGATGAAGATGACGAAGAATATTTACCCAGTTTCTCATGTGTGGTATTCACTCATTCTTAGTCTGAGAAAGGATTCTCTTCCCTCCACTGTTGCAAAGAAAAATAAGACTAAATGATCCTCATGTGGTGACTCCACAAAAAAAATAATCAGTCAAGGATCTCCACTCCCACCTTTCATGGAGTCTGCACTGGAGAAACCAAATCCTATAGCAAGCACGAGGTCACCCATTATTGCAAGTAATTATTCTAATATTTCTTTCAGTTCTAAATCTAAATCTACTCCTGTAGGATCTAGTGCTTCAAAAGTTCCTAGTGTGCCTTTCAAAATACCCTTTGTTCCCCAAACATCAACCCTTACTTCCAAACCTATCCTGGCTCCTAAAGTAGTCCCTTCATCCCCTTTTTCACATCTTCTCCCTTTGACTTTGTAGAATATGCAAACAAAGCCAAGGTGCAGATTACTAAAACCAAATATTTGTGGAATCACCCCGAACAATTCGAGAGATTTGTTCAATATATCAGGAGTGGTAGTTTAACACCCAATGTTGTAACTCCTAGTTCTAAAGGAATACTACCAAACCCACCTACACCTCCCATCTAAGAACATGATTTCTTTGAGTGCATCCAAGACTGATAAGGTTGAACCTTTCTATGTCTCCCTTCTCATTGGAGAATATGTATTGAACAACTACATAATAGATTTTGGTGCCTCCAACAATGTAATGTCTGTAAAGGTCTCCAAGGTTCTCAAACTCACCATGACTCCACCTAGTGGCTCTTGTTACTACTTGGAGTCAAAATAGGTCCCACTTATAGGGAAGGTCAAAGATGCACAGGTGGCTCTTGCCAAATTTATAGACAAGAAGGTTTCAGTGATAATTTTGGTGGCAGATATTTCGACTTCATTTAGAATGTTGCTAAGTAAGAGTTTCTGTCAGTAGTTGGGGGGTAAGATCCAAATGAATTGGTCTTCTACAACCATCTTGGTTAAGGGAGACATGGAAAATTTCTTCTAGAAAAGAATATGAGGTACACAGTGAAAAAAGCATGGAAATCCTAAAGCTAACATTTTGTACCAAGATAGTAGGAGGATGAATCTTTTCATAATGACTAAAGAAGAAGAGGATATTCCCATTTTGATAGGACCAAACATTCCTTCCCAAAGGAGTATGGATCTTGAAGAAGCATTGAGTAACTTTGAGTACCAAGAGGATATACCTAATTTTTTGGATAATGTGAGCCAAGAAGAAGAGTAAATGGTTCTTAATGATTTACAAATGGAGAAACTAGCTTGTATGCTTATCCATGAAAAAGAGATGTTCTCATTCCCATTTGGATATAAAGATGATATCAATCATTCCATCCATGGAGGGATAATACCAGCTTTTGATGAGCCCATGAAAGATTCTGAAATAAGAATATGTGCAAGATCTCCTAAGATTTGTTGAAGAGACAAAAGATCCTGAGCTCAGTCTTGAACTCCTGATGCAAGCCATGAATTTACAAGACAAGCGTGAATTTGAGTTGGAAGCCTCAATTAGTGTGAAGGTTGGCCATGTTGAAATAAATAAAGATGAGAAATATGATGTCTCTCCTAAGCCAATAGTTGATGGATACAATGAAGAGATGGAGGTGTTTTATTTCCCATTTGAAGAAGAAAACTCTTTTCATGATGAAAAATATGAAATATATGGTGTTGAAGTTCATTGAAGGAAAATATCCCCTTGAGAAAGAAGTAGTGGAATGTAATAAGTTTTAGGGCGATGAAGTAATCCATCCAGATAGTTTCTTTGAGCTTTAAAATGAAGATTCTCCAAGGACATACAAAGATGAACCATAGGAAGAAACAAATTATAACTTCGTGAAAGAAATCCTATATGAGATAGAAATTATGGAAGACCCTGAGCTAATTCTTGATCTCCTAGCTCATGCCATGGCTATACAAGACAAACATGAGGTTACTTCTGATCCTCCTTTCAATATTCAAGCACCTCATAATGGAGTAGAGACAAAAGATAAGTGTGAGGTTTATCATGAAAAAGAGGTCAATAAGCATAGATCTGGGAAAGAAAAGAACTCAAAATATTCAAGCAATTGGAATGAAAATCAGCCATGGGGCAGCAATGGGATGCTAAATGGAGAATCAACTATGTGGATAAAATCAGAATGTAACTAACACTATGAAACCAATTTCAAAGGGAATGAAAGCAATGGAATTTCTAAGAAAAGGCCTGAGCATCAAGAAGCTCATGTAGACTCACTCCTACCAAGCACATAGACAATCATGAAAGCACATGGATTTCATAAATAGTTAAGGAGAGGAGGATAATTTCTTGAACTAGTCAATGGCTTCGTGGAACAACATCACTCAGTTTTTCCCACTCAGCGGTTACCTCTAGGAAGAGAAGTGTGCTAAAGGGAAAGTGGGTTGTCCCCTACCTTGTACCATAGGTGATTGTTAGGTGTGTTTCCCTTTCTGTTGTGTGTGTCTTTCCTTTCTGTGTGTTGCGTGTTTCCTTTTTTTGTAGTTTTTGGTGTGTGTGTGTGTTCTTCTTGTTATCTCTCTCTTGTCGTAAGTTGGACATGACTCCATAGGGCCCAATGAATAAGGCATTGGTCTTTGTATTGTAAAGTTGATATTCTGGGATTCTTCATATCATGTCATTTTTTGTGCTCATTCCATACCATGTCCCCAAGCTAGAGCCAATTTTTTTCATGTAAATGTGTAATAGGAAAATTGACAATTTTTTAGCATGACAACGATACCCCTGTGCCAAAATTTTCAAGTCCTTCCCTTTTGAGGCACCCCAGGTCTACTCAGTCAGTCTAATGACCTCCAAATGATGTAAACTCATCCCCTAGGTGATTTAGGAAATTCAATTCAACCCCCCTAGTTATTTTAGGAGTTCTTGAAAATGCAAATTTTTGGCACTTGTTGGGAAGGGCTACACTAGCCTTCTTAAGGACTGATGCAACCCCCTGGAGCGGAATGAGGAGAAAAATCCAACATGGAGGAGAATTGAAGGTCAAGAAACATCATGGAAGTTATTTTGGAATATTTTAGGAAATATTTGGAAGAGTTGGGGCAGTTTGATCAAAAACATGGTTCATAGGCCTAAGCAGTGCACAAGGGCCAAAAGAGTTGTACTGAGCTTTGGGAGAGTGATTTTGGGAGCTCTGGATGGAGTTAGGAGCCAAAATAAACATCATTGGAAAGAAATTATAATATCTACAAGATGGTGAAATCCATTTTTTCACAACACTTTGGTGTAATAGGTTTATAATTAGTTTTTTCCAGCACACTAAGGAATTGATATCAAAAATCCACTTTTTTGGGTCTTAAATGGAGGAATAAATATCTGATACCCCCACCATTGGATTTATAAGGAAATTTTCAGTCAATTTCATATAAAATTTTTCCAAAACATTCCATCGGGAGCTCGAGATATCGTCATTTGAAGTTGCCCTCAAGGAGTGAGTTCTCACAGTTAGTCAATTTTAGATGAGGACACATGTCAGCTCTAGGAGCATGGAAAAATTTTATGTCCCTTTCATCCCTCAAGATAAGGGACATGAGGGAAAATAAAATGTTCCCAGACCTAATAAGCCCTCTGGTCACACATGGAACCTCGGATCACTAGTTCATCCCCCAGGTGCTTGCAGAAGCTCATCCCTTCACCGTTCAGATCGTGACAAGTGTCAACACCAGGCACCATGAAAATTGATGACCCTCATGTCCCTTTGTACTGAGTGGAGCATAAAAATGTTCCCAGTCCCAAGAATCCTTTAGGTCATCCATGTGACCCCCTCCAGTGTAATTTCTCAGCCCCTAGGAGCTATGGAGCCAAACATGAAAATTGATCTTCGTCCAAGTGTGTAAGGTTTGAAAATTGATGTTCATGTCCCTTAATTATTTAAGGGATAGGGTACATGAAAATTTTCCCATCCCAAGGAATTCCTCGTGGTTCCTCATGCGACCATTTTCCAGCCCCCAGGTGCTTCCAGCAAGCTTTTTGGCCAAAGTGCCCAACCGTTGGATTTCTACCAAGTGTCGCATGGAGGTACGACATGAAAATTGATGTCCCTTTCATCCCTTAATGCTCAAGGGACATCAGGGACAAAAATTTCTCCCAGCTGTAACTCTAAATTTTGAAAATTTCTAACTCCTTTGCCACTTCTTATTATTTTCCATTACAAAAGAAAGTTGAAGAGAACACATCAATCCACCATTGTTGCTTCAAACCATCTCCAAAATGGAATCCAAACCTCCCACTCCATGAATATACACATGTCTCAGAATAAATATTGATCAAGATATTCAAAGGATCGAAGAACAGAAGGAGAAGAACAAAGAAATTCACCCAAAAACCTCCATTGTCATAAGACAAAGATCTAAACATATCTTGCTAACCGGAGCATGAAATGAAGAACCATTTTCTACTGTGTTATTCACTCTCAAAGGAAATTAAAACCTCACCTTTAAATCCCCTAGTTGCAGCATGAATCACTCACAGCGAAGAAACCTCCCTTCTTTCTCTACGAAGGAAAAAAATTGATTTCCTGTCAAACCGACAGTTCATTCAAAGATAAATTTCACCGGTGGAATAAGAAGATAAAACCCACAACAAAAATATAATTGTTTTCACAAATGGAGAAGAAAACTAGACCTGTAACTTCAAGGTCCATTAATGGTTGCCATGTTCAGAGGTGCCGCCAAGTAAAATTTTTGAAACTTTTAAAATCTCCCAAACCATTGATTGGGTAAGTCCAAGATTTTAGAGGGGTGATATTGGGCAAAAAACCATATCAAAAAACTTTGTTCCACTATGATCCAACCACCAGAAGCTCACTTTCTAAAAATAGCAGGTCTTCTACATGGGGGACTACTATTTTAGGTAAGTCACTAACTGAAGAAATTTGCAAAGGAGGCGGTGAACACAGAAGAGGTATTGTAGGAAAAAATCATCAAATGGTAGTCTTGGTCTAGAATTAACACTTACTCAAAATAGGAATTGGTCCCATGAGCGCCTATTAAAAATAGCAAATTGGTCCAGAAGGTGAGAGGGACACGGTGAGAAGAAGGAATTCAATTTTCCATATCCAGTCAAGGTTTGAAAGAGTCAAATTTTCACGCTTACTAAAAATAGTAATTTGTCTCTTAGGCACTTACTAAATATAGTAATTCATTCTAGAGGGTGAATTCTGCAAAAGGGAGCATTCTGAGAGTTGAATATTCAAATTGGCAGTACAGGTTGGAGTCCAAAGAATTTTCACACTTACTAAAAATGTAAGTTGTTATTTCCAGAAATAGTAAGTGTAAAGAGATGACAAGACTCAAGTTTATAGAATGGGAGTTGCCATTGAATATTTCCTTCACTAAGATTCAATGCCCATCTCCTCAATGTACTATTTTTGTCAGTGGGTCATGGCATTTTCACAAGAAGCATCTTTGGCATCTCTCGTGGATCTTTCAAAAATCATCTCGAGAGACCTTGATAGTGTCTTTTGACACTCATTACATGGTTTGGGTCACATGTATATCATACGTAGGGTGAAATTTGTGGTCATTGGTAGAAACATTCAACAACATTTCTTAACACTCAATCCAAACTGAGTGTGGGCCAATGTGAAAGAGTTTTTTAGGGTGCAAGGAGTTTGAAGATTCAGAGTTTCACTACATTTGGAGCTTTCCATCGATGAGGACTAGTAGAATTCATCAAGAATGACATCACCTCTTCTTTCTCTCTCTCTCTCTCTCTCTCTTCTTACCCCCAACATTCTCTCTCTTCGATGTTCTAATTTAGCGTTGGGGTTTGCACTTTTTGATATGTCTTTAAGTGACTTTAGAAATATGATGTAAAACTTAAGTCACCTTGTTTTTATAAAAGGGACTTAATATTTGAGTAGGAATATGAATGGCCTAAAGTAAAAAATGTGGCATGTGAAAGGTCTTCAGGAAGATGAGGAGTCAAGTCTTTTCTATAAATTATAATGAGCTCCTCATTTGAGGTTCTTCTTAGATCTTCTTATAGTTCAATGTTTTTTGTGAATTCATGAGAGAGATATCCTTGTGAAGAGAAAAAAGAGATAGAAAAATTTCTTCCATTTTTCCCTATTCTAAAATGTCTTCCATTCTTATGCTATGTACAATTTCTGCTTGAGCATCAATACAAGAAGAAGGAATTTTAGCCTTTTTTGACTAAGGATTTTAGTGATACTTTATTTTCATTAAATTATATTTGGTCTTGTTGCTATTATGATGATTTGTTTCTTCTGAATTTTAGTGCATGTGATGTAATTTCTAACTGGTGTATGCAAGTATCTGATTTTCTACTTACAACATTAGTTTTCCTTATCTAACATTCTCACTCCCTTTCCCGCTCTCCTAGAATTTTTTCCCTTACAGATATCTAAAATATTTTTCTGAAGGGTCAATGGAGTGCCCCTATTGGATCCCTGGCCAAAAGGATACCAAGAAAATCCACCTTTTAACTCGCAGATGCATATACAACAACTGCACTAGTTAAGTAGAGGGCCTTAGATTCCCAGAACGTTGGCAAGAAATCCACCAATTTTTCCCCAAAAAATTTTCTCAGCTCATCCTTACACTTTCAAGTATCTATTTTCTTCGTCAATATCTATTTTATCAAACCTTTTATTATATCAAACATTTTCCCCCCAATTTTCATCGACCTCAATCGTCGTCGGTCATTATCCTTAGTCTTGCGATTTACTTTTTAGCGTCATAAACATATTTGAATATATATTTCTAAAATTCACATACTTTTAGGCTTTCCATAATCAGCCTTAACAAACATCAATATCTCATTTGTATTCATTTATGTTTTTTTATCAATTGCATTATAAAAACAAACATTTTTGTCTAACATCTCCTTTGATTCCTATAGTTTATAATCATTGTATCATATTCTACATTTTATCAATCCAATTTGATCTAATAAATTTTCTATAAGAATGGTTCTATAAATGACTATTCCAGGTCAATTCCAAGCCGTCACCATCATTTATGATCTTATGATCATCTAATGGCCATTCATGTGGGAGAATATGTTCTCCATAAACTCACCTTGTGTGCCATCACATTCACACCAAACTTTGAGGACATTATAAAGTAGTTCGAGATTCTAAATGAAATCTAAAAAGAAACCAAGGAGTTATGGTATTACTACTTCAAAGACTTCGAGCTAGCCATAACCATAGCCTGGATCACTTACAAACCTAAAAAAGGTCTTACTATTCCCCTTCATTTTTAGATTTGTCATCATTTATCTTATTATCTTTATCAATGTAACTTAATTGTATCAAAATGAGTTGACACCCTTCAAGGAAGTCCCTTTGGATTCCTGGGATAGGCCTTTGTTGAGAAACTCATTCCTACTTTTATCTAATATCTTTTTTTAGTTGTCTTTGTTTACAAGTCTCTTCATTTGGTGAAACAAGGATCATCTTCACATTACCTATATTCTATTATCCCGAAATTGTGATTTTTCGGTGCAGGTATTGATAAACCCTTCTCATTTGATTTTTGGGTATTTTCTACATTTGATATCACTAACTGAAAACTACCTCAAACAATAGAATTGGACTCAGTAAAAGACTTAGAATGAAAATAAAACAAGATATTAAATGTGGTCTACAACCTCTCTGACATTGATTTAGATTATAAAATTAGAATGGATGTAGTTGTCAAGCTATCATCTCTAACATGGAAATATGCAAAGTTGGGAGGGGTAGAGAATTTTTTGGGTCAGTGCAACTTCTTGTTATAAGAGATGTAGGGGATAATAAATATTCTCATTAGTCTAGGTTTTCCATATCCTTATAATGATAAGCAATGTTTATTCTCAAAAGAGGATTTCTTACAGAAGTTACAGGAGCAAAAAGACAATAAGGACTAGTTCAGTAGTTATCCTAAGCATGCATATGAGATTTTAGAGAATACCAATGTTTTTTTGAAATCTCTATTTACCTTATAACTCATAATAAAATATTTTTTAAAGGAAAACTAATTTTTCAAATGAAATTTCTTCTAATTTTCATCCAAGCCACTACAAGTTAGCTTCAATTAATATGCCTATGTAAGTGGAACATGTTGCCTCAATTTTTGTCATCCATAGAGACTCCAATTGTTGATAATGTTAGTGATTATCTCTAGTGTAAATATTTTCATGATATTGATGAGGAAGCATCCTGTTATGACTGCTCTTCTAAGCTTCTTTATCTTGTAATCTATTATTCTTTGAAAAGAAAATTAAAATATGTAGAATTTCATAGATATTTATAGGTTAAGGTCTTTCTTTTCAATGCTAACTTATTTTTTTTTAATATTATAATTATACAATATTATGTAATTTTATCGACAAGTTGAAATGAAAAACTGCTTTATAACTTAGTTCTTTGCACACATTTTTTAAAATTATGCACAATAATTACAATTACATAATACAATTACCTTAAAAATACACAATGCACACATATTTATAAAGCACTAAATGACTATAGAATTATGAATGGTATATTTAAATAAATGCAATGTTAAAAACCACAGATAATAGATATTCTTCCTCAAACAATAAATTAAAAGTGACATTATAGATCATTGGTGTATGTATTGGATATTTACATAAGTCCATTACAAATTTGTCATAGGAAGGCCTCTTCTTTCATAGGAATACATCCATATTGTCAATCCCCTATAAAAAGGAATGTTTTTATTATTATACTTTATAGAATATAGATTCAAGCGATTCTCCAAATTTTTGTCTAGTTTTTTTCTTAATTTTTATAGTAATAATATCAATGCATTGAATACTCTCTCATCCTCCACTAACACCAAAATCATTGTTTGACATAAGTCATCTAGTTTGAAATATTTTGACATTGATTAACACAATAATTCTTGTAGACTTAATCTTTCCCAAAGCTTTGTTATGGCTCTATCTTCATAATTTATATCCATATTTTTAAATTGTTCCATCATGGTTGTGGAAAACCATGTAGATTGTTCCCTTAGCTTGGATGAATCTAATACACCTTCTAAATGTTTGGCTTATAAATCCACGCACTGACACTAGTTCTTAATCAATGTCTTCACTATCTTATGGAATTTATTGGTTCACAATTGTTCCAATACTGAGGATACATAATAGCCATTCCTTCCAATAGTTCATCTCTAGTAAAATTTTCTATCATCTCATAGGTAATATATTTTGCAATATTTGTCAACATATAACTGATAGAGGAAAAAATCACATAAAATTATGCCCTTTTAATTGACACGAACCTTTTTTGTCCCATCATGAAAAAAATATAAAGAGGTATCTTGTATCCCCCAAGTGAAACAAAAATATCATCAAAATCATTGAATTGTAAATAGTTACCAACATTCTCCACATTTGTAATCAAGTTCTAGCTAGCAAAATTTATACTAGTAAATACCTCCCCAAATATATATACATTATCTAGGGTCAAACATATAATTTTACTCAGTTTTGTATATTCTTCATTATACACAATTCTCTTAGACCTTTTTAACCAAAAGGTTCATTTCCTTTGGCATGGGAAGGATATTAGCTAAAATCATCAAATATTCCATATCACTCAACTGATATAATAGGCCAGAATTTTTTTCCACAATGTAATGATTTTTCTACACTAATCTAATCAATGACTAAAATTCCATGAAAAACCTTTGTTTTGGGCCATACAATGAGATCCATCTTGTAGCAAAATCTCTTATAAGTTTATTACCTTGTTTTATACCTTCTACAAAATTTAAAAAAATCCATAAATATTAGGATTACGACAAACTTATGTATGGACCTCATGGAAAAGATCTTATAATTTTGATGTTATGTCATACTTGCTCATAATTCTAAAATCTAAATTTATTCTATGGGTCATGTGATGGATACTAAACATATACTAGGAATTTGATATTTGTAGCTTTATATGAAAACCATTTATATGGCCTTGCATTATTGTTACTTTGTCTACACCAACACACAAGTATTTCTAGAAATTATAGAATCACCCAAACCTCTATATATTTCAAAATTTATTTAACAAGGTCATAAAGCTTTTATGATGTAGAATTTTTGCTTATTTTTTGAACTGTAAGAAGATGAATGTGGCAGACATGATTATCATTGGTGTAAATACGAATGAAAACCCATGAAGTATTATCCAAGGTTGTAACTTCATCAAGAGACAATGCCACATACATTGAAAAAATTATTTTTCTTATATACACTCCTTTTCCACTTGAGAAAGATAGGTAACCCATTTCAACCACTATTTATGGACTAATGAGTCTTAAAAAAAATTGGTACACCAATAAAAGATAATAAGTTCATAAATTTATGATAATATGTCATCGTATGCCCTCTGTTTAAAATTTGTACCACCACATACAATTGTATATTTTTTTGTAAATGGGTATTTTAAATTATCTTCTTAAATAGTTCATGAATGGTACCTCCACTCACAATATTTTTTTCTTGATTTTACATGTATTTAGATCATAATATTTGCAGTCTTGATATGTAAATTGTATCAACCCTAATTAATTTTAATTAGGTTTATTACATTCATAATACAATAACTAATCTTGTAAACACATTCAAATTTATACTATAGATCAAGAAAAATAAATATACAACATGGAAAATCACAAGGGCATTTAGATATAATTAATTAGAAGTGAAATCAGGATAGAAAGTAGAATTTGGTTTATAATGTTGTAAGAATGTGCCAGTAAGTGATATGAAACATGAACATACTCTATGAACTAGACAAATCAACTTCTAGTTTTTGTGGAGCTTCTTGGGTAATACCGTACCAAATGGTAAAAGACCCAATGTACTATCCTGACCGAATTGTACAATTTTTTCTCTGTAGAAAATAGGAATCTATAATTTGTAATGTCGTTGTGAGTCATTGTTTATATCTTTTTTGGTATTTTCAACTGTGCATGAAACCCTAGATGTTGAATTTAAACATGAAAAGCAAACCATATCTATCATGTAACACACTAAAGCAATCATTATCTCTAAAAATAAATATGCAAATTTTTGAGTCAAACTGACCTCGGTGGTCACCCCATTTTTTATTTATTAAGCTCTAGAGTACATTTTAGACTCAATATATCCTAGTGCTTTTTGATGGTATACATGCAGTTATCCCTTGACCTAGGTTGGCCCTTGTGCCTCAACACCAATATTGGGCTATGCTTCATCCTAAAAGAAACTCATTTGTACAAATATAAAATTCATATTTTTGCCCTTACATGTTATCCATGTATTATATAAATGTATCGCTTGCTTCCTTGGCTTAGTAGATGGTAGATAGATAGGTTTTTATTAAGTAATAAATGCCTACATTATACTTATTTATATGAGTTATTAGTTTAAATTCAAACCTTAGTGGTGGCAAAGGCCGACCAAAAGATAGAAATTGAAATATCTAAGAGTAACAAAATGGCCCATAAAGAGAAAACAACTGAAAATCAATAGGAGTTAGGTATGTACAAAAGGGTCAGGACCGTATGGTATGGTCCTGACCTTGTTTTATGGTTTTGGAATAGAATTAGAAAAAAGAACACCGTAAAAGGGATATGTTAGAGATATCTGTAATGTAGCTCAAAATCAAACAAAAAATTTGACATAGTAAGAGATAGGGTTAAATCAGACCATAAAGAGCAATACAAAAAAATACTTATGCTACTAAGACCTTGTTCCATTTTTTAAAACTCATGTATATAAAGATCTAATAAAATTATGATGTAATAATGATTTTGTACATATTTTGGTGTCTATATTTTCCCTCCATTTATACTAGTGAATGAAATTTACTACTGTAAAGGAGAAGAAAGTTGTACCTGAGGAAGTGTTGAAGTAGAAAAAATCACAAGTGTATTGCAATAAAGTAACCATACATGGAAAAAAGTGTGATTCATTGATCCATAGGGATCCAGAAAAATACACCACTTCATTAGTTCCATCAGCACCAATAAGGAGAAATAAGAAAAGTGAAAGAAATGAGGTAAACAGAGGTTTTGGATAGAACCTACTCTCTATGTAGAGAAACAGTTTCAGAACCGCCGCCCTGCAGTCCTGAAACCGCCACCCAGCCAAGGTGGCAGTCCTAAGACTGTTAGTCTGCGTAGGGCAGCGGTCCTGAAAATTTCAAACAGAAAAGATGAATGGAATACATGTGGACATGTTCTTGAAGTGCCCAACCATGTCTCTTCCCTTCCCTACCCCTTCACATCCTCTAGTGCATGGGAGGACATGGGAAGGCCTATAAATACATGTAAGGAGAAAGAGAATATTCATTCAAAGGAGAATTGGAATTTAATGAGAGCAGTGAGCAAGATCTTCAGTGCTAGAAAGGAACTATAGGAGCAATGTGTAGAAACAGAGAAAATAAGTAATTGGAGATAAGGTTTTATACTGTTGCTTATTTTCATACTTATTGTAATATGTAATTGTCTATGTTAGACCAATAAAAGTGGGAAGAAATAGCAATTTCCCTTCCCGAATGGTTTTCCTCCTTGGAGGTTTCCAGGATAAAATTGTTGGTGTTGAAGTTTGAATTATTTCCTTCTCTGCAATTTCCTTTCTATAGCACTAGATAATCAGTCACAAAGCTCTAATATTTAAGCAATTATGTCATTTTCTAAAGGAGAAAGTAGAACAATATAATTGTGTGATTCATAAAGTTCCAAAGAAGAAGTTTACGGATCATTTTGGTATCAGAGCTGATTATATATCCAGGACTGTGGTATTCGATTCTTTCTTGTGATTTTGTATGACAGTGAAAAGGTCCAAAGGTGAAGAAGTTTTACCTTGTGAGCCAAATATTTCTATGAAGAAGTGGAAACAGAGAATTTGAGCTCAAATGGAGGAAGAGAACTTGGTCTGTAGAGTTAAGATGCTAGAGACCATGATGGATAGATTGCATAGGAAACAAGAAGAGCTTTCAGATTTGCAAAAGATGGCTTCGGTTAAGAAAGATTCCATGGACTCGGTGGTTTGAGCTTTATCCAAAAATTTTGGTATAGGAAAGAGCCACGCAGTGGAATAATGGGAAGAGCATGAAGAGACACCAATTGTAAGCGAGAAGATAAAATCTACACATACATATTTTAAAGTTGAAACAAAAGTGGAAATAAAGAATTTTGAAGGACAAGTAGATGCGGAATTACTGGATAAATGGCTAAATAGTTGAAAGTCTATTTTAGTGTGCATAATGTCACTGAGGCACAAAGGGTCACCTTTTCACGTCTAAAAATAGAAGGTCATGCTCTAGTTTGGTGGGAAACCCATCTAGCCACTTGTGAGAAGAAGAGACATCCTATTTTCAGTACTTGGAAGGGTTTTAAAGAATTGATTAGAGCTAACTTCTATCCTATTGGCCATAATACTGACATGATGATTAAGTAGTAGTAATTTAGACAGGGCATCGGTCAAAGTGTGTAAGACTACACTACAGAGTTTCAGAGAAAAGCCATGTTGCATAATATGGACTTGGAGGATGAGGACATTTTGACCAAGTATTTGGGAGGACTTCACACTCACCTTCATAGGAAGGTAATCTCCATGAAGCCCAAGGATCTCAATGAAGCTTGTCTACAAGCATACTACATTGATGACAAGAAGAATTAAGGAGAAATAGAGTCAAAGGAAGACCAGTCAAAAGAAAAACAAGACAAAGAACAAGGGAATATAAGTAGCAGAGGTAAATGGAAAGGTAAACATGCCGCTACTGCTTTGTATACTTGTAAAGATCCTAAGAATTTCTATAAGAATTGTGATGTGAATGGACATACTGACGCCACATGTTGGAAGTTACATCCGAAATTGCACCCAAGGCACCGAACCAAGGATTCTAGGAAATCCATGGCCACTGTGAAGACAAAAAGAGAGGTGGAGATTGAGGATGATTCAGATGTAGATGAGAGGCTAGGATGCATGGACACTAACATGTACAGGGTAGTAGAAGAAGAAGATATGAGTAAGATATTTCAAATCAAAATCCAAATCAAGAAGACTAAGGTAAATGCTTTAGTAGATTCTGGTTCTTAGTCAAATTTGATTTCTGATGAGGTTGTAGAGTAGCTTGGTCTAGAGACTTACGTGCATCCACATCCATACCCACTAGGATGAGTGAAGAAGGGTGTAGAAATATAAGTTACAATGAAGTGTAAGTTTTAGTTTGGGATAAACACCTAATACATAGATGTATTAGAGGCTGATATTATTCCACTTGATGCATTTTAAGTTGTCTTCAAAAGTCCTTACTTGCATATCAGGGATACTGTGTTCACAAGGAGGGAGAACCGGTTTAGATGGGTCAAGGATGGAGTCAGTTTTAACATCTGAGCACACCAAAGTAAATCAAAGAAGGATATGGTAAGTGCCAACCAAGCACTAAGACATTTTCAGGTAAAGCATCAGTTTTTTTTTCTTTCATTGGAAGAAAAACAAAATGGACATGAGAGAAAGGATATTTCTAACCAAAGGATGGAGAATTTGGATAGCACTTGTCAGTTTTTGTGGAAGAAGCCACCACAAGAACCACTCATTCAAGGAGTAGAACAAAATTACACTATGCAATCACGGTATCTACCTACAGATTCACTAGACATGACCATGGGGTAGTAAGAAGAAGAGGAGATATAAGGAATAATGGTGACTATAGCAGCAACATACTTGGAGAGGATTCAACCAGTCCATATCAAGAGACAAAGACAAGAAAGGACTAAACCACGACAGTATGGGACCTTCGCCATACTTGAGTAGGTTGGAGAAGAAACCTTCAGGCCATACTTCATGCAAATGCACATGATATTAAGTTGTAAGAGCTCACATCCACTAATGCCATCTATACATGACAAAGAAGGAAAGATACAGAAGTTACCTTCCAAAGAGGATTGTACTCGAGGCATCTCTGAGGAGGATGTAGCACTGGAAACCATAGATCCACAGGATTCTTGGCAAGTTGGATGAGAGAAGACACCAAGGTAGACCCAGTGGTACTCAAATGAGCACAAGAGGAAGTTGATTCCTCTACCACTCCACCACTAAAGATTTTTGTGGGACCAAAAAGCCTCCTAAGTAGGGGGAGGTATGATCCATAGGGATCTAGAAAAATACACCACTTCATCAGTTCCATCAGAACCAAGAATGAGAAAATAAATAAAATTAAGACAAATGTTTTGGACAAAACAACCAGGTTTCTAGATAGAAGGTATTAAAACTTCTATGCAGCTAGCGTGAAAGTCATGTAGACCGGCCCGTCTCAGCTAGGGTGGTGGTCCTGACACTTCTGAACAGAAAGTAGAAGATATGGAATCACGAAGTGGACATGTGAAAATCTTGAAGTGCACCGAGCTGTTTCTCTTCCCTTCCCTGACCTTTCCCATTCTCCAGTGCACAAGAAGGACATGGGAGAAGGCCTATAAATACAAGGAAGGAGCAAGAGAATATATCATTCAGAGATCCAAAGAGATCAAAGAATAAAAAGTACTAAGTTTAATGAGAGTCAAGTGAGAAATATCTTTAGTGCTGGAGTGGAATTGTAGGAGAAAGGTGTACAAATGGAGCAAACATGCAATAGGAGAATGAGAGGTTTAACATTTTTTTTTCTCCATTTTTATACTTCTTGTAATCTATAATTGTCTATAATTAGACCAATAAAAATGGGAAGAAAGATCTTTTTTCCCTTCTCGACTGGTTTTCCTCCATGGGGGGGTTTCCAGGATAATATTGTTGGTGTTTGGAGTTTGAATTCTTTCCTATTCTCTGCAATTTCCTATCTCTATAACACTAGATAATCAGTCACTAAAGCTCTAATCTTCAATCAATTCTGTCATTTTCCAAAGTTGAAAGTAGGAACAACATAGTTTTTTTGATTCGTAGAGTTCCAAAGTAGAATTTTACGGATCATTCATACTCTACACCGACAGATTGGCCACCTTAAGCATTAGCGTGGTGCATCTCTCATTCAAAGTGCACATTGAAATAATGCTACATGTTTAACTCTAATTACTGCATCCCAATGGGTTCCTAAATTATGATGTCATCTATAGTCTAATGAGGTGATCATGTCATCGTTACTCAATGTTTGATTACACAGATAATGTGGGAATTGCGCCTCCTAAGCAACCACCTCGAAGAATCAATTATATGGACACCTCTAGTCACTCTCAATACATCTACATGCATTACCAAGTCAAACTACGCAACCACCTATCAAAATGAGTTTTTCTAGGTCTTAGATATCCTGATCAAATTCTTCTATCGGCGTCGATGGGAAATGACGTCTCATTGCCTCCACCATATAATCATATGGGTGTATTGTTACAAAGCATACTACTCCTTGTGATGGCCTTGGTACACAGTTTCAAACTCCACTACCATCACATGGTCCTCTTGTATGCTTATAACAACTACCATGGAATTGTATGTTGGTAATTATCTCTCTTATCATGACATAGACAACACTCTCCCATACACAGGAAAGTGTATCTCTTGTGTCGCTGCAATAGATTCTCCATTGAATTGTTTGACGACTTGGGGGGCATCATGATTACTCCCCCCCATAACTAACCTTCCTTTATTAGCATTATCATTTGTCTCACATTTTCTATGAAATTTTATGACTCAGTTCATTGTATGTTTCATCTCTCTCATTGCATCATTACAGGGGACCCTTTGATACACTTGTATCATTGTCATTACCCAGAGTTTCACACATTCTTGTTCTACAGTGCACACTGTGAATTATTGTTGTTTGAGGTAATACTACATTCACATGGAACCTCACATCATACACCATGACACATTTCACGCTCAACACATATCTATGTACACTTCTTTCTAATCATCACATTGAGTCACACAACACACTACCCTAATGGAGTAGCAATCTATGTTCCATAGAGTTCATACTCAGACTGTTGAGGGTCTATAATCAGAAATTAACCTGCATCACACTCACTCAAGGGTCTGACACTCTACGTGATGTTTTGACGATAGAAGTGTGATCCATGATTCTAGCACACAATCCAAATGGAATTTAAAACTGGCAAAAAAAGACCCACTCTATGGATCGTATGGTTACAAAGCTTGACTGATGTGGGGGACATTTATTATAAATGAACCTCATTAGTCACACACATCCATACTACACTCACTGTGAGGATAGCACATATGTCTCCTATCACAGTGTGTGCACAATTTTGCAGGACCATTACATCTCAAGTCATTCACCAAACATACTACATATATTGGTATTGCACATTGTTCTTTCTTACTGTATACTCGTATGTTACACTTTGCTTACTATGTTAATACAGTATATATCGTATGTCATTATCTTTTTCTATAATACACATGTGCATTCAAGGATTTGCCTTCTTAGGAGTTGTTTAAATACATACTTTACACATATCCAAGGTGATATAGTGTAGCAAATGGATGTTTGAAGATCACTGTACCTCTGATATAATAGATGTGTATTAACATATCCGGGGGCATCTACTTTTCGTACACTCTACAGGATGTGTATTGATTCAGGGATATACATAGGCTTCTTATGTCTTACTAGCACACTACATCTAATGAGTCGTTATGGGACCCCATATGCAGATTGATCACACTTTAGTATATTTCTAGGGACATGTTAATGAGTGCTTCATGTTGCAGCAGATAATTATCTTTGCAGGAATCTATTTTCAACCATGGTTGTCATGACACTTTATTTGCTACTGATTTTCATTGTTTTCCATTGATATGTCATTGTAATTGCAAGATTATAACTATAGGCCCATAGGGGCTTTCTGTATTCATTGTTTAGTATTCTTTTGGCCACTTAAATGGCCCTAATTTTATTGTGATACGTTGATGAATAATGATGCTATGTTTGCAAAAACCCACTTTTCGAGAGATCGGTTGTAGCATGTTGTATTTTTTCTTGCTAGATTAGGACATTGTATTATAGTATGTGTATTTACCTTAAGTTTTCAATTACACATGTTTCCATCCAGCTATTAAGTGTTGACATGTGTGTAATTAGTTTCTACCAAGCACTATAATCCCCTCCCCCTGTAGGGTATTAGTTTCAATGTAGTTTTTAGATGTCTAAATTTGTACTCTTGTATCTACTTCAGATTAGTGAACTAGATACTAGAATGAGATCAAGAAACTTAAAACTGTGCCAATACATTTAAGGTTACCTTGGAAAAAGATGATGATAGATTTGGAAGGTACAAAGATAGGCTCCTTGTTGTAGGCTTGATAGTATCATGCACCAACAATATCATTCTTATAACTAGAAAGAAAATGGATGTAGATGATAGATGAGGGGTGAAGTCCTCGATGTCAGTATGTATCCAATGAAGTGATACTTACTTATTGCGGATGTAAGACCCACATATTGATAAAACTAGGAATAATTGATATAATGATAAAGGACTGAATAACATGTTATAGGTGATTACTGAAATCTACAGAACACATGAAATGGAAAAATGCAAGATCTGATAGTAGATTCCTTACATTCAAAATGAAATATATCTAGCTAGGTCGACGGTGATAATTTTTCAAATTGGAGTATTGTGTCCAATCAACTGCAACCGGGCCAAATGAATGCAACATAGTAACCAAAATGTATGATCTTGATAAGCTCTGTGTGTAGATCTAAGGAGGTAGATGAATACACTTGTATGCGATTGTATGGGTGTTAGTGTAGAGTGATGAGGGTAGTGATGATGAACAAAAATATTCAAGAAGGGAATGGCCCTCAGATATTGTCATTACTGAAGTGTCAAGAAATATATATATATATAGATTTTGTATTACACAAATATTGTGATCGGTGTCGACGGTGAAATAGGCTAAGTTGTCATATTTGACTGACAACTATGCAAAGTAGGTATCTGATATCATGGCTATATGTAATTTTGTTTTGATGTTGACACTATTTCTTGGTATTAGGATGTGTACATTGTTAGAATTTTGATGATGTTGTTCGAGTGTAACAGATTGGTACATAGATGTGTGTGATGTGTAAGAATAGGTGATGCATACAGAATGTAGGTTACAATGGTAGACCTAAATTAAGGTTGATGGGGGACCTGGGCTAACCTATTGTGTGACCTAAAAATGGATGGGAATAGATTGATGAAGAATCATAATAGGTGGTATGTGCATAACCTCTACATAGGATCCCATGAGTATATAGGGTAAAGAATCCTATTCTTAAGAAATAAGGAAAGGTGATCCTCATATATACCATGTGGGACTCGGTGAAAGGGTAACAATGATAAGAGATGTAGATAGTGAGTGTAAAATTATAAGTTCTTAAAACATTGTGATGAAGAAGTCATGTGGGACTATGTGTACGTAATCACTCTAGAGACCAAAAATGAATTTGGTGCAAATCAAACCTACAACTTGAGATTAACTAGATGTGTTTCCAATGGTGGAAAAGAAGTTGTATGAGTCAAGTCTACAAATTTTGGAACAAAATTTTTTCTATTGCAATCCATTTGTTTGTGGGTTTTGACAGCTCTTGTGGAGGAATAACTTCATCATGAAAACCATCACTTTACGTATACAATGAAGAATTATTAGTGAGAGTAAAACGTGTTGCAAGATAATTTCATGGAGGAGGTGAATTAGATCTATCAGAATGAAGTGTCTTGAAATAAATAATGTATTTTTCCTCAAGTAATTTAAGTTTCTGATACAATGTATAATAATCATTGTCTCGATGTCCATTAATGTGATGGAAATTACAATAACGTATTCCCTTTTATCTTTCCAACCAATGAGGGGGATGATGGTCATTAAATGGTAATTAAATTAACTTGTTTTCTATTAGTGTACATAGGATTCCATGAATCCTATTGATATATTTTTCAAAGTATATTAGTCTAGGCTTAGTCCTAGGAATATCTTTTATGATAAGTTTTGGTTTAGGATCAGAATGATAAAAAAAAGTGTTAGCATGTGGCAGAATCTTACCTTGAGTATCATTAGGTGTTGATATTAGTTGTGCGTAATAATCATGCATAATGAAATAAATGGAATTTTTCTTGTATGGAAACTTAGGTTGATGTGGGAGTGTAAGATCTTGTTCTAGATCAATGACATGTAGAAAAGTATATGTAAATGAATCACATTTTTTGTAATGTAATTATCAAATGAAGAATTATTAGTGAGAGTAAAACGTGTTGCAAGATAATTTCACGGAGGAGGTGAATTAGATCTATCAGAATGACGTGTCTTGAAATAAATAATGTATTTTTCCTCAAGTAATTTAAGTTTCTGATACAATGTATAATAATCATTGTCTCGATGTCCATTAATGTGATGGAAATTACAAAAACGTATTCCCTTTTATCTTTCCAACCAATGAGGGGGATGATGGTCATTAAATGGTAATTAAATTAACTTGTTTTCTATTAGTGTACATAGGATTCCATGAATCCTATTGATATATTTTTCAAAGTATATTAGTCCAGGCTTAGTCCTAGGAAGAGCTTTTATGATAAGTTTTAGTTTAGGCTTAGAATGATAAAAAAAGTGTTAGCATGTGGCAGAATCTTAACTTGAGTATCATTAGGTGTTGATATTGGTTGTGCGTAATAATCATGCATGATGAAATAAATGGAAATTTTCTTGTATGGAAAATTAGGTTGATGTGGGAGTGTAAGATCTTGTTCTAGATCAATGACATGTAGAAAAGTATATGTAAATGAATCACATTTTTTTTAATGTAATTATCCCTTAAGAGGTTGTATAAGACCTTCAAAAAGGATATATTCCATCTATAATTTAAGGGTTGATATAATAATTAGTGCATGTTTGGTTTGAAACGTAATATATAGTCAAATACTAGTTTGGTTTCACCTTGATGGTAGGAATTTAATTTCTCATATGTATCCCTAGGGACTCTATTTTAACAAAAGAGGGCGAGAAAATCATCTTCAAGTTCTATAAAGGTACTGAGAGATTTGATAGGGAGGTGTGTAAACCAATACGTAGCATATCTTGTGAGACTCTTACAGAAAACTTTGAGAAGAAATATATCATTGTAATATGAATCCATAAGTGTCATATAAATATTAATATGTAGATAAGAATCCAAGGTAGCATCAAACAATTAGAATGAAGGCATTGGAAAATTCATAGGGAACTGATATAGAAATATTTTACATTGAATAGGATTGCCATGGATAGTATTGGAATAAATGCTAGCATAGTAATATTTTCTATCTAGGTTCAATGTATGTACTTTATGTTGCAAATATCCTACTGCATGCACAAGAGAGAGGGCCTCTTGAGGATGTGTTTCATAGACATCTAGAGGCTCATTCAGGGGTTGTACCTTACCATTAATAGTGGTCATAGGAACACTATTTCATCTAAAATCAATATGGAGTGATGTGTCAGTAGGTATAACTTGGGGTTCCATGGGCTTGGTCACACATTGAGGTTCTAAAGGAGAATTATTTTTGTCAATGATAAAACCATCCAAATTAAGAGATGAAAGTAGACTATGTGTATCACATGCAATTAAAGGGGAGTCAACATGTTCATGTTTTGTAAGAAAAATAGAGGTCATGTCATCATTATGCACATTATCATATACAAGTGGTGGAGAAGAAGTACTAACAAAATCATTGTTTTTTCTTTTAAGAGGAGAAGTAGAAACATAAGTTACATCAATACAAGTATGAGCAATATGATTATAATCAATTTTATCATTATCACATTTAAAATTATTATTAGAAAAATCAATGGTGTGGGAAATGTCATTACATTTAATGGGATTACAGTAAACACAAGTAAAAACATTACAAACAAAATATATATGTTATAATTATTATCATTATCTTTACATTTAAGAGGAATAGTAGATAAAATTGTGTTCATTCAGATCATGTGCAAGGATAAAAGAATCATCATGTGTTTCATCATGAATAGATTCTAGATAATTTTCAAAAACATAAGGAACCCATTCAATCAATGTATACATAGAAGTAATATCATCCTCATGTACACTATAAATGGTTTCATCATCACTAGAGTAAATAAGCATTAAGAGGGGCATCTGCGGGTGGAGGGGAAGGTGGTTGTTCACCATCAATTTACCAAACATATACATTACCATCAAGGATAGAAGAAACAATAATAGTGGTGGTGAGTGTGGGGAATACAAGTTCCATGATATCCTCTACGATTTAGAGTGGTGCACTAGATGGGGTATGAGGAAGTAGTACCTTAGGTGTAGTAGTAAAATGAGGTGGTTTGTCTCAAGACACAAAGGGATTATCCTCTTGATCATAATTGAATATGATATCAACATTGATAGGAGAGAACATAGGAACAACATTAGGAGTAACCTCTAGGTTTGAGATGGCTATAAATCCAAAACTCTTATTTGTAAACCAAGCAATATATCCATATGATAAAGTATGAAAAATAGGAACTGGATGAGAAAGAACAAGAGATTGCGTAAAACTAAAAGTGTTATGGACCTAATTAGAGGGATGGTAACCCTTTCAATTTTTAAAATCCCTATAGAAATCCACAATGATATAGAAAAGAAGAAATACACTTAGAAAATCACCCACATGCCTTAAAGCAACCCTAGGGTTTGGGAAAACAACAAGCCTAATCAAAGAGACTAAAAATACCCTAAATTAACTAAAGGGGCCTAACCAAAGTGTATCAACCCTTATTAATTTTGATTAGGTTTATTAAATTGATACTACAATAACTAATCTTGTAAACATATTCAAATTTGTAATACAGATAAGGAAAAAGAAGTAAATAACATGGAAAATCACACATTTGGACATATGCAATTAAAAGTGAAATTGGGATAAAAATAAGAACTTAGCTAGTGCAAAAGGTTGTCATAATGTATTGATGACTCATCTAGAATAGGAACATAGTATATGAACTAGACAGATCAAAAATCTAGAGTTTTGGAGCTTCCTAGGCATGACCATACCAAATGGTCAGGACCATATATTTTATCCTAACTGAACTGTATAGTTTTTCCCCTTCAAAATATGGGATTTTATAACTTATAGTGTCGTTAGGTGTCATTTTTCACTCTTTTTAATCTTCAAATTTGCATGAAACTCAATACGTCACATGTAAACTTGAAAAAAAAACCTTAGCTATCTTGCAACATACTCAAGAAATCATTAGCTCTAAAAATAAAGATGTAAATTCTTGAGTCAGACTGACCTCGATGGTCACCCTGGTTTGTTAATCATCGAGTGTTCTACTACATTTCAAACTCAATGTAGTTCTCTTAGTATTTTTTTATGAGCATGCAACTATCCCTTTACCTAATTTGGCCCTTGTTCCTCAACACTGATAGAGGGCTATGCCACTTCATCCCAAAAGAAACACATTTATGCATATAACAAATTTAAATTCATTCTCTTATACGAAATGTATGTAGTATGTAAATGTATCTCTTGTTTCCTTGGCTCAGTGGATCGTAGATAGATAGTTGTTTTCTAGGAAATAAATTCCTACATTAGACTTGTATATATACGAGTTCTTACTTTGAAATTTGGAGTTTAGTGGCAGGAAAGGTCAACCCAGAAGATAAAATAGTAACAAATGGGCCCATAAAGAGAATACAACTAAAAATCAAGAGGGGTCAAGGCCATACATAAGGGTCAATTACATATGGTACGATCCTAACCTTGTTGTACAATCTTAGACTAGACTCTGAAACAATAAAGTAGTAAAAGGTAACTGTCAGAGATATTTGTAAGGTAGCTCAAAATTAAACCAAAAATGTGAAATATTAAGAAATAGGGTTAAATCGGTCCATTAAGAGTAATAAAACAAAATACTAATGCCACTAAGACCTTGCTCCATTTTTCAAAACTTGTGTATATAGAAATATGATAAAAACATGATGTAATAATGATTTTGTGTAGATTTTTGGTTTCTACATAAACATTTTTCCTTTTTTTCATCTTGCAATTGATTTGTTCTCTTTATCAACAATTTTCTTTTCATGGACCTTGTTAATATGTTTCTATATGGTGTATATGTTAAGTTGAATATTTTTTCCCTACCATATTTGTAACTACATATCTTGCATCTACATTCTATTGGACCTACATCTTTGTCCTTATTTTCAAATGCTTCAATAAATGGATTCTTTGATGCCCATTGAATTTAAAAATTACTTGACATGTTGTACTTGCATGCCTTTCTTTATTATTTCCACTTTTGTGTATTCTATTGATGTTAAATTTTAGCCTCTATGGATGTGTTATTTATTTTATGTCTTGTAACCTTGAGATTGTTGGAAATCAACACAAACATCTTCATTACTAAAATAATATCCATTGTGCACCTAAATAGAGCCTTAGAGTAGATTAATCCCATGAGCATATTGGGGTGTGAAAGTAATGTTAGATGTTTTCCTTACCATATTTCTTGAGGGAGCTTCTTGTTCTCCATTGACAAAATCATTAAAATATTTCAATATGTTTTTTCATTTTGTTGATATTAATTGACCATTGAACCAGTATTGTAGTTAGGCATTCTTTCTCAATTCACAGATTTGAATCTATAATTGGAAAAAATGATCATGAACTTTAGGAAAAATTACGTGATTTCGCTTACATATATACCAAATCTTATTTCTAATTTTATATCAAAATGAATTTGAACCCAGATATCCAAGCTTGTGTGGGGTCTATAAGAGTTTGTGGTACCTTTGTCCCTCACTATTATTAATCAATTAAAAATAAAAAAGCATGTCATTTAATAGAGAACTACAGTCTATAATATGAAATATCTATGGTGGAGCATCAATACACTATATATTAAATGCCACAATACTTGATCACACACTCTTTTCATCTTTTCATAACCATTTCTAAAAAATTATACCATCATGTGTCGAAATTAATACTCAACAATGTGATTTATAATTTTATATTATAGTATGGTTTTGTCTTAAAATTTTCATTATGTCGATAAAAAATCGACATATAATTAATACAATAAAAAAATTTCCCATACCTAGAAAGTTGGAAGTTTGTATTTACAATGGAATTATCATTTGTGTAGACTTCAATGTGCAATGTGTTTGGAAAATCCCCCAATAACCAAATTTCACAATTTTCTAGATCTAGCTCCAAAAATTAGTAGAATACATAAGTCTCGCTTTCACATTCTTCATATTTACATAAGATATTTAAATAAATCAATGGTGTGTATTATGTAATATGGAGTCACATGATCTTAATCTTTAGGATATCTAAAAGAATCACAACCAAACCTCTCTAGTTTTATACCCATCTATTTTTTTATCCTCAACATTTATGTAATCTAGAGAAAAAAACTTAGCAGTGATTTACCAATAATTACATATCATGTGGAAACAATTGGGTGACGATTCCCAACAATTAAGAAATTCACATAATAACACTATGGTGGTTCTAATCCTAAGAACAAATGAGTGTGGTAAATATAAGAGATGAATATGACCAACATATGAAACATGTGCTTAGAAATGTATAGCAATCAGGTGTAAATAATAAATTATGTTTTTAAAATTCATAGAAAATGGACCCATTTACTATTTCATGCAATAAAAAATTGGATGATACCGATGCAAATCATGGTTTGAATTTAACGCAAAATTATAACAAATATAAAAAATAACTAGTCATCGTGGGGTGAATACGTTACAATAGAGGAAAAACATTAAATTCTTGATGAAAATGGTGTTTTTGATCAATAAGGAAATGGTCAAATATTGATGTGGAACTATGAAATATTCACCAAATGGTGAATAATTTCCACTAAAATTTTCCCAGGCCACATTCTTGTTGATGAAGTTATATTTTTTGTTAGGGTTTGTAGAAACAATTAATTTCTTCCTTTGAATGAACCCATGAAACTAAAATATTGAGGATTTATTTTTTGGAGTTACATTGTCTAAACCCTTATCCTCTACTACCTCATGATCCTTTTCTTCCCATGTATCATCCATAGTCTCTTCTTCATCATCATTGTATTCTTATTCTTCATCAACATTTACATCTTCTTCCTCAACATTATCATTATTTTCTTCTTATTATTCATTTATGTCTCATCTAGCCAAGAAAACATGTTCCATTTCCTTCCAAAACTAATCTAGCCTCTTTGGTTTTCAACTAAGAGAACCAAATTAGTGTTGGACCACAAAGCCAAAGTGGAAAAATAAAACATATCATCCCTGAAAAATAAGTCTCCTTAAAGTGGATCCACCATTCTCCAGAATCAACCTCACACACTCCTTTGACAAAGATTTTACCTACCAATTTTAGCAAGATGTCACCGTCAAATCAAAAAATAATAATAATAAACCCCTCTTAAATTTTTTAGAGATGTTTGAAAATACAAAAAAAAAACTAATTTTTTTTGAAAATTTTGGCCTGTGGAGTGAAATTATAAAAACCCTAAAATTACAATAATATCCTCTAAATTAATAAAACAATAATGATATTTGGATTATATATTCCTCGAACATTTTCAAAACTCCATAAAAAATGTAGAAAAAATTCTAACCATTGGTAAGATACAAATCTTCAAAATTAGGATTTCAACACAAGATTTTCCTAAATTAATGATTTGATACCACTTGGTAAGATCTTCACACATAATAATTCAAAATTATGCATCGGATAATCAATATAAATGTAATGCAAGAGATATTGGTGGGCTAATATGCCCTAATATTCAATATATTCAAAATAGCATAATAACATTCTTAAGGTATGGAAACATCATACAATCTGTCTTAACGAAGAAATAATTCACCGATCTCCCAATATGGAAATTCCACTTCAAGGATGAAAACCTCTAACATCTGTCTAAAAAATTAGAAAACTCAATGCATACTTGAAATCCCTCATAATGATATCCATATATAATATATATGCATATATTACTCTTCTTGGATGGGTAACACCTAGTCCAAATGTAGGCCGACTCTTACCCAATATATTAATTTCATTAGTTACCTATGTGACCCATATCAATAGTCCAAATGTATATCTAAGGGGGGAGGAGAGTGCCACATATCAATGCCTTCATCAATCCATATGCATAATAATATAATATCAATAGGTACATAACAATCTTAACTTACTCGGTGGATTATTTTAAATTGATTGGAGAAAATGACCTAACCTTGTATTGAATGAGAGGTTCTAAAGTTATGAGGAAAATTTGATTGGGACTATCATTAGAGAAAGTATGGAAAATTTTTTTGTTGACGATTTTCCCATTATTTATTGAAGGATTGAGTAGTTTCATGATCACCTTGATTACAATTGTGAAAGATGTTGTGGTTGTTTTCGTGCAAGTTATGAGAGTGAAATTCCTTAAGTAGTGCATTGATGATTCCCTCTAGTTATGTAACACTCATGTTATGATTCATCCAAATTAAGGGGAAAAAAATTAAAATAAACCCCTTTAGTTTCATTAATGATTTCAATTTTAAATATTATTAATTATCTTGCTGTTAAATAGTCAATTATTATTCAATTTTTCATAATCCATCTTGATAGCATATATTAACCATGTCAAATTATATAAAAAACAAGATATATTAACCATGTCATATATTAAATTTTCAAGTAACTGGTCTTTCTTAACCACTTTAGAAGACAAGTTGCAGTCTGCTTCCCGCATTACTTGCTAAATTCCCTTGAGTGCTCCATTTTAGAATTCTAGAAGCACTCTCATGCCATTCCTCTTCACCAAGGCCTTATTTTTCTACTTCATTAGCTCTGTGTCTCTAAGTTCCTCAGCTTCCCACCCTCTCCCAGTGATCCACACATTCCTACCATCACTTCTCCCACTTCCATCCTAAAAACCTCTTCCAAACCCAAGAATAAGAACCCAAGCTTTCCCAAAATTGACATCCCTCACTCTGTCCAGGTTCTTAGAAGCACTAAAGAGTTGGAAGTTGTGCATAATCTGTTTCATATTAGTAATACTGGCCAGGATACGACCTTGCAACAAGAGAGGAATAATATTCCTCATAGGTTGGATTCTTTGGAAAATGAGACGACGATGTTAAAGAAGGACCTGCAGCACATTTCCAAACAGAAGAGCAAAAGAAAGGCTGATGATGAAACTAATAATGGGAATGATCAGATTGCATACATCTACAAGAAATTGAACTCTTTAGACAACATATTGGGGAGAGCCAAAGACATGCACAACCATAACATGGATATCTTCAATGCCATTAGTGACTTTTTGGAACAACATGTTCGTAGCATTTTGATGCTTAGTGGGGTCCTTGAAACTATTTGGATGACTGACAAAGAGAGAAGTCAAACCATATTGAATTTGAATGCAAGTGACCCCATGCACATCACCACTTTGGTGTTGTTCACTTTGCTATAAACAATCAAATCCAAGATCGACAAAGCGTCCAAGAAATAATCTCCCTTGGGCTAGAGGGCTTCATTCTAGATGCTGCTATATTTCAGTCTTTTCAATTTTTTTTGCTGATGTTTTCTTGTCTTGTTGCATTTTCCATTTTGTTTCACTTTCTACTAGTAACTATCTTTTGGTTACTGCTAGGCATAATACTTTATCTAGATTTTGATCCTCTTTTGTTTTCCCTCTATATCTCTATTTTTCTATTGAGCCCTTATTGTAACAGGGTATAGTCCCTTCAAAACTATTTACCAATAATAACAAAACCATGTGCAAATCTAAGGGTCTACTAGATCATCTCATTCTCCCTTGATCAATCTATATGAGAAAGTATACTATGTATACTTGGTTAAAAAATTTATAGGTTATGAGAACTTGTGCATCTCCTTAGTGACTACTAGAAAGATATTTAAAAATATTCCATCTGGTTCCTAACATTGTTGATTTATGGGATTGGTGAATAGACAATGTAGTCAGTAATTACATTACTTTAGCCAAATTTTTCCAACATTACTTTGCAATCTTAGTTTTTAGGCTTCACATTAGCCTGAAAAAATTATCTTCCACCAACACACAACCATTTCAATATAGTTATCTAGATTTATTTTTGGTGTTTAAGAAGATAATTTAGTGATAAATAAGAAGAGTCCATGTCTAACTCATCCTACTAATTGAAAGGATCCTATCAATACCATCTTAGGATCCCTATGGGAAAGATAGTGACCACGTAATGATTTTCATCATTACCCTTCTTCATCATTACCCTTCTTATATCCATCCTAAGTTGGCATGGGTAGGATACTAATGAGAAGAAAAAGGGACATAACACCTACGGTTCTTATGTACTTTAAGTCATCTTTGATAGATGAAGTATCTAAGTCTTTCTTTATGATGTGTTCAAAATGTATTGATACACAATATTAGATTCTTAAAAGAGGGTTAGAGTAAATCAACGAGTTACTAAATTTCATTAGATCCTCTTTTCATACTTTTTGTCACGAAAATGTGTAGCATGAGAAATTCAAACTTTCAAGCATGACAACTAGACCCAAATTTGAAAATTTTTCTCCCGAGTCTTCCCGAAACCCTCTCCTCGATTAGTTTTTCTATTGCGTTACTCTCATCTGTGACCTTGTAGGTACTCCAATGGTGTTGAATAATATTTTGTCAGGTGATTGGAGTATGGCTATCAAGGTCATTCATCTCATTCAGTGAAATGTTTCCAACAACTAGTTTCTCAGTAGGCCTGAAAATTCTAATTCTAGCCATTCCATCAGTAGGTGTGCACTCTCCAGAAAGGATTTGAAATATCAAACCCTCATCTGGAGGTGGTATTAAAAATATATGAAGGTTTTGTAAAATTATTTTGGAATATTTTGAGAATTTTTGGAAGGTTTGGGGATAATTGTAGTGTAATAATGGGTTTTCTAAGGTGCAAGGAGCACGTAGTATAAAAAATCAAAGCATTGATCTTCATCAGATGATTATGGAGTTCTCGTAAAGGACTTAATGAAGTGAAAAAATAATAGGCATTGGAAATATTAAGGAACCCTTTACATGATGTATTCATTCACATCTTTCATAAGTCGTGCAAATCACTCTCTAAGGGAAGCTTAATTTGTGTAGAAAAACCCTATTGTCCTGAAGAAAAATGAGCTATTTCAGGGCGTTTTAGGCAGAATTGAAGGATGAGACCCATCCCATTGTTATTATAATTCTTCTTTTAGTCACAATAATATAATAATTCATCAAAAAATACCATCCTGGATCTGCTAGCAATTGTCATCGATAAAGTTCTCTATCTTGCAGGTACACTGTCTTCACAGTTAGTCAATTTTTGTAGTGGGACACGTGTCAGCACCTCGTTGAGGCCTACAGGGGTTTTATGTCCCCTTGCTTATCCCCATTCTATGAGGGGATATAGGGGACAAAAAATTCAACTCACTCTCTATCCTCTCCTTCATGGTATTATCATGTGAACAAATATGCAGCGACGAAGTGCTTAACAAGTTTAAAACCCTATCTTCCCCATCTTGTAACCACACTATGCCAACATGGCATCATTTGGTGAGGGCACAATTTTTTGAACACTCTTGTACCCAAAACCCAAGGGAAAATAGGAGACAAAAAAATTATTCCCTCTTTATATCCCTTCATTATTCCTCATATATTCCTAAAAACCATCTCCCAAGTGTTAGAGTCAAATTTTCCCCATCTTCCCTCTCATTCAACCCTGCAGTCACACTTGTCAACACCATAATGAGGTGAATTTTATTTCACCTATTGGCCCAATTTACCAATGGGAAAATGGGTATAGATAAATTCACCCCATGCCAAGCCCTTTATCAAACCATAACTTTTCTCTAGCTGCTTCTATCCTCTGTCCATGCGTAAATTTGACTATTGTCGAGAAGCTTACAAGCGTGAATAAACTAACTGTCAACTCCATTTCTGCATTTGGTTCAACCTTTCTAACACCATTAAATCCATGAAATATTTAATTTTCATCAAAACACAACAATTATACATCCCATCATAGTCCAATAGTACATCCATGGTTGCAAGAAGTGAAGCTTTCCTCATAATTCTTCATCCTCAAAGTCGATTACACCAAAGATTTCAACTGATTTTTATTCTTTCAAGTTACCTGTAATCACTATTATTTCAAGAATCCATTAATTTCTGCCATAAAATATTCATACCTACAAACCTTTCCTCTGAAAATTTATTTTTCAATTTCCAAGAGTTTCAACGGGTGGAACATAATGAAAACTAGAGCACAAGATCACAACAATGAGCTGAAACTAAAAAAGATGTTTCCGATACAAACCATGAGGACATTTTTTCTAGTTACTAAAAATATCATATTTCATGCCCCTTCACATGATAAAAATGTTAAGTCCTTCAAATTTCAAGCTCTAATCACCCAGAACACTCAGAAATGGTGTAAAATGGAAGACCGGGAAAATTGTCAATTTTCCCAAAAATAACAGGTTCATGAAAAATTAACTTGCTAAAAGGGGTAAACTAATCATCAGTAGAGGTGAAAATGAATGTATCAAGAATACTGTCGAAGATCAAATGTTAGTAAAAAGACTCAAAGATTTCCCGAAATTTGAGCAAAGCCCTGGTCTGACCTGCCAAAAATAGAAATTCTTAGTTTTGGATGCAGAATAGTTGTAGTTGGTTCTGATTTAACTCATCTCACTGATATGTTTCCCATCCTACATAGGTTTTTAAATATTATCTCATATTTAAAAAAATGAATTTTAAACCTCTGATAAGGATCTCGGTGGCATCATCATGATCAAAATTATGTCTAGGAGCAAGGAAAATCATAACTGATGCGTAATAGAGTGAAAGTTAGAGACATTCTGTATAATTGGAAAGGATTTGAAAGGTGTCAAGAATTCCATTGATTCGTCATAGGAGGTCACCATGCTCATCATCTAGTCTTGAAGCCATCATCATCTCATCACAGTGATTTGGAAGATCTGGTTAAGCCAAGTGATTTGATTGAGCTCAGTGAGCTGGTTGAGTTGAGTGAGCTGGTTGAAGTGATCTAGTTGATTCAGGTGATATGATTGAGTCAGTTAAACTAAGTGAGTTGGTTAAGTTTATTTTGGTGAGGTAGGAGAGCTGGGTTAGTTTTACAAGTAAAGAGATAAAATCAAGAGTTCATCCTTTCCTATAACAAGCACATGAAAATTGAGGTATGCAAAAATTAGAGATACTCTTGAGTTAATACATTTAGATGAGTTACATTCACTTGGGGCTCCATTTAAATATAATATCATTAGGGGATACCATCATCATCTCACTAAGTGAGATGGTTGAGGTGATCCAAGTGAGTTGGTTGAGGTGATCCAAGTGAGCTGATTGAGCTAGCTAAGCCAAGTGAGCTAGGAAAGAGCTCATCCTTCTTCCTTAAGGAGCTCACATCTTGCATAGGTCAGTAAAGGTATAGTTTGTAATTTTGCAACTACAGTGTTTCAAGAGACCGAAACACAAAGCATCAACATAGGCTTGTGTGCATTGTGAATGACAATTGTGAAATCATAAGGACCAAGAGAGTGATCTTCACTCTCATTGTTATATCAAGGATGCATCATGAGTGATTTATGCTCATGTTAGTCTCAAGCTCACATCAAAAGGTATATCAGCATTGTTTCTAAACACTTAGTCTGAGGTGTCCGTGTATCTTACAAAAGGGGAAAATTGAGATCATCATGTCTCAAATCAACAAGCTCTTCATCAATAATATATTAGTCATTTCATTTCCCTTCTCCTCTTCTTTCCCCCTTTCTAATCCTCCATTGTACACAATCATGGTTTTTTGTCCTATTTAATTAAGTGACAAAAATATTTGTAAAGTGTAAAATTATTCTCTCAAAATTATAAGAGAGGTACTTAATTTGTCTCTTATAAGAGAAATTGAAAGGTCATGAGTGGAAGAGGAACATGAAGAGTCGTGTGGGGGGTAGATGAGAAGGCAATTCATAAGGCTATAAATTGTAATGGCTTCTCCATTCTAAAGGATCTTGAATGTTTAGTTCTTGGTATAAATTTTGGATTGATGTATATTGATGGAGCTTTGTATCATCACTACACAAGAAATAAAATTTGCATTTCTTATATTTCCCTTTTCTTATGTTTTCTTCTATTTCCTTTCTACTCTGCAACTTTGCAAGCTTAGTGGTCAAGGAGGAGCTTTGTATCCTTGATTTATGAATCGAAATAATTGTGCATTTGTGGTTTGTTATTATTACTAATTGCAATGTTTTTTTCCTCTAATTTAATGATGAAATACCCTAGTTAATGTGTATGAACTCTGCTAGTGCCTACTCACAAAAATAACCTTCTCTTTCCTAATTTATCTCCTTCATCCCTCATCGTTGCAATTTCCTTCCTTGTACCCCGTACAAATACTTTTCCATAGTTGTGAAGTGATCATGTGTGATCCCCAACCTATCAACCACTCCCACAACATTTAGATAGAATTGGGATAATTTATATTCAATAATGGGATCCTCCCCATACACAAGAAGGAGGAGCATAGCCCCACGAGCGTTTGTGGAAACACATAATTTGTAACATGAAAAAATTATTTCACCAAAATTACCTTTACAACGGAGTACGCATTACTAAGTATGGGTTCACAAATCATTTTTTGCATCGAGTTGTTTCATTACATTTACTCATTAAGGATAGTCCTTATTCTCTTAAGTACATTAATTTTCATGATTAGTTCATTTAATTCCATAAGGTACAACAATAACTTTACTTTATTTTCATTATATTGTTATCCTTATTGTCTATATGTGCCATCATTCAATATACTTTATCATTTCAATTGAATCAATGAAATCAACATTTAATATATATCATAAAATTAATCATCTTTATTTATAATCAGTTTTATAAACAACATATACTTATTTTCATAGCCAACAAGATAAGTCTACAAATCAGCCAAGACATATATTCTATTTTAAGTAAGGATAATCCTTTATTTTCATTAATAATGATATACAATTCATCAAATAATACATTGGGAAAAATACCCTTTACAAGATGCGATGAAATTCCAATCACGTTTATCAATTGATTACAATAATCCTTTCCAGATTTATATCAAATAACATATGATGTAAATCAATCATAAACAAGACAAACAATCACTTCAAGAGTGTCATCCTTTCTTGTAGACTGTAGGGGAGAGAATATATATATATATATATATATATATATAGGCCAATTCAAAGAACTGACATGAATTCACAAACTCATACTCCATGTTGTAATCATAATAAAATAACTGAATAAGTTATGGCTAACTTGATTCTTAATTAGTACAATACAATTATAAACTTCCTAGTTTACAATACGTATTCTATTGCACACATGTACATATAAAAATGATAATTCATCTTAATATAGAAACAATATGTTTACTTTCACCTACATGAAACCAATCGGTTAAACTTAACATTTAGATGATAAAGTAAGGCATACTAAAGTTGTCATTTATTTCAATAATATGATATTAGAAATAGTAGTTCACTAAATAGAAGTCAGTCCATGTTTAACTAAGCTTTCATTCCTTTCAAGATTACAAAAAATCACTTATGTACTTATATTTCTATAAACTTAACAAATAAAGTGATGATAGCAACTTGAAAAAGGTAACTATACTAACTAAATTGTTTCATCCTTGTTTCCTCCAATTCCACATTTTATGTTTAAAAATAATTTGTAATCCACATAATAATTATAACAATAATATATATCACAAGAAACCTTCAATCCATTAATAATTTTTATGCCGAAATAGGAGATCATAAAAAATAAATCAAACAATAGTGCTCAAGGAAAAACCACAACTCTATCTCATGAATGAGTTGCATATAATCTCATTTTATCAGTTCCAATCAAGTATTCAAGCAACTGACTGAACAACTGAAATAATGATACTATTATGAGCTCCATTAACAGCTATAAATGGATACTAATGATTGCATTTTGCGAATTCATGAGATCAATATTCTAAAATACAGTAATCCTAATGCAGAGGGGGAGAATGACATTGTAGCGTTATAAGCAAACTATATCATTTCCTAATCACATCTGTCATTGGATTCTAATTCCACGAACCAACTAAACTGATACATGTATCATAAACTTTATTTTAATCAAATGAGTTGAAACTCGTTAAGAGCATTTCGAAATTCCACCTAATTTATCAGATCAAAGTTAAAGAATGTAACTGGAGATACCACAAAACATCCAATGCTCAATAAGAGAGTTGTACCATTATTTATCATAACATTATCCCAGTTCCACTACAAATGAATAAAATACATATTTACATGTTCATAGATTATTATCATCACATCCAAAATGTGCGAGAGAGACTATCAGAGATGATCAATTTTGACTCATGTTCCATAGAACTCAAACCTAATCAAATGAAATAAGCAAAGCTCGATAATAAGCTAGAAATCCCAAAAATATAGACAAGTCTCAATAAGAGATGAGTAGTTAATGGTATTCACAACACCAAACTAAAGGAGTGGTTAAATCAACAATATTAACAGTACATATCTCCATGATAGGAGCATAAAGTACAACAATCACGTAAGCTTCTAAATGATCTATAACCATCAAAACATGGTGAGCTCACAATGAGATGTAACCACCTTCTCCAACATTTGCACAGGCCCAAATGTATTTGGTTCCAGAATCCAAACCTAGAAGCACGTTCAGATAATACATATTTTGAAAAAGCTCCAAACAAACCCAAATTACCCAAATGACGAGCTCAAATGAGCCATTTTCTCATTCCAAATCTCACCCAAATATACCCAAAAGGTATTCTCAACTTTAACTCATATCTCATATGCCTCAGAGATTTAATAAATACCCAACTAGAGTTGTGTGTGTGTGTGTGTGTGTGTGTGTGTGTGTGTGTTTCTCATGACCCAAGTAATGCATACAGTAGATTCCATATCAATTTTCCAAGGATGATTCAAAAATCAAACCTAAAATGCTCATCAAACCAAATCACAAATATAACATAAAACATGCATGCATTTAGTTTATGAACTCATAAAAAATCATTTACCCTATTTTTATTCATTTCTTCCCTCTATATTTTCTAAGTTTGATGTATAAATCAAAACCCCAAAATAAACTAGAACTAGAATACATTCATAATTCACATTTTAAAAACCATATTTCAAGCTAAAAGCATTCATATTTCACAAAAATCAAATATATGACCAAAAATGTATTCATTATTTCATAATAAAAACAAAATCAAAGAATGTGAGTAAGAAACCCATGCCTGTAATTTTTCCTTCAAACTTTTTTGAAATACTTCCAACCGAATGCCTCCCAAAAACCCAACTGAATTCCTTCCACATGTTTTGGTTAATAACAAAATATTCCATAGAAATCTGGCTCGGAATAATAATAAATTCACCATGCATGTAGGCCAAAACGAGCTCCTATAATAATCTCCATAAAGAATCTCCATGCCTCAACTATCAAAACCCAAAAACCAAACACAATGCAAACAATGCAAATGGTGGGGGGGAGTGAATGCATGTTTAGCTTCATGGAGATACCACTGGTTCCTAAGGAACCTGCCAACATTAATTCCCTCCTTAATTGTCAGTGTTATGTCATGGCCATCAAAACCAAAACCATAAATCTTGCATGGTGGCTTCACATTTCCAAGTCACAAAGCCCAGATATAAAATTTTTAAACCTTACATGTACTTGAATGGTCCATGACCATATTAACCAAACAAACCAATCTTTATTGAATTAGAGGTCTATGACCCCAAATCCCATATTAACTGAAACATTAATCAATCGGTGGTCCATGGCCCATTTGAAAACAATGCATTTAGATTATTACTAACCAATCAGTGACCATATAATTATTTATAAATGTGTGTCTGTAGACACTACACACAATATATATGTACACACACATATGTAATTACATATGTGTGTGTGTATAAGTTAATTAGATATCTATTATAAATATTATACATTACGTTTAGAATATGTGTGGTGTGTGTGTGTAAGTGTGTGTGTGTGTTATGTGTGTGTGTGTGTAGTATACATTACATACAATACATACACATACATGTATGTATGTATGTATGTCATGTATGTATGTATGTATGTATCAACTAATAATTTATTAGTCATCACAAACACTGTCGATATACGAAAAGTCTTAATGAAAACAAAATGACATCATACAATAACATATATCAAGTATTATTGATTTCACTAGGGAAATGAATATATACTAGGTCTAAATGTTACATAATTTCCCTCTTAAAAGAATCATCATCCCAATGACTTAAATTTTAACATGCATAATCATGTAAATCATAAACAACTCAAAATCAATCACAAAAGAAAACAATTCATTTTCTCATACTTTGAAAAATTCCCACAATTTCAACCAATGACAGTTTTATAACTTAGACTGTAATCAGTCCTTATAACAAGTAAGTTGCTTTCTAAATAGTCAACAATATGGCTTAAATTGTCCATTAAATCATTAAAATTATCAAATATTATAAAATAAATTCATAACAGATCATCAAAATACTATTGTTTTGTAATTAAGTAAAACAAGGGAAAGATACAACAATTTTTTATTTCATTCCATGTTCTCCCAAGTTGTGTTGTCCTCATAATATTGGTCCCATTGGACCTTGCATTTTGCAATTTCATGATTTATGAGATGCAACCTATGAGTTTCCAGCACTCTTATTGGTTCAACCACAATGATTCTCGAGTCCTGAACTTGTAATGAGTTTCAATTTATGACATGTGTTATATCAGAAACATACTTTTTAAGCAAATATATATGAAAAAAATTATGTATTCTGGACAATGGTGGGGTAATGATAATCTATAAAACACTAGACTTATCACTTATAGGATTTCAAAAGGTCCCACATATCTAAGGGATCTTTTGGCAGCCTTTCCAAACAAATAGAGATCTTTTGGGTTTTACCCCCAAAAAAACCGTATATCCTTGCTAAAAATTTGTCTATCAAACTCTTATTAAATTAGCATATCTTTCCTTCCTATCAGTGAGCTTCTTTCAACCGCTCATGAAGGAGCTTAAATTACCCCTCCATATCATCATAACGTTGTTACCTTCGAAATGCCAAAAATACGATGCATATGAAAATTATTTCATGACTTTCATTATAAAATCATTACCTAATGACACATAAACTTTGTTGTTATAACTGTAAGACTCCTTTGTTATCTATCTTAAAACCCATATATTCTTCAAGTCATTCTGATTACTTCTAATCCAATTTTCACATGTTGATAATACATATCAATTTGAAGGTTTTTCCTACCTTCTTCCTTAAATTGAAGTTCTGAGGGTCAACATGGCGGAAATATGCTTCCTGTGACTCAACTCATTAGCCACTCGATTTTATTTTCATTTACTCATTAAAATTATCAATAGTAATAAAAGAAATCCTCCCAGATAATCAAAGTACTATTTTTTTAATTAAGTAGAAAAGGGAAAGTAATTTTCATTTCATCCATGCTCTCCCAAGTTGTGTTTTCTTTAGAATATTTGTCCCATTGGACCATGAATTGTGTAATTTCATGATTTCTGAGATGAAACCTATGATTTTATATCACTCTTATCATTGAAACCATGAATATTCTTGGGTTCTGAACCTGTAATGAGTTCTAATTTATAGAATGTGTTATATCATAAACATATTTTTTAAGAAAATATGTATGAAAAACATTATGTATTCTAGACAATGGTGGAGGTAATGATAATCTATAAAACACTAGACTTATCACTTATAGGATTTCAAAAGGTCCCACATATCTAAGGGATCTTTTGGCAGCCTTTCCAAACGAAATAGAGATCTTTTGGGTTTTACCCCCAAAAAAACCTTATATCCTTGCTAAAATTTTCTATCAAACTCTTATTAAATTAGCATATCTTTCCTTCCTATCAGTAGCTTCTTTCAACCGCTCATGAAGGAGCTTAAATTACCCCTCCATATCAATCAATAACTTTGTTACCTTCGAATGCCAAAAATACGATGCATATGAAATTATTTCATGACTTTCATTATAAAATCATTACCTAAGGACACATAAACTTTGTTGTTATACTGTAAGACTCCTTTGTTATCTATCTTAAAACCCATATATCTTCAATCATTCTGATTTACTTCTAATCCAATTTTCACATGTTGATAATACATATCAATTTGAAGTTTTTTCCTACCTTCTTCCTTAAATTGAGTTCTGAGGGTCACAATGGCGGAAATATGCTTCCTGTGACTCAACTCATTAGCCACTCGATTTTATTTTCATTTTATGTAACTAATATCAAATTTATATTGGGATATAAATTCCAACCACCTATGTTTTCTTGCGTTCAAATTAGGTTGTGAAAAAAAATCTATTTCAACCCCAAATTGTATGTTTTCAGTTCAAGTGGATTTCCTACAAAATAATGCGTCCAAGTTTGTAAGGCATAAACTATGGCATCATGTTTTAAGTCATGGGGAGAATAGTTTTTCTCTTGAACATTCAATTTTCTACTCTTATAAGCAATTACATAATAATTTTGAATGAGTATTCCTCACAAACCTTCACCTAAGGAATCATTTACCATGGTAAAATTTCCATTAGGATTTGAAACCTTCAATACAGATGTTATTGTACATTTTTCTTTCAGCAAATTAAATAAATTTTTACATTTATCAGTCCATATAACTTCTTATCATTTTTCTACAATTAAGTAATTGGTCCAGCCACTCTTGAAAAACATTTACAAATTTTCTATAATAACAAATCAGTCCCATAAAAATTCTTACCGCATGTACATTTTTAGGTGTTGGCCACTCATTTATAGCCTTGATTTTTTATGGGTCAACTGAGATCCCATCTTTTTTATGATTTGGCAAAGATATTGTACTTCATTTTGATAAAAAAACATTTCGAAATTTTACCAATTTTTTTTCTCTTTCTTAGCACTTCTAACACTATTCCTAAGTGTTAATTATGCTCATCAATGTTCTTTGAATAAATCAAAGAATCATCAAGAAAAATTAGAACAACCTTATGTATGTATTCTTGAAAAATATTATTCATGAGATTCATAAATGCATCTGGTGCATTAGTGAGTCTGAAATGTCCATATCATGTTCTTAATGTTGTTTTATGAATGTCTTCATCTTTTATCCTTAACTGATGATAACCTGGTCATAAATCAGTCTTTGAGTAAACATATGCATCTCTCATCTGATTAGATAGATCATTAATCCTTGGTAATGGATATATTCTTTATTGTTACTTTGTTAATAATTTGATAATCAATTCATAGCCTTAACATTCCATTTCTCTTTTTAACGAAAAATGATCAGTGCTCCTCGAGGAGACACACTAGGTCAGATCACTCCCTTAGACATGAGTTCATGTAGTTGTGCTTTCAATTCTAATAACTTTGTTGTTGTCATTCTTTAATGTGCTTTTGATATAGGTTATGTTCTATGTTTAATAGTAATTATGAAATAAAACTCTCTTTTAAGAGGAAATCTAGGTAATTATTCTAGAAATACATCCTTAAACTCTCGTAAAAGTAGGAAATATTTCAAGGAATTATTACATTCCTCACTAAAATCTAAAATTTTGATTGCATACAACATGCATCCTTTGTTTTTAGATTTCTTAAGTTGCATTGTAGAGATTTTTCTAACTTCAAAATCTCTCTTTATGCCCTGAAAGTTAGATATTTTTTTGTGTTTCATCAAGACATTCTATTCATTTTTCAAAATAGTCCACTATATCCTTATGTTTTTCCATTAAGTTTACTCCTAGCATAATGTCATAAGACCCTAAGGGAGTCACATAAAGTTCAAGTTTAGTGGTAAAACTAGGTAATTCCAATGTTGCCTCAAACAGATATTGGTCTATTGTATGATTAGCATCATTCCCATATTGTACAGTCCATGATTTTTCCATTAATCCAACTTTCTTGGAAAAATTTCTAACTAAATTAATTGAAATAAAGCACTTGATAGCACCAATGTTAAAGAAAATAGTAACATGATAATAATAAAGCTTACTTAGCACTTCTATTTGGGTAGCTTGTTTCTAAACTTGGTGGTTACCCACTGAAATGTGAATCCCTTGTTGTTTATTATTCCCTTGATTACTTTTAGGATAGTTGTTTGCATAGTGCTCATTGCCACATGTGAAACATCCCCTAATAGCCATTTCCTCTAAAATTTATTTTTACCATAAGAAACATTGTTCGGTTCATTTTTTATATTTTTAGTGTGTTTAGCTATTGTATTTTTCCTGGAAGTCTTCATTTTTCTACCATGTTTCTTACATCAAAATTTCCTAGGACCTAATGATGCAGAAGAGTTAATACTCATCTTGTGTTTCTCATCTCTAAAGGCTGAAATTTCATGTGATTATTTTCTCACCTTATGGATTTTTTGAACACTTCTTCCATTGTAGACGGTCCATGAACATCTACTTCACCTCCTATATTTGGGTTTAACTTCACAATAAATTTACGAATTCTAAATTTTTCATCCTTTTGGTATTGAGGCATGTATTTTAGTAACTTAGTTAAATGTTCTCAATACTCTACAACACTTAGTGTAGACACCAAATTTAGGTCACACTCCCTCTACCCCTTTTTAATTAAGTAATTAGACACATACACATAGCCATGACCCCTTTTACACATTAGCATTCTTTTAATTACCCATAATCAAATTAATCATTATCCTCACACAATTATTTATTTTAATTTCCTTAATTAAACTAATATCCATATCACTAAGCCACCTCACTTTTCCACCTCATCCTAGACCCATTCCTAGCCTATTAATTACCCTAGACCAAGTCCCCACTTATCCTAACCAATTGGGACTCTTTCCAATCCTAACTATTCATGACCTATTAATCCTATAACTAATTCCACACTCTACTTTATGTCATTCAACACTCCAGACCTAGACTAAGCCAAAGACACACCAAATTTGGGTGAAAACCCCTATTTTTGGCAAATTAGACCAATTCTCCTTAATCGATGTCAATTATCCATCGGTCGGCACCGGTTCCCTAACCATCGTTAGTTACCTTAAATAAGAGTTTCTAACTCTTTACACAGGTTCTCTAATTCATTCATTCACTGAAGATTTCACCTTCTAAATCTCGAGCACTTAAGCTACCTGATGATTAACCAGAGCCCATCAAGTCTTCACCAGGATCTAGTCATCTCATCCATAGATTTGGATCATCATAGAAGAGCACAAAGACTCAGTTTCCATGGCACTAGACACATTTACATATATCCCACGAATGCTCGTCAATCATTAACCACCTTTAGATCTACAGGCTACCAGATAAGTAATTCATTCTTATTTTTTAATATATTTTTTTGATCTTAATTATTTCATTTGCACCTTCCATCTGATCCTTCTCTATCCCGAATACCACCTTTCACCTATTCTATCAACTTGGACCATTTCACCCATCCTAACACCTCTACCACCCTTGATCAGCCTTAGCAAAAATCATATCATCCTTCCCAAACCCCCATAACTCTCTTTGTAATCACAGAGAGACCCAAAAAACTCATTTTTAATATTTCCACTATATTGTCCCTACCATCACCAGTCACCCAAGTGGTGTCAGTTATTTTCCAATACCAATATCGGTCACCTTACCGATACCGGTCTCTGTGAATGTCAATTTTACCTAGAACAACAAGCTCATAACTTTCACCAAATAGTCCAGAATCACCCAAAACCTTGCCCATACCTTTCCTAACACCTTAGTAACCTTTCTCAACTATAACAACACCTTTCCTAATACTAGATTAGTTTTTATTTTTTAGTACTTTACTTAATCTAGTATATTGATAACATTTTTGAGACACTTAAATCAAAGTTTTAGCAATAGGACCTCTATTTCTCACATTTATTTTCATTAATTTGATAAAAATAGTGGATTGAAAACCATCTAGGAAGTGTCACACTTCCTAGAACCAGAAATCGTTAGGCAGCCCACTATCATATCTTTTTTTAACTCTCTTTTGGTGGTCTTGTGGTGTTTCTTATACATGTCATTCCTCTAGCCAAATGGAATCTCTTTACATTTAGTCTAATCAAAAGTATAAAATGTGCGCAACCTTCTCCTGACTATTCATAGGTATTCCTCCTACGCCCAGTACCCTTATTTGTTTTATCGCATTACTTTGAGGTGAAAATTTTTGGCACACCCATTGGGACCCCTTCTTTTGGGTTCTTTACATTTTCTTCATATAAGGAATTGTGTGTTTCTTTCTTTTCTGAAAAATTCACATTATGTAGGTCAATATTCTATTCTTATACTTGTCTAAATTAAATTCATGATTTGGTGTTTAAAAAAAATTATTCTTACTTTCTTTTGCATATGAATTTAGTGAAATATCATCCTCTGGACCTATTCTCTATTTGCTACATCCAATTTCAATTTCGATTTGGGCTTAAAAATATCTTCATTTCATCCTTCATATGTTGCATTAGATCACCTACAAAAATTTCAATCTATATACTGGAGGTCATGACCACATGATGATTGGTGGGAATTAATCATAGTTCACACTTTGTGTACACACACACCCTTTCCAAATCACTTGAACAATTTATTCACTTCTTAAACATCTTCCTTCCTGAAAATTTCTGTCAACAATTAACAATCAAATTGGTGGTGGATCCAGCTGGTGTTTTGGCCATTCATCATATTAGAGTTGGACCTCACATATTGTGAAATATATATTGGGGAAACTTAGGCAAAATACACCTAAAACTAGTCATAAAATTCTTATAAGGTACCCTCATTGACCAAAACATCTATTCTACTCATAGTCAGTTTTAAATGGCATAAACCACATAACGTTAAAATCTTAAGCATAGGATTGACGTGTTTTGTTAGCTTTTAATTGTTAAAATTGTGTTTTGAGGAGTGAGTTCATTTCTTCTTATTTTTCTTATCCTTCACATCCCACCATCATAACTGGTGTATTTTGGTTCATTATGGGTGTGTTAGGACTCATCATTTCCATACTCAGTTCCTGGGTTGGTGTTTTCATTTGAATTAATCACCAAAAATTTAAATTTTCATCATCTTCTCAGATTCCATAGTAATCGGCATCAGTCTAGTGATCAACATCGGTTACCTCTTCATATCGGCATCGGTTCCCTGTTGTTTTCGTTATTTCTCCCAAAATAGTATTCAATTCATATCTAGATATTTTCTGTGACTTTTTTATGTCATTTATCACATTTTTGAGTCTCTATTACCATTAACAGAGTTTAGATCCACCTGATTTAGATTATTCATCTCCAGATTTATAAATATGCCATTTATTCACAATAATTGGCATTAGTCTTGTGACCGCCATCGGTTACCCCAATCTGTTGGCATCGGTTAGCCAACCAACATTGGTCTCTATGTTTTTATTTTTCTATCTAAAAAATGAACAATTTCCATTTACTAGGTCCCTTCTATTTTCTGTTTCTATGTTTCTACACCATCTATAAAGAATAGACCACCTATCCTACCATTATTCACATGGTTTTGACTCGCAGACAAGTCAACGCCCTTGTCTTTCACACTAGCCATCAACCACTAACTCATAGTCCTTCACCACCTTCTATTTCTTCACCCATGGACCCTACTTCTATCACTATATTTACAGGTGATGAGGAGTTCACAAAATTCCTTGATCAAAATCCCACAACCTTCCAGTATTATCTTTCTCATTCCTCCACTCGTGAATTTTCAAGACAACCCTTATATGAGATGCATGTCTCCATTCCTCCTTCCCTTACCCCCACTTCCTTATCAGCCACCACTGGTGTAGTGTTAGTTGTTTCCACCTTACCACCTGTTGTTGCTCATATCATCCCCACATATTTGATATATGTCATACCTATAGCATCTACCACACCTTCAATGTCTACCTCGCCATCATATATGACTCTTAGTGTAGGGATTCCCACATTAAGTCATTATTACCTCACAACCTCTAGTTGCATCAACCCCTTTTTTCAGATTTTGGTCATGTCTATACCTCCTACTATGTCTCCTATCGCTACAAGCGTCTCTACATAGGTCCCGCCCACCTATACCTTGTCTCAGCCACCACATGTCACTTATGCTTCCTATTTAAGGTATATGCCATCACCATATGTCACTACTTGTATCCCCCCTTATCAGTTTTCTTACTTGGCACCACCACACACTAGAGGGGTGTCCATGATTTATTCATCTTATTTTACCTCCTTATACTGTAGGGGGTTCTCCTTCATCTAATCCTATAACCAATCTCATAAAAATGATAATGGATAAGATGAAAACCTTGGAATCATCTCTCTCTGGCTCACGCAATTCTTTGACTTACGACGAGAATTGTAACGAGCCTATTCACCCTTCTATTCCAATTCATCCTTATCATGCACATTGGGAAATGCCAAATTTTAACCGATTTAATATCAAGGAGGATATGTAACAACATTTGTGATATTTTAAACACATATGTTATCTGATTGCCTACGATGACACCTTTCTTCTTAAAACTATCCCAATGTCCTTCACAGAACTTTCCTTAAACTGGTATAGTGATTTACCTAGACATTCTATCTTCTCATTCAATCAATTAGCCCATGCCTTTCTAGATCATTTCTCCATTAAAATTGTCAAGAAGGTTACCATGACTGACTTGTATTCGATACACCAATATGAAGATGATTCTATCATAGATTTTTTTGCATGTTGTCAAAGCCTTATTAGACAACTCACTTTCCAATTTCCTCAAACTGAACTAATAGAGTTGTTTACTAGAGATTGTGCCCCACATATCTCTCTAACTCTCCAAGTTAAAACCTTCCAAACATTTGATGAGGCATTCACAATGGCTTGAAATCTTAAAATCCATGTTATTGAAGAGAATAAATTACAATTGCACAACAAGAGCACTCCATTCAAATCAAATGACTCTTCTTCTTATTCATAACCATAAACCAATCATTCAAAGCCCAAAGGATCCGCTAACATGGTGGTCCTAAAAGTTGGTCTATCTCATCCATCTAACCAACCAAAACCATCCTCTACTCTTTCTCATGTTCATAAATTTCAATACAGACATGAACAATGACAATATACTCCCATAGGAGAACTTTACTCCTCGATTTTGGAAAATATTCTAAACACAGAAACCATAACTCTTCCACCCATCAAACCACATACTAGTTTTGACCCTTCTCATCTTGTGCCTACAAGGTATAAGGAGAATGATTACTGTAATTATCACCATGTCAGAGGTCATAGTGAGGGTAATTGTAAAACATTTAAAAATATTGTCCAAGAAATGTTGGATAATGGAGAACTTATCTTGGGATAATCCCAATGCACCAGCTAACCAAAACCTTCACAGAATTAATAATTTTTTTCCAAATCACACTCCATCATCCAACCAAGCTGGCAAAACCTCAACCAATGATACCAATGTTTGAGAGGTGCATGATATTTTTGATACTATACCAACCCCTTCTACTCAATTTCCTCCCATTCCATTAGTTACGGAAATCATTGTGTGAGTTATTCCATTAACAAAGGAGTCCACCTCATCCTCTCCTCTACCCACAGAGGAGTCAACCTTATCTATTATTTCTTCTACTGAGAAGCCCACTCCATTTATCCCTTCATCTACGGATGCATATACCCCACTCGTCTCTCTACATGTTGAGAAACCCACATCACTCACTCTTCTACCCATAGAGGAGCCCAAATTACCCTTTTATTCACCAATCAAAGAGTCTACACCATCCACCTTGCCCCCTCCTCATCCCAGAGAATATCCACTTTTAGCATCTCTTCCTATTGGCGACAACTCCCAAATATCTTTTAAAGACCCTATTGATTTGCTATTGTCTCTTCTACCCACAAAGTCTGAAGCCAACCATTTCCCTATCTCAGAGACATCATATTACTTTACAAGGATTACTACTAAATCATCATTATCCCCCTCCACTTCTATGTCATTCTCCCATTTGGCTGATCACTTGGAGTATGTCAAAAATTTCACACTTTGGGGACACCTTCGACATCCCGTATCTACTCAAATGCAAATGTTATCTACAGAAACTTGAACGATTCATCCTAAAGTGTTCAAAATAACTAAATCCATTGAATCTGATCTAGTTATAGTAGCCTCTTTGGCATCATCCTCACCTACACCCAAACCTTTATTGTTACCCCAACAACCAACTACACCCATACCTTCACATGTGCTCAAAATTATCACTACATTGGGGGTTATGCCAACACTGAGTCTAGTCCATCCTCCCATGAAGATCAATTTAGCCACCTCTTCTAAAAATATCACCAGGCCTATCCCACCACTTAAGAGGAAGAACCAACCTCTTAGGACTCATACCCCAGTTTCTCCCAGTCCTCCTCATTCACCTTCATCACTTCCATCCATATTAGGCACCCATACATCAACCTTTGTCAAGTAGCCTCCTACCCAAGGTAAAACTAAAAAAAAGTAACCTACATCCTTATCGCAACCTCCCATTCCACCCAAGCCTTCTACATTACCTATGCTAACTCCAATACCCATGCCTTTACCTTCCTTCAACCTACACTTTCTGTATTTCCTCCTACTACTAACTTCACTGCACCTCCACTCTCACCTTGTTTGACCCGTCCACTTCCCTCTTCTACATTCCCTTCTACTTCACACACTACCCCAACACCTTTACCCAAGAAGGTGTAACCCAATCCCAAAACCATGCTACCTATAAAAAAAGGTAGTTAAACCTACTCAACCTCGAACTCCACCTCCAGTAGTGCCTCTTCCACAAAATCCACCCACACCTCCACCAAACCAACTCCACCTCCAATAACACCCCTTCCACATAAGTCACCCAAATCTCCATCAAAACTTACTCTCACTTCTCATTGCGAGCCCTTGGTAGGGTCTTACGCTAACATCCTCGCTCATTTGTTGGAAACTTCTGCCATTACATTTCCACCACTCAGGCCTTACGACCCACTGAAACTTAAACCAGAAGGGTTTGACGATACCAATATTTGCACATATCATCATGTGTCAGGGCATGATGTTTAAAATTTTAAGGCCCTTAAAAATATTCTTCTTCAACTGTGTTCTCCTGAAGATATCTTTGACAAAGATGACCTTTTGGATGAAGATCCCATTCCACCTTCTCCTGTCGCCACATAGCCTCACCCCATATCTATTCAGTGGCCTTCACCTCCACCCTCACAACCCTAGAACCTCCTCTGAACTTTAAGATAAATATGGTCTGGATTAGGGAGCTAGCCCAACCCCCTCAAAATTCCAATGTGTCATACTCATCTCACAAGGCTCTTATCCCACACTAGGTTTTTTGTCCCTCTTGCCATTATACCTTTCCCTGACACATTCTCCCTCTTTTCCTCAAATCAACATGGTTCACATTTTCCACTAGAGCATGCATAAAGGGTAAAGGAAAAGGAAGTATAGAAACCCATCCACTACACCTTTACCCAACATTCCATCTACACCTGAACCCAAGGTAACCATCCATGGGCTGACATATCCCATTTTTGATAGATTCGCACATCAAACCATGATCAAACAATTTCACCAATCCCCCCTCAAAATGTCTTTGTACAATCTCATCTAAACCTCTGAGTCTGTTCGTCAGACCCTCATCATGGTATTACAATCTATTAAGGTTCCACCTAATGACCCCACACTTGTTGTTATCATTACCCCAAACCATGTGGCTTCCCTCACTACTCTGCCTTCATCTTCTACTCTCATTACCTTTCATCAAGTCTCTGATGTTAGTTTCTCTAACTAAGAGATTTTCCCTCTCTAATAAGATGCTCTTGACCCCACCCTATTCATTTATACCTACATTGATAACACACGCGTTCGATGCATTATGATTGATGGAGTTGCTAGAATCAATATCATTTATTCCCATGTGTACAAGAAAATGTGCATCTCTGTTAATTGCATGTATAATAACATAATTATATTGCATTCATTTAATGATGCAATGACTTCCATCCTCAGCACCATCATCATCCACATTTACGTGGGCCCTTGTACCATTCCTTAATTATTCTATGTCGTAGATAGGGAATTCCAATACAACATGCTACTTGGCATACCCTGGATTCACGTCATGGTTTGTGTACCTTCAACCTTACACCGTTATTTAAAATTTGAACATGAAGGTCACAACTACACCATTTTGATAGATCTTTCACCATTCAAAACCTATAATATGCTCTATGGACCTAATGATGTTCTCATACTAGTTAAGGCGTCTACTACGACTACCACTTCTTCCTCGGCCACTATCCCATCTACCAACACTACCTCTTCTTCTTCAGCCACTACTTTTATCACTACATCTTCCACAACCAACTCCTTTATTCCCATTGTGTCCTACAACTTCCATAGCTGGCCCATCAGCCAATACATCTACTTCAAAAACACCCGACGCTCCCCCTTCTCATGATTCAAGTGATTCTTCCATTCCCGCTAAACAAATGCCAATTTCTAATCCCTTGATAGGTGTTTTTCAACACCTTACCTTAGGGGAGTATTTCCTCTATAACATCAACACCTTCCTTACTCCTCAATAGTACGGAAGCCTCCATCAACACCCACATAAAAGCCATTATGTAGGTGAGGTCTTTCCATATGATTCACCCCATCTTTACACCAACTTAACATATGGGGGACTTGACGCTTCTTCATATACTCCTGAACGACCTACCCAAACCTGTCGATTCTCATCTGATTTCTAATATCTTACCAATCATATCTTCGCCCATACTTTTCTTCATCGATGTGCTTGGAAATAGTTTTTCTTTGGTCTTTACGAACAAGTTCATCACATAGTCATATCTTGCACCACTCGGAAACACAAAGACCACAACGGTCTTGGATTTTCTACGGAACCTTCTTCTAAGAAATCCCATATCAACATTTTATAGGAAAGTACATCTTCCCAACCTCACTCACCTATCACACCACCTTCCCCCATGGAGACCATGGATCCATAATCCATCCCTCCTAACTTTTTTTTGTGAACACAATTTCTTTAGGGCCTCTGACCTATAAACGTGATGGTGAGGCTCCTTCTTCCCTCCCCTTCCTATATCTTGACATGATCAATGATGAAACACATTCTATATATGTTGTTCAATGTCGGGACAATGATTCTATTATCACCTATCTAGGTGCATAGGATTCTTACATTCACTGGTCATTACCTTTTGAGACACAAACCATGTTGAATGAATCAACCATAGAGATCAACATTCAAAATCTAGATGACCCTCAAGTTCTAAAGATAGGCCAGTCTTTAGATCCCACTGAACATGAATCTTTCACCTCTTTCCTTCGAGATCATAGAAACTCTTTTGATTGGTCTTACACCGATATGCCCGGTATTGACCCAAATATCATGGTCAACAATATCGAAACTATTCTTGATGTTAAACCTATGAAACAGAAGCTGTGAAAAATGCATCACTGCATTTCCCTTCTTGTGAAAGAAGAACTTGAGTGCCTCCTTTCTATTTATTTTATTCTATCCATTTATTATCCCTAGTGTATTTCTAACATCGTTCATGTCACTAAAGAGACAGGGAGACTCTACATTTTCACAGATTTTAACCTTACTTAACCCAAGGATGATTTCCCCTTACCTAGTATCGATCATCTTTTTGATCTTACAGCCAACCATGAGATGCTACCTCTCATGGATGGGTTCTCGGTTTATAATCAAATATTACTCACTCCTGAAGATCAACACAAAACCACCTTCATCACTCTTTGGGGGACCTTCTATTATCACGTAATGCCCTTTGGCCTTAAAAACATTGGTGCCACATGTCAACGTTCTATGAACTATATATTTCATGACATCATGCATTGCATAGTTGAATATTATGTCGAAAACCTTCTTTCCAAGTCTAAACATCACACTAAACACCTCCATGTTCTTAAAATCATCTTTGATCGTCTCATCAAATATTGCGTTCACTTTCAACCAAAGAAGTATGTATTTTATGTTCTCTCTAGAAAAATCCTTAGTTTCATCATCTCTCTGCGTGGTATCGAAGTCAATCTTTCTAAAATCAAGGATATTATTGAGATGTCTCCACCTAATAACCTTCGGAAGCTTCATAGTTTGCAATAAAAGTTGTAATATATTCAAAACTTTATTTCCCAACTTTCTGACTGATGTCACCCTTTTCATCATATTCTTAAAAATTATTTTTCCTTTAATTTGGATGATGAGCGCCACAAAGATTTTGAAGTGTTAAAGGAATACCTTCTTCAGCCACCTATGCTTATCCCACCAAAGGATGAAAAACCCTTTTACCTCTACATTTCTATCAGTGATCATTCCTTGGGTACCATGCTTTCTCATCACGATGAGAAATATAGGGAGCAAGCGGTTTATTATATAATTCATACTCTTTTAGACTATGAGACTAGATATACTCATGCCGAAAATATGTGCTTAGCCCTAGTCTTCATCGCCACCAAACTTCACCATTACCTAGTCAATCACAAAACCTTCTTCATCACCAACACTGACCCCTTGCATTATATGTATGCTAGAACTTACCAACACCAATGTGTCACACGTTGGCTAATGCTCCTTGTATATCTTGACCTCGAATTCATCCATCAAAATTTTGTTAAGGGAAAAACCATTGTAATTTAGCTTGTCGACGCAACTCTTTCAGAAAATCAATTTTCTAAATTCGATCTTCCTAACGAATCCATTGTTACCCTCTCCTTTGATGATACTGTTGTCAAATTTTCACCCCCCAGGGTAAAATTTCACCCCCCAGGGTAAAATTTTGATAACATGCATCAAAGGTTGCAGAAAGGCAAATAGGTCAATCCAGAAAAAATCACGAAAATCGGCTAAGTCCTAGTCCTAAGTGTTGCTCGGGACAAGCGGGACAAAAAATGCCCGAACCGGCCGGTTCGGCCGAAATGTGCACAAGCAGTCCAAAAGAAAATGGGACAAGTGGGACAGAAGTACACGACGGGCGTGAAAAGCCGATCCAGCCGAGGAGAAAAATTGGCTAACTGCTGAAGAGGATCGCCTTCGGGACAAGCGGGACAAAAATGCCCGAACTGGCCGGTTCGGCCGAAATGAGCACAAGCAGTCCAAAAGAAAATGGGACAAGTGGGACAGAAGTACGCGAAATGTCCGAACCGGCTGAAATGAGCACAAAGGGCCCAAAATCAAATGGGACATCTGGGAAAAATAGAGGTGAAGGGTGCGAAAGAGCTGGCAGGCCCGCGGACTAATCAAAAGCTGCCACGTGTCCTCATAGGAGTAAAGGTCAGAAAAGTCAAAGGGCGAATTTTCGAGCACCGAGCCGAACAAATAGGATCGTGCCACGTGTCCCATTTAAGAACCCACGAGGAAAATTCAAAGGAAAGCCCGCCGAAAAGTAGAGGAGAGAGAATTATTTAGCGAATCAGAGCGCGCCACGTGTCATCCAAGTGGCAGAGCGCGGGAAGAAATTCAAAAATCCGTTTTCGCCTGTTCCGTGTCCTAAATCTTCAGATTGACATATCTTTCGATCCAGAGCTCAGATTTACACGTTCTTGATATCAACGGAAAGCTTGTGAGATTCTCTACACGTTTCCAGGGTCAATCTTGCATTTTTGGTTCAGTTTGAAGAAAGAAAATCAAAAGATGCCTCTGGCACGAAATAATAAGCAGAAGTGATGCTCAACTAACAACTTCAATGCAGCAGACAACCCGCCGCTTCTGTTAGGCAAACCACCACTTTGCCAGAACCCGCCGCTTCTGCCATGATGGACAAATTAAATGCAACCTAGAGGTGGTTGGGGCAGTTCGAATTCCTCTCTCTTTTCTCTCCCATTCTTCCTATATATTGTAAGGAGGGGTTTCTTTCTGGAGTTGGACATTTCTACTTTGCACCCTCCCTTCTCTCTTGTTCATAAGAAGATTTGTGGAGTTTTCAAACCTCCCATATAGACTGTAACACCGTTTTTTTTGCCTTCTGGCTATTGCAATGTATTGAATCGATCCTTGAGCAATATATATGTGTCTGTGGTTGTTTCTAAACCCTCTTACATATTTATTACTGTCATTCTTGATCTTTCATTACATTTTTTGCTATCTGTGCATGGTGTTGTGTTATATCTACATGGTCTGTGTTTAATGTGGCAAAGCATATGTTCTTCATTCCTCGGTGCATGACCTCTATTAGCTTAGATTTATTTTATGTATTTTCTTACCTTGTCTCCTTGGCAGATTAGATTAGATTTTGAGAAAACCCTCTGCATATTTCGTGTGCACCTGAACAGAGGAATAGGAACCAACCTTTCTCTAGAGATTCCTTTCTCACTCTTCAAGTCCCACACTTGGAGAAAGGATTCAATGTTATGCAATCACACTGGATATTAATATGATCAACCTAGAAAACTGATCAATATCCAGGGGTGCTGTGATTTTGCATCAACAGTTTTGGCACGCTCGGTGGGACTAGAGGTCTCATTTTTATTGCAGCAAGGTTGATATGCGTCTGCTGTAATTTTCTTGCTTAAAAAGAGCTATTATTTGCATATCTGGCGACTCCAAAGGGAGGAATCAATAGAATTTCAGCAGTTAGGCCTAAAAGCTTATGAGAAGAATCACAAGGTCAAGAGTTGGAGAAGAAGAAGTGCTGTTTGAATACCTACAACTATCTCCGAGAAGAAGGAAAAGAGGAAGAAGGATTCAAAGGTCTCCATCTCCACCAAACAGAACTCTCTCAACTCCTCCACCTGACAGGCCTTTCTTTCAATATACAAGGGTTTTAAGACCACTCAGAATGGTGTAACCAGTAAACCCCTATTTCAACTTCACAGGCAGCAGCCCACTTGCTCTCAATGCACAAAATCCAATCCCAGTTGCAGCATTGAAGAACATTCCATATTTTACTGGAGAAAACCAGACCACTCCTGGTGATCATGTCAAGGACATTGCTAACATTTGTGCAATCCATGAGATTAATGAGATGCAAGTAGTTGTCAAATTGCTGGCGTCTTCATTCAAGGGAAAAGCATTGCAATGGTTTAGGAGCCTTGAAGCTGCTTCTATCACGAACTGGAATCAGCTGTGTATTGCACTTCATAATCAATTTGGAGAGAAGGGAGACAACTTGTCTCTTTTGGAGCAGCTGACAACCATCAAGAGAGCTTCCAATGAGCAGCTAACTGACTTCAACTTTAGATTTCAAAGATCTTGGGATAGAATTCCAGTAGCAGTCAGACCAACAGCAGAAGGTGCTTTTCTATACTACCTTAAAGCTTTAAATTCTGATAGTTCTATGTTGATTCAATCCATGGGAGGCACAACTATCCCTGCTGCTTATAGTATTGCCATTAGAGCCAAAAATTGTCTGATTCAAGCTGGCAAGCTAGCTTCTAGGCCTCCAATGCCATTATATCCAAGTTTAGAGAGCCCAAGTACTAGTCAAGCACCCGTCTTAGCTCCTATCTCCCACTCCTAGAAATCAGAGTTCAAATGAAGCTTCCACTTCATATCCAAGTGCCCCAAATGAGCTTCAAGAAGTCATGAAGCAACTGCAAAATTTAGGTAATGAGCTGGTCACACTCAAGAGACAGCAAACTCAAGGTTTTAGACCTTCGTATCAGCCTCAAGCTCAACCTAATAGGCAGCCATATCAGCCTCAAAGGCCACCTAATCCAGCTGCAAATATGAATCAAACAAGGCCTCCTGTCAATAGACCATTCCAGCCCTATAATCCAAATGCCATATCTGCCTCTAAGGCATTAGTACCAGCACAAAACAATATTGCCCAGGAGTATGAATGGTGTTTTCCATGTAATGAACCCCATAATCAATCCATGTGCTATAATGGTGCTTTAACCCAAGCTTTAATGGTAACAAGTGCTGGTGTGGAGGGTGAAAGTAGTCAAGAAAACAGCCAACAACAAGAAACATTCCAACAGCAACCTGCCCCAAATGACACCACATTGGTAAATTGGCAGGCAGAGGATTTCTGTGGTATGAATCAGGTAGTCTCTCAAGGTGTTGCAGCCAACACAAGGTCAAAAAGGAGAAATTTGGGTGAGGAACAGCCGTTAGCCCCAGCCAATCCACAACCTTCCACAGCTCCACAAATGATTGGCAAGCAAAACCCAGTTTCAAATGCACGAGGGCAGCAAAGAACAGCCCCTTGGCCAAATCAAATGCCAGCTGTTGCTGCCCATATTCAAGGAGCAAATGTGCAAATCAAGGGACAACAGAGAGATCCTTCATCACCATTCAGTATCATTGATCAGATGAAGAAAACAAACGTCAATATATCTATGTGGGAATCCCTATCCATCCCAGGCCAAAGAGATCTGTTGCAAGCTGCTATGAAGGACTGGCCAATTTCGAATCAGCAGGTTCAAAGGCAAGACAAAGTGCTTACAAATGCTGCCCAGCCTGAAGGAAATCATGGAGCACAACAAGGTAAAATGCTGAAGCCCCCTCCATTTTATGTTTCATTGATCATAGGAGACAAGTTGGTACATAATTGCATGATTGACTCTGGGGCAAGTAGTTCAGTAATGCCTAAACAGATAGCTGATCAGCTAGGGCTCCAGTATGAAATAACAACTAAGGGAGTAGTGCAATTAGACGGGACAGCAATAGCAATGGTTGGAGTGATTATAAATTTAAGTCTTACCTTGCATGCATGTCCAAATGTTGTTGTCTTACAAGACGTCTCAGTCATAGACCTTCCACCACTCTTTGCCCTATGCTTGTCAAGGGACTTTACTGCCAAGATTGGGGGATATTTGTCCGCTGATTGGTCACACATGCTGTTCAGAACGAGGTATGGAACTAAAGCTATAATTAGGTCAGAACCTATTGCATATTTCCACATTGAACCCTATACTCCAAGTCATATTAATACCAATTGCTCAGCATTTGATCAAGAGGATCACCTTGGCACTGATGAAATCGACACTAAGGTTGGAAGTATCCCAGATTTAACTCTTGATGAATGGGCAAATAAGGTACATGCTTTTGATCCTTATCAAGAGGTAGAAGAATCTAAACTAGGAGTCTATTGTATACACGAAGAAAGTCAACCTATTCCTAGCATCACCAAGCCAAACCACAAGTATGACAACGAGGTATGGCAACTATTTTTTGATGGATCAAGGAGTAGACAAGGCGCAGGAGGTGGAGCCATGCTTGTTTCACCTCAAGGAGTAAGGTATTATTCAGCTTTTAGATTTCAATTTGCATGCTCCAATAACACTGCTGAATATGAAGCCTTGGTGCAAGGGATGCATTGGGCAATAAAGAGAAAAATAAAGAACTTGCAAGTTTTTGGGGACAGTGAGCTGATTGTAAATCAGATCAAGGGACAACATGCTGCCAAAAATGATCTACTCAGGTGCTACAAGAACAGGGTGTGGGACCTCATGGAAGATTTTGAGGGCTTTCGGCATCAAAGCCATTCCCTAGGAAAGAGAATCAAGCTGCTGACAGGCTTGCAACAGTAGGCGCAGCCTTTGACATCGTAGAAAACATTCAACAAGACAAGGTACAACCAAACATCCATGTGATTGTGAGGCCTTCAGTGCCGGATAACGATGTCAGTTGGCAAGTATTTGAGAATGATCAACAAATCATCCGCTTCTTGCAGGAAGAAGCTGAGTTCTCAGCTAAGAATCAAGAGAAGTTGGAACAACAATATGGTGACCAGGTGATACAGCTGAGAACTGACAAGCTGCCCAAGGGACTTGTCACCTTGGAGTCCATTTTTAACCCCAATGATCAGTTTAGAAAGGAGAAAGAAAATATTCATGTCAAGAGGGAAGATTCGGTATCCATCTTGGTAAAAGAGAACAAGCCATTGCAAATTGGAAAAATGACAACTGAGCAAGAGAGATATGAGTTCATACAGCTTTGTCAAGAATTCCCTGACGTGTTTGCTTGGAGCTATGAAGACTTGAAGGGCTTCAATCCTAACTTAGCTCAGCATACCATCGAGTTGGATCCAAATACTAAGCCTGTCAGGCAGAAACAGAGACCAGTCAATCCACACATGGAGCCTCTCATGAGAAAGGAGCTGGACAAGCTGATTGAGTCAGCAATTATATTCCCTATCAAGCACTCAAGCTGGGTTGCGAACTTGGTTCCGGTCAGAAAGAAAAGTGGAGAGATCAGGCTATGTGTTGACTTCAGAGATTTGAATAGAGCCTCTCTCAAGGACCATTATCCACTCCCTTCCATGGAGCAAATATTGCAGGTCGTAGCTGGGTCAGAAAGGTTTTCGCTACTTGATGGTTACTCAGGCTTTAATCAAATTATGGTGGTGGAGGAAGACCAGTTCAAGACAGCCTTCACAACTAAATGGGGCACATATGCTTACAAGAATATGCCATTTGGACTGTCGAACACCGGAGCAACATTCCAGTGAGCTATGGATATGGCATTCAAAGGCTTGATCAACAAGACAATACTGATATACTTAGATGACATTACTGTCTTCTCAAAAAATGCTGCAGACCATCTCTTTCACCTCAGGCAAGTGTTTCAGAGATGTAGAAAGTTTGAAGTGTCTTTAAATCCTAAGAAGTGCATCTTTCTTGCACATGAAGGGAAACTCCTTGGCCACATTGTCTCCAAGGAAGGATTAGCAATTGATCCAAAGAGGGTTGAAGCCATAAGGGCTCTACCATTGCCAAGTCACAAGAAAGCTCTTCAGAGTTTCCTGGGAAGGATAAACTTTGTTCAAAGGTTTGTCCCAAACTTTGCAGCCCTTGTCAAGCCCATCACCAAAATGTTAAGGAAAAGCATGGCTTTCAAATGGACGGCAGAAGGCAATGAGAGTTTTGAAGCAATCAAAGAAGCAATCTCCCAGGCACCTACTCTCATCAACCCTGACTTTTCTAAGGATTTCATCCTCTATGCATTTGGAGGTGATGACACTATTTCTGCCATTCTGGTACAACAGAACAAATATAATGAGGAGCAGCCGATTGCTTTCTTCAGCCAGAGCCTAAATGACTGCGAATTAAGGTACTCTTTTATTGAAAAGCATGTGCTTGCAGTAATCAGAAGCTTGAAGAAATTCAAGCATTTAGTCTCGAATAACAAGGTCCAGTTATTGGTCTCACATGCTGGGGTTAAGGACTTCCTCCTCAACAAAGATTTGAATGAGAAAAGGGTAGGATGGATCACCCGTGTCATGGAGTATGACATTGAGATCAAGATCACCAAGCTGGTAAGAGGCAAAGGTTTGTGTGAGCATCTCGCTTCCAAATAACCAGACAGCCCAAAAGATGAAGAAGATGCTGTCCTGATATTACAAGAAGATCAAAAACAGGAAAATGATGATGTGTTCACCCCCTGTTGGACTCAGAATATGATACATTTCCTACAAACGGGCATGTGCCCTCCAGAAATGAGCAAAGCGAAAAGAAGGTACTTCAAATTACAAGCAATTCCTTATGTGCTTGTTGATAATGTTTTGTTTAAAAGGGACATCAACGGTGTTCTATTGAGATGCATCAGGACAGGTCAGATCGAGAGGATCTTACAAGAGTTCCATGATGGGGAGGCAGGAGGCCATTTCACCCCACGAGTAACAGCTCTCAAAATCATGAAAGTTGGTTACTATTGGCCTACTGTATTCAATGATTGCTACTCATGGGTTAAGAAATGCAAGAAATGTGCGTTCTTCACAGGGAAAGGAAGGTTAGCAGCACTTCCCCTTCGTCCAATTTCAGTAGATCATCCATTCATGCAATGGGGATTGGACTTCATTGGAGTCATCAATCCCAATTCGAGTCAAGGCCACAAGTGGATTCTTACAGCAACAGACTATTTCACCAAGTGGATCGAGGCAGTAGCGCTCAAAGAGGCAAGTGAGTCTAGCATACTAGACTTTTATGAAGGGATAATAACCAGATTCGGTGTGCCGGCCACCATCAGATCAGATAATGCGTTAGCATTCATAGGTTCAAAAATTACAGAATGGGCTGTCAATAATGGAATCTATTTGAGCACCTCTTCAAATTATTACCCGCAGGGTAATGGACAGGCAGAGTCCACAAACAAGAATTTGCTAAAAATCATCAGGACTCTGGATGAAAATCAAAGAACATGGCATACAAGGCTAAAATCAACGTTATGGGCTGACAGAATAACACCAAAGAGGTCTACAGGTAATTCTCCCTACAAGTTGGTCTATGGGAAGGAGGCAGTGTTGCCTATATCATTAGAATTGCCAGCCTTGGAGCTCATGAAGTAGCTTGAGTTATCTGAATTCGAACCAATGGAGGCCAGGTATGCAGAATTGATGGAATTAGAAGAAATCAGAGAACATGTGGTTCAGACGATTGAAAAGGATCAGGCCGTAGTAAAAAGATGGTTTGATAAGAGAGCTAGAGCAAGGACCTTCCAGGAAGGGGACCTAGTTCTGAAATGGGATGCAGATCGGGCAAAACCAGGAAGGCATTCCAAGTTTGATGCCATCTGGAGTGGTCCCTACATGGTCACGGGGTGCAAAAGTAGTAATGCCTTCCAATTGTCTGCATTGGATGGAGAGGAACTTCTGATTCCGGTTAACGGAATCCATCTTAAACATTGCTACTAAGAGAAACATTTTGCTATTGTAAATATTAATTTAGATTTTTCTTAATTCCTCTAAGTGCGTATGCACATTGTCCTGTTATAGTTAGGTTTCTATTTCCCTAGGTGCTTTGGCATAGGTTTTTCTGCTCTCAGGTTGTTTTCTACAGTTCAGAGTGTTGCTGGAGGGGAAGTTGCAGTATCAGGCTTGTTTCAGGATAATGCTTAACTCCATGCCCAATGGACCGCTAAAAGGCCACTGATCTTCTACCTAGCAGGCAGGTAACCCCGCTGAGTCGTCAAAATTGTTGTCAAAATTTCACCCCCCAGGGTAAAATTTCGATAACATGCATCAAAGGTTGCAGAAAGGCAAATAGGTCAATCCAGAAAAAATCGCGAAAATCGGCTAAGTCCTAGTCCTAAGTGTTGCTCGGGACAAGCGGGACAAAAAATGCTCGAACCGGCCGGTTCGGCCGAAATGTGCACAAGCAGTCCAAAAGAAAATGGGACAAGTGGGACAGAAGTACGCGACGGGCGTGAAAAGCCAATCCAGCCAAGGAGAAAAATTGGCTAACTGCTGAAGAGGATCGCCTTCGGGACAAGCGGGACAAAAATGCCCGAACCAGCCGGTTCGGCCGAAATGAGCACAAGCAGTCCAAAAGAAAATGGGACAAGTGGGACAGAAGTACGCGAAATGTCCGAACCAGCCGAAATGAGCACAAAGGGCCCAAAATCAAATGGGACATCCGGGAAAAATAGAGGCGAAGGGCGCGAAAGAGCTGGCAGGCCCGCGGACTAATCAAAAGCTACCACGTGTCCTCATAGGAGTAAAGGTCAGAAAAGTCAAAGGGTGAATTTTCGAGCACCGAGCCGAACAAATAGGATCGTGCCACGTGTCCCATTTAAGAACCCACGAGGAAAATTCAAAGGAAATCCCACCGAAAAGCAGAGGAGAGAGAATTATTCAGCGAATCAGAGCGCGCCACGTGTCATCTAAGTGGCAGAGTGCGGGAAGAAATTCAAAAATCCGTTTTCACCTGTTCCGTGTCCTAAATCTTCAGATTGACATATCTTTCGATCCAGAGCTCGGATTTACATGTTCTTGATATCAACGGAAAGCTTGTGAGATTCTCTACACGTTTCCAGGGTCAATCTTGCATTTTTGGTTCAGTTTGAAGAAAGAAAATCAGAAGACGCCTCTGGCATGAAATAATAAGCAGAAGTGATGCTCAACTAACAACTTCAATGCAGCAGACAACCCGCCGCTTCTGTTAGGCAAACCACCGCTTTGCCAGAACCCGCCACTTCTGCCATGATGGACGAATTAAATGCAACCTAGAGGTGGTTGGGGCAGTTCGAATTCCTCTCTCTTTTCTCTCCCATTCTTCCTATATATTGTAAGGAGGGGTTTCTTTCTGGAGTTGGACATTTCTGCTTTGCACCCTCCCTTCTCTCCTGTTCATAAGAAGATTTGTGGATTTTTCAAACCTCCCATATAGACTGTAACACCATTTTTTTTGCCTTCTGGCTATTGCAATGTATTGAATCGATCCTTGAGCAATATATATGTGTCTGTGGTTGTTTCTAAACCCTCTTACATATTTATTACTGTCATTCTTGATCTTTCATTGCATTTTTTGCTATCTGTGCATGGTGTTGTGTTATATCTACATGGTCTGTGTTTAATGTGGCAAAGCATATGTTATTCATTCCTCGGTGCATGACCTCTATTAGCTTAGATTTATTTTATGTATTTTCTTACCTTGTCTCCTTGGCAGATTAGATTAGATTTTGAGAAAACCCTCTGCATATTTCGTGTGCACCTGAACAGAGGAATAGGAACCAGCCTTTCTCTGGAGATTCCTTTCTCACTCTTCAAGTCCCACACTTGGAGAAAGGATTCAATGTTATGTGATCACACTGGATATTAATATGATCAACCTAGAAAACTGATCAATATCCAGGGGTGCTGTGATTTTGCATCAACAGATACTATATATCAAATGACCCTATTAATTGATGGTTTTATATGTAAACGTGGGGGTGGCACATGGGTTATCCTCATTCATCTTAACAATGAGTGTATGCCTTTATGTTTCAAACTTCACTTTGATTATGCCAATAACGTGGCTGAAGAGGAAGCACTCATGTTAGGTCTCTAAACTACCATTTCCCTAGATGTTAAGACCATTAATGTCTTTGGTAATTCTTAATTGGTTATCAACTAGGTCAATGGTTTATACCAGTGTCGTAACGAAATAATTCAAAAGTATAAGCATCACGTCGACATGCTTTTGACTACCTTTTATAAGTATGAGATTAAAAATGTTTCACGATCCACTAAGAAATTTGCGGATACTATGGCTTGCCTTACCTCAAAAATACCTACCTCACCTCCAGACTAAAATATTTGTCACAATACAGTGATTTCAGTCACCTTCGTATCTCGTCCATGACATAAATTTTGTGGGAAGAATTGGAACCGACCCACATGACATTTGGTATAAGAAGTACGTTGATTACCTTTCCTAATCAATTATACCTCCAAATCTCACTCACAATGGTAAGCGAGCCCTCCTCAAAAATGTCTCTTGTTAAGTTGTCATGGGGGTATTTTTTATAGCATGGCTTTGACGGTATCCTCTTATGATGTCTCACTAGTTCTAAAATTCCGTACACCATTAAAAAAATACATGATGGGATTTTTGGTAGCTATTTCAGTGGTCACGTTATTGCTAAATGTATTCTTCTCCTTGGCTATTACTGGCCAAACCTTACCAAAGATTGTTACGACTATGTCAAACATTGTGTGAAATGTTAGTAGTACTCTAACCTTCACCACACCCCAAGTCACACCTTATAAGTCGCTAGGGAATTTTGGCCCTTCTCTCAATGGGGTTTGGATCTCCTTGCAAAGATTAACCCTCCTTCTGAATTTCATCAATGGATCATCACAACAACCGAATACTACACTAAATGGGTAGAGGTCGTCCCTCTCATTTCTACCAAAGTCGAGAAAATATGTGAATTCATTAACCACCACATCATTTTTCATTTTGGTGTTCCTCATCGCCACATCATTGACAATCTTAAACAATTCAAAAACAAGACCCTATCCAAGCTCTGTGATACCTTTGGTTTTCAAATTAGTTTTTCTTCGCCTTATTGTCCTAAAAAAAATGGTCAAACCAAATCAAATAAAAAAACACTCAACAAAATTCTCATGAAAATTGTTGCTGATACTGGTAAGGATTGGCATACACACATTCGTTTCACCTTATGGGCTTATCACACCAGCATCCTCACCTCAACCGCCAGCACACCTTTCTCTTTGGTCTACGGTATAGAGGTTGTCTTTCCTCTTGAAGTCCAAGTTCCATCTCTTCGTATCTCACTTAAAGATATGCACAATGATGATGAATTTCACCAAGACCATTTGTCACACCTTTAGTTATTAGACAAATGTCATTTAAATGCTCTCGACCACATTCAAATCTACTAAAAATGTATGAAACATGCCTATGAAAAATGTGTCCATGAACAAACCTTCAAGGTTGGTGACCTTTTCCTGAAGGAAAATCAACATGTAACCAAATATGAGAAAAGTAAATGAGGCAAGTTTGCTCCTAATTGGCTTGGACCCTACATTTTCACCCATACCTATAGATCAAGTGCTTATCATTTATTTTCTCTTGAAGATAAACCTGAACCTGAGCCCCTAAATGCCTTGCATCTTTGACCGTTTTATTATTGAATAAAGTACTACATAAATTTATGTCACTTACACGCTCATCCCTTGATTGAACCTCTCCTTTCATTTACCTATTTCAAGGACCAATGACTCAAATAGAATTGTGTGATTATATGTCACCATTCAGCCTTATCTTCAATATGAGTATCACATCTCTACTCATGGAACAATTCTCATAGATATTTTTCATCCTTCTCAGGATGGAATCCCATGGTCATTCATCACTTGAAACCTCTCTTGCATAGCTAACCTCTTTCGTGCTCTAGTTTTTCCTTTAAACAAGAGGTTTATACGCCTTCATAGTCTTGTCCATGACTTCAAGTTTGACATTTAAAAGCAAAAATATGCATGGGATAACCAAAAAATCTACTCCTTAAGTCAAAATTCTCACAAATAAATGAATCCCTCAAAAGGACATCTACCTTTCTTTCTCATTTTTATTAGTAGATTACTCCCTCAAAGGACAACTATAAAAATCTAGCCACTTATTGTACAAAGTCTATCCAAAATAAGACTATTTATGAAAAAGTAAGATAAAAATTACCCGAAGTTTCCTGCATTGATCAGCTTCATGAATACCTCAAGGAGATATTCTATTTATCCCACATAGACTTCCCACATTGATCAGTCTATAAAAGAAAAAAGAAAATAAAAATCAAGAAAAATCAAAAACTTTTGGTCATGGACTTTGCTATTCTAGTTTTGAGTATCTTGTAGAAGGGGCATGTCATCCCATAATAAGGTTATGCAAAAAAAACCCCCCACCTTACCTTCCTTTATTTTCTTCAACCTACTGTTGTCACCAAATCATTACACCCTCCGAATGGCCAGGATGTGAATAGGACGTTCGGTGTGATTGGGACACATGGGATCACCTTTGAAACTCTGGGACTTGGGCTCAAGGTGAACCTCTGGAGAAGGCCGACTTCCTCTTCCTAAACTAAGTGATGTACTACTCCTAGTGTAACAAAAATGATTATCTAATCCTATGCTAACATTTTCATGGGGTTTTAGGGAAAGACATTTACAGAAATGAAACTATACCAGGGATGGTGATGCACCAAATAAAGGGTGTTTCCAAACTCAGGAAGGGTTAATTTGAAGAGGGTGTATGCACCACATGTCAACTTCACCTACTGCAACTTAGAGAGGGTATAGGATACCAAAAAACTAAGAGACACGCGTTCCCTTTGTTAAAATTTATCAGACCAAGAAATATACCAGTTTCCCAATGAAGAAGGATGAACTCAAGAAGGGTGAACAGACACCACAACTCAACTGCATGCAATACTTCACCACTCGATAAGCACAGAACTCCAAGAACCTGCAATGGAACTTAAACTTGCACAGTGTACCTGTAAGTATGAGAAAGGCACAAAGAAGCACAGAAGGATGAAAGGACCAAGATTAGTCACAAGATACACACTTTTATTACTTCAATAACATGCACAATGCATCATACATTCAAAAGAGCCAATAGTTGCCATTACAGTCTTGAGGAGGAGGCTTGAAAGTTCTCTCAACACACAAGAACAACTTGTAGAAGAGAGAGGATTCTTGAAAAGTATACACTCGCCTGAGATATCTAACTGTGCAACTTGTCTGAACTGTTGGAACCCTTTAAAATGAGCTTCCAACTTACATTTATAGAAGAATATGTGAGAAAGAAGAGGAAATGGTCATAATTACATTCCTAAAATGAAGGCCCATGATGTATTTATTACAGTTAGTTGAACCACTTGAGAAGGTTCCATCATGGGTCATTAATTGCTTGATGACCTAGTCTTCTTAATTAATTAAAAGAATATTTAAATAATAATAATAAATATTATTATTAAAATATTTAAATAAAAATATTAATTTAATTAACATAATGTCGGGACCCCCCCCATTGACCTGTTTGACTTGAAGAGGAGAGGGGTCCATGTGGATAGAGTCTGTACAAATCTCAACTCGGTGAGTTTCGAATCCTCTAACTCGGTGTTGCAAGCGATTTTGAACCCCATACTAACTCTTTCCTCGCTTTGGCAATCAGATTATTTTGCATTGAGTCCTTCGAATGGTGAGCTATCAAACTCGATTCTTATCATTTTCCTCTGTTAACTCGAAGCCATTTATGCATTCCACGTTCAAACTTCATGAAACATCACCACGAGCTCCCTGCGAAGTCACCGAGCTCTTCATCCAATAAACGATCTTACCTTTCCTGGGCTCAAACTCACTTGAATACCGAGCTTAACCCAATATTTCTAAAAAGAATGGTTTTACCACAATGCTCAGGATTCTTCCTCATCATATAACACTTGTAGTAAGAATGTTTTGGCTTTGCCATAATAAGCACAATTTTACCTTCCAAACGATGAGAAAATGCCATTACCAATAAAGACCTAATGATGCCATGATGATGGCCCAGGTTCATGCCCATAACATGTCAATAGACACCTTTAAGACTGATTTTTGGTCAAAGAACCCTTCAAAAAAATACATTGAACAACTGGGGCAACCAAGAGGACCTTCAAAAAATGTACAGGTAACAACCATATGAATTCTTCCTTAGTCGTGGATCAAAGCTAATAGAAATAAAGCTAGATAAAATTAGCTTGAAACTATAGTATAATCGTCCATTGTAAAAAAAAAGCTTCTCTGAACCTGGTAAAAGAATACTTTTATTGTCTGATTGGACGTACATAATGGAAGGGTATAAATATTGCCTACAGCCCACAGAGTTTCTCAAAGAGACTATTTACAAGTGATAAGGATGTGGCATACAAAAAAGCTGACCAGGTATTTTCGAGTTGACCTTCACATTCAATTCATTTCTAGGAGAAGAAATGCTGAGAAATATGAATCATTTTATTCTGCACCATAATAAACCTTCATCTCCTGATTCAGGAAAATTTTTATGAAGCCTTGAATAGCGTGACTCCAATCCATCGTACATGGCAGTGACTATTTGTTTCCTGCAACTGCTTGCTGGAAGTGCTAAAAACGGCTTCTACTATACTGCAACATGTCAACTGCCTGGTGTGTGGGAGTTTTCCTCGCGACCACCGAATGCTCTGAGCCCGAATGGGAGTTGGGAGAAGTATGCTGGCAAAGGTGAACTGATCAGGTCAGACATCTGTTTGTTGCATTCGGTGAAACAGTATCAACACTTTGTGAGGAAACCCGTGTCTTATGTAAGCTGTGATTATGGTAATCCATGAGAAAGCGTCTCTTTCTTGTGAAAGCATATTCTTGGAAATGCAGGTCTACAATAGTTGAAGATATGTAGACGGGTTTATAGGGATGTTATGCGTGGTAAGCAGAATGTGTGGAGCCTCCAACTATCTCCGTGTCATACTTGATTTTGGCTAGGCTAGACCACCACATCCAATCCTATTAAACACTTCAACTTTCTCATTCCCACGTTCCCTGACTTACCTTTCGAGTGACTCGCACAAAGACTCGGATCCTGTTTACACGGCCCGTGCGGAAGTATCATGTTGGATAGCCATCATATTGTCTCCACTTGGCAATTTGATCCGATTTTTCCAACTCGTGGAAGTCTGATCATGGCTTACCATGATTATATTTCCACTTGGTGGTGCTTGCCTGAATCTCCCCTACGCAAAATGAACAACTTGGACTGCCATCGTCAAATATCTGACCTCGGCATACTAGCTCCAAATCCCCGCGTAACGGCTCAGCCACATAGCTGAGTTGACAGGTTCTGCATGGAAAAAGTAGTTTGAATTGCCTTGGTTCAACTGACTTGAATATCCCTGTTCCATACCAAATCCTCCTTTTGCCAAGTCAAATTGGCATGGCGTTTGTATCAAGGAAGTCCGCAAGATATTTGTGGGGATCTTGAACTTATGAATCCAATTTGCCATACATTGCCTTGGCAGGTCGGTTCCCAATTTCCGCTTCTTGACTTGGTCATACCGCCCGAAATCTCCCTCGCATGGAATTTCTTCTTTGGCTTGCCATCCATGAAAACCCACTTGGCATTAGGCTTCTCGGATTCCCATTTTAAGAAAATAACTCATGAATACCTTAGTGCAGAGTTGAGGCATTATTTATTTATTTATTTATTCGACTAGGCAAAGAGCTAAAAATATCCCACAAGCAGAACTTTCATGTTGGCACTCCACCATAGCACTTCCACCTGGAAATTGGTGTTCATTTCTCCAACTCATGGAAATCCGATTATGGTTTGCCACGGTTTTATCACACTTGGAAATTTTTCTAAAATTTCCACGTTCTTGGCAAGATGAAACTCGGGGCCCCCCTTTGCGCGGAGACCTTGTGTTGGTTTTCCATTAACTGAAACCTGCTTGGAAATCATCATGAACTTTTTCCACGTGTGGAAATATCATATTGGTTTGCCACAACATTATCTCCATCACAGCTTCAAAGGCCTGAAACTCCCTCTTATCATGGAAACCTTGTCTTGGTTTTTCATTTCAACATTTACCTCTGAAAACTCATTTGAATATCCCATGTTGAAGACTGACCCACGGAACCTAGACATCATTTGGCTAATTTGACCAGTAAGAAACAAAAATATTCCCAAGAGATCCCAAGGCTCCACGACATTGTTTAGCTTGAGCAGGTGCACTAAACTCACTGACTTCCTTGATAGCTTGTTACATGCCAACTTTGAGTGAGTTGACTTTGCCTAGAAACTGTCTTTAATGCATCCACACGAAACGAGTTGCATTGAATTATCCATCATGCTTGATGAGTCCCATTGATAGGGCTCCATCATGTATCTTTGTTTACGCAACGATCTCCATTCATTTTATGGTAGTCTTGATGCCTTGGCTTGTGTTTGAATCACCCTAGCTCTACAGAATGTGTCCTAAAAGAAGCTCACCACATGATCTCCAAAATGAACAAGTCACTAAGATGAGTCAAATTCCTTATTTCTACCTTTGCTTCCGCCTGTGGCTTGAACCTTTCCAATTCATTGAGACTTTATTGATAGCTCAAACTTTGACTCTCCCTGACTCAGCCTTAAATTTTGCCTGCATCGATCTCTACCGAGATCCTTATAGAGTTCCCTTCATTCGTCAATTTTCAACGAGCTATATTTTGCATTAACAAGACCTCATCGAGCTCTTACAACTGAGAGTCTCTACCAAGATGACTATCAATTTGACACCGGGTTCTCTATCAACTCGACCCCGAACTCTTTACTGAGTTGAGATCAACTGGGTGCCTTTTGATACTAGGTGATCTCTCATATGCAATTTAAGAATTATTTTTAATTATTGCATCTCGATAATAACCGAAGGTGGGTTCCTGGGACTATTTTTTTCATTTTGAACGTGATAGGACCCCATTGTCCAATCTTTCCATGTGTGCAAAATTGGATAACACCTACTCAAGGGACGTGCCACACACATAAATTTTTTTTGATCATGTAATTTATTTCACCCTTATAACTATCAATCATGTAGGATGTCTAGGGTTTTATGTTCATAATCCTATCTTTTGGTATGCCCGGTATGGTCTTTTCCATTTAGGGGACATTTCATGTCTCTTTTAGTTTTCCACTTTGCTTACCTATTTATTCTTCCATACAGGATACAACCTTCGACGTCTAATATTTGGGTTCTCTTATTATCTCATCTATACCTACCTCCACCACCTATATTGATTATTTACCTTTATACATTTGAAAACCTATAACATTTTTAACCTACCCTACCTCATCAACTTAAAAACAATCTACCTGACTAATCATACCTTACTCAATCACCTTCACCACAATCTACCTTGCCCATTTAACTTGAACTAATATACCCTACCTACATCAACCGACTTACCTACAACCATCCTATTCTTCCTTGTCCTATGGGATAACTACATCTTCCTGAGGCCCCTTCTGCTGGGGTGATGTAGGTAGCACTCTGAAGGAAAGGGGCCTTTAGAGGTTAGCTCAGCCACTCTTTCTCATTCCTCATTATCCACTCTTTTCTCCCCTTAATTAAGTTAGCTTCCATCAAAACAATACCTTGGAAATTGAATCATAAACAAAACCATGCATCACACATATATATCATCATTTACTTTCTATAAAACTAGTAACTTGGAAATTAAATCATCAAACCATAAAACCAAATCATGCCTACATATAGTTTCCATAAACATAAAAAAATTCAATATATAATAACTTGGAAATTAAAATCAAAACATTCCTAAACTTCTAATTTTCCATAACCTCAATATATAATGGAAATAAATTCAATCGTACGTCATCATCAAATCATGCCTACACATCTAGTTTCCATGATAACAATACAATTGAAATAAACCAAGTGCATCATCTATAAATATCAATATCCATCTATACATTGATAGGTTTGTATATTAATACATTGAATATACAAATATAAATACAAGAATGTGTCTCAAAAATCTCATATACATCTCACGTCTTTGGCACACAGGCCGGTATATATATCAAACATCAAAATACAATGTATTTATCTCTCCAATATCATCTATGCGAGGGGTTGGCACCTCTATTTCTCTCTCCAGTACCCTCATCTGGGCCTCACCTCTACCTACTCGTCACCTCTCCCTGACACTATCTATGAGGCCAACAAATCTCTGAGATACTCAAACTATGTGTCTGTGCACTTGTCCCGACACTCACTGCCTACTGTGCTCTATACTCACCATAGGTCACATATTGGATACCGACCTCCATCAACCTGTCCTGATAATACCGAGCCTCTGACATGGCATCTTTGTAACTAACCATGGAGATCACTTGAGGAGGTGCCATAGATCTGGAACCTACCTGTAAACCATGTGCATGTACCAATGGTCCCTATCATGCTATTTGTAACATGAGACCCTATCCTGGTGCCTGTGGAGGAGGGCTATGTGCCTGAACTGGTACATGTGACCACACCTATTCTTGTACATATGCCTATACCAACTGGCCCTATAAAGTGGAAATGTGTGTCTATAGTGTCCTAACATGTGCCTCTAGCCTTGTAACCTACCCCTCCTCTCCTATCTAGGCTACTAACAACTAGCCTTGTAGAGTAGAAATCTACACTTATAATGTGACTACCTATCCCCCATCCCTTGCTGGTAGCTATGTAGCAGATTGGACCTAAATCTAAGCTTACACATGTGCCAACTTCCCTTGTAATCTAGTCACTTATCCCTAAGAAGTTGTTGCCTGAGCCTAGGCCTGAGTAAGTTGTACATGTAATGCAGTCACATGCCCCTGTAATGCATTCCTCTACACTATGATGGTCACTAAGTCTGGATTGTCTTTCATGTGGCATTGTTGATTAATTGGGATACCCACCACCATCTATACCCATCAGTAGTTTTGGCATCATCGATCTGCCTATTTGCATCTTGCTCCTCCTACCTTGTTGGCCCTGTCATATGTGGTGGAGATAAAGGTCTATCCACATCATCCCTATGATACTATGGAAATGGTGGAGGCACATCCTGTCTGAAGCCCAAACTATGTCTAACCTGGTCCATGGGAATCATCTCATGCTCCCTCAGCCCTTCAGTCATTGTATCCACCTGACCAGTCTATAATCCTATCCAACTCCTCGGTCCATACCCCCGTAAGAAGGAAAATCAACATACAAGAACCATACAATATCCATAGAATAAAATCCCTCCATTATCTTCCTGTAATATATCACATCACATGATGCCTCCTCTACTCGTGGATGTACCCCTACTGGAACCCACCTCATGTATCCTTTCCTGTAGAAACCTCTGTGCCAATCCTGTCATGGAAGTCCCTATGGGCACACACATACTATGTGCTCATATGCCAAGTAGTGCAATAGATACATACAACAAATACCAAATAATTTAATCCTTTGATATGCCCATAACTCCCTATATAGTTTTACTAGATAAGCTAGTGCCCAAGCAAAACAAACTCGCTCCTTAATCATATCCTATAAAACCCCCATCAATTCTCGTGCATATCTCCCACCCTCTAAGTCTAGGAGTGCATAACAACCAACTGCCACCATCATCAGAACTACCAATATCGTCTCCTGAGGATGTGAAACAAATATATCCCAATAACTGATACTAGCACTATGATATCTCAAGTCACCCATCGCCTCACCAAATATTGCTACTATTAACTCAACTGATACCTATGAAGAAATTGGATATAATGGCTCCCCCACAATCGGTAGCTCGCAAAACTATAAACATCCTCCAGCATGATAGTCATCTCGCTAGTAGGTAAATGAAATTTGTTGGTCATTGAATCCCATCTGTCGATGAGAGTGACCATCAAATTTTTATCTCATGTCATGTGTCGATATCGCCTCACAGGGTCAAGCCCAACAAATTACATATGTGACCACTCCTCATCTGTAAAACTAGGCCACATCTATACCGAAAGAGGTGGCACCCTATCTCACATAGTCAACTGTTGTCGTGCTTGCATCATTACCATTTACACTTGTCAATCACCTATCTCTTTCGATCATTTATTCTATCCTACCTAGTCACACCCCACCTCCAAATTTTCCAAGCCTAACTACCTTCTATCCCATTCACTCGCTTATAATATATTATATCTTTCATAAACAATTACACTTATCCTAATTCACCATTTTCCCTCCTTCATAGATTCGACCCAACTTACACTTAGAACCACCCATTCATACCTACATTAACTCTAACCCCACCTAATTCTTTTGCTACCTACCCCTAGTCCATCGACTTCTACCTCCCTCTGGTCTCAATCATCCAATTTTGCTTTATTTTGACCCCCAACCCTCCATTTTTAGGCCTTAGCCACTTTTAACAGTGACCGGCATTAGGTCACCTTGACCGGTACCGGTCCCCATTTAGCCCCATTGATTGGCCAAGCCCTCAATGCATAGTCACTAGTTCGGCCCTACGGCCAAACCTCGACATCCCCATTTTCGAAAAATTCACAAAATCACCTAAAAACCTACCCAAAACCCTCTAAATTCCACCTACATTCATTTACCAACTTACTTAATACTATCTTTGACCCTCCCCATACCCAAATTAGCCATTTTTTACGCAAATTTCATTCTAAATCTACAAACCAAATTCTTTCATTTTTTACCTTAATTATTTTTCTAAAAAGAACAAATGGGGATTGAACCCTACCTCTACTCGACGTCATCTCCTTGGTGGGATGTCTGGTCTCTACATTGGAGGTCCTCCTACACCCTCTCTTGCTTCTGTCATGGTCTAATCAAAATCTCACCTCTTCCACCAATGGAATCACTCATATCAATCTCAAGGGCCATTTAACTGTACTCCTATAAGTCCACTAATAACTCACCAACTCAGCTTTCAACCTCACCTTGTGGTTTTTTTGTCAACAAGCTCTCTCGTATCATTTTATAAATTTAGAAAGGTTTAAATGAGTCATTTTCACGTGGATTTTTCTTTTTAACCCAATTTTTGCCTGACCAATGTTGGTCTCATGCCCTAAGCAACCATAATCAGGTTACCCTAACCAACATCAGTTCATCAACTGGTGTCAATACCATCACTTATATTGGTAACCCTGTTACCCAAAATTTTCCTGCCATATGTCAATATCTTGAACCATCGGCTTACCCTAGCCCTTCAATCCCACCTAATTACATTATTACCTCCCACCCAACCTCACTGTCATTTGGCGCATGTTTTTTCCTATACCTCGACCTTATCCATGGCATCACCTATACACCAATCCCAAAACTACCTATTGGACACTCAAATTCTCCTACTCCTTATACCTTGCGATGACGCTACTTGTTTTTTTAGCCTATAGAACCCGCCTTGCTTGATGTTGTGATGTTTATCTTGACTGGAGAAAACCTTTTGGTGCTTTGGAACCCACTGAATGCTTGTTCCTACACCTAGCCTCGTTGTGTTTTAGGACCATATCTTATACCTTAGATACTTGGACCTCATCAACCTTGTTTGGATAAACTATCAACCTTTGATGACATAGAGTTTGTGAGCTCTTCATCTTAGTGCCTTGTCACATTTTATACATGTGTGTGTGTTTGAATGCCCCCACCTATTACCTACACCCATATCACCATTTCTTGTGCCCGCACCTTACCTAGTTTAGTTTCACCTCACCTACCACTTTATCAAACCCATCACCGATTCAGATTCTTACTTCATCAATTCCTTATTTGAGGGGGATCACCTCCACCCATACCTAGGGCAACCACTCCTATTTTTGTCAGTGTCACTTATCAATATGATCTACATGACAAAAAGGGGCAAATGTAGACACCAAATTTAGGTCACAATCCCTCTAGCCCCTTTCAATTAAGTAATTAGACACATACACCTAGACATGACCCCTTCTACACATTAGTATTAATTTAATTACCCATAATTAAATTAATCCTCATCCTCACACCATTATTTATTTTAATTACCTTAATTAAACTAATATCCATCTCACTAAGCCACCTAACCTTTCCACCTCATCCTAGACCCATTCCTAGCCTATTAATTACCCTAGACCAAGTCCCTACTTATCCTAACCAAGTGGGACTCTTTCCAATCCTAAATGTTCATGACCTATTAATCCTCTAACTAATTCCACACTCTAATTTATGCCATTCAACACTCCATACCCGGACTAAGCCAAAGACCACACCAAATTTGGGTGAAAAACCCTATTTTTGGAAAATTAGACCAATTCTCCTTAACCTATGTGGGTTATCCCTCGGTCGGCACTCAATGCCAGTTCCCTAACCACCGTTGGTTACCTTAAATAAGAGTTTATAACTCTTTGCATGGAGTTTTTCAATTCATTCATTCACTCAAGATTTGGCATTCTAACTCTCGAGCATTCAAGCTACTAGATGACGAACCAGAGCACATTAGGTCTTCACCAGTGGCTAATCATCTTCCTCCACAGACATTGGATCACCCATAGTAGAGCACATAGGCTCCATTTTTGTGGCATTGGACACAACCATGTTTCATCTCTGAACACTCGTCAACCACCAACCACCTTCAGATCTATAGGTTCCAGATAAGTAACTCATTCTTATTTGTTAGTTCATATTTTTTGATCTTAAGTATTTTATTCATTTCTATTATTTCACTCTCATTTGTCTTGAATACCACCCTTCACCTATCTACCATCTATTCTACCAACCCCATCCATTTTACTCTATCCTATCACCTCCATCACCCTTACTAATTCTTCATATAAATCCTACCACTCTCCCTGGACCTTATCAACTCTCTATACAACCACATAGAGAGCCAAATACTTAGTTCTTAACATTTTAACCATATTGCCCCTAACAACACCAGTCACCCAACCAGTATCGGTCATTTTCCAGTACCAGCATCAGTCACCTAACTGATACTAATCTCTGTGATTGATAATTTTATTTAGAACAAAAAGCTTATAACTTTCACCCAACAACCAGAATGTAACCAAACTTTACCCAGACCTTTCCTAACACCTCAGTGACCTTTCCCAACCAGAACCACACCTTGCCTGATGCTAGATTAGTTTGTATTTTGAAGTAATTTGTTTAATCTAGTGTATTGATAATGTTTTGAGACACCTAAATCAAAGTGTTAGCAATAAGACCTCTATTTCCTGTATTTATTTTCATTAATTTGATAAAAATAGTGGATTGATATCCATATGGGAAGTATCATTCTTCCCAAAACTAGCATTCGATAGGAAATACACTATGATATATTGTTTGACTCTCTCTTGTGGTCTTGTTTGTACTTTACAGGTAGTTCCTCCAAGCCAAAAGGAAGCTCCCACATTTGGTCTAATCAAATTCCAACAATATGCACAACCTTCTCCCAACTATTCACAGGTATTTCTCCTACGCCCATTACCCTTATCTGTTTTATTGCATTACTTTGAGGTGAAACACTTAGTTTACTATGTGTTAAGTTCCGAAACTCATACATTTTCTGACCAAAGTACAACTGAGGCAACCACCATTGATGAAATTATTTATTGAACTGCTCCCAAGTGATGGATGAATTATCTACTTCTAATCGATCTTATGTTTATCCCAACATAATGATTATTCATTGGAGAGATAGAAAGCACCCTAAACCATTTTGGTCTCTTCGGAGAAGTCCTTTATTTTTAAATTATTTTCCATATCACTCAACCAATTCTCACCTCTATCCCCCAAATTTGTTCCATCAAAATTTGGTGGGATGATCCGCTTAATATCTCTTGATAGTTCAGCACCCAAATGAGCTCTTTTATCCCCTCACTAATTTTCAGCATTAGGTTGTGTTGGCTATTTTTCCTCATGCTCTACAAGTTGTTACACCTTATGTTCTTCCTCTTCATTCTCACCCATCACCTGTTACTCCAAGGAAGATATCCAGTTTCGAGTGTCCTGAAGAACTATTAGAATTTTATCTAACTTCACAACCGTTAAACCTTCGAAATTAGTTGAACTAGTTCGATTATCATTATTTCACCTGATTCTAGATCATTTCTTTAAAGTATTGACGAAACAGATAGGGTAACGGGCGTAGGAGGAATACCTGTTCAAATGTTGGTTAATGGGTTATTGCACGTGTATGAATTTTGAATCCACAACTAATTATGAGAGCTTCCTTTTGGCTAGGAGGAACTACCTGTAATGTAAAACAAGACCACCAGAAGGAGTTAAACAATATGTACAGTGAACTGTCTAGCGTGTGCTAGATCCGAGAAGTGTGATACTTCTTAAATGGCTGTCAGTTCACTGTTTTAAACAATTTAATGTGGTAAATAAGGAAAATCCTATTGTAATTTGAAATGATTTAGGTATCTCACTTAAAACACAATAAGAAATAGATCCAATCTAACATGCTAGGTTAGAATATGATTCGAAGGTCAAATAACTAGTTCTAGGTCTCTGCAGGTTTGACAGAGGTCTCAGGTAGATCACATGTGAATGAGGGTGAGAGGGAATTAGGTGGATAAGTCATTGTTCTGGGTTGTATGGGAAAATACAGAGACTGATGTCGGTTAAGGGTGACCGACGGTGGGTAGGTATAACTAGTGCCGGTTACTGTGGAGTTATGGGAATGCCACAGAACAAGATTTAGGTCTCCTTTGTGATTGCATAAAAAAAATTGGTTACTCAGGATGATGTATTGGGTGATTTAGGTAGGATTTGGTGAGGTTTTAATGGGTATATGGAGGGGTGAGTGTTGAAGGAGGTCAATGGGTGGTTAGGTAAACAAAAGATGATAATATAATAATGAAATGGAATGAATAAGAGAAGTATAACGTTTACTTACTTGGATTCTGGTCCTGGATATCTGTGAGTGAGGGATAGAGGTGATGATGAGAGGTATGAAGGTTGCAGGTGGTCACCAACTGAAGAAAATATTTTACATGGGCTACATGTACATTCCTCTTTGCTTTTTTAGATCTAATCATTACTAGGATGGCTGTGTAGGAAAAGATGCTTGATCTCCTTCCTTGCATGCATGTTCTTGCTAGAATTCACTCTCAGAAGATGCGATATCTCTCTGAAATGTGCTAATGTTCGCCAACTTTTCCAATATTTTCCAACCTTCTGCCAACCTTGAGAATAAGGTTGTTTTAGGGTTAAAAGGGTAACCGATGGTGGTTACAGCTTAACTGGTGACGGTTAGGGGTAACTTGTGTCGGTCAAGGTGGGTTTTCCTAGGTTTACTAAACTAGGGAGATCCTCTTGATTTCTTCGGATCTCATGTCGTTAAACCTTGAATTAGAATGGGAGCTTCTTGTAAGCATGTGGGAATGTGGTTAGAGAGAATTTAGGCATTGATTTTTAAGGTTTAGGTAAGTCTTAGTTAGTTATGACAGCTTACTAAGAATAGGTTTTAGGGTGAGTTGGCTTGGTGAGGTGTTTAGGTGAAGTGTATGTGTGGATATTATTTAAATTAACATATTGAAATAATAAATATAGTGGGGATAATGAATTAATTTAATTTAATCGATTGAATTAATATTAGTGAGGTGAAAGGGGCCATGGTTAGGTGAATATGATGAAGGGTGCTTGTTTGTCGAGGGACCAAAGGGGAGTGTGACCTAATTTTAGTGTCTACATTTTGCCCCTTTTTGTTGCGTAGCTTGTATTGGTAAGCGACGCTAACAAAAACAAGATGTGGTTGCCCCATGTGTGGGTGAAGATGATTCCCCTCAAACCAAGAACTGACAAGGATGAAGGTAGAATCGGTGAGTGGTTTGATAAAAGGTAAATGTGATGAAAAGGAAGGTAGGTAACAGGGGAAAAAGGAGCCATGTCTACTCGAGTAATCTAGGTAATGGGTCTGGGTCAAAGGTAGCAACAGTCAAATGCATGCACACATATAAACTGCAGCACACTACCAAGTTGAAGAGCAGACAAACTCTACATCGTCTAAGGTCGATAGGTTTATTCAAACAAGGTTGAAGTGATTTCGGTATCCAAGGCATAGGATATGGTCAGGAAACACAACGTAGGTTAGGTGCAAGAATGTTTAGGTATGTTCTAGGACAACAAAGGTAGGGTCAAGATAAATGGTCATAGAAATAGGCTAGGTAAGGTCATTGGGTCAACAACACAGGTAACAGTGTTGCAAGGTATAACAAACACATGAGGTCAAAGGTCACGAGTGATGGTCCAGGTCCAAATATCTAGGTCACAACATGGGTAAGGCCAAGGTAGGGGTAAAATAACGAGTCCCTAAAGGAGGACAAAGGGAGGTAGTAAATGATGAGGTCAGGAATGTGAGGGAAATGGTTTGGGTAAAGGTGGGGCGGGGTAAATGATCAGGGTGAAGGTTGGGTGAGGTAAAAAAAGGAGGTAGGGGTAGGGTAAAAGAGTAAAATTTAGGGGAATGGGCAGGTGAGGGTGACTGATTCCGGTCATGGATAACCAACGTCGGTAGAGGTAAATCGACGATGGTTAGGTAGGGCACGCGACCGATGCCAGTTAAGGGTAACTGACGTCGGTTAGGTCGGGTTTATTATAAAAACAAAAAATACATGTTTATTGTTATTCATTTGTTATTTGGTGAAGTGAGAAAATGACAAAAAAGAGAGAAAATAGAGAAAAGTGTCTAGACGAAATGGAATAGTGAGCTGGTAGTGTGATTGACAAGTGACTCGTTGGTGAGTAGTGGGTCCACAGGATCATTGCGATGGATTCAATTGGTGAGAGGTTGCGAGTAGCTATTCGGTGATGGCAGAGGCCGAAGAAGGATCAGGCAGGCCACCGGTATAGCAGCCAGACATGCCACTGAGACGACGGTAGCACGACAAAGTAAGTGCCCTACTCTACGTTGTTGATTTGATAGATGAGAGGATTATTTTAGTGTTGGTTTAGGTTTTGTTTGTTTTTCAGTTTGGTGGGTGGGTACAAATTAAATTTTGGAATGGGGGGGAATATTGGGTAAAAGGAGGAATGGGGAGGGTAATAAATGGGATAGAGGTGGTGGGTGGAGGTCTAAGGGTATTTTAGGTCATTGTAGGGGGGGTAAAAGGGGCATGGGGAGGTTTTTTTTAGAGAGGGGGGTTTTGGGAAATCACGGGATTTTCTGAGACAGTGACCAGATCCGGTCAAGTTTGGTCGGCGTTGGTTAGTTGGAACCGGTATCCATCACCAAATGGGTGACTGATGCCAGTTAAGGGGTGACCAGGGTGGTAAGGGTGAACTGATATCGGTCACCAAACAGGTGATCAATACCATTTAGAGGGTGACCAGGGTCGGTTAGGATGAACCGGTACCAGTCGGATTATTGGGCACAATGGTCCAAAAGTGGTGTGGGCTAGGTAGTTGAGATGGGTAGAGTGAAAATAAGGTATAGGAAAATGATAATGGTTGAATATGGATTAATACATGTAAATTAATGTTTTGTTTATATTGGTTGTAGGGGAGAGCAAAACTTCATATACGGGATAGGGTTTCACCTCTACTGGTGACAGTGCATGGCACAACGACCCCGGAGGAGCTGCAGCATGTGGAGGTAGTGGGATTGAGTGGGGTTCATCATTATAGACATGTTTTTTGATAGCCCAGTTTGATGGTTGTGCTCATCGATAGATGGGATTATACGACCAACATGTTCCACCTGCCAACGGATGAGATGACTATCATGCTGGAGGATGTGTTCCAGATTCTTCGGTTACCCATATTGGGTGCACAGGTTTATTCTATCTCCTTTGAGGCCTTAAAGGAGCTGATTGTGTATATTTTTGGAGAGGAGATGGCTGATATGATATTCCATAGTGTTAGTTTGAGCTATGGAGAGATGTACCTAGCCCGTCTGGAGGAGACGAGGCTAGTGGTTTTGTTGATGGAAGCATTGTGCTGTTATGCATTGCCAGATGCAGAGGGTGGATGCTTTCCCCAATCACTGATGGGGGTACTCCATGACATGATGGTGGATGAGACCCACTTTTCCTGGGTAACAACATTCTTGGTGCAGCTGTAAAGGTAGTTATGGGCATATGGACAGTTGCGTAGGTTTAGCCTGTGATGTACATTTTTATTGCACTTTTGGGCCTATGAGCACATAGTTTGTGTGTGGCCTATAGGGATACCCCAAGAAGATGCATTCCCAGCATGATTTTCGTGGGTGGGGTACAGGAGATGGGTGCCAGTGATAGGAGAGCAGAGATTTGAGAGGCCGACACATGATGTGGCCCATTTTCAGTAGTTACTAGAGGGGTTGTCTGGAGTGGAGATTATATGGATGCCATATGTGGGATTCCCCTCATATAGGCATATGCATGAGGAGTTAGCTGAGATCCAGCTAGAGATATGGATACAGGGTCACCGTGTCGGGGAGGATCAGATGATCCCGGTAGACAGATTCCAGTGGCAGTTTGGGCTAGTACAAGACATACCTCCACCCTTCCCAAAGTACCAGAGAGACGACGTGGAGAGGCCCTTACCTCTACCACAACCTACAGTGCCCATAGGGTAGGAGGAGTAGCCAGTGGACCGAAAGATAGATGACGCCAAGTGTACAAATAAGTACAGATAGTGGTGGGTGGCTTAGTTACGAGCCATACCACCTAGACTAAGGCAACCGGATCTAGCTACCATTATGGTGTAGAGAGACACCCTACATGGGTAGGTAGCTACGCTAATTACCTAGTTGGGTATATAACAGACACAGTTGGAGGGCTTTGATGTAGAGGTAGTAGAGCTACACGTACAGGTGGCCAGTCTGCAGGCCCAAATGGCTAGTGGAGGACATGGAGATGGTCAGGTGGCAGCTTTACAGGCTCAAGTGGAACATTTACAGGGACAGTTGGTAATATCCTAGGTATAGATTGGGGTCTTACATGCCTAGATACAGGCACAGGGGTAGGGGGCACCACCATAGGCAACGGGAGTAGGTCCCAGTTCATAGGTAGGCATGGGACAGGGTCCTGCAGGGCAGGTACAGGGGCCGAGACCTATGGGACAACCACAGACCATGCCTGTGTCTAGGCTATGGGATGCCCTAGGTGAGGCTAGGTACTATTAGGCCCAACTGATGGCGGTCGAGATAGACTTCATATCCTATGCCGAGTACAGGGCATAGAAGGCATCCAGTGAGAGGATGAGATCCCACACTCACAATGTGGAGAGCATAGGGGGTCAACGAGCTCCGAGGCCTGATCAGGCAGAGGCTATAAGCACACAGAGACCAATTCTAGTTAAGGCACCTATAGGGACCCAGGAGGCCAAGGGTACAGGTGACACAGAGATGGAGGACATCCATCGAGATGCCTGATATGCGGTCACCTGATTTTTTTGATGTATGATAGTGATTGTGTGATTATATACCAACCTGTGTGCTGAGAGATAGTTGTATTGTTGATCACATACTAGCCTGTGTGCCAAAGACAGTGAGGATGTATGAGTGATTTTGTATATTTCAAGCATATACTAGCCTGCGTTCTGAAGAGATTTTGTATTGATTGATTATTTTATTGTATATATGAGACCAACCTGCTTGCCGATGACATTTTGTATTATATATCGGCCCGTGTGCCAATGATTTTGAGATGATGGACATGATGAGATAGCCATGTATATTTGAGATACAAATTGATTTATATGATGAGATACATGCTATGATGTTATTTGTTGACGTGTTTATGAGATATGAATTTGTTGTGTTGATATGGATGGAAATTAGGTGAGTTAGGCATGATGGAGTCAGGTTGGTATAGGCATGGATCAAGTTAGGTTATAGGAATGGATTAAGTCAGGTTATAGGCATGGATTGAGTCAAGTTATAGGCATAGATTGAGTCAGGTTGGTTTAGGCATGGAACGAGTCAGGTCAATTTAGGCATGGTTGAGTCGAAAGTAGGTGAAGTGGTAATTCATTATTTTATGCAATGAATGATAATATGGGTCATATGTGAGATGTGGTATAATCTATGCATAGTGATGATAGAGAAATGGTAGGCGTAATAAATGTATTTTTTGATAATGTTTAAAATATGAAACAACTTGTTATGTATGTGGTTTAATTTCCAATTTTGGGTATAAAAGGGAAACAAAGTTAGGTGTGATGTAATGTGAGGCACAGGGAAGATGAATTGTTTAGGGTAGAGGATGGCCGATCTAACCTCCAAGGGCCCCATGCCCTCAGAGTTTTGCCTACATAGTCTCAACGAAAAGGGACCTCAGGTTGATGTAGTTCTCCCATAAGCTAGGGAAGAATACGAGGAGGTATGAAAATGAGTTGGCAGGTTTTTGGGCATGTTGTGGGTTTAGGTTTGTTAGGTGTGGGTAGATTATAGGTAAATTGATGTAGGTGAGGGTGATTATGGTGAAAGAATAAGATAGATTACCCCAAAAGTAAGTATCGAGGACCAAGTCATGTATAAAGTAGTCAAAACATAAACAAGGACAACTAAAAGACAAGAGGGGGAAATAAAGCCACCTAATTGGTGAGGATCATACTAAGTAGATCACACCTTGAAAGTGGTGATGAATGTAAGACCCTAAAGAAATTTCATGATTGATTGTCCTACGGTGAATAGTAGTCACATGATCACCAAATGTCTAAGTTCCAAGAAGTCCCTTGAGGTAGTAGGAAATGAGAGTGGGCATGGTTTGAAGGGTGAAAAGTGGGTAATTTGCATATGGTATAGATAGCATGTGTTTCAAGCAAGAGAATCTAGATCACAATGGGCAAGTCCATGACAAAAAGGTTGAGTATTTTGACTTATAGGTGAGATAGACTAATCGATGTGGGAAGTCTATATGGGATGAATAAAATTGAACTCCTTGAGGTCTTCGTGAAGCTAATTGATGCGGGAAGCTTCGGTTGCTCTTGTTTTTTAAGAGCTTTACATAGCTGTCCTTCAAGGGAGCAGTCTATTTATAGTAGCAGTTGTCAAGAGGAAGATGTCCTTTTGAGGGATTCATCTTTTTATTAGAAGTTGGACTCAAGGAGTTTGGTCCCATGTGAGGTCTTTGAAGTCATGGAAAAGACTAAGGTGGAGAATAGGACTCTTGTCCAAAAGGCAAGGTGAAACAACCATGGGATCTCATCTAAAGGTAGATAAAAATTATCCATGAGAATCATGCTATGTGCAATGTTATGGTACACATATTCAAGAGAGGATAAGTGACGGGTACTCACATGATTCTTGTTTAATCGTTAGTGAGGTTTATGAAGTGAATAAAACTCAAGGGAAGAGCATGGAAAGAGACAATAGGTGAGGGAGGACTACAAGTCAATAATAGAATGGTCAAAGATGCAAGGTGTGAAGGGGTTCAGGTTTGGGTTTACCATCAAGTGATGATAAACATTAAGCACCTGATCCATAGGTATGAGTCATGATGTATGGTCCAAGCCAATTAGGAGAAAATTTTCCTCGTTTACTTTTTCTACTTCGGTTACGTGTTGATTTTATTTTAGGAAAAGGTCACTGACTTGGAAGGTTCGTTCATGGACACGTTTTTCATAGGCACATTTGATACATTTTTGGTAAACTTAAAGGTGATCTAGAGCATTAAGATGACATTCGTCTAATAACTCTAGTTGTGTTAAACAGTCGTAATGAAAGTCATCATCATTGAACATGTCATGGAGAGAAATGCAAAGTGAGGGGATCTGGACTTCAAGAGGCAGGATTGCCTCTATACCATAGACTAGAGAAAAAGGTGTGGCCGTAGTGGAAGTTTAAATACTAGTGTGGTATGCCCACATGGAAAAAGGAATGTGTGTATGCCAATCCTTTCGAGTATCGTCAACTAATTTCATAAGAATATTGTTGAGGGTTTTATTAGTGGATTCAACTTGGCTGTTGGTTTATGGGTAATAAGGTGATGAGAAACTAAGCTGAATGCCAAAAGCGTCTCAAAGTTTTTGCAATGTTTTGTTTTTGAATTGTTTTCATTGTCAGTAATGAGGCGATGAGGAACACCAAAGTGAAAAATGATGTGGTGGTTAATGAACTCACATATTTTCTCAACTTTTATGGAGATGAGTGGTATGGCTTCCATCCATTTTGTATAGTATTTGGTAGTAGTGATGATCCATTGATGGCACTGGGAAGAATGAGGATTGGTTTCTCTGAAAAGATCCAAATCCAATTGAGAGAAGGGCCAAAGGTCTCAAGCGACTTGTAAGGCATGACTGGGTGTACGATGAAGATTGGAATGTTGTTGGAATTTTACACAATGTTTGATGTAGTCACAACAATCATAGTTAAGGTTTGGCCAGTAATAGCCTAGGAAAAGAATACGCTTAGAAACAACAAGGCTACTAAAGTGACCTCCACATATGCCATCATGAACTTCCTTAATGGTATAAGGAATTTTAGAACTTGTGAGGCATCGTAAGAGAATACCATAAAATTTGTGCTTATAGAGGAGGTCCCCCAGAATGAAGTAAGGAGAGACCTTTTTAAGGAAGGAATGTTGTTCGTTATGGGTGAGATTAGGAGGTAAGATGGAGAGAGAAAGGTAGTCAGAGTATTATTTATACCAAAGGTCACTCAGGTCAGGGGTAGTGGTTTTGATCAAGTAAACATCGTGAGGTAAATAAAAAGGTGATTAGAGTCATTTTATGGTGACAAATATTTTAGAATCGGTGGGCAAAGTGGGTATTTGGGAAGCTAAGCAGGCCATGGTATCTGCAAACTTGTTGGTTGAACGTGGGATGGTTTGAAGGGTGTAACGATCAAAGGTGGTAAAAAGTATGTCTACATGATGTTTATACTTTTGAAGTATCTCGTTACAAAATTGGTACATACCATTGACTTGGTTTACGAATAATTGAGAATCACCAAAGATGTTGATTAATTTGACACCTAGGGCGTAGGCGGCTTGAAGACCTAGTATGAGTGCTTCATATTCGGCAATATTGTTGGTACATTCAAAATCTAATTTGAAAGACAAAGGCATGGGTTCACCCTCAAGAGGAATTAGGACACTTAGAACTATCGAAGAAGAGTGTCATTTGGTAAGGGGGTTCGTCTAGGGAAAGGGTAGCAATCGACTCATCTAGAAAGTCAAAATTAGAGGGTTGATCCCTAGAAATAGGTGCGGCATCCAATTGGTTGGTGATATCTTGGCCCTTGATGGAATTTTGATGAATGAATTTGATGTCAAGATCAGCTAAAATCATAAGCCATCGTGTGGCACACTGATTTTGATAAGGTTTGGCGTACATGAAGTGTAAGGGGTCAGTGTTGGTCACAACATAGGTTTTGTGGTTGAGTAGGTAATGACGGAGTTTTATGGCAACCAAAAACTAAGGCTAAGAAATTTTTTTCAGGATAGGTGTATTGGGTTTCATAGTCTAAAAGAGTATGGCTTATGTAATAAACCACCTACTCTGTGTTTTTCATCGCGATGAGCGAGCATGGCTCCCAAGGAATGATTGGTCGCTAAGATGTATAGCTAAAATTTTTGATCATCTTTAGGTGGGATGAGTATGGGTGGTTGGAGAAGGTATTGCTTTAAGGCCTTAAAAGCATTGTGACAATCATCATCCCATTTAAAGGAGACATCCTTCTTGAGGAGATGATGAAATGGTTGACATCGGTTAGACAATTGTGAAATGAAACGACAAATAGACTGCAACTTACCTTACAGGATATGGAGTTTTCTAAGGTTGGTGGGCAGAGGCATTTCTAGAATGGCCTTGAATTTAGTAGGGTCAAATTCTATACCACGGAGGGAAATGATAAATCCCATGAGCTTTCTTGAGAGAACCGCGAAGATGAATTTATTAGGATGAAGGCAGACGTAATATTTAATGAGACGGTCAAATATGGTTTTGAGGACGGTTAGGTGCATAGAGCGGAATTTATATTTGGCCAAGAGATCATCCACATAATCTTCTAATATGTGGTGCATGATGTCATGGAAGATGTAAGTCATAGCCCGCTAATATGTGGCACCAGCAGTTTTAAGGCCAAAAGGCATGAATCAATAGCAAAAGGTCCCCCAAGGGGTGATGAATGAGGTCTTGTGCTGATCTTCTGGGGTAAGAAAAATTTGGTTATAACCCAAGAATCCATCCATGAGTGATAGCATCTTGTGACCAGTAGTAAGGTCAACCAGCTGGTCAATACCGGGTAAGGGAAAGTCATCTTTTGGGCATGCTAGGTTTAGGTCAAAAAAGTCTGTGTAAATGTGGAGTCCCCTTGTTGCTTTAGTGACAGGGACAATATTATAAATCCAATGAGGATAATCAATGGGTAAGATAAAGGAAATGGAAAGAAGGCACTGAAGTTCTTCTTTGATGAGAAGAGTAATGCGAGGGTACATTTTCCTGATCTTTTGTTTGATGGGTTTGGCATCAGGAACAGTTACAATATTGTGGACCACTATGGTGGGGTCAATACCGGGCATGTCTGCATAAGACCAAGGGAAAGTGTGGTTATGATCTCTGAGAAAAGAAGTGATGGCTTCCTGTTTAGTAGCATCTAGAGATTATCTGATCTTTAGGATGTGTGGGTCGTCATGAGTATGAATGTTGATCTCGATACTCAATTCATTCAACATGGTTTGTGTCTTAGAAGGTAACGACCAATGAATATATGAGTCTTTTATACCAAGATAGGTGAGTATAGATTCATCATCCTGACATTTAGCGACGTTAATTGAAGGTGTATCATCATTGATCATTTCAAGATACAGGAAGGGAAGAGTGGAAGGGGCCTCGCCCTTGCGTTGATAAGTCAGAGGCCCCAAGGAAATGGTGTTTATGAAAAAAAGAGTTAGGAGGGATAGATTCAGGATCCATCGACTCTGTTGGTGAGGGTGGTGATGAAGGTGGAGTGAGTGAAGAAGGTGGAGAAAGGTTAGTGTCCTTAATGAGTTCAATGCGGCCTGTTTGGTAGGTGGTTCAGGAAATCTGATACCACTACGATAATTATGTTTATGGGTGATACATGGAATAACGGTATGGTGGCCTTGCTCATAAAATTCAAAACCAAAACCCTTCCATGCACATTGGTGCAGGAAGGTGTGGGTGAAATGGAGATTGGTAAGTGTTTTTGGCGGTGGTTTGGGTGTGTAAGTGGTAGTATCAAGTCCCCCATAGGTGAGACTGTTACGGAGATGAGGAGGACCATAAGGGAGGCGTTCTCCTATGCGGTGATTGTAGTGAGGGTGTTGGTGAAGAATTCCATACTCTTGTGGAGTAAGGAATGTGATGACACTATATAGGTGGTACTCCCCCAAAGTGAGGCATTGAACAACACCTTCCAAGGGATTAGTGGTTCGTATGTAGGTAGCTGGAATGGATGATGTGTCGGAGGTTGACGTGGAGGTGGAGTTAACAGATTGGGAAGCTAATGGGTTAGCCATGGAGGTTAGGGAAGTGGTAGGAATGGAGGAGGTATGTGTAGTAGAAGCAGCAGCTGTACTGGTAAGTGGAAGTGTAGGTGAAGAAATAACAGTTGCGGAGGTAGTAAGCTTAATAGGTATGAGCACATCATTGGGTCGGTAAAGCATGTTGCATGTTTTAAAAGGTGATGGGTTAGCTGGAATGCTATAGGTGTGTCCTTCGTGTTCAAACTTTACACAATGATGTAAAGTGGAAGGAACACAACCCATGAAACAAATCTAAGGTCTACCAAGAAACATGATATATTGGAATTCCCCTTCCAAATTGTAAAACAATTCTGGAACAGTGCGGGGGCCCACGTAACTGTGGAGGATTACGGTGCCTAGTGTAGAGGTGATAGTGTCATTGAATGAATGCAACATGACTGGATGTTTATGCGTGTAATTGTTAGGTATGCGCATTTGAGTGAATGCATGGGATGAAATGATGTTAATGCTAGCGCCCCCATCAATCATCACATGGCATACCCTTATGTCATCAATGTGGATAGAGATGAAGAGGGTTGGGTTTGGGTCATCATATTGGTGTGTCGTGATCTCTTCCTCTGCGAAGCTAAGGGAGGCCACTTGGTGAATAGGGTGGGGTGAAGATGAAGGTGGTAATTTGGTGAGAGAGGCTACATGATGGGGTGTGATAATGGAGGATACGGATGTAGGGGCATTGGGTAAAACCTCAATAGATTGAAGAACATCCATGAGAGCTTGACGATGGGATTCTGAGGTTTGGATGAGGTCATATAGGGACATTTTTAGGGGATACTGGTGTAATTGTTTGAGCATGGTGCGATGTATGACGCCATTAGAAATGGGGTACGTGGGGCCGCAGATAGTGATTTTAGGTATGAGTGCAGATGGTATGTTGGGTATAGGATTGGTTGGTGGGTCAATTGCCTTTTCTTTACCCTTGTCCTTCTGAGCACATGTAGTGACATGAATCATGTTGATCTGAGGGGATTTGGAAAACAGAGAAGGTGTAGGGTGAGTGGTATAACGACACGATGGGTAAAAACCTACCGAAGGAGAAAAACCTTGTGAGGTGAGTTAGGCGCAATAACATTTGGGTGGTGGCGTGGCAAGTTCTCTGATGTAAACCATGTTAATTTCAAATCTTAGGGGTGGCTCTAGGAGATTTGAGGGTGGAGGTTATGGTTGTTGAGTTGGAAGTGTGGGAATTGGTGTTGGTGAAGAAGGATCCTCATTGAGAAGGTCATCATCATCAAAGTTGGCTTCTGGGGGACACGACTAGATAAGGATGGTTTTCAAGGCCTTGTAGTTCTCCACATCATGCCCTGGCACGTGATGGTATGCATAAATTTTAGTATCATAAAACCCTTTTGGCTTGGGTTTGAGGGGGTCATAAGGCCTGAGTGGTGGTAATGTGATGACAAAAGTCTCAAGGAGGTTGGTTAAAATTTTGTTATAAGACCCTGCTAGTGGATCACAATGGGAAGTGAGCATGGGTTTGGGTGTAGGTGTGGTTGATTGTTGAGGAACAAATTTTGGAAGAGGAGGAGTGGGTCGAGCTATGGGTTTGGGTGTCAGTCGTGTTGGTTTAGGTAGGGGTATAGTAGGTGAATGAGTAGGAGGGTGTGTGGTTGTTTTGACTACCTTATTATTGGGTGGTGGAATTTTGTTTTTGGATTGCACCTTCTTGGGTAAAGGCAATATGGGTGTACGAGGTCTAGAAGGAAAAGCAGATGGGGGAAGAGGGTGAGTTACCCATGGGGATAATGGGGGTGCTGTGAAGGCAGATGATGTGGTCGTGCTTGGGGAGTGAGAGACAACAACTGAAGTGTAGTGTGTAGTGAAGCAATAACCAAGGGTATTGGAGGTATGAGTGGTAAAGATGCTTGGGCATCTGGGTAGGTTAGAGGTTTATGAGGAAGGAATGAGTTTTTTTTGTGGTTTATTAGTGGCTGGAGGTTTCTTGACCATGTGGGGAAGCTAAGATCCTAAGACGGATGAGACAGGAGCAGGTGTGATTGGCGCAACTGGAGTATGAGTTCTATGGGTGTGGTGCTTCTTTTGGGTATTAGAATAGGTGTGGTGTTGTCTTTGGAGGATGTAGCTAAATCTAGTTTGATAGGTGGATGAGTAAGGTTGGTAGTCGAGGTGATCCCTAAAGTGGTAATAGGTTTAGTCGAGGATGATGTCATAGGTGTGGGTTTGGGTTTAGATATAGATTGGGCTATGGGTAAGGATGTGGTTTGAGCTATAACAAGTGTCATGGAAGGAGTTATGATAGAGGTGGTTGTGTTTGGTTCAATTGGTTGAAATATTTTTGGGTAGATAGTGGAGGTATCAACAAGTGACCTCTGCATCTACATTGAGACAAGAAGAAAAAGGTGTCCCCATAGTAAGGCTCTATCCACATAATCTAAGTGATCGGCCAAATGCGAGAATGACACATCTGTAGGTGGAGTTGATGAGGACCTAATGGAAATTCCCGTAAAATGTGTCTTAGAGATGGGAAATTGGCTAGCTTCAGATTTTGTGGGTAAGAGAGCTGAAAGTAGGTATGCAGGATTTTGGGTAGAAGATGGAGAATGCTCACCAAGAGGCAAAGGTATCTCAACTGGGTCTATGGTAGGTGTAGAAGGTGATAGAAGCTCCTTTGCAAGTGGAGGAATGGATAGGTGCTCCTCTATGGGTGGAGGAGGTAATGGGCTCCTCTATGGGTGGAGGTATTATGGGTAAAAGTTTTCTAAGTGGAGAAACCAGGGGTGATATGGTCTTGATGTTAGCGGAAGACCCCTCCATAGGTGATGAAGGAGATGAAAGATGTTCCTCTGTGGGTGAAGGAACAGGGGAGAGGTTGGTTCTGACACGGAAGGAGGATTTTAAGCTAGGATTTCATCTATGGAAGGAATATGAGGTAATTGGGAGGTGACAGGTATGTCATTAAAGATAGCGCGGACCTCGTGGGTATGGGTATCATGAGATGAGGTCTCACTGGTTTGATCAGATGAAGGGGCATGGTTAGGAAATGGTTTAGTGAAAATGTGTAGGTTTGGTTGGCAGGTGCATTAGGATTATCGATGGTTAACTCGTCTTTCTCAAGCATTTCTTGGACAATATTTTTGAAAGTGATGTAGTTGCCATCACTATGACCCTTTACTTGATGATAGTTACATAAGTCATGTTATTTATACCATGTAGGCATGGGGAAAGCAGGGTCAAAACCAGCATGTGGTTTTATGTGCAGAAGAGTGATGGCTTTAGCTTTGATAATATTTTCTAAGACAGAAGATGAAGGTTCCCCAATTGGGGTGTATTTCTGCTGCTCTCATCTGAATAGAAAATTTTGGATGGGTGAGAGATTAGATGAGGGGGTAGCCTGATTTGACGGATGAGCTGGGCCAACCTTGAGTACCATTGTGTTAGCGGTGCCCTTAGCCTTTGAATAATTTTTTTGTGGTTTGGAAGAAGAAGAGGTATCATTCGACTTGAATTCCAAATTCTTATTGCGTAATTGGATTTTCTTCTCTTCAATGGCTCGAATCTCTAACTTTCATGCCATAATGAATGCTTCATCGAATGTTCGGAAGGTTTGGACCTGCAAGGTTGGTGAGATATGTCTAGCACAAGACCATGTGAAGAGCTCGATGAGTTCTGTTTGTGGAAGTTGGAAGGTGAGTTAGTTGATCAAGCTACGCCAGCGAGTGACAAAATCTATGATAGATTCATCCTCATATTGACGTGTGAAGTATAGGTCGGTCATGGTAACCTTCTTGATGATATTGATAGAGAAATGATCCAAGAAGGCTTGGGATACCTGATTGAATGAGAATATGGAGTGTCTAGGTAACCCACTATACCAATCCAATGTAGGTCTAGTCAGAGACATGGGAAAGGTTCTCAAGAGCAAGGCATCATCGTGAGTGATCAGATAACACCCATGTTTGAATGATCGCAAATGATGCTGCAGGTCTTCTTTGCTATGGAAACGATTGAATTTAGGCATTTCCCAATGCATGGGGTATGGGTGGATATGAATGGATGGGTGGATGGGCTCGTTGTATATCTCATCGTAGGTGAGAGTGTTGCAAGAGCTAGAAACTGATGCCTCTAATATCTGCATCTTGGCCAACATCAATTTGATTAGGCCATTAGTATGTTTCGATGATTAGGTGCCTCCTGTATCGTGAGAGGGTTGGTTTTGGGCATATAATGGGGGTGACACTCCAGTGTATGGTGCTGCCATGTAGGTTGACTGGGAAGAAGGTATTGAAATAGGGGGTACGTACCCTGAGTGAATAATAGAGGAAATGGGAGGCTACTGATAGTATGTATATGGAGGTGGAAGGGTCATGGTGACCCTAATGGAAATGGGGGCTAATGATTGTGGAATGGAAAGGACCATGTTCTGAAAAGGGGTAGGGGCCACTGACACAGGAGGTGGTAGTGTAGCTACGGATATGTGTGAGACATTAGGGGCATATGAGGTTACGTTTTGGGTAGTTTTCGAGGGTATGGTGGATGTGGTGGGGGTAACGGAGGTGGCAGACACGGTAGTCATAGCAGGTATAGGACCTAGCTATGAAACAACTGGGGGTAAGGTAGATGCAAGCAGCATAGAGCTAGACGAGGCTGATGTAGGAGTGGGAGTAAGAGTCAGGGGATAGATACAGGCATTCCATATATCAACTGACCCGAGGCATATCAAGTGGACGAATGGGAAAGGTAAAACTGCAAGGTGGTAGGGTTTTGGTCGAGTTGTGTGAAATCCTCATCTCCGGTAGAAATAGTGATAGGTTGGATGGGAACTATGGCTAGTGATAAAATGGAAGGTGGTGAGGGACTAGTTGGGAGTGGTTGACAACTGGCATGAAACACAAGTGTGCTTGCTTGTCTTCAGGTCAACACCATGTGAACCAGTACTGATCAGGTAAGGCTGCTTCTTTGTAAATGACATAGAAAACAGTAAGAACAGGTGAATCTGGTGGAAAAAAGTGGATTAGGTACCAAATGGTGGTTGGAAAGTGAAACAGGCTAACTGATATCAGTGAAGGCAAACCAACACTGGTTAGTGGTAACTGCTGCCGGTCACTATAGAAAATGGTCAGTGAGTGAAAAAATAGGTAGAAGGTCAAATTTGACAGGTATGCCAAATCGGATGGTGTTTTACAATGTCAATGGGAATGATGGTAGTGACAGGGATTGTGAAAAGTAGAAGAAAATGAATAAAATGTCCTTTTGGGTAGGTTAACAAAAGGCTTGGAATCAACATCAGTTGGGTATAACCAATGACGGTTACTGTGAAATTGAAACAGTGATGAAAGAAAAATGGTTGTGAATAAAAATCTGATGTAAAATCAGACCCAGAATTCTAAGAATGATGATGATATGGCCCAGACACACTCATGTGAAGCCAGAATACACCAACTATGATGAGGAGCATGCAAGGATGAACAAGAAAAATGAAGAACGTGATATCTCACCTCAAAATGCAAGCCAAGAAGAAACACTAAGAAAAATGTGATCCTAGGAGTGCCTTTTCTATTATGTTTGTTTAGCTTATGCTATTTAAGGACTGACACATGAATTGGGAAATAGAGTTTTTTTGTGAGGATGACTTCCTACGAAGAAGGAGATCTAAAAGGTAAGGTTTCAGGTATGTTATGATGGGGGTGGGCCTCACTCTGAAGTATGACTCGACAGAGCAGTGAGCTGGATGCCCACTGTGCCGTGATCGTGTGATCACCTACAGCTTCTTCCAGGTAAGATGTTGTTTAAGAATGTGTGTATTTTAATTTTTTTTGAGGTTTAGTAAGACTCAAAGAGAGAGAAATAGAAAGAAAGTGCTTTCTATGGTTTGTTTATCAACCATCAGTTGGTCATGAATTCCAGTGTATAGGTTGCCCAGAATTAATGTAAGCTAATGCGATAAATCAGAATGTAATGCACTTATTTTTAAGCACAAATCAAAGTGTAAAGTTGGATGACACAATAAGATGAAGAGGAAGAGGGATGATCTTTCAATACAATGTAGAAAACATGAAGAAATGGTTCTTTTTAATTACACCAAAAGAAAGGTTTTCTTTAGAGAAAATAGAAAGAAAAGATGGATTACCAAGGAAGAAGATTAATGTGTATGCTTTTCAGAAGGGAAAAAAACACACAAATTTTCCTAGGAATGAATGAAATGCAAGGAACCCCTAATTCTAGATCGTTTCTTTGAAGTATTGACAAAACAGATAGGGTAACGGGTGTAGTAGGAATACTTGTTCAAATGCTAGTTGATGGGTTGTTGCGCGCGTATGAGTTCTGAATCCACAACTGATTGTGAGAGCTTCCTTTTGGCTAGGAGGAACTACCTGTAATGCAAAGAAAGACCATCGAAAGGAGTTAAACAATGTGTGCAATGAACTGCCTAGCGTGTGCTAGATCTGGGAAGTGTGATACTTCCTAGATGGCTATCAGTCCACTATTTTAAACAATTTAATGTGGTAAATAAGGAAAATACTATTATAATTTGAAATGATTTAGGTATCTCACTTAAAACACAATAAGAAATAGATATAATCGAATAAGCTAGGTTAGAATAGGATCCAAAGGTCAAATAACTGGTTTTGGGTCTCTACAGGTCTGACAAAGGTCTCAGGTAGATCACAGGTGAATGAGGGTGAGAGGGAATTAGGTAGATAGATCATTGTTCTGGGTTGTATGGGAAAATACAAAGATCAATGTCAATTAAGGGTGACCGATGGCGGTTGGGTATAACTGGTGCCAGTTATTGTGGAGTTCTTGGAATGCCACAGAAAAAGATTTAGGTCTCCTTTGTGATTACAAAAAGGACTTTGGTTGGTCGGGATGAGGTATTGGGCAATTTATGTAGGATTTGGTGAGGTTTTAATGGGTATATGGAGGGGTGAGTGTTGGAGGAGGTCAATGGGTGGCTAGATAAACAAAAGATGATAATATAATAATGAAATGGAATGAACCAGAGAAGTATAACATTTACTTACTTAGATTCTGGTCTTGGATGTCTGTAAGTGAGGGATAGAGGTGTTGATGAGAGTTTTGAAGGTTGCAGGTGGTCACAAACTGAAGAAAAGCTTCTGCATGGGCTTCATGTACATTCCTCTTTGCTTGGTTAGATTAGATCATTGCTGGGATGGTTGTGCAGGAAAAGATGCTTGATCTCCTTCCTTGCATGCATGTTCTCACTTGAATTCACTCTCAGAAGATGCGATATCTCTCTGGAATGTGCTAATATTCGCCAAATTTTCCAATCTTTTCCAACCTTCTACCAACCTTGAGAATAAGGTTCTTTTTGGGTTAAAAGGGTAACAGACGGTGATTACGGCTTAACTGGCGACTGTGAGGGGTAACCGGCGTCAGTCAAGGTGGGCTTTCCTAGGTTTACTAAACTAGGGAGATCCACTTGATTTCCTTAGATCTAGTGTCATTAACCCAGAGATTAGACTGGGAGCTTCTTGTAAGCATGCGGGAATGTGGTTAGAGAGAATGTAGGCATTTATTTTTAAGGTTTAGGTAAGTCTTAGTTAGTTATGGCAACTTACTAAGAATAGGTTTTAGGGTGAGTTGGCTTGGTGAGGTGTCTAGGTGAAGTGTATGTGTGGATATTATTTAAATTAAGATATTTAAATAATAAATATAGTGAGGATAATGAATTAATTTAATTTAATCAATTAAATTAATATTAGTGAGGTGAAAGGGGCCATGGCTAGGTGAATATGATGAAGGGTGCTTTCTTGTCAAGGGACCAAAGGGGAGTGTGACCTAATTTTAGTGTCTACAATCACAGTTCACATTTCTTCTAACTATCATATCATATTAATAAAAGGCTAATATGTATGTTAGCATTATGAACCTAGTGAGTCCAAGAGCTGATAAACCTTCAACTCTAATACCAAATCATGACACCCATGTTATGATTCATCCAAATTAAGGGAAATTTAAAAAAATCAAACCCCTTAAGTTTAATTAATGCTTTCAATGTTTAACATTATTAATTAGCTTGCTGCTAAATAATCCAACATAATTAAATTGTTCATAATCCATCTTGGTAACATACATTAACCATGTAGAGCTATAAGGGTCTATTAGATCATCCTTATCTCCCTTGATCACTCTATATGAGTGTGTGTATACTATGTATACTTTTGTAAACCTTTTATAGGTTATGAGAACTTGTGCATCTCATTAGTGGCTACCAGAAATATATTTAAGAATCTTTCATCTATTCCTAACACTTTAGATTTAGGGTATTGGTGAACACACAATGTAGTCAGCAATTACATTACTTTGGCAAAACAAAATTAGCATTACTTTGCAAGCTTAGTTTCAAGATTTCACACTAGCCTACGAAAATTTTATTCCACCACCACACAACCTTCTCAATATAATTATATGGATTTATTTTCATTTTTTAATAAGATAATTTAGTTTTGAAGAAGAAGAGTCCACATCCAACTCATCTTTCCAATCGAAAGGATCCTCTTAGTACCACCTTAGGATCCCTATGGGAAAGATAGTGACCATGCAATGCATCATTACGTCCTCGCTACCCTTCCCATAGCCATCCTGAGATTACACAAGAAGGATACTAACAAGAAGACAAAGGGACACAACACCTACACTTCTTATGTACTTTAAGTTAAGGTACTAACTTTCATTAGATCCTCTTTTCATACCTTTACAACCGATTATACATTACTAAGTTTAGGCTTTCTAATCATGCTCCACATCAATTTGTTTCATTACATTTACTCATTAATAATAGTCCTTATTCTCTTAAGTACATTAGTTTTCATGATTAGTTCATTTAATTCTATAAGGTACAATGATAACTTTACTTTGTTTTTGGTATATTGTTATCCTTATTTTCTATGTTTCTTCATTCAAAATACTTTATCATTTCAATTGAATCAATGAAATCAAAATTTAATATATATCATAAAATTAATCATCTTTATTTATAAACAGTTGTATAAACAACATATAATTATTTTCATATCCAATAAGATAAGTCAAAAATCAGCCAAGACATATATTTATTTTTAAATAAGGATAATCCTTTATTTTCATTAATAATGATATACAAATCATTAAATAATACATTGGGAAAAATGCTCTTTAAAAGATGTGATAAAATTCCAATTGTGTTTATTAATTTTTTACAATAATCCTTTCCAGATTTAAATCAAATAACATATGACATAAATCAATCATAACCAAGTGGTCACTTTAAGAGTAACATCCTTTCTTGCAGATTATAGGAGAGAGAATATATGGGTCAGTTTAAAGAAATAGCATGAGTTCAAAAACTTAGATTCCAAGTTGTAATCATAATGAAATAAATGAATAGGTTATGGTTAAATTTATTTGTAGTCCTGTTGTTGTGAGAATGTGCAATAGGGAAATTGACAATTTTCAAGCATGACAACTATACCCCTATGCCAAAATTTTCATGTTTTATCATTCCTAAGAAACCCTGGATTTTTTCAGTCATTCCAAATGAATTCCCAAAAAATATCATGATATTATCCTAATTGATTTAGGAAATTCCATTCATTCCCCCTAGGTGATTTTAGGAGTTCATTAAAAATGTTATCTTTTAGAAGTATAGGGAAGGGCTATTGTTGGCCTTCCTGGAATTGGATCAACCCCCTGGAGCAAATCAGAAGGGCCAAATTCAACATGTAGGTGAATGGAAGACCTTATAACATCATGGAAATGATTTTGGAAGGATTTGGGAATTTTTGAAAGACTTGGAGTAGTCTAAGTGAAAACAGGGTTCACAAGCCTAGGCAGTACACAAGCCTAAAACAACTATTGGGCTTCAAACGAAGATTCCAAGAGCTCTGAATGGATTTAGAAGTAAAACAAAACATATTAAGAAATATGATTCCAAGACCTACATGATGTTAAAATAATATTTTTCACAACACCTTGGCACATATGATTGGAAGAAAGTTTTTCTCAGGTACAAGTGGAGTCCCAGATCAAAAATATAATTTTTCAAGGATCACATGATCGAATAAAGACATGAGACCCATATAATTGGATTCAAAATACCATTTCAAGTCAAGATCATATAAAATTTTACCAATAAATTCCATTGGAAGCTCAAATCATCTACATTCCAAGTTACCCTCTCAAAGGCAGTTCAAGACTTAGTCATTTTTTCGAGAGGACACGTGTCAGCACTAGGAGCCTGGCAGGATTTCATGTCCCCCACGTCCCTAAGGTTAGGTACATAACCATTTGGAAAATGTACCCAACCCTTATGTGACCCTTGGTACCCTCATATGACCTCCAGACCTGGCAATTCAGCCCTCAAGTGCTTATTTGGAGCATGCATTCCCTGTCGTTGGATCGGTCGCCACATGTCAGCTCCAGGACCACCATGGAATTTGATGTACCTTATTCACCTGAGGTGGGTGAAATAAAGCTTTGGAAATTTTTCCCAACCCCTATGGGGAGTCTTCTGTACACCCATGTGACCTCATTTCAACTCCCAGTGCTTTAAAGTAATTTTTTCCTCCTTCATCCCCTGCCGTTGGATCTAGTGCCACGTGTCACCGTCTTGCTCATTGTGGAAGTTGATGTCCCTCACATCCATAACTTTAGGAACATAAAGCATGTAAAAATACACCCAAGCCCTACCTGTGCACATCTTTTTGAAAAATTTCCAAGTGTTGTTTTTCCCGCTTCTAACTTCTAACAGTTTTATTTGCACTCCTTTCCTCAATTCTTCCTCTACAACATTCTACCATCACTCCGCCATTGAAAATTCTCAGACCAGCTCAAAAAAAGCATTGAAACAAACTCCCCATAGTTATTTTCAGGTATCAGAAGGATATTTCATCAAAACAAGAAGGAGAAACAAAGAGCAAGAAGGAGAGAACAGTGAAAATCCCCATAGCCTAAAAATGAAGATCTAAAGAAATGTTGCAAACCGGTGCATGAAACAAAAAACCATTTTCTGCTGCTCATTCCTCTATCCAAGACCATCAAAAATACACCTTCAAACTCCCCCCTCATGCAACAGAGCAGCCACAACGAAGAAATCTCATTTCTGGCTCAACGAAGAAAGAAGTAAGATTTCCTGTCAAACTAGTTGTCGGATTGAAGTAAGATCGCACGTGAAGCACCAAAAGACAAAACCCACATCAAAAATATAAATTTTTTTGTAAATGGAGGAGAAAACCGTACCTACAATTTTCAGGTCCATTAATGGCTATCATACCCAGAAGCACTGCCAGGTCCGAAAATTAAAACTTTAAAATCTCTTGGATTATTAAGCGGGCGGGCCCAAAATATTAGAGGGAGGATATTGGGCAAAAACCCATATCAAAAAACTTCATTCCATATCAATCTGACTCCCAGAGGCCAACTTTCTAAAAATAGTAGGTCTACTACATAGGAATTGCTATTTTGGGAAAGTCATTAACAGAAGAACCTGCGAAGGAGATGAAGATATCAGAGGTGCATTACAGCTGAGAATTCACCAGAATGGACATTTTTTTCACTTACTAAAAATATTAAGTGGGCCCTCAAGCACCTGCTAAAAATAGAAATTTGATCCAAAGGAGTGAGGAACGCAGGGAGAAAGGGGGATCAAGGTCACAACACTCAGCAAAGGATCGAGAGAGTTGCCTTTTTCACACTTACTAAAACTAGTAAGTTACAATCAAAGAGAAGTTTTGGCACAATGGGATGTACAAGGATAATCATTCAGGGGGACATCATTGTTCAGGAGCATCCTAGTCATTTTTCATAGGGCATTCAAGATCCACCTTAGTTCATTCAACTTAGCGGACGTTCGTGAGATAATTTGGAGGAATTTCACAGTGTGCAAGGAGTTTTAAGATTCAAAGTTTCACTGCATTTGGAGCTTTACATCAATGAGGATCATCAGATTTCATCAGGAATGACATCTCCTCTTCTTCTTATCCCCCTCTTTCTCTCTCCTCTTCCACCCAACTTTCTCTCACTTTCCAATATTCTAATTTCACGTTGGGGTTTGCACTTTTAATATGAATTAAGAGACTTTAGAAACATAATGTAAATTAATTCACCTTGCTATTATAAGAGGGAATTAAATATTTAAAGTGGAATATGAATATTCTTAAGTCATATGAAGGTATTCAAAAGGTCATGAGGTAGATGAAGAGTCATAGTCTATTCTATAAATTGTAAATCCATTCCCATTTCAAAGGGTTGGTGATTGATCTTATAGACTCAAGAGTTCATTCTACCTTGAGAGAAAGCAAAGGAGATAGCCATTTTCTTCTACTCTCTTCCCCTCTCAAATTTATTCCATTCCTACACTATGTACAACTTTTGTTCAAGCATCAATACAAGAAGAAGGAGTTTCTAGCTTTCTTTGACCAAGGGATTTCATGACACTTTGTCCTCATCAAATTCTATTTGGTCTTGTTGTCATTTACAGGGTTGTTTCTTCTCATAAATGCATGTGATGAAGTTTCTAACTAGTTTCTATGTAGGAATCTGATTTTCAACCTGTAGCATCAGTTCTTCTACCTCCATTCTCACTCCCTTTCCCACTTTCAGATAAATTCATCTCTTACAGGTATATGCAAGCATTTTCTGCAGGGTCAGTGGAGTGCCCCTGTTGGATCCCCAGTCAAAAGTCCACCATAGAAATCTACCTTTTCATGTGCATGTACATACATCAGCTACACCGGTTAAGTAGAGGGACTTAGATTCCCAGAGCGTTGGCAAGAAATCCACAAGTTTGTCCACCTGACAAATTTTCTCACCAATAGTTTTTGGCACCCACCGTGGGGTAGATTTAGTAGCATCTGCACCCAAAATATGACTGCAACATCCCAAAAATTAAAAAAAAAATCAAATATTGAAAAAATCATAAAAGAGAGTTCAAGAAAATCCATTTCCAAAAGATACAATGCTGATTTCTGCATGTGACTTTTCACATTCCATAGTGTCCTTTCATATTCCGACTGCAAAAGCTTCCAAAAGCTAGTTGAAGGAAGATACACCAGGTTGAAAAGGTTGAGAGGTGTTACTGGTTTCAATTTTGAAGCTTCACAAAATCTGCAAGAACGAATTAGAGATAATCCATATTTCTTCTCTCAAGCCTCCTCTTCATCTAGCTCTTCAAGAAGTTCACCTAGTAATCCTATCCAAAATCCTTCAAATTCTATAATTTTTCAACAACCATTGAACATCGACTTCCCAGAAGAAGAAGAATTTGAAGAAGAATTCATAGAAGCAAGAGCTGAAGTAGAAGAAGAAGAAACAATGGTGGAAGAAGAAGAAATACCTCAACCCATTGTTCCATGGGGAAGGAATACAGACCCGCTTTCTCTTGAACCCCCTCTTCACAATCTACCAACGGATTCCCGCAAGAACTTTCCAAAGTTCAAAGGTGACAACACACAACATCTGGAAGAACACATCACTGCTTTCATGACATCATGTGGAATTCTTGGTGTCCAACATGAAGACGTTGATGTAAGATTGTTTGTGGAGTCCCTCTAAGAAAAAGCAGCATAATGGTTTTATCTCTGCCTTCCCAGTCCATCACGGGTTGGAATGACATCAAGGATGCATTCGAAGAGAGATTTAAATCAACTGAAGACTGTCAAGATCTCCTAGTGCAGTTGGCTCAAATTAATAAAGGAGAAAATGAAACCATGAGAGACTTTGTGGCTCGTTTTGAACGGTTGCTGCATAGGATACCTAAAGAGGATTCACCATCTGAAAAAACTGTCAAGAGATTCTTCATCAATTCTTAATCACCGGAGGTAGGATTTCTCATTCGAAGATTTCAACCAAGGGATATTGTAGAAGCACAAATATTGGCCATTGAACTTGATGGCGATCTCATCCTATCCGGAAAGATCAAGAATCCCTCAAAGGGTAAATATCAACATCCTAGAGATGAAAGAACTGATCCTTTAATGCAGAAAATGGCGAATGAGATTACATCGTTGAGGAGGGAAATATCTGAATGAGTATCTTCTCAAAGAAGCAACAAAAATCAGATTATAGGAGCACCCCAAAGGCTCACCTTGGAGGCCCCACCCATGAGCGTAAATTTCATATTTCAAGAAAGTGAAGAAGAGTTTGAAAAAGAAAGTGAAGGTGGCAATTTCCTAGAAAGTAATGAGTTTGAGAATGATACAAAAATCAGATTTTGTGAGTATTCTGGAGGTTATGAAAAAGATGAAGAAGATGCAGCAAGTTTCTCATGTGTGGTATTCACTCATTCTCAGTCTGAGAAAAGAGCATCTCCCTCCACTGCTGCAAAAGAAAAGAAGGTTGATGATCCTCCTATGGCAACTCCGAAAAATAAAATAATCAATTGAGGATCCCCACTTCCATCTTCCATGAAGTTTTCATTTTTGGAGCTTGACCCTGCAACAAGTAAGAAGATGCCCACAATTCCAAGTAATCTTTTTGATGTCTCTTCCAAGTCTAAATCTAAATCTGTTCCTACAAAATCTAATACCTTGAAATCTCCTAGTGTGTCTTTTAAAATACCCTCCATTCCTCAAACATCAAATCCTACTCCTAAACCTATCCAGACTCCAAAATCATTCCCTTCACCCCCCTTGTCTTCATCTTCTCCCTTTGACTTCATAGAATATGCAAACAAAGCCAAAGTGCAGATTACCAAAGCTGAATATTTGTGGACTCACCCTGAACAATTCGAGAGGTTCATCCAATACATCAGGAGTGGTAGTCTAACACCCAATGTTGTAACTTCTAGTTCCAAAGGCATGCTATCAAACTCACCTACACCTCCCTCACAGAACATGCTTTCTCTGAGTGCATCAAAGACTGATAAAGTTGAACCTTTCTACGTCTCCCTTCTTGTTGGAGAATATGTACTAAACAATTGCATAATAGATTCTGGGGCCTCAGACAACGTGATGCCTTTGAAGGTTGCCAAGGCTCTTAAACTTACAATGACTCCACCTAGTGGCTCTTGTTACTCTTTGGAATAAAAAAAGGTCTCACTTTTAGGGAAGGTTAAAGATGCACAGGTGGCTCTCGCTAGATTTCCAGACAAGAAAGTTTCAGCGATGACTTTGGTAGTAGACGTCCCAGCCTCATTCAAAATGTTGCTGAGTAGAAATTTCTATCGATATTTGGGAGGGTAAATTCAGATGAATTGGTCTTTTGCAACCATACCAGTGAAGGGAGACATGGAGAAATTGCTTCCCGAGAAGAAAATGAGGTACACTGTGCAAAAATTCGGAAGCCTAGAAGCTAACATTTTGTACCAAAATACCAGGTGGATGAATCACTTGGTGACAACTGAGGAGGAAGAAGATATTCCCACCTTGATAGGTCCAGACATGCCTTCCTAGAGATATCTAGACTTTGAAGAAGCATTAAGGAGATTTGAGTTACAAGAGGGCAGCCCTGAATCGCTAGATGATGTAGACCACGAGGAAGAGGAAATGGTTCTTGGTGATTTTCAAAAAGAAAAAACAGCTTATATGCTTATCTGTGATGAAGAATTTTTCTCATTCCCATTTGAAGATGAGGACTCCCTTGATCATGTCACCCAGGAAGAGACCAAGCCAGTCTATAATGATCCCTTGAGCAAAGGTTTGAAAGAAATGTCTATACAAGGACTGCTAAGAGCCGCGGAAGAAACAAAGGACCCTGAGATCAGTCTCGAACTTTTAATGCAAGCCATGAATATGGAAGATAAACATGAAGCTAATTAAGAAGCCTTAACTAATGTGAAGGTCAGCCATATTGAGATAAGGCAAGATGAGAAATATGATGTCCCTCTCAAGCCAGTGGTTGGTGGATACAATGATGAAATTGAAGTATTTTCTTTCCCATTTGAATATGAAGACTCTTTCTATGATGGAGAAATTGAAGCAAGGAGTTTCAAGACCTCTAAAGATGAAGCTCCTTTTGATGAAGGATCAGTAGAGTGCAGCGATTCTCGAGATGATGAGGTAATCCCTCCAAATAGTTTATTTGAGTTGTAAGATAAAGATTCTTCAAAGGCGTAAAAAGAGGGACTATAGGAAATGATGAAGCATTACTCCGTGCAAGAAATATTGGATGCAGTAGAAGTGGTGGAAGACCCTGAGCTGATTCTTGATCCCTTCACTCATGCCATGGGCATACAAGACAAGTATGAGGCCGCATCCAATATTTCAGTCAGTACTCAAGCACCTCACAGTGAAGTAAAGGAAATGGATAAGTCTGAGATTTCTCATGGAAGAGATGTCAATGAGCATAGACCTGGGAAAGAAATTAACTCAGAAGGTTCAAGGAATTGGAATGAAAATTAGCATTGGGGCAGTGATGAGATGCTCGATGGAGAATCAGCTATATGGATAAACATGGAAGGAAACTAGCACGATGAAACCAATATCAAAGAGCAAGAAGACAATGGAGTTTCCAAGAAAGGACCTAAGCATTAAGAAGATCACATGGACTCACTCCTACCAAGTACATAGAAAATTGTGAAAGCACTTGGCTTTCATAAGCAGCTGAGGAGGGGAGGATACTTTCTAGAACCCGTCAATGGCTTCGTAGAACACCATCATTCGGTGTTGCCTCTTTAGGGGTAACTTTTGTGAAATAAAAAGTACTTCAGGGAAAGTGGGTTGTCCCTCACCTTGTACCATAGGTGATTGATAGGTGTTTTTCCCTTTTTGTTGTGTGTCTTTCCCTTCCTATTGTGTGTCGTGTGTTTCCTTTCGGTCATTTTGTGTGTGTGTGTTTCCTTCTTCTAATCTTCCTTTCTTGAAGTTGTGCATGACTCCATAGGGCCCAATGGATAAGGCACTGGTCAATGAATTATATGGTCTAAAATTGAGATTCTAGATTCCCATGTCATTTCTTCACTGCACTCAGTCCATGTCATGTCCCCAAGCTAGAGCTAACTGTTGTCATGAGAATGTGCAGCAGGGAAATTGATAATTTCCGAGCACGACAACTATATCCCTATGCCAAAATTTTCCATGTTTTATCATTCCTAAGAAACCACGGATGTTTTCAGTCAGTAAAAATTAATTCCCAACCAATTTCATGATATTATCCTAGGTGATTTAGGAAATTCCATTCATTCCCCCTAGGTGATTTTAGGAGTTCATTGAAAATGTTATCTTTTGGCAGTATAGGGAAGGGCTATTGTTGGCCTTCCCAGGATTGGATCAACCCTCTGGAGTAGAGAAGAAGGGCCAAATTCAACATGGAGGTGAATGGAAGACCTTATAACATTATGGAAATGATTTTGGAATGCTTTGGGAAGTTCTGAAAGACTTGGAGCAGTTTGAGTGAAAACAGGGTTCACAAGCCTAGGTAGTACACATGCCTAAAACAACTGTTGGGCTTCAAACAAAGATTCTGAGAGCTACAAATGGATTTAGAAGTAAAACAAAACATTTTCAGAAAGAGGATTTCAATACCTACATGATCGTGAAATGATATTTTTCACAACACTTTGGTGCATATGATTGGAAGAAAGTTTTTCTCAGGTACAAGTGGAGTCCCAGATCAAAAATCTGATTTTTTAGGGATCATATGATCTAATAAAGACATGAGATGCACATAATTAGATTCAAAATTCCATTTCCATTTAGGATCATATAAAATTTTACCAAGAAATTCCACCGGAAGCTCAAGTTATCTGCATTCTAAGTTACCCTCTCAAAGGCAGTTCAGGACTTAGTCATTTTTTCGAGAGGACACGTGTCAGCACCAAGAGCTTGGCGAGATTTCATGTCCCCCACGTCCCTGAGGTCAGGTAAATCACCCCTTGGAAAATTTTCCCAGCCCTCATGTGACCCTTGGGACCCTCATATGACCTCTAGACCTGGCAATTCAGCCCTCAAGTGCTTATTTAGAGCATGCATTCCCTGCCGTCAGATCGGTCGCCATGTGTCAGCTCCAAGACCACCGTGGAATTTGATGCACATTATGCACATGAGGTGGATGACATCAAGCCTTGGAAAATGTGTCAAGCCCATATGGGGAGTCTTTTGTACACCCATGTGACCTCATTTCAGCTCCCAGTGCTTTAAAGTAATTTTTTCCTCCTTCATCCCCTGCCGTTGGATCTAGTGCCACGTGTCGCCATCTTGCTCATTGTGGAAGTTGATGTCCCTCACATCCCTAAGTTCAAGAACATCAAGCATGGAAAAATTCACTCAAGCCATACCTGTGCACATATTTTTGAAAAATTTCCAAGTGTTGCTTTTCCCGCTTCTAACTTCTAACAATTTTATTTGCACTCCTTTCCTCCATTCTTCCTCTACAACATTCTACCATCACTCCGCCATTGAAAATGCTCAGACCAGCTCAAACCAAGAACTAAAAAAAAATCCCCATAGTGATTTGTAGGGCTCAGAAGGATCTTTCATCAAAACAAGAAGGAGAAACAAAGAGCAAGAAGGAGAGAACAGTGAAAATCCCCATAGCCTAAAAATGAAGATCTAAAGAAATGTTGCAAACCGGTGCATGAAACAACAAACCATTTTCTGCTCTTCATTGCTCTATCCAATACCATTAGAAAGACACCTTCAAAATCCCCCTGACATAGAAACCACAATGAAGAAATCTCATTTCCGGCTGAACGAAGAAAGAAGTAAGATTTCCCACCAAACTAGTTGCCGGATTGAAGTAAGATCACACGTGAAGCACCAGAAGACAAAACCCACATCAAAAATATAAATTTCATTGTAAATGGAGGAGAACACCAAACCTGTAATTTTCAGGTCCATTAATGGCTGCTATACCCAGAAGCACTGCTAGGTCCGAAAATTAAAACTTTAAAATCTCCTGGATTATTAAGGGGGAGGGCCCAAAATATCAAAGGGAGGATATTTGACAAAAACCCATTTCAAAAAAATTTCTTCCATGTCAATCCAACTCCCAGAGGCCAACTTTCTAAAAATAGAAGGTCTACTACATAGGAACTACTATTTCAGGGAAGTCATTAACAAAAGAACCTGCGAAGGAGATGAAGATATCAGAGGTGCACTACAGCTGAGAATCTACCAGAATGGACATTTGTCGGGTGGAAAAACTTGTGGATTTCTTGCCAACACTCTGGGAATCTAAGTCTGTCTACTTAACCGGTGTAGCTATCGTATGTGCATGCACATGAAAAGGTGAATGTCTGTGGTGGCGTTTCAACCGGGGATCCAACAGGGGCACTCCACTGACCCTACGGCAAATGCTTGCATATACCTGCAAGAGATGACTTTGTCTGGAAGTGGGAAAGGGAGTGAAAATGGAGGTAGGATAACTAATGTTGCAGGTAGACAATTAGATTCCTGCACACACACTAGTTAGAAACTTCATCACATGCATTTATGAGAAGAAACAACCCTGTAAATGACAACAAGACCAAATAGAATTTGGTAAGAACAAAGTGTCATGAAATCCCTTGGTCAAAGAAAGCTAGAAAATCCTTCTTCTTGTATTGATGCTTGAACAAAAGTTGTACATAGCAGGCGGGCCCAAAATTTTAGAGGGAGGATATTGGGCAAAAAACCATATCAAAAAACTTTGTTCCACATCAATCTGACTCCCAGAGGAAAACTTTCTAAAAATAGTATGTCTACTACATAGGAACTGTTATTTTAGGAAAGTCATTGATAAAAGAACCTGCGAAGAAGACAAAGACATTGGAGGTAAACTACGACTGAAAATTCACCAGAACAGACATTGTTAGAAATTACTAAAAATAGTAAGTGGCCCGTCAAATACCTACTAAAAATAGAAATTTGATCCAGAAGAAACAAGGAACATGGGGAGAAAGAGGAAAACTAAGCCGCAACATCCAGTTGAAGATCGAGGAAATGATTTTCCACACTTACTAAAAATAGTAAGTTGCTTTTTCGAAGGGAGATATGAAGACAAAATGGACGGGTCAGAAGTCGTCATAACCCTTTACTTGAGAGTATGATGTGGAAGACAGCGATGTCTTGTACATGGACCTGAACGACCTTAAAATTCAAACTTCAAATGAGAAATTTTTTGAAATTTGAATAGCTATATAAGCCACATGTCTACAAAATATGGCTATTCCAGGAAATCCTCTTGTCGAAAGACCCGAATTGCTCTTCCACATCCAAGAAGATATCACTTCTAAATTGAGAGAAGCTATTTGGCAAAATAGACAAAGTACTAACCACTACTTCATTGCCACAAGAATCCTTGACCTTGAAGAAGAACGTGTTGTTGAATTGGAGAGGCAAAGATAAATTCCAACACCACAAAAGTGAGCATAGATTTCCAAGCTTGCGGATAGAAGGTACACCCAAAAATAGAGGAAAGGAGGAAAAACCAACCCCATTTTCAAAGAACTTCAAAGAAGACAAGAGATACTCGGAATTCAGAGGCCTCCCCTTCGTCAAACAACCAGTCACGTTGAGAACCTGAGTGCTACTAATCCTTTGGATGGTGAATTTCCATACATCAATGAGAACCTAGAAAATTTCACTAGCATAGAAACCGAAGAAGAAGTCAGAGAAAGAGAAGCAAGAGCGGAAGAGGAAATAAGGGCTCAACTTGATGAAATCGAAAGACTTCAAGCCGAGGTAGATGAAAGAGAAGTAGTAGAAACTGCAAGTGAGCAAGGAGTATATGACTCATGATCTAATATTCGAGCCACTTCAAGAGGTCCCACATGTTGTTGATTCCAACGCTCCTCTCATTCAGGATTTTCCTCCTCCATCAGGATAAATAATGGTTGATGCGCTCGTCATTGAGCCTAAAACTGATGAGATGTTTCCATGGATGCGAGAAATGATCATCCTCGACACTCGCACGGTGCAACAAGTAGTAGCTCCCGATATATCAGCAATTGTTACATGATGGCAAGGAATAAAGAATACAAAGAGAAGATCGAGGGACTAGAGGAGCAAGTGCAAACTCTTTCATCTTATGTGTAACACTTGGTGGAACTAAGCACTATAACACTTCCTATTGAGAAACTGGTACCTATCAGTAGCTTCAATCTGGAATCCATTAGAAGAATGCACGAGTTCACGATGCAGGGCCGAGAAAATAAGGAATGGATTGATTTAATCTCTGAAAAAGGGAAGTCAACACTTCAAGAGGCGGTCAAGATCTTTGCATACATGTGCGCCACCGCCAACAGAACACGAGCACTCAAAAAATAAGTGGAGAACAGTCAAATAATGGAGCCAGGTCCACTACAACAACTCTTCCTTCATCATAATTCTTCTTCTTCTTTTTCTTCATCTTCTTTCTCTCTCTCTCTTCAATGTTATATTTTTTTGTTGAGGGTTACACCTTTTAATATGACTTAAGTGATTTTAGAAATATAATGTAAATTAAGTCACCTTGTTATTATAAGAGGGACTTAAATATTTAAAGTGGAATACAAACAATCTTAAGTCATATGAATGTATTCAAAAGGTCATGAGGTAGATGAAGAGTCATATTCTATTCTATAAATTGTAAAGTCATTCCCATTTTAAAGGGTTGGCGATTGATCTTGTAGACTCAAGAGTGCATTCTACCTTGAGAGAAAGCAAAGGAGATAGTCATTTTATTCTACTCTCTTCTCCTCTCAAATTTCTTCCATTCCTACACTATGTACAACTTTTGTTCAAGCATCAATACAAGAAGGAGTTTCTAGCTTTCTTTGACTAAGGGATTTCATGACACTTTGTTCTCACCAAATTCTATTTGGTCTTGTTGTCATTTACAGGGTTGTTTCTTCTCATAAATGCATGTGATGAAGTTTCTAACTAGTGTGTGTGTAGGAATCTGATTTTCTACCTACAACATTAGTTCTCCTACCTCCATTCTCACTCCCTTTCCCACTTTTAGACAAAGTCATCTCTTGCAGGTGTTTCACATAGAATTTTGTTCCAGAACAGAGTTATTTCTATCTTTTCATTCTCTTGAGAAACAAATAAGGGTTAGGGCTAGGAGGAATACCTGTTGAGTGTTGGGAAGGTGTGCACATACCGTAGAGAGATCAGACTGATTGTGAAGAGCTCCTTTTTTTTTGGGAAGGACTACCTGTAAATAAGAATGCAAGACCACCAGATTTTCATTAAATAATAAGTGAGGGAACTGCCTTGGGCCCAGGAAATATTAGACTTCCTTTTGAAGGTGGCCAGTTCCCTTTTAATACAAATTAATGCAAATGATAATAAAGAAGCTATTACAAAATCACGATTTAGGTACCTCATTACTAAAAGTAATAGAGACTAAACTACCAATAATAAAATGTCATGTTGTTTGTTTGGTCATTGGTTATTGATACGTTCAGATCAAGTTACAGGGATAGACAAGGCTGGCTATGAGATTGTTTGGAGGTAAATAGGTGAAAGGTTGGTTTTTGGTATAAGTCACAGTGACCTAGATAACCGACCGCAATTATAAAACCGATACCGGTAGGGGATAACTGATATCCGTAGGGGAAATGATTTAGGGGATTTTAAATAGAGGTTGGTTGTAAGGTGGTTATGGGGTTTATAAGGTTGGTATATGGTTGAGGGGAGTAGTAGGGTGATAGAGAAGACTCAAAGAGTGAGAAAGCTATCTTTGGGGCAATATAGAGATGGATGAATGAAGGTTAGGTGCAGGGTGCTGTCGGGTGGTAGATCTAGGAGTGAGCTTATAATCACTATGAATCAAAAGTTCACAAAGTAGTGTCTAAAAGCATACAAGGTAATAAAAGAGACTACTTACTAGTTTCTGATGTAGATCCAGGTCCAAGGAATGTAGTGGCGAAGGCAAGGCTTAGTTGGGATGATCCGGAAATCGGAAGTGAGCTGATGAAGCTATCCTCTAACTCTCCCAATGTTTGGATGAGTGTGACAGTGATCTAGTTGCTCAGTTACAGTCTTGGGCTCAATACTCCTCTCTGCAACCTCTTCTCTCTCTCTCTCACTTGTCTCTCTCTTGCAAATGAATTTGGATCCTTCGGTTTTGGTTGGGGGAGGTCATTTATAGGGAACCGATGGTGGTTACCTAACCGATGCCAGTCGAGTAGAGATTGATGTCGGTTGGGTCAAAGTTGGCTATTTTTAGTAAAATAGCCAACTTTCCCTCCTTTTCTCCTAAGGGGTCAGTTGTGGGCTTGGTCAAGTCATTATTAGGTTCATTTTGGTGTGGGTGAGGGGTGATGAGTCATGGGTGTGGGTCTGGACCAAGTTATAGGTCTTAATTAGGTTAGTTTAGGGTTAGGGCTAGGTCATGGTGAGGTGGCGAGGTGAGGTGGTAGGGTTGGAGATGTGGATTTAATAATTATAAGGTAATTAATAAATAATTAAGTGTGTAAGGTTTAGGTGGTGAGGTAGAGTTAGGTTGCGAGATGAGATGCGGGGCATAGGGCATCATAAGACCCAAATTTTTTGTCTACATTTACCTCTTGTTGTTGTGTAGCTTTTCTTGTAAAGCTCCACTGACAAATATAAGAAGTGGTTTCCCTAGTTAAGGGTATAGGTAATCCCCCTCAAATTTATCATAGATTGAGGCGACGTGAAATCAGGGATAGGGTTGATAAAGGGTGAATGATGATGAGATGATGGTGGGGTAAGTTCAAGGAAGCAGACGCACATTGAAATGCAGTAGTGTGACCAGGGTACATGATTTGAAGAGAAAACAAGAAATTCATAGGCAAAGGTTGATAGTTTATCCAAACAAGGTTGATATAATCCTAGTATCCAAGGCATAGGAAGTAGCTCCAGGGGATATAATGGGTAAGGTACCGGAACGTTTAGGCATGTTCAGAAGTACCAAATGGTTGGTTTGGTTAAGATAAATGTCATGGTATCGGTGTAGGCAAAGCTGGTTGGCTGATCAATTCAAGTATCCTAGTCATGCTAAAACACAAACAGGTGAGCTCGATTGAACAAATAGCTACATGATGGGTGGATAGAATCGTAATTTGCGGGCCTCGGTTGAGGTACTTAATTGGTGTGGTCTTAGGTCAGGCTGATTAGTTGGGTGCGGCCATGGGTCGGGCCAATTAGTTGGGTGTGGCCGTGGGTCAAGCCGATTGGTTGGTTGCGGCCTTAGGTTGGGCCGATTGGTTGGTTGCGGCCTTAGGTCGGGATGATTGATTGGTTGCAGACTTGGGTTGGGTCGATTGATTGGTTGCGGCCTTTGGTCTGGCCGATTGGTTGGTTGCGGCCTTGGGTCAGGCCGATGAATTCAAAATAAGGCTATTTAGCAAAGCCGGGGGTAGGTGATGTGGTGAAAAATGGAGATTAGTGGATAAGGGCAGGAGTTAGGTTAAAATAAGCAGGTAATTGATATCAGTTAGGAGTGACCGATATCGGTCTTCTAGGGCACGCCCTAACCGATATCGGTTAGTGGTCAAAGGTGATTGTTATCAATATAAATACGTAAAAATATTTATATTTTTAAGGAAAACAAAACACATGATAGGTTATGGTAGGGGATGGTCGAGCTAACCTTGGGAGAACCCATGTCTCCTAAGTGTTGCCTACATAGCCCATTGCACAAAGCAAGGAGGGGCCTCATACTGATGTAGTTCTCCCTTAGGACCAGGGAGAGGTGAATTCAGGCAATTTGGTTGTGGTTAGGCAATTTGTTGGTTGGTAAAAGTTTGATGTTGGTAGGGTAATGTTGTTAGGTTGGTGTGGGTATAGGTGAAGCGAGGGTTAGCTTACCCAAGCATAGAAAACCGTGTCCTGATTAAGGTCAACACATAATCCTAGATTCGGGTAAAAGAGGCAAAAGTGTCCCATAGTTGGAAAGAGCTAAACAAACCACGTATTATCTAGGATGAGATTGAATCCCTAGGTACCTTTCATAGGCAAGAATTCGATAGGTGAAAAAAGTTGTATAATCACAATATATCAGATATACGTCACGTCCCTTGAGTTTTGTTGTTTTTAAGAATGGTGAGGTGAGGTGGATGGTATAGCTGGGGCACAGAGAACTTTTTATAAGGTGATTATTCTAATGAAAGAGAAGCAAACCTAAATAGACAAGTCCATGACTCAACAGTGCTTTTGAATACTGCCTTTATTTTTCTGGATATAGACTGATCGATGTGGGAAGTCTATATGGGATATGCATTTTTTTGTTCTTGAGGTCTTCACAAAGCTGATTAATGTGAGAAGCTTCTGATAGAGGCTGAATTTGTATACCTGTCCTTCAAGGGAGTAGTCTACTTATAGTAGCAGATGCGGCTTTACACATAGCTTTCCTTCGAGGGAGCAGTCTAGTTTATAGCTTAGAGGTCTAGATGTCCGTATGGCATGAAGCATCTAGTTTTTCAGGAAGTTTGACTCAAGAATATCCCAGAATTGTATAATTGAGAACTTGTTATTTTGATACTTTTAAGTCATGGACCAGACTAAAAAGGGGGAGGCATATTTAAGAGGAGGTGATGATCAAACCATGTGAGTTTGATTCTACTTTGAGATGCACGAAACAAGGTGTATGAGGTGGTAAATGAGCTTAAGGGACGAGCGCAAGGTAGATAAGAAGTGATGTAACACTAAATTCAATAGTAGAATGGTTGGAGATGCAAGGCATTAAGGATTTCAAGCTCATATTTACCATTAAGAAAATCTAAATGATAAGTACCTGATCCGTAAGTTTGAGTGATAATGTAAGGCCCAATCCAATTAGAAGCAAATTTTCCACGTTTTCTCTTTTCTAGTTTGGTTACATGTTGATTCTCTTTGAGGACAAGATCACCAATCTTAAAGGTAAACTCATGAATTCACTTATCATAAGCACGCTTGATGCACTTTTGATAAATTTGAAGGTGGTCAAGAGCTGTAAGACAACGCCCGTTAACAAGCTCCAATTGGGCTAACCGCTCTTAGCGAAAGTCATCATTGGTGAGAATATCCTGGAGAGATATTCTGAGGGAAGGGATTTGTATTTTGAGAGGAAAGAAAGCCTCGGTACCATACACCAAAGAGAATGGTGTGGCATTAGTGGAAGTACAAATGCTGGTACGATAAGCCCAAAGGGCAAAGGGAATGTGATCATGCCAGTTTTTCCCAAAATCGGTAACAACTTTCATGAGGATTTTGGTTAAGGTTTTGTTAGAAGATTTGGCTTGACCATTTGCTTATGGATAGTAGGGTGACGAGAAGCTAAGTTTGATACCAAAGTTGTCATAAAGGGCTCGTAACAACTTATTTTTGAAAGATTTGCCATTGTTTGTTATCAGGTGATGAAGAACACCAAAACGACAGATAATGTGATGATTGATGAACTCAACGATTTTCTCTTTTTTGGTTGAAATGAGTGGAACGGCCTCCACCCATTTAGTGTAATATTCAGTTTCCGTGATGATCCAACGGTGACATTGCAAAGAAGGTGGGTGAATCTCACCAATAAGGTCTAAACCCCATTGTGAGAAAGGTCAAATATCTCGTGCGAACTGTAGTGGGTGGCTAGAAGTATGTTGAAGGTTGGCATGTAGTTGACACATAACACAATGCTTAACATATTCGCAGCAGTCTTTATTAAGAGTAGGCCAATAATATCCTAGGTGAAGGATCCGCTTGGCCACGGCAAGGCCACTAAAGTGCCCACCACAAATTCTGTCATGGACTTGTTGGATGGTATGGGTGACTTCAGCACCGGTTAGACATCGAAGGAGGATACCATCGAAGCCACGTTTATAGAGGAGTCCCCCCATGATGAACATAATGAGAAACACTTTTAAGAAAAGCACGTTTGTTACTAGTAAGGTTAGGTGGGAGAACAGAGGTTGTAAGGTAGTTGTGAAATTGGTGATACCAGGTATCCTGCGAATCAGCAGATACATTATTTACCATACAAACATCTGGGACTAAGTAAGATGGGGAAAAGAGTTGTTGGACCAAGAAAAATATGTCAGAGTCAGTTGGTGAGGCAAGAATTTGTGAGGCCAAGCAAGCCATAGTATCCACAAATTTATTAGTTAAGCGTGGAATGGTTTAGATAGAATATTGAGTAAATAAGGTCAAACATGAATCCACGTAACATTTGTACTTTTGAAGTTCCTCTTTTTTACATTGGTAGATGCTAGTAACTTGATTTACTACTAATTGAGAGTCACCGAAAATGTTAATAGACTTCACACCTAAGTGTAACACAACGTGGAGACCCAAAACAAGGGCCTCGTATTCCATTGTATTGTTAGTACAGGGGAAATCGAGCCTGAATGAAAGAGGCATAGGTTCACCATCAAGAGGAATGAGAACAACACCTACCCCTCCGCCGCGCTGACATTTAGATCCATTGAAGAAGAGGGTCATCAGATAAGACGCATCACTAAGTGAAAGGGTTGCGATGACTTAATCAGGGAAAGTAAAATTGGTAAATTGTGCCCCAAGTAAAGGGCCTTCCGTGAGTTGATCCATGATAGTTTTATCTTTGACTGATTTCTGGTGTACAAACTCAAGGTCGAGGTCGGAGAGGAGCATAAGCCATCATGTGATGCATTATTTTAGATGAGGTTTGGCATACATATAATGTATGGGGTCAGCATTGGTGATGAAAAAAGTTTTGTGATTCAGGAGGTAATGTCGGAGTTTGGTGGCCATGAATGATAGGGCTAGGCACAACTTTTCTACGTGTGTATACCTAGTCTCGTAATCCACAAGAGTATGGATTATGTAATAAACTACTTGCTCTTGATGCTCAGAGTCACGATGTGCGAGCATGGCTCCTAAATCATGGTCAGTAGCAGAAAGGTAAAGGTAGAAAGGGCGATCGTCCTGAGGTGGGATAAGCACGGGTGGCTGCAAGAGATAAGTTTTAAGAGCCTCAAAGGATTGGTGGCACTCCTCGCTCCATTAAAAGACAATTTCCTTTTTAAGGAGATGATGGAAAGGTTGACATCAATCTGAGAGTTGTGAGATGAAACGCCGAATAGATTAGAGTTTTCCTTGAAAACTACGCAATTGTTTTAGGTTAGTGGGTGGGGGCATTTCTAAGATAGCTTTGACTTTAGCTAGGTCGACCTCAATGCCACGCAAAGAGATGATAAATCCAAGGAGTTTTTCCGAAAGGACACCAAAGACACATTTCTTTGGTTGAAGACGAACACAGTATTGTAACAGGTGATCGAAAATAATGGTTAAAACATCGAGATGTTCACTGCGATGTTTGGATTTTCCAAGAAGATCATCGACATAATCCTCAAGGATAGTGTGCATAATGTCATGAAAAATGTAAGTCATGTCCCGCTGATAGGTCGCACCAGCATTCTTAAGGCCAAATGGCATGACACGATAGCAGAAGGTCCCCTAGGGGGTAATGAAGGTGGTTTTATGTTGATCGGCTGGGGCTACTAAAATTTTATTGTATCTCGAGAAACCATCCATGAGAGAAAGCATCTCATGGCCCGCATTGAGATCAACAAGTTGATCAATGCTAGGTAGGGGGAAGTCGTCCTTTGGGAAAGTGAGGTTAAGGTCCCAGAAATCTGTAAATATCTGAAGTCCCCCCGTCGCTTTAGTGACAGGTACGACATTAAAAATCCATTGAAGATAGTCAATAGGTAAGTGTTACTACAGGCTCACAGCACCCCTAGACGCACATCAGGCTTCTAGGTTGATGTTTCAGGCATCCAATGTGATTTCTCAACATGGAAACCTCTTTCCAAGTGTGGGACTTGTGAAACTGAGAGAGGAATCTCTAGATTAGAGGCTGGTTCCTCAAACTCCTCTGATTAGATCTAATGCTTGCACAACTACAGAGGTTTAGATCCTAATCCTACTCTAAATTACAAGGAGACAAGGATAGAAGTGCAAAAAAAATGAAACTAACTAAAGATGGTGATGCACCAAAAGGAGTGGTGAATATTTTTGTCATGCAAATAGACACAAACCAAATATTGCAGCATAAAACATACACAGGCTGATAAGATATAATTTAGGATCTGAAATGAAGCAAATAATACAAAGGACTGAAACCCATTCACAAAGCTTGCATTATCATTTCCAATGTCAAACCACTGCATTACAACCTCAGAGAGGTAAAAAACTATTACAATCTTTGAAGAGGTCTGATTCTTGCAACAATCACTTGCTGGAGGTGAAAGAAGAAGTCTGTTATGCCAAAAAATGTTCCACCCTTTAGAAATGAGCCAAATCTAGCTTTTTACATTGCATGGGTCGAGCCCAGGAGAGAGAAAATGTACAAAAATGTGGAAGCCCATTCCTCATTGACTACAAATGCATTAAAATGGCATGGGGGACCTTACAAACCCATACCCTGTCATTTTTTACCAATTTGGAGGAGAATGCGACCCATTCTGCATTAAATTTGGTCACTGAAATGTCATTTCCGGCCATGGACACACGTCAGAGCCATTTCTTAACTTTCTCTCTCCAGACTGAACCAAAATTCAAGATTGACCTAGAATCATGTAGAGAATTTTATAATCTTTCCAATGATATAAAGAAAGTGCAAATCCGAGCTCTGGATCGAAAGATATGGCGATCTGAAGATTTAGGGCATAAAACAGGCAAAAAAGGGTTTTGAAAATTTTTCCCGTGCTCTGCCACCTGGACGACACGTGTCGGGTGCTGATTGGACGAGTAATTCTCTCTCCTTCCCTTACCCACAGGTTTTCCTTGAAATTTTTGCCCTTTTGTAATTTTGGAAAATTTCCCACTTTTTCCCCGCGTCCCCGCCACTTGGGACACGTGGCATGATCTGGTTGGAGGACAGGGGCGCGGGGAAATCCTTTACCTTTAGCTTTTTGGCCGAAACTTTTGCAAAAAACTTCAAAGTTCCCCCGAGCTCCACACTTCCCTGCTCCATTGGACACGTGTCCTGTTCTAATTGGCTCGGGCTGACCCTTCAAACCTCGCCCTTTGAAATTTTGGATGTTTTCCCTTGTGACATGTGGCGTTTCCTGATTCGTCCGCGAGCCTGCCGGCTTTTCACGTCTTTCGCATCTTTTGGGCCCAGTTGTCCCAAACTATCTAGGACAAATTCTTCCGAACCGCCCGAAATGGGCTTCCTTGTCCCTCTTTACAGCCGCTTTGCCTTTTCACGTCCTTCGCGTTCTTTCGGCCCAGATGTCCCAACCTGTTCTGCACAACAGTTAGTCGATTTTGCTTTTTCCTTTGACCGGTTCGCCCTTTCACGTCTCCCGCATCTTTTCGGCCCGGATGTCCCTTTGCTGCCTGGGCCGCCTGGAGGCTTTATGGCCGATTCACGCCCTGACGTCCCAACTGTCCCAAGGGCCGCCTGGACCAGGACTTAGCCAATTTTCATGATTTTTTCTGGCCCAAGCTTGTTTTTTGCAACTTTTTCACTCTTTTCTCAGAACTTGCTCTTTTCAACCTGGACAGGAGAGTTAGAAAAATTACGAGGGGACCCTAGAAACATGATTTTCTGCCTTGAATCAATCTATTTGCCTGGGACTTGAGAATTTAATGCATGTTATCAAATTTTACCCTGGGGGGTGAATTTTGGATAGCAATTTGGCGACTCAGCGGGGTTACCTGCCTATTAGGTAGAAGATACCAGTTGCCTGAAGCAGTCCGTTGGGCATGGAGTCATCAAATATTCTGTTTAGAACCCCTAACTGACTCAGAATGTGCAAGGAAGAAGATGGAATACCTCCTGATGGAAGCAAGGGCTGTAAAACATCTCCATGGACAGCAAGTTATGCCAAAGCACTTAGGGAAAACAAAACAAACCTACAGCAAAAAAATGTGCACAAGCACTTGGAGGAATGAAAATCTAATCTAATATTTATAAAGTAGTGAACTTCCCTCTAGAAGCAACACTTGAGATAGATTCCATTCACTGGAATCTGCAGTTCTTCACCATCCAATGAGGCCAATTGGAAAGCATTGATGATCTTGCACTTTATGACCATGTATGGGCCACTCCAAATGGCATCAAATTTTGAATGCCTTCCCGGTTTTGCTCTATCCACATCCCATTTCAACACTAGATCTCCAACCTGAAAAGATCTATCCTTGGCCTTTCTATCAAAGGTCTTCTTGATCAAAGCTTGATCCTTTTCCATTGCTTGGGATGCCTGATTTCTGATCTCTTGCAGTTCCATCAACTCTGCATACCTCACCTCCATGGGCTCAAACTCTAGCAACTCCAGCTGCTTCATGAGTTCCAATGTTGGCAACTCAAGTGACATGGGCAAGATTGCTTCTCTTCCATAGACAAGCCTGAATGGAGAGTTACCTGTGGACCTTTTGGGAGTTATCCTATCAGCCCATAAGGCTGATTTCAATTTAGTATGCCAAGACCTCTGATTCTCGTCAAGAGTCCTTCTAATGATCCTCAACAAGTTCTTGTTTGTAGACTCGGCCTGGCCATTACCTTGAGGGTAATAGTTTGATGAAGTGCTTAGGTAAATACCGTTCTTGATAGCCCACTCAGTCACCTTAGATCCAATGAATGCCAATGCATTATCAGAGATTATTGTAGCAGGTACACCAAATCTGGCTGTTATCCCCTCATAAAATTCCAAGATGCTAGACTCAGTTTCCTCTTTGAGTGCTACTGCTTCTGTCCATTTGGTGAAGTAGTCTGTGGATATCAAAATCCATTTGTGCCCTTGGCTTGAATTGGGATTAATGACTCCAATGAATTCTAAACCCCATTGCATGAATGGCTAGTCAACTGAGATTGGATGCAATGGAAGGGCAGCAAGTCTCTCTTTTCCTGTGAAGAATGCACAATTCTTACACCTCTTGATCCATGCATAGCAATCGCTGAAGATTTTAGGCCAATAATAACCAACCTTCATGATTTTTAGAGCTGTCACTCTTAGTGCAAAATGGCCACCAGCTGGTCCACCATGGAACTCTTTCAACACCCTTTGAATCTGATTTGTGTTAATGCATCTCAGCAGCACTCCATTCACATCTTTCTTGAACAAAACTCCATCAACAATGGCATACAGAACAGCCTGCAATCTGAAGTGTCTCCTTTGGGTCTTGTTCATCTCCGAAGGGCATAGGCCTGTGCCTAGGAAGTGTATAATGCCTTGGGTCCAGCAAGGAGTGGGGGCAGCATTGTCTTCTTCTTGATTTTCCACTTGGCTCATGGCTGTCCTGGACTGTCAAAACAACCTCTTCTTCATTGCATACTTCTTTTTGCTTCCCCAAAACCAGCTGCTCACACAATCCTTTCCCTCTTACCAACTTGGTGATCTTGATCTCAATGTCATACTCCATGACACGGGTGATCCAACCTGCCCTTTTCTCATTCAAATCCTTGTTGAGGAGGAAGTCCTTGACTCCAGCATGTGAGACCAGCAACTGGACCTTGTTGTTTGAGACTAAATGCTTGAATTTCTTCAAGCTTCTGATTACTGCAAGTGCATGCTTCTCAATAAAATATTACCTCACCTCATAGTCATCTAGGCTCTGGCTGAAGAAGGCAATTGGCTACTCATCATTATCCTTGTTCTCCTGTACCAAAATGACAGAAATAGTGTCATTACCTCCAAATGCATAGAGGATGAAATCCTTGGAGAAGTCCAGGTTGATGAGACCTTGGTGCTTGAGAGATGGCTTCTTTGATTGCTTCAAAACTCTCCTTTTCCTTCTGCTGTCCACTTGAAAGCCATGCTCTTCTTTAACATTTTGGGTGATGGGCTTGACAAGGGCTGCAAAAATCTGGGATGAACCTCCGAACAAAGTTTATCCTTCCCAAGAAACTCTGAAGGGCTTTCTTGTGGCTTGGCAATGGTAGTGCTCTTATGGCTTCAACCCTCTCTGGATCAATTACTAATCCTTCTTTGGAGACAATATGGCCAAGGAGCTTTCCTTCATGTGCAAGAAAGATGCACTTCTTAGGATTCAAAGACACTCCAAATCTCCTGCACCTCGTGAAGACTTGCCTCAAATGAGAGAGGTGGTCTGCTGCATTTTTTGAAAAAACAGTGATATCATCAAGGTAAATCAGCACCACGTTGTTAATCAAACCTTTGAATGCCATGTCCATTTCCCTTTAGAAGGTATAGCACCAGCGGTTGGAAAGCCCAAATGGCATTTTCCTGTATGCAAAATTTCCCCATTTGGTTGTGAAGGTTGTCTTGAACTGGTCCTCTTCCTTCACCATAATCTGATTGTAGCCTGAGTAGCCATCAAGTAGTGAAAACCTCTCGGAGCCAGCCACAACTTGCAAGATTTGCTCCATGGAAGGGAGTGGGTAATGGTCCTTGAGAGAGGCTCTATTCAAGTCTCTGAAGTCAACACACAATCTGATCTCTCCACTCTTCTTTCTGACTGGAACTAAGTTGGCAACCCAACTAGAATGCTTGATTGGGAATATGATCCTTGACTCAATCAGCTTGTCCAATTCCTTCCTCGTGAGAGACTCCATATGTGGATTGACTGGCCTTTGTTTCTGCCTGACAGGCTTAGTACTTGGATCCAATTCAATGGTATGCTGAGCTAAGTTGGGATTGAAACCTTTCAAGTCTTCATAGCTCCAAGCAAACACGTTAGGGAACTCTTGACACAGTTGTATGAACTCATACCTTTCTTGTTCAGTTGTCATCCTTCCAATTTGCAATGGTTTGTTCTCTTCTACCAAGATGGATATTGAATCCTCCATCTTAACCTAAATGTTTTCTTTTTCTTTTCTAAACTGATCATTAGGGTTAAAAATGGACTCCAAAGTGATAAGTCCTTTTGGGCAGCTTGTTAGTTCTCAACTGGACTACCTGGTCACCATATTGTTGTTCCAGTTTTTCTTGATTCCTGGCTGAAAATTCAGCTTCTTCTTGCAAGAAATGGATGATTTGCTGGTCATTTTTGAACACTTGCCAACTAACATTGTTATCTGGCACTGAAGGCCTCACAATCACATGGATGTTTGGCTATACCTTGTCTTGTTGAATACTTTCCACAATGTCAAAGGCTGCCCCTACTGCTGCAAGCCTGTCAGCAGCTTGATTATCCTTCCTAGGAATGGATTTGATGCCAAAACCCTCAAAATCTTCCATGAGGTCCCACACCCTGTTCTTGTAGCACCTGAGAAGGTCATTCTTGGAAGCATGTTGTCACTTGACCTAATTTACAATCAATTCACTGTCACCGAAGACTTGCAAGTTCTTTATTTTCTTCTTTATTGCCCAATGCATCCCTTGCACCAAGGCTTCATATTCAGCAGTGTTATTGGAGCATGCAAACTGAAATCTGAAAGCTGAATAGTACTTTACTCCTTGAGGTGAAACAAGCATAGCTCCACCTCCTGCACCTTGTCTACTCCTTGATCCATCAAAAAACAGTTGCCATACCTCATTGTTATCTTTGTGGTTTGGCTTGGTGATGCTAGGAATAGGTTGAATTTCTTCATGTATGCAATAGACCCCTAGCTCAGATTCTTCCACTTCTTGATAAGGATCAAATGCATGTATCTTGTTTTCCCATTCATCAAGAGTTAGATCTAGGATGCTTCCAACCTTAGCGTCAGGCTTCATCAGTGCTTGGGTGATCTTCTTGATCAAATGCTGAGCAATTGGCATTAATCTGACTTAGAGTGTAAGGCTCAATGTGAAAGTTTGCAATAGGTTCTGACCTGATTGTAGTCTTAGTTCCATACCTCATTTTGAACAGCATGTGTGACCAATCAGCAGACAAATATCCCCCAATCTTGGTTGTGAAGTCCCTTGACAAGCATAGGGCAAAGAGTGGTGGAAGGTCTATAACCGATACATCTTGTAAAACAACAACATTTGGACATGCATGCAAGGTAATACTCAAGTTTCTAATCACTCCAACTGTTGCTACTACTATCCCATCCAGCTGCACTACCCCTTTGGATGTTGTTTCATACTGGAGCCCTAGCTAATCAGCTATTTGTTTAGGCATTTACCAAGCTACTTGCCCCGGAGTCTATCATGCAATTGTGCACTAGCTGATTTCCAAAGATAGATGAAACATAAAAAGGAGAGGGGGCTTCAACATTTTACCTTGCTGTCCTCCATGATTTCCCTCAAGCTGGGCAGCATTTGTGAGCACTTTTTCTTGCATCTGAACTTGCTAATTCAAAGTTGGCCAGTCCTTCATGGCAACTTGCAGCAGATCCTCTTTGGCCTGGGATACATAGGGATTCCCACATTGATATATTGACGTTTGTCTTCTTCATCTAATCAATGATTGTTGAATGGAGATGAAGGATCTCTTTGATGTCCCTTTGCTTGTACATTCACTCCTTTGCACGGTGGGCAAGCAACAGTTGGCATTTGAGTTGGCCTAGGGGTTGTACTTGGCTGCCCTTGTGCATTTACAACCGGATTTTGTTTGCCAACCACCTGTGGAACCATAGAAGGTCGTGGATTGGTTTGGGGCTAATGGGTTGTTCTTCACCCAAATTCCTCCTTTTTGACCTTGTGTTAGCTGCAACACCTTGAGAAACTACCTGGTTCCATGCCACAAAAATCCTCTGCTTGCCAATTTATCAATGTGGTGTCATTTGGGGCTGATTGCTGTTGGAATGTTTCTTGTTATTGGTTGTTTCCTTGACTACCCTCACCCTCCACACCAGTAGTCGTCACCATTAGTGCTTGATTCAAAGCACCATTGAAGCACATGGATTGCTTATGAGGCTCATTGCATGGAAAACACTAATCATACTCCTGGGCAATGTTGTTTTGTGTGGGCACCAATGCCTTAGAGGCAGATATGGCATTTGGATTATAGGGCTGAAATGTTCTATTGGTAGGAGGCCTTGCTTGATTCATATTTGCAACTGGATTAGGTGGCCTTTGTGGTTGGTATGGATGTCTGTTAGGCTGAACTTGGGGTTGATAAGAAGGTCTAAAGCCTTGGGCCTGCTGCCTTTTTAGAGTAACCAGCTCATTGCCTAGGTTTTGCAATTGCTTCATGACTTCTTGAAGCTCATTTGGGGTACTTGGAGATGAAGTGGAAGCTTCATTTGAACTCTGATTTCTAAGAGTGGGAGAAGGAGCCAAACTAGGGTACTTGATTGGTGTTTGGGCTCTCTAAACTTGGAAACAGTGGCATGGGAGGTCTAGGGGCAAGTTTGCCAGCTTGGATCAAACAATTTTCAGCCCTAATGGCAATGCTATAAGCCATAGGGATAGTTATGCCTCCCATGGACTGAATCAACATAGAAATATCAGAATTTAGAGCTTTGAGATAGTAGAGAAAAGCACCTTCTGCTGTTGGCCTGACTACCACTGGAATTCTCTCCCAAGTCTTTTGAAATCTGAAGTTGAAATCAGTCAGCTGCTCATTGGGAGCTCTCTTGATGGTTGTCAGCTGCTCCAAAAGAGACAAGTTGTCTCCCTTCTCTCCAAATTGCTCATGAAGTGCTATACACCGCTGATTCCAATTTGTGATAGAACCAGCTCCAAGGCTTCTAAACCATTGCAATGCTTTACCCCTTGAATGAAGATGCCAGTAACTTGACAGCCACTTGCATCTCATTGATTGCATGAATTGCACAAAGGTTAGCAATATCCTTAACATGATCACCTGGAGTAGTCTGATTTTCTCCAATGAAGTAGGGAATGTTCTTCAAGGTTGCTATAAGAATTGGATGTTGTGCATTGAGGGGCAAGTGGGCTGCTACCTGTGAAGTTGACGTAGGGGTTGTTTTGTGCCATTCTAATTTGGTTTTAAAACCCTTGTTGACTGAATGAAAGGCCTACCAGGTGGAGGAGTTGAGGAGAGTTCTGTTTGGTGGAGATGGAGATCTTTGAGTCCTTCTTCCTCTTTTCCTTCTTCTTGGAGATAATTATAGGTATTCAAACAACACTTCTTATTCTCCAGCTCTTGACCTTGTGGTGACTCTTCTCATGAGTTTTCAGGCCTGCACTACTGAAACCACTTGATTCTTCCCCTTGGAGTCACTAGATATGCAAATAATAGCTCTTTTTAAGTAAGAAAATTGCAGTAGATGCACATCAACTTTGCTGCACTAAAAATGAGACCTCTAGTGTCCCACCGGGCGTGCCAAAACTGTTGTGGCGGGATCACAGCACCCCTAGATGTTGATCAGATTTCTAGTTTGACCACACTAGCATCCAGTGTGATTGCACAACATGGAAACCTCTCTCCAAGTGTGGGACTTGTGAAACTGATAGAGGAATCTCCAGATTAGAGGTTGGTTCCTCAAACTCCTCTGATTAGATCTAATGCTTGCACAACTACAGAGGTTCAGATCCTAATCCTACTCTAAATGCAAGGAGACAGGGATAGAAATGCAAAAATTGAAACTAACTAAAGATGGTGATGCACCAAAAAGGAGTGGTGAATATTTTTGTCATGCAAATAGACACAAACCAAAGATTGCAGCATAAAACATACACAGGCTGATAAGATATAATTCAGGATCTAAAATGAAGCAAATAATACAAACAAAGGATTGAAACTCATTCACAAAGCTTGCATTATCATTTCCAATGTCAAAACCACTGCATTACAACCTCAGAGAGGTAAAAAACTGTTACAATCTTTGAAGAGGTCTGATTCTTGCAAACAATCACTTGTTGGAGGTGAAAGAAGAAGTCTTCTATGCCAAAATGTTTCCACACTTTGAAAATGAGCCAAATCTGGCTTTTTACATTGCATGGGTCGAGCCCAAGAGAGAGAAAACGTACAAAAAACATGGGAACCCATTCCTCATTGATGACTGAAAAATGCATTAAAATGGCATGGGGGACCTTACAAACCCATACCCTGTCATTTTTGACCGAGTTGGAGGAGAATGCGACCCATTCTGCATTAAATTTGGTCGCTGAAATGTCATTTCCGGCCATGGACACGCGTCAGAGCCGTTTCTTAACTTTCTCTCTCCAGACTGAACCAAAATTCAAGATTGACCCCAGAATCATGTAGAGAATTTTATAAGCTTTCCAATGATCTAAAGAACGTGCAAATCCAAGCTCTGGATCGAAAGATATGGCGATCTGAAGATTTAGGGCACAAAACAGGCAAAAATGGGTTTTGAAATTTTTTTCCCCGCGCTCCGCCACCTGGACGACACATGTCAGGCACTGATTGAACGAGCAATTCTCTCTCCTTCCCTTACCCAAAGGTTTTCCTTGAAATTTTTTCCCTTTTGTAATTTTGGAAAATTTCCCACTTTTTCCCCCGCGTCCCCGCCACTTTGGGACACGTGGCATGATCTGGTTGAAGGACAGGGGCGCGGGGAAATCCTTTACTTTAGCTTTTTGGGCCGAAAATTTTGCAAAAAACTTCAAAGTTCCCCCGAGCTCCACACTTCCCCACTCCATTGGACACATGTCCTGTTCTGATTGGCTCGGGCTGACCCTTCAAACCTCACCCTTTGAACTTTTGGATGTTTTCCCTTGTGACACGTGGCGTTTCCTGATTCATCCGCGGGCCTGCCGGCTTTTCACGTCTTTCGCGTCTTTTGGGCCTAGTTGTCCCAAACTGTCTGGGAAAAATTCTTCCGAACCGCCCGAAATGGGCTTCCTTGTCCCTCTTTGCAGCCGCTTCGCCTTTTCGCGTCCTTCGCGTTCTTTCGGCCCAGATGTCTCAACCTGTTTAGCACAACAGTTAGTCAATTTTTCTTTTGCCTTCGGCCAGTTCGCCCTTTCACGTCTCCCGCGTCTTTTCGGCTTGGATGTCCCTTTGCTACCCTGGGACGCCTGGAGGCTTTTCGGCCGGTTCGCACCCCGACGTCCCAACTGTCCCAAGTGCTGCCTGGACCAGGGACTTAGCCAATTTTCATGATTTTTTCTGGCCCAAGCTTATTTTTTGTAACTTTTTCACTCTTTTCTCAGAACTTTCTCTTTTCAACCTGGACAGGAGAGTTAGAAAAAATCTGAGGGGACCCTAGAAACATGTTTTTTGCCTTGAATCAATTTATTTGCCTGGGACTGAAGAATTTAATGCATGTTATCAAATTTACCCTAGGGGGTGAATATTAGATAACAGTAAGATGAAAGAAACAGAAAGGAGTCGTTGAAGATTTTTTTAATCAAGAGGGTAATGCATGGATGCATTTTTCTCAGTTTCCGTTTAAATGGTTTGGATTTTGGTTTCAGAGTGATGTTATGGACAACAATGTTAGGATCGATTCTTGGCATGTTGGCATAGGACCAAGCGAAAGCTTGATTGCGGGCATGGAGGAAGTTAGTGAAGGCAACTTGTTCTGATGCATCAAGAGATTGTCTGATCTTTACAATGTGAGGATCGTCCTCTGTGTAGATGTTAATTTCTATAGTCAACTCATTCAACATGGTTTGGGTTTCAGATGGTAAGGCACATTGAATATAAGAGTCATCTACACCAAGGTAGGTGAGGATGGAGTCGTCATCCTGGCACTCTACAAAATTAATCAAAGGTGAGTATTCTTTGATCATGTCTGGATACAAAAGGGGGAGAGAAGATGGGTCTTCACTATCGCGTTGATAAGTGAGAGGACCTAGGAAGATAGCATTCATGAAAAAAAAAAAAGTTAGGAGGGATAGATTCCGGGTCTATCGACTTCGTGGGTGAAGATGGAAAAATGGGCGATGAAGGTTCGGAAGGGGTGACTTCGTCGTCTTCCTAGATACAATTGACACGAGGTTTCTTCAGTGTAGGTGGTTCAAAAAATCCAAGACCATTACGATCTTTATGTTTGTGTGTAGTCATGGGAATGATCGTATGTTGGCCTTGTTCATAAAGATTGAAACTAAAACCTTTCCAAGCATAGCGAGTCAGGAAGGTGAGGGTGAAACGATGGTTGGTTAGATATTGAAAATCAGATTGGAAGGGAACTACACCAAGAGGAGGTTCAGGGGTGACAGAGGATGCGTCATCACCCCCATACGTTAGGTTGGTGTGGAAATTAGGTGGTCCGTAGGAGATCACCTCCCCCATACGACGGTCGTAGGTAGGATGCGCATGTAACTATCCATACTCTTGTGGGGTATGGAAGGTGCTAACATTGTATAGGTGGTACTCCCCCAGTGTAAGGCATTAAAAACACCTATCAAGGGATCTGAGGTTGGGATGTTGTCTGCGGGGAAGGAAGAGGTATTCACGTCGGTGGTTTCATTGGTCGAAGGTGTGGGTGCGGCTAAGGTGGATGGTTGAGGCGTGGTTGAAGTAGATGGTTGGTTCAGATCAATGGGTTCCTTGACTGGTACAAGCACATCATTAGGGTGATATAACATATTACAGGTTTTGAAGTGGGAAGCATCAGCTGCGACGGTGTATGACTTCCCCTCAAACTCGAATTTTATACATCTATGTAAGGTGGAGGGAAGGCATCCCATAGCCTGAATCTAAGGGTGGCCTAACAACATGTTGTATTGGAACTCTCCCTCAAGGACATAGAAGAGTTCGGGCAAGGTACGTGGCCCTACACAAATGTTAAGGATCACAGTGCCTAGGGTAGGAGTAATAGCATCGTTGAATGAACGCAACATGGTGAGGTTGGCACACATGCAGCTAGGAGGGATATTCATCTGTTGGAAGGCTTTAGAAGAGACGATGTTTAGGCTAGTGCCCCCGTCAATCATAACATGACGTACCCGGATGCCCTGGACGTAAGCTGAGATGAAAAGAGCAGGGTCAGGATTTTCTGCACCAAAGATGACAATTTCTTCTTCAGAAAAACTGACAGCAGTGGCTTGCTGTACAGGGATAGAGGTGGTTGTGGAGGTAGGTTGTTTGGTGAGAGAAGAGACATGGTTGGGTGTTAAGATGGAGGCGACAGGCATGGTTTCATTAAGTAGGACCTCTATCCCTTGGAGGATCTCAATTAGAGCTTGTCGATGAGATTCAGATGTTTTAATGAGATCATAGAGTGTCATTTTTATAGGAGATTAGTGAAGTTGTTTGATCATGGTGTGATGGGAAACTCCATCAGAGACTGGATAGGTAGGTCCACGAATAACTACTTTAGGTGGTGGTGTGATCAGGATGGCGGAAGGAGAAAGAGAGACCGCAGGTGTGCTCTCTTTAGCTTTTCCATTGTTTTTCTGACCTCGAGTAGCAATGCTAATCATGTTGATCTCGTGAATACGAGATGAGGAAGATGGCAGGGATAATTCATTGTTCTCGAGAGGTGGGATTGCAATGATGAAAGAAACTAAGCATTCTAAGAAAAATGGAAACTAAATCTGTTACAAAGAGAAATCAGAGGCAAATTTTGAAGCGCCATTTTCTTGAGCACAAGCCATCTATTTATAGCATTTGCATTTACCCAAGGTAAAAACCAAATAGAACTCTTAAACTATAAACAATGGCAAAACACTATTCCAGGGAACCAGAATCATGAATGCAAGCTTATGGCGGTGAAAGAAAGCTGGTAAAATGTTGAAATTACATGAGTCGTGTTAAAAGAGCTTTCTGGAAAACGCGTAAAGGACCGCCGCCCTGAGCAGGGGAGCGGTTACAGGACCGCCACCCAGGCAGGGCGGCAGTTTCCTCACTGAAGAGAAAAAGGCCAAGAAAAGAGGGGAAAAGAGAAAAAAAAAGCACACGGGGGCTAATCGGGGCATGTGGGATGTTAATGCACACTTGGAGATCTTTTCCGGATCCTGAACACCTTGCGAGAAGACCTATATCATCATTGGGGCACGTGTTACATTGTTCTGGCAGTACAGTACCTTACAATTTTGGGTACGTACATATTGCCCCCTCAGAGAAGCGTTTTAGCCATGAAGAGGCGTAAAACGGTGGGTCCGAGTATGGTGGTCCTGAAATAGGAAGTTAGAAGTTATACCTGATACATCCGTGTGTTGAAATGACGCCGTCCAAAATTCCCGCTACCTGCAAAATGAAAAGAGAACTCAAGTGCAGATATACACAATAGTTTAAAAAATAAACACTAAAATAATAGGGAATGAGAACGTACCATTTGTGTGGGGATAGGAACTTACCTCCGTTGGCACTCCAAACCTATAAAAAATTCATTTAAAATGAATCAGGGCGATATATATATGAAAGTGGGCCCATTTTCCTATTCATTTGTGCGAGTCAATTTGATTGATTTTGAGCTCTGGGACCCACGGTGACGGTTTCTTGTGTGAGTAGAGTCAAAATGTCCGTGACGAGATAGCGATCATGCCTCCACGTGTGGAACATCGACCCGTGAGATCACAGGTTAGTTTTCTTCAGTTTATCCTTTTTACCCCCTTAAATTTGAAATGCTAAATATTTTGTCATGGGGGGTAATTTTTGAAAATGTTAGTGTTAAAAGGTCCACCTAGGGGGGGGGGGCTACTGGGTAGGCTTTTTTTTTAGGTAAAATGGTCATTTTTTGCACTTTTTAGCCTTTTTAAGTTAAAAAACCCCCATGGGTTTTCGGACCACGACTGTCGCCCTTAAGGCGGCGGTTACAAAACCGCCTCTCTGCTTAGGGCGGTGGTTTTGCACAGAATGCAAAAGGATCATCTTTTTGAAATTGTTTTTACTTTTCTAGCATTTCTACGTGTTTTCGTGACTTTTCCAGTGTTGCTCAGATGCTAACTTGCTTTGTTTTATGTGTTTTTGGGTGTATGTAGGCAAGAGAGGAGTATATCCGGTGGAGTAGAGAGAGGGAGTGTGATTGGCTCCCAGGGGTACTGGATGCCCTCTCACAGGATGAGGAGGACACTCTTCAGCGGGCTGGGATACTACGCATTTCACGCGTGCCCCATGTTACACCATCTAGTCACATCCTTTATGACTTGTTCTCATACTAGGATGTAGATCGTAACACCTTTCGATTTCCAGGAGTCCACGGTGAGTGGATTATTACATTGGAGGATGTTTATCACATTCTGGGGGTCCTGATCATCGGGAGACGACTCACCCTAGAGACAGCAGGTTCACAGGCCCAGATTGCACAGTGGGCTACATATATGGGAGATGGAGTCATCTCCATGGGGTCGAAGAAGGGGGTTAGAGTTTGATCCATTCCTTCTTTGCCCATCCCCTTACTTCGCCAGGCCATCATGGGGATCCTTGCCTCGAGACTAATCGGGGACAAGGGAGGAGATACATTATTATACTGCTGGTCCCCTATTATTGCACAGATAGAGGGACATGGTCGGATATATGCCTAGGGAGCAGACATTCTTGGGACCACCTACCATGACTTATATAGGGTAGTCCATTCACAGGGGCAGTCCTTGAGCCACCTGACCCTTGTTATGAGTTGGGTCTATGAGCACTTCATCCCCTACGGTAGAGGTGTACAGGCGATAGACCTCGGAGCTGTGAGGGTAGCCAGATGGATAGACATGTCGGTGCTTAGAGCACCTCATCAGCCAGCTGCCTCCCTGACTACTACCAACATGGAGGCCACACCATACCAGACTATGGCAGGTATATGGGGCAAGGAGGCTCTTACCTTGATCTCCTACTCCACCATAGGGCAGCTTATTGATAGAGTGGGGTGAGTGGAGATGCACCCCTTTGGCCGAGTTCCTCGGTAGTTTGGCTTACCATACATGGGTATGCTTCCCCCAGTGGTGCCAGTATACAGATCAGTCCAAGATGCCAGAGGGGGGCCTAGAGGCCAGGGTTGGACAGTGGTTACTCCTGGTGTTCCTATTGCAGCCAGGAGGATAGGACGTGCCAGAGGGAGAGTCGGTGTGCCTCAGGCACCTTTGCTTCAGATCTTCGTGGGTCCTTCCCACAACAGCGATGAACCCATTGAGGTAGACTCCAAGTCTGAGGATTTTACAGGGGGAGAGACAGAGGAGGAGATTGAGGATAGTGATCCTCAGTGGCATGACACCCAGGATATCATGCAAGCGGAGAGGGCCGAGTAGAGTGCAGAGAGGGTGACTCTGGTTTCAGAGGAGCCACTCTCCCAGGGCCATGGGGAGGATGAGTCTGTTGTGGGATGCTACGTTGCTCCAGCCACAGGAGCAGCCCCTCAATCGGCAGCGGCATCCGTGGCGGGCGCTGATCCCATAGATCCATCTTGGAGGCCTGGTGATCTAAGTTACCCTCTCTCCCTTTTAATGTTCGTTTCTTTGTTAGGATCTCCTTAGTTGCTATCTTGTATTTTTAATTTTTTGTTTGGTTTCTAATTTGTTTTCTCCTTTGTTTGCAGAGACCACCGATGAGTGGCGAGATTTGATTCGCAGGGTATGCACTGATACCCTGATGATCCCCATGGAGAGGACCCACATAGAGTTGTCCGTGGATGCGGGGGAGCCTTCAGCAGCTGGTAGACATACTGATGTCTTCGCCCTAGTCTAGCATGTGGCTAGGATGGTATCGACTCTCCGCACAGAGTTAGCGGGGTATATGACGGTCGAGTGCCTGATGAGGAGCCATTCTCGTGGTGAGACCGCGGCTGCCCCTCGGGATCCTGAGCCCTCTGTGCACTCAGAGTGCCGACGTAGCCGGAGTCCTAGGCATGGGCGTGCGCCTTCAGAGGGGTCTCGTAGGGATTGAGAAGCCACTTGGTTCTCGTAGTTTTTTTTGTATGATACATTCTTTTGTATATCCCGGGCTCTTTGAGCATTTTGACCATGCCTAGTGCATGATGGCATTGTACATAAACGTTGATCACTTTTATATATATATATATATATGTGTATATTTGTTCTGGATCAAACTCTTGGCATTCATGGCTCACTTTCTATTTCCAGTTTCCTTATGTATACCATGATGTATGTTTATATGTTTTTAGAATGTATGCAATGGTGAACAAATGATGCAAGTGTTTTACTTTCCTTTTTTGTATTTCATGATGCTGATATATGATGATGTAGATATAATGTGATTTTGAATCTTAGTTTTTGTAAGCAATTTTGGATACTTCATATTTGTTTTGGCAAGGTGATGAATATAACCGGTATGATGAACAGATAAACCTGCCCCTACCCCCAACTTCACGCAACTAGTAAGATGCAAGGGCTTATCACCGAGAGTTGGGAAGGGTGCAAGTTATGAGATGTAGTGAAATAATAGTGATGGAAGATAGACAAAGCTTTGGCGGAACCAAACTAGGACACCACAAGTCCACTCCACTCAAGTGACTTCATAGTCTTGGATGTAACTTGCTTTGCGGTTTATCCAAACTTAGATCCGTAGATGGCCACATAGTAGAAAAAATCTGGGTTTTTAGGATTTTAACTCTCTTGGGATTTTGAACATCTCATTCATTTTTTTTTACTCAAAGTTTCAAGGTTTGAATTGTTTGTGTATGACCTTTTGCATTTATGTGTCAAGAGGACCCCCTACACTTTGCCCCATGCTACTAGTAAGAAGCGTGGGTTTATCACCATGGGAAAATCATAGGCGAGTAAGGGCATTTCCATCCTTTCCCAACCCTACGTCACTAGTAAGAGATGCAAGCTCATCACCAAAGATTGGTGGGGCAAGGAAATTTGTAAAATTAAAATTTTCTATTTGATCAATGTTTGACCTGTTTATTTGAGTAAAATGTCAGTATGTGTTTATTTCCAAAGAGATATACATATGGGATAGATGTGACACCATGAAGCTTCTAGAATAGACCATAGACAAGACACCTACCCTAAGAAGAAACCAAAAGTGAGAATAAACTTGCAGATCTTGGTATGGTTACCGTTAGACTTTGTCATGTTTAGCTTTATTTGATAAAATGATTCTGAGATAATTTGATGATATCATGAAAATGGAGAAGTATGATTAAAGTGTTTATGCCAATAACATCATGAGTTTGTAATGAATTGCTTTGAGAATAGATTCCTTGATCACAATTTGTGTATGAAACAAGCAGACAATATGATCCTAATCTATATGAAGATGCAATGTAGATATATATATATATAAGTAGTGCTAGCTGCTTACGCGTAGAACCGCCATAGGTGCAGGGAATTGAATGTTTCGCCAAATTCCTCACCTTCTAGCGTACATAAGAGGTATTCACCATTTCCATAGTCCTTCATGACTCGGTATGGGCCCAACCATTTAGGCCAGAACTTCCTTCCTTCGCCGGTCTTCTTGTCGATCTGACTGTCTAGCCTTAGAACTAGATCACCTTCATATATGTCGCGTTCATAGAATTTATTGTTATATTCCTGGCACATCCGGTTAGCATAGACTCTATGCCGTTGTTCAGCATCTAACCTAGCTTCATCTAGTATTTCTAGTTGGGAAAGACGTGCTTCTCTATAAGCGTCTTCATCCAGAATCCCTTGTAATGAAATGCGGAGACTGGGTATTTCAACCTCAAGCGGGAGAACTACCTCTGCCCCGAATACTAGTGAGAAAGGAGTTTCTCCCGTTGGTTTTCTTATTGAGGTTCGGTGGGCCCATAAGGCCAGATATAACTTCAAGTTCCAATCTCATTTGTTTTCTTTCACTATTTTAAGGAGAATGGCTTTTAGTGTTTTATTCGTCTCTTCAGCCTGTCTGTTGGCTTGAGAGTAATACAAGGAAGCCGTATGATGGCTTATCTTAAATTTATTGCATAGTTCGCGAACCTCTTCATTCTTAAAATAAGTTCCATTATCAGAGATAATGATTTGTGAGATACCATACCTACAAATGATTTGGTTCAAAATGAACTTGGCGATTACAGAACCAGGTACAGTAGTAAGAGGCATAGCCTCTACCCATTTGGTAAAATATTCGGTGGCCGTGATTATAAAATTATGGCCATCTGTGGATGAGGGAGAGAACTTCCCAATTAAATCTAGGCCCCATGTAGAAAAGGGCCATGGAGTAGTGATTGGTTACAGAGCTTGTGCCGGCATGTGGATCTCATGGGAGAACTCTTGACACTTATGACACCTGCGTACGAACTCTACTGCGTTGTGTTCTAAAGTAGGCTAGAAATATCCCATTCGATGTATTTTACGAGCTGTGGCATGGCCACCAAAGTGGCCTCCACACATTCCACTGTGAGATTCATGGAGAATATTCTTGGATTCTTCTGTGTCAACACATCTTAGAAGCATTCCATCGAACGCTTTCTGATAGAACACTTGCTCTATAATGATGTATTTATCTACGATAATACGTAACCGCCTTCTGTGTTGTGGTGTAGCCCCTTCTGGATACGTATGGTCCATGATATAATTAATGATATTAGTGTACCAGGGACACTCAGAGATAGAAGGTTAGGTTTCGATGTAGTATACACACTCATCTGGAAAATCTAGATCTACTAGATCACCTCCATCTAATGGGTTATCAGCTAACCAATCTGTGATGATTTGTCCCTTAACTGATTTCTGATTTACAAATGTTAATTTGAATTCTCCCATTAAGGTTATAAAACGTCCAGCCTTCTTAGATAAGGACCCTTGCGTGAGAAAAGTTTGCAAATGGTCCGTTTTTACCATGACCCTTGTTTCTTGATTCAGCATATAGTGTCTTAAGTGTTTGGTTGCAAAGACTATGGCAAGGCATTCTCATTCTACTTTTTTATAACGTGTTTCATAGTCAAGAAACATTTGGCTAATGAAATAAATCACACGTTATCTCTTGCCATCGTCTTCTTGAGCTAGCATACAGGCTAGCGAGACACTGGTAGCTCGTGAATATAAAATTAACGGGCGGTCTAGTTTAGGTGGCATTAGCGTAGGTGGTGACAACAAGAAACACTTAACTGCGGTGAAAGTTTCATTGCAATCTTCGGTCCAATCAATGCTATAGTCTTTCTTGAGTAAATTGTTGATTAGATGAATGGTGAAACTTAAGTCCGGGATGAATCTTCGAATTGCACCCAGCTTTCCGAGAAATGACCTGATTCCATATTCATCCGAAGGTGGGACCATTTCGAGGATAGCCTGAATTTTGGTTGGGTCAACATCTATCCCTCGTGACGATATGATGTAACCTAGGAGCTTCCCTCCTGTTACACCAAAGACACATTTTTCTGGATTTAGCGTGACTCCGTATTCTATCAGACGTGAGAGAATGACGCGGAGTACTTATGGATGGTCACAATGCTTCTTGGCCTTAGCCAACACGTCATCTACGAAGGATTCCATGATTTTATGAATTAGATCATGGAATATATATGTCATAGCTCGCTGGTATGTAGCACTAGCGTTCTTGAGACCAAATGGCATAACAACATAGCAATAAGTTCCCTAAGGAGTTATAAACGTGGTTTTAGCTTGATCTTGTTGAGATATTTTAATTTGATTGTATCCCAAGAATCCATCCATGAGAGAAAAAATTTCAAACCCAGTTGTTGCATCAACAATGACATCAATGGATGGCAATGGGAAGTCGTCTTTAGGACACGCTTTGTTGATGTCTTGGAAATCTATGCAGATGCGTATCTTCTCATTCTTCTTGAGAACGGGAATGATATTAGATACCCATTGGGAGTAATCAACTGGCTTGATGAATCCTACTTGGAGGAGTTTTATTACCTCCTCTTTTAGCATGAGAGCTACCCTGGGTTTCATGGGTCTTGATTTTTGTTTAACTGGCTTTGCATCAGATTTAGTGACGAGGTTGTGCACCACAATGTGGGGTGCAACTCATGTCATTTCCTTATAATTAAATGTGAAAGCCTTCTGATGTTCTCTGATAATTCGAGTGTGTATTTCTATTTCCTCTGGGGTTAACGAGGATCCTAGTTTCAATATCCTTGGTTCATCTTCCATTTCGATGTTAATATCAATCATTTCTTCGATTAGAGAGGCGTTACCTTCTTCAAACTCAGGTGGCGCTGGAGGTAAATCCAAATCATCCCATTTTCTACTGTGTATATGCTAGGTTCCATTTCCGAGGGAAGATCCATCATGGGATTTCCAAAGTAGGAAGACGAATGTGGGATTAAGGACAAATCTATTATATGATAGGAGAGATGTAGTGCCGCATAGGCATTTAAGTAATCCAGAGTGGCCATATCACTATCAACATGGTCTAGGATAGTAGATTCATTTCCGTTTAAAAGAGAATTCGTCATTGTTTTTATCAATGGTTCATCACGAAGGGATACCATGAAACGGGTATCCTCTAACTCATTGCTTGGAGTAAAACATGATGCTGAAGTTGTTATTGAATCGGCGAGAAGATTTTTCTCTCGCGGGATTGCTTCAATTGATATGAAGTCAAAATCCTTGCTTAAATCTAATACAAATTTTTTGTAAAGTTGTAAGTGCTCGGCTTTGGTTTCATATATCTCAGAGACTTGGTTTGCTACTAATTATGAGTCTCCTAAGACTCTAATGTTATCAACACCAATTCTCTTAGCTAAGATGAGGCCAAGGAGGATGGCTTCGTACTCAGCGCCGTTGTTTGTTCATTTGAAATTTAGTTTAAAGGCAAAAGGTAATAATTTTCCTTCAGGGGAAGTAAAGATGACACCTACCCCCACTCCATAAAGACATCTAGCTCCATCAAAATGGAGTGTCCAATATTTAGCTAGGAGTAGAGATATTGGGTCATTTGCTGTGTTTGTGCATTCTACTTCCACCATGCAAAGATCCTCTACTGGAAGAGAACCAACACCTAGGGAATATCCTATGCCTACTTAATCGAATGGTAAGAATATTGGTAGATCCTTTTCTAGAAATTCAATGATTTTTGCAGTTGTTCCTTATGATACTATTTCTACAGTGTTAGCCTCATCTTTGGGGGTTGGGGTTGCCTTGGCTAGGCTCATAGTTTCAAGATCTGTTGTAGGTACCAACCTTTCTTTTGTTTTTGCATCGGTAGATTTATTAAGTTGGTTTGTTGGGAGTTCAAACTCTGAGTGTACGCCTGGTCTTTTCTCTAAGTCAGCTAGGTGTACATCGAATGGTTTTGGATCACCTTTGGCCACAAATATCTTTCCTAAATGTAAAAACTTTACTTCTTGAAATAGTGTAGAAGGGATTGCCTTCATGCGGTGTATCCATGGTCGGCCGAGGATCATATTATAGTTAGTTTCCCGATCTATAATATAAAACTCAGTCAAGATGGTTTTAGGTCCTAAAGTGACTGGTAATATTATAGTTCCAGCCAAGGTGGCTTTAACTCTATCATAGCCCCTTATTGTATTTCAAGTTGTGGAACAATTGGTTTCTCCATACCTTAGATTTTGAAGGAAAGAGAAGGGGACTATGTTAACCGCTGCCCCATTGTATATCATTACATGCTTCACATAGTTGTTATAAACCCATACTTGTAAATGTAAGGCTGGATCACCTTGGCGTGCGATCTAAGCATCTGTCGGCATTTTGTTTATCTTGAATATGAATTTGACGTCCCTATCTACCTACCCTGGAGGATGTACATCAAAGTCCACATGATTTACCTGTGTTTCAGGAGGTGGTGTGATGTTAATTAAATGACCTAAACCTAATGCTTCTAAAAGAGCAGCCCTGTGAGTAGGAGAGTTCTTTAGTAAGTCTAAGAATGAAATGTGCGAGAAGGTTTTTGTTAGGTCGTTAATCAAATCATAGGCACCCACAAGTTTTACTACGATTTTTTGGATGTCATCTGCCTCTGGAAAGTGGCTTGGACTTGGCTGAGAGAAATAATCTCGCTTCCTTGTTATAGCTTCAATGGATAGTTCAGCGTCTAACTCCACTAAACTGACTACCTTAGGTCGTGGCTGACTTCTTAGTTGTGGCGCAACTAATGGATTTAGCAAGGTTGAGGCTTCATGATCATTGTTTCCTATCATTACACCCTTGTTCATCCCAGTTAGATTTAGCCTGTTGTTATCATGATTTGGGAGTGGATCATTACAGATCTTTAGGGGTGTGTTTTGAGGGGAAACTGCCCCTGAAAAAGTATTTGATGTTGGTGACGTAGGATCTGCTAAGAACATATCCATGAAAAGTTGTCTTTGTTCATCTGGCAAGCGTTGCATGAATTTATTGTAGTCATGGCATGTTCTAGTGTCATGGCCCCAAATTTTGTGGAAACCACAATACGAATTAGGATTGTAATTCCTAGTTTGTTGGTTTGATGTGTATTGTGGCCCAAAATTTTGATCAAACCGTTGTCTATTAAAATTTTGCGTTTGTTGTTTTTGGTTTGAATTCTGGTTTTAGTACCTAGTTGAATTTTGGCTTGGACCTTATATGGGATTTCACCATTGTTGTTGTTGTTGTTGTTGTGGATGGTTAAAATCCACTGTATTGATTGTCGGGGTAAAGTTGTTATTTCGTTGGTTGTTTATTTGTGATGGAGTATTGACAACATTTACCCTTTTAGGCTGGTCGGTTACCCCATCTATTGTTAAGGATTTTAGGTCCTTGATTGATGTTCATGGTAGTAGGATAAGTTGTAGTGTTCTGGTTGGGGGTGATTAACCTCCCATTTGCTCCATATGTTTTGCGACCACTATCAATTGTTGCTTGATCTATTCGAAGAGCACTCTCCAGGACTTCATTGTAAGTTCTTAATGGGAACTTTTGGACTTCTTCCTTCACTTCTCTGCTAAGAGAATGAAGGAATAAATCACATAGTTCCATTTGATTCATGTTTGGAGCACTTGCCGAAGAATAAAGAACTGTACGCCACCTTTGGATGAAATGGGCGACAAATTCGTTGTGTTCTTGTTTGATGTGTAAGAACTCTCTGATTCTTGTTCTTTATAATTTTTTCATGTCGAAGGCCTTGATGAACTCTGACACAAGTTGTTTGAACGTATGTATGGAAGCCTCAGGTATTCTATAATACTAATCGAGAGCGATGCCTTCCAAGGTTTTTGGGAATATTTTAGAAACAACCCCATCCCATGGGATTAGTTCTTGAATGGCCGTAGTGTAAGCTTTGATATGTGCGTTTGGATCTCCCTCACCTTTGTATTTGGGAAAATCAGGGAGAGGTCTTGGAAGCATGACGCTTCATATGGTGAAATCCAAGGGCTCTTTCAAATATTCTGAGTAAGTCCCTATCGCATATTTTTCAACCATTGATGGTGCCTATTGAGGGAGCGGTGGTGGAATGGGTTGTTGATGTGACATTGTGTATGTGTTGGTAGGGGCATAAGGGAACACTTGTGTTTGAGAAAACATGCTGGGAGAGGAGAACATATCCCCTTGTGGTGATTTGGAGTACATGTTTAAGTATGACGGGGTATTGTCCAGGAATGGATTGTTTTGTACTAGACCAGGAGGAACAGTGTTAGAGATGGTGTGTCTAGTTGGCGTTTGTTATGAATACTGAGAAGTCGTGCCTACTCCTGTGAGGAGATCTACTTGGCTAGGATGGTGTGGAGGATTGGAACTTCCTGCTTGCATGAATTGTAAATTTTGACTTACTTAAGCAAGTTCTAACCCTCTAACCTTTTCTATTAGAGTTGAAATGACTTCATTTGGTGAAGTCACGGTGTTTTGTCGTAGTGGCGTTTGTTGTATACCTTGGTGTTGTATAGGCATGTGATATCCTATTATGAACTGATCGATATCTTGCCAAGTTTCTCCGAGGGTATTTCCTATATGTAATGGCATAGAGGTATTTTCTTGAAAAGAGACCTCAGGTTGTGTTTGTAAACCTCCTACAGGAAGATACATACTTCAAGAACGTTGGTCATTCCTAGCATAACGTATCAAATATTCATTGTCTAAACCTCAGTATGAGTCTGATTGTCTACTAATTTGTGATCTAAGCAGCATCTGAGGAGATGAACCAGATTCTCTGGTGAACGTCATGTTATTCGAGCCTGAAGGCTCTATTTGTTGCGTTTGAGTGAGCTGATCTAACTCCTCAATTTAAAATGATGAGTTATATATGATTCTTGGAGTTTGTGTTGACAACTAGTTAGTTGAGTAGTTGTCACCCCATACTGAGAGTGAGGGTGATGATTGTCTATTTTGCTGGGCATAGTATGCCTCAAGACCCAAGAGGGGTCTGCCATATGCATCGAATCCCGACATATTCAGGGGGTATATGAATACCCGCAGAATAATGGGAAGGAGCGAAGGTGACGGTGAAAGCCAATGAGGTGGAAAAGATGAAAAGTATACTAACTTGGAAGAACACGTAATAATATGACTCCGAACTAGAAAGTAGGGAGTTTCACGTCGGGTTCACAAATTTTGTACAACGGAAAAGTGATATGAGAGCATGGGAATCTACAAGTGACTCTTCCTCACACCCGACCTCCCGAGGTCGTGCCGAGACAGCCGGTGGGTATGGAATATATGTGAGATTCAGACAAACTCGTTAGGCAATCTAATGTCTTCGATACGCACTAGCAGAATTTGTGAGTCTAAGACAAAGAAGGCCCTCCTAACTTGAACTGGTGTGATAGATTGGTCAGTAAGGATGAGTTCTCGAAGGCTCCAATCAATATCGAGCTCTGGCATGATTCGATCTATAGGTTGTGGAATACATGGAAAGTGACCCGGGATAGTTTTGTGTATTTCTCCGGATAGGGTCATATGGTGGATGGTAAATATAGTCGACTCTATGGATGATTCTCTGGCCTAGTCCAGAACTCTCTAGCTTTGTTAGCTACTGTGTCTAACAAGGATAATTGTTTGATGATGATAGGTGGAAGTGGAGTAGACTAGAATACTAGTGTGTGTAGGCCAGTGTCTATGTCTAATTCTCCTATGGATTCGTTAGGCTGCGGGATTTGTGGGTCACAACCGTAGACTCTTAGTTGTTGTGGACTTGTTATGGTCATGCGTAAAATCAAGTCCTAATCCCTAGTATCTAGTAATCGTATGCTTTCTCAACTTCTATATTTAGGATCAATAACTGTGTGATTTTCTCATAATATCTCACAGGCGTTTGCGCAACCTGAATTCTTAGGCTAGTATCTATATCTGTAGGAGTGTCTCCTGCACCTGGCTGTAGGACCAAAGGATCACAACCAAATGTTTGTTCTCTTTCAAGCCCTTCTACAGTCATATGAATGTTGCCTAGGGTAATCTGTAGTTTGGTTGATTTGACCAAAATGTGTGTGCTTGGTCGTCTTCTACGTTTAACCCGCTCAACTAGGAATTGATTTGTTGCAAGCTTGCCGATGTTCGGAAGACTTGGATCCTAAGATTTTGGTCTATATCAGTTATCACTGTGATGAGATTGGGCTGAGGCACGATTGGCTCGAATACGTATTCCCTGGGCTCTCTAGGTCCCGTGATTGTCATACAAAAGCAACAATGTAAAAAAAATTACAGTAAAAGGAAATTTAACTATGTGAATTGTATCTATAGCATATATGATTTCTCTATTTTTTTTTGTTTTCTGATGAGCTTTATGAATTTAAGAAAGCAGCTATCTAAAATATCTAGAATTGACAGCTAATATAATAACTTAAAACAAATAAAATAACTGAGTGTAGCTATTTTTCTGTGTAATTTGTAGATCTATTCTAAACAATGAAATAGCTTATCTAATCTATTTGCAGGACTCTCGATCCTACCTTAGAAGTGAGGAGTGAATCATAGTTTCTCAGAAACTATCAATCCCCACAGCTTCCTTGGTAATATCGAGAGTAGAATTAACTGAAATAAAGCAATTAACTACTCTATTTGATATGATTCTAACTAGAACTTTATAAGCTAGAACCTGGATTCTGCAGAATAGTGGCAAATCAGATGGTGTGTGTGATCTTGTCCCCTCAGTGTGATCTCCTCGTTCCTTCATGTTCACATCGATCCATAAAAGCGTGTAATGCTATCATCAATAAAAGTAGATATTGGGATAAAGGCAGCTCATAATACTAACTGAATACAATGCGAGTAGGAGAGGGATAGCACAAGAGTATAGAGCTTGGCTTATGCAATTCCTAGCGGGATCTATTGTGAGTCATGCAACATAAAGCATCCAGAACCTGAAACTATCCTGTCTGAGGAGCAAAACCTGTAACTTTAATGGCTTCCTATTGGTAAACAGACTATTTTATTCCAATGGAATGGATAAAATAACACCAGTACTTTGCACAAGATGGATATGTGGCTTACTAACAGTAAAACAATGCTAAGTATGCAATGAAAGAAACTAAGCATTCTAAGCAAAATGAAAACTAAATCTATTGTAAAGAGAAATCAGAGGAAAATTTTGAGGGGCCATTTGCTTGAGCACAAGCCATCTATTTATAGCGTTTGCATTTACCCAAGGTAAAAACCAAATAGAACTCTTAAACTATAAACAATGGCAAAACACTATTCTAGGGAACCAGAATCATAAATGCAAGCTTATGGTGGTGAAAGAAAGCTGGTAAAATGTTGAAATTACGTGAGTCATGTTAAAAGAGCTTTCTGGAAAATGCGTAAAGGACTGCCACCCTGAGCAGGGTGGTGGTTACAGGACCGTCGCCCTATTCATGGCGGTGGTCACGAGACCGCCACCTAGGCAAGGTGGCGGTTTCATCACTGAAGAGAAAAGGGCCAAGAAAAGAGGGGAAAAGAGAAAAACAAAGCACACGAGGGCTAAGTGGGGCATACGGGATGTTAACGCACACTTGGAGATCTTTTTCGGATCCCGAACACCTTGCAAGGAGACCTGTATCATCATTGGGGAACATGTCATGTTGTTCTGGCAGTACAGTACCTTACAATTTTGGGTACGTACAGATCCGTAATGGTTAAGGAGTTTGGTGATGTAGGCTCGAGGGGTTTCTCCTCTAAGGATGACAGAAAAAGTGGTAATCCTTCTTCTTTTATAGCAAGAGTGATAGAAGGAGATGTTTGGGAAATAGATAAGTTAGACAACATCCGCTCACAATCTTATAGGGATGTGGTGTAAGAAGACTCATTCTATGAGAAGAGAACTCTGGGTGGTTAATTCCTTTATGGGTAAAGGAATGGCAAGGTTGTCATCTTTTCTTGATGGTGGTGAAGCGGGTGCGGATCCTTGCATTTATTGACGAGGCTTGACTCAAGAATTTTCTCGATAGAAGCTTTTGGTTGGGAGTCAAAAACTGCATGGATTTCATGAACACTCTTCTCCTCGGCTAAGATATCTTGGTTTATGTTACTGTTAGATGAGTGGTTTGGGAATGGTTTGTTGAATATTTTCAAATTTTGGTTAGTAGGGGCATTAGGATTATCGATGGTTATATCCCCCTGCATCAACCATTTCCTGCACTATGTTTTTCAACATCTCGCAGTTTTCGTGACTGTGTCCCTTCATGCGGTGGAAGTTACAAAAGTCATTTTCTTTGTACCAAGAAGGTATAGCACGGGTGGAATCAAACCCGGAGTGACGTTTAACAGGAGGCAAGGTGATAGCTCCTGTTTTGAGAAATTTTTCCAAGATCACACCATAAGTTTCTCCCAAGGGAGTGTAATTGATGGGCTTGGCTTTATACTTATAGGTGGTTTTTGGCTGGGGTACTAGACAGTGCTTGGGATTTGACCATCACCGCATGTATGGACTCTTTTTGATTTCTGAAGCAGTCGATGCGTGAGAATTGGTGGTCTTGGGTTTTTTGGTGGAGTCTTGGGTTCAGAAATTAGGGTTTTTGTTGCACAACCTCAATTTCTTCCTCCTCTAAGGCTCGAATCTCTAGTTTCCAAGCCATAGTAAAGGCCTCATCAAAGGTGCAGTAAAGTTTGAATTTTGAGGGTGGGAGAAATGTGCTTAGCTTAGGCCCACATAAAGATTTCGATGAGTTCATCCTGAGGTAAGGCATAAGTGAGTTGGTTGATGAGGCCCCGCCATCGTCCAACTGAAATCTACGATAGATTAGTCTTCAAATTGTCAGATGGCATACAGGTCGGTGATGGATACTTTCTTGGCAATATTGATGGAGAAGTGATCCAAGAAAGATTGGGATAACTGGTTAAAGGAGAAGATTGAGTGATAGGCTAAAGCACTGTACCACTCCAAGGCAGGTCCTGATAAGGACATGGGGAAGGTATGGAGTAGTAAGGCATCGTCATGAGCAATCAGATAGCAGGCATGTCTAAATGATCACAAGTGTTGTTGAGGGTCCTCCTTACTACTAAAGCGAGTAAATTTTGGTAATTCCCATTGAGGATGATATGTATGAAGGGGGATAGAAGGATGAATAGGATCCCGACAAACTTTCTCGTATGTCAGGGTGTCACGGCTTCCTGAAACATAAGCCTCAAAATTTTACATCTTTTCCATCATCTATTTGATTAAATCATTGGTTGGGTTAGATGATGGTGTTGTCATCGTAAACGGAGGAGGATTGGGCCAAGAGCCATTACTAGACAATGGCGGGGTTGAATTTTGATAAGGTAACAATGATGAATGTGTTGGGGTGGCCAAATAAGGGTGTCCTATATAAGATGTTAAGGCCACCGGATGAGTCTGTGGAAAGGAAAAGGTGGGCGGAGCCTGAGAGGGAAAGCTCATGTGGATAGATGGTAGAGAGCGAGTTATGAAAGAGGTAATCTGCAGGAGAGATGAGGTAGGGGCAGTGGATGGTAGTGATATGTGGGGCCCCAGATTAACCAAAGGAAGGCCAATTGGTGTAGTATGAACCACCAAATCCAATGAGTTGGGAGACGGGGATAAGGATGAAGACGGTGAGGCGGAGTTATTAGGTGGGGAAGGGGCTAAGTGAGTGGCTATACTAATAGGCATACCAAAGAGTAGCTGACCGTCAGGTGTACGGTCAGGGGTATGAGATAGATAATACTGTACGACACTAGGATTAGCATCTAAAAATTTGTCAAAGTCTGGATCTCCTACAGGGATCTTGGGAAAATCAATGGTGTCCGTAGGATTCCCCATAGGATGCGAAGGGGGTGACTCAGGAAAAGACACGGAACAAGCATGTGAAACCATGGCTGTGGCTTTTTGTCAGGTGATAACAACCATGGACAAGAGGATACAGCAAGGAATTAGTCAATTAGGAATAGAAACAACAACAAAATGTTGGAATTGGTAGATTGTTGGTTTGTCAGGAACTGTGAAACATAGTAACTGATATCGGTCTGGTAACTGATGTCGGTCAGACGATAGTCGGCTTCGGTCAGCGTAACCAATGTCGGTAGAAGAGGACCGGTGTCGGTCACTGTGAAGGAAAAGAGAGAGTGTAAGAGGCTACTAGTTTGGGGGTAACAAGGCTTAGCATACCCACCAAACTATCTGAAGTGATCACTAAGATAGGGTATAACAGAGAAACAAAAATGAAAGAAAAAAAAAAGCAAGATACATAAGAAAATCAAGAGACTAACCCTAGGATTATTTTTAATCACTTTGGGCTTATGCCTTAGATGCAAGATGATGTCAATCCTAAACAAAAGACCTAAGGGAGATGTCATGTTTGTTTTCGCTTGTAAGGCTACCTCAATCGGGTGGAGGAATACCATGGGAAGGGGGGATGTTTGAGATGTTGTGTAGATTATGATGTGATTTGGTATGTGTTGTGTAGTGAGAGTAAGATTAATTTCTCATCAATACCATAGATATCACCCCCACGTGTACGACCTGTTACTTAATCTACGTTCACTAGAATTAAAAATAGCAAGCAAGAGTGTGATGCACGTGTTTTAAACCCAAATTGAAAATGATATTCGATGAAGCAAAGAAAGAGAAGAGGTTAAGAAGATGACTTTCACTAATGCAAAGATACGAAATAAAGACAAGTTATTTTAACAAAATGACAAAATATTTTGTGAATATTTAGCAGAAAGAAACAGCAAGTGTGCTCCTATATGAAAACAAGCAAGAAAGAAAGAAACCCGACAAGGGTCCCACCGGGCATACCAAAATGTTTCGCACAGAATTTTGTTCCAGAATAGAGTTATTTCTATCTTTTCATTCTCTTGAGAAACAGATAAGGGTTAGGGCTAGGAGGAATACCTGTTGCATGTTAGGAAGGTGTGCATGTACCGTAGAGAGATCAAACCGATTGTGAAGAGCTCCTTTTTTTCTGGGAAGGACTACCTGTAAATAAGAATGCAAGACCACCATATTTTTGTTAAAAAATAAGTGAGGGAACTGCTTTGGGCCAAGGAAATATTAGACTTCCTTTCAAAGGTGGTCAGTTCCCTTTTAATACAAATTAATGCAAATGATAATAAACAAGCTATTGCGAAATCATGATTTAGGTACCTCATTACTAAAAGCAATAGAGACTAAACTACCAATAATAAAATTTCATGTTGTTTGTTTGGTCACTGGTTATTGATACGTTCAGATCAAGTTAAAGGGATAGATAAGGCTAGATATGAGATTTTTTGGAGGTAAATAGGTGAAAGGTTGGTTTTTGGTATAAGTCACAGTGACCGACGCTGGTCACTGGATAACCGACTACGGTTATAAAACCGATACTAGTAGGGGATAACCGATATCGGTAGGGGCAGTGATTTAGGGGCTTTTAAATGGAGGTTGGTTGTAAGGTGGTTATGGGGTTTAGAAGGTTGGTAGATGGTTGAGGGGAGTAGTAGGGTGATAGAGAAGACTCAGAGAGTGAGAAAGCTATCTTTGGGGAAATATAGAGATGGATGAATGAAGGTTAGGTGCGAGGTGCTTCCAGGTGGTAGATCCAGGAGTGAGCTTATAATCACTATGAATCAAAAGTTCACAAAGTAGTGTCTAGAAGCATACAAGGTAATAAAAGAGACTACTTACTAGTTTCTGATGTGGATGCAGGTCCAAGGAATGCAGTGGCGAAGGCAAGGCTCAGTTAGGATGATCGGGCAATCAGAAGTGAGCTGATGAAACTATCCTTCAACTCTCCCAATGTTTGGATGAGTGTGATAGTGATCTAGTTACTTAGTTACAGTCTTGGGCTCAATACTCCTCTCTGCAACCTCTTCTCTCTCTCTCACTTGGCTCTCTCTTGCAAATGAATTCAGATCCTTGCAAATGAATTCGGATCCTTCGGTTTTGGTTGGGGGGTTCATTTACCGGGAACCGATGGCGGTTACCTAATCGACGCTAGTCGAGTAGGGACCGATGTTAGTTAGGTCAAAGTTGGCTATTTTTAGTAAAATAGCCAACTTTCCCTCCTTTTCTCCTGAGGGGTCAGTTGTGGGCTTGGTCAAGTCATTATTAGGTTTCTTTTGGTGCAAGTGAGGGGTGATGAGTCATGGGTGTGGGTTTGGACCAAGTTATAGGTCTTAATTAGGTTATTTTAGGGTTAGGGCTAGGTCATGGTGAGGTGGCGAGGTGAGGTGGTAGGGTTAGAGATGTGGATTTATTAATTATAAGGTAATTAATAAATAATTAAGTGTGTAAGGTTTAGGTGGTGAGGTAGGGTTAGGTTGCGAGATGAGATGCGGGGCATAGGGTGTCGTAAGACCCAAATTTGGTGCCTACAGTAGGTATATGCAAGCATTTTCCACAGGGTCAGTGGAGTGCCCCTGTTGGATCCCCAGTCGAAAGGCCACCACAGAAATCCACCTTTTCATGTGCATGCACATATGGCAGCTGCACCGGTTAAGTAGAGGGACTTAGATTCCCAGAGAGTTGGCAAGAAATCCACAAGTTTGTCCACCTAACAAATTTTCTCACCAACAAGTCCATACGATACAATCTTAAACTTCCTAGTTTATAATAATTATTCTCTAGAATGCACATATAAAATTATGGTTCAGATTAAAATAGTATGTTTACTTTCAGTACGTGAAATCGACTTGATAAACTTAACACTTAGATGATAAAGTAACATACTAATTTTGTCATTTATTTCAATAATCTAACATTAGAAACAACAGTTCACTAAATATAAGTCAATCCCTATTTAATTAAATCTTTATTCCTTTCAAGATTGCAAACAACCACAAATCCTACTTATACTTCTATAAACTCAACAGACAATACAATGACAATAACTTGAAAAGGTAATTGTCCTAAATAAATTGTTTCATCTTTGTTTCCTGTAATTCTAATTTTTATGTTTAAAAACAATTTGTAATCCACATAATAATTATATCTACAATATATCACAAGAAACATTCAATCAATTAATAATTGTTATTACCAAGTAGGATATCAACAAAACTAACTCAAGCGGTAGTGATCAAGGAAGATCCACAACTCTATCTCACCCATTAGTTTCATACTCACAAAACTTAGTTTCAATCAAGATTCAAAAAGGTACGAGCTGTGAAATAATGATAATATATGTGCTCTAATAAGAGTTATAAAATGATGTTCTATTTCCTTTTGCAATCATGAGAAATAAACCAAAATACAATCATAATCAAGATAGGACAATAATACTTTATAAGGATTTATTTCTTACTCCTATCTTTATTTTCTAATTTGTAATCAACCAAACCGAAAGTATCTATCTTTATTTTAATTAAATGGGGAAACTAGTGAAATCATTTCTGAGTTCCACATAATTTCTCAATCTATTAACATATGCGAAGGTATATCTACATTTGTAATGATCTAAAAGATATCCATACCATTTTTTTTCATTACACAGATCCCCTCATAGGAATCAAAAGTAAAATTCCCAAAACGTGCTCATCAAACTAGATCACATATACAACACAAAACCCTCATGAATTTAGTTCATGAACTCACAAACAATCATTTACCTATTTTTTATTCATTTCTTCCATATATATTTTCCAAGTTTGATGTATAAATCAAGACCCCAAAATAAACCAAAACCAGAATATATTCAGATTTCACATTTTAAAAACCATATTTCAAGTTAAAACCATATTTCCAGTTTTAAATTCAAATATATGATACCAAAAATGTATTCATTATTTCATAATAAAAACAACAAGGAATGTGAGTAAGAAACCCATGCATGTAATTGCCAACTTCCTTGAAATGTGACTGTGAATACCTCCAAAACACACAACTAAATCCTTCCAAATTGAATTAAATAACAAATATGCCACAATAACCGGAAGAACACTAATAAATTCTCTATACACCTTCCAAAACATGCTCCCACATGAATCTCCATGCTCATCTATCAAAACTCAGGAACTAAATGTAATGTAAACAATGTGAATGGGGGGGTCTTTGCATGTTTAGCTTCTTGGAAAAATTACAGGTTCCCAAGGAACATGCCAAGATTAATTTCCTCCTTAATTGTTAGTGTCACATTGTGGCCATCAAAATCAAAACCATAAATCTTGCATGGTGGATTCACATTTCCACGTAACAAATCCCAAATTAAACGTTTAAACCTTGATGTGCTTAAATGGTCCATGACCATATTAACCAATTTTTATGCTTTATAGGTCTATGACCCAAACCCCATATTAACCAAACATTAATCAATCGATAGTCCATGACCCATTTGAAAATAATGCATTTATATATTAATCAAGCTCCATAAAAATGTTATATATATATATATATATATATCAAACGTATATACATATGTATGTATGTATGTATATTTTTATATTTTTATTATTAGTTAATTAGATCATTATCAAACTTATACATTTGCATGTGTATTTGTTACCAACTTAATACATCATCACGAACATGTTGATATATGAAAATTATTAATGTAAACAAAATGAAATCATTCAAAAACTTAGACAAGTATTATGATTTTGATAGACAAATATTATACACTACGTCGGGATGTTACAAGTTTGACAATTGAGTTAGCGGAAGGGTATGGTACCAATCTAGAGCATATCTCATAAGTGTCTTAGCTAAGAATTTGGTCATAGCATAGGAGTTATCATTGACTAAATATTTTTCATACACTTCCAAAGGATTTAATGTGAATATTAGGGTTAGTTGACCCATTGTAAGTGAGAGAAGGTATGATAATTACAATATCCATAGTGGATATAAGGAGTCAAAGGTTCCTTCTAAATAGATTAGAAAACCTTATTGGTTATGGAAGATTGTGGCATTGGTATCCACTTAATAATAACAAGATGATGTGGGGTGGATATTGATTTATCACTCCCCACTACATTTGGTGAGGTCATTTATTCATTACAAGGAAGGTTTGTTTGTATTTGAAGGAATTATTCATTAGTGGTGTTTTATTGTTGACTCATTTCATTGATGAGTTAAGTTGTATTATTAGGAGGTTTTTTTGGATTAGATTGAGGAAGTGCATCAATGATAGCACTCACCAAGGTTGAAGAAGAAGGATTAGAGGTGAAGTCATGGAAACACATGCTTTGGTTTTCCTTAATATCTAAAAAGCTACCCCAAGTGAATGAGTACTCCTCAATATGTTCTTAAATAAACTCAGGAGCTTTTCCATTGAATTAGTGTAAATTTTTGATGTATTACTACATAGTTAGAGTAAATTCAACCTAGATTTTATCTATGTTAGCATCATATTGCTCAAATTATTCATCTTGACGGATGTTGTAAAGGTGGGATTTAGCGGTTTGTTTATTGGCTTCCATTTGGGAAATTAATTTAACTTGGGTGTCGGCTATGTTGTAAAGCGAGGTTGGTTTAGGTAGGTACTCCCAATATATATTTTAGGAGCCAAATATTTGTTGGTTATTTTGGAAGTTATATAAATGATCCATCATAGGATTTTGTAGGAAAGAATGGAGAGATTTTCATATATAGTTTGAGCCGATTTTGAAAGGTAAGAGATAAAATAAACATGAATATAATTCACTCAAACGGTGGAGTACGAGTCACGTCAGATTCACCATAATGAATTCAAGATAAGAATGATCTATAGAATATCTTATATCTCTTCTCAAACAATATAGATTGTGATAAGAAGAAGACCATTTTGGGGCCACACACAAGAGGGTTGGAAGGTGTTAAAGTCATGGATCTAGAATATGGGATACCACTCTTTATCAAATGTTTAAGGTTCCAAAATATAATTCTGGGATAGAGGTGGTATATTACTAATATCCTAATTGTATATGGATTGCAAACAATAATAATATATTAATGACATAGTTGTAAACATGGGTTGTAGAAATCGATAGGTTACAAATCCCATAGGGAGAATTGTAAGGTAAGGGTCGATAGATTATAATAAAATAGATTAAGAATATGCTACCATATTTTACTTATAACCAAGACCAATCAAACAACCAATCAAAACTAAAACAACATAAAGGAAAAGAGAGGTTAAAGATACTCACCTTCATATAAACATTGTGGGCACATTAAATCCCCCTAAGGTTAGCATCATATTATGAAAGAGTTGATGAGGGGTTCAGCATCACCTTACAAAATAATTGATGTGGGGGACCACAAGATGGATATGAAGAAGACCTAAATACACCATGTGTTGGGGAATCCAAAGGCTTGGTAGACCATAGTTATTACAACTCTTATTCTCGAGTGTCATATACCCAATACGCCAAGAGTAGATATCCAAAGATAATACCAACTTCTAAACCTGTTAGACCTTTGATAGAATCTTGGTGAGCACAAGAAGATTGAAGAACAATGATGTGTTGGGGTAATAATGTCAAGTGGGGATAACTTTTAGGTGGACCACCACTTCATGCCTGATGGTATTTTAAAGTTTATTTAATAAAATTTATTATGTCATTCTTTCACAGTTAAGAGTGAAACGGTGTGACTGATTCACCCATCCTATATAAATAGGATGATTCCTCATGGGATTGACATATGAAAAAGATGATGATTGTTATGATCATTGTGATCATTGTATTGTAAATTACGAGAAATTTTTCTGTAATTATTCTGTGATACTGATGAGTGAAGTGGAAGTGTTGGGTTAAAGTATTTGTGAAATTCTTAATACAAACAGTGCTTTATTCTGAGTGGGGTTTTTTCCTTTGGGTTTCCCCACTATAAAATTGGTGTTCAGTGTCATTCACTTTATATTTATTTACTTTCATTTCTTGTTATTACATTCTATAATATGCAAATATAAACATCCTAATCTATGTTTAATCATTTCACTTCATAATGTATAATCATTAGAAATTATATTGTGAATTTATAATTTATTAATTATTCATTCGTGTCAATTCCCTAAAATGGTATGAGAGCTGGTGTTTATGCTTATGCAGAGATACATCTAGATGTTTTTAATTTGCAGGAGTAAAGAACTTGAAGTATTTTTTGGATTTACAAAACCATAGTTGTTATGTCGTCAACTTCAAGTTAATTAGGTTTAAAATTCTATTTTTTTCCATCAAATATTATGACTATTGAATGATTTGTTGATTAGATCGTGTTTATACATTTTGTGTGCATAGATATGTGTTTCTGTGACCTTGTCTTTATGTTCTTAGTCCTTCACAGTTTATATGTCTTCTATGTTTTTTAACTATTTCGCACTCTTTATAGCCATTATGGTTGTACGACATATTTAAAATAAGTTCTTTTATTTTGTGGCATTCTTTTGATTTTTTGGAATTATTTTTTTCTATGTGGATTTCAAATTTTTGTTGTTTTTTGGGCGTCCATAGTTTTCTTTTCCTTGGAAAAGTTATGGAACTACAACACCTATCCTCATTGACTTGTGGAATTTGCACCACTTTCTTTCATTTTATTTTATTACAAAAGGGAGGAGTGGACCCAAAAGGTTTCCTTAGAATATGGTTACTTTCATGATTCTAAGTTCACCTGGACATTAAAAAAATGCAATATATAACATTGCGAAGTTCTGGCCAATCATAAAGCTCCATGTAGCTTCGTTGTGTCAAAACTTTAATAGATCCTTTTGTCAGTTGTGAAACGTGAGCCAATAAGGACATTTCAGAATCTTCACAAAATCAAAATTTTGTTACCTTGCTTCTGACCAATGCAAAATTTGATCCAATAGAAATAATCCAAGTCATTTTGCTTTCGTGATGTCCGTCTATTGTTAAATGTGATAGTGGTTAACTAATAAGATTAAGCCACCATTTTTTGTTGCTTTATATTATGTCTTTGTTAGAGTTAATTAGATGTGAACCAAAAGAACGTGTCCATATTATTTAGTATTTTTTTTTCCTTTTTCATAGCCATATCAGAGTGCAAAAAGCAAACCATTAAGGTGACTACACATATGTTTGGTTTAAAAGTTTTTTTTTACTATTGATTTATCTTCACTCGTGTTTATTGCATTGTGAAGTGTCAACTAATAACAAAGCTACATGTTTATATTATTTTTCACAGTGTTATATTTTATATACTTTTCTAGGTGTTCCTTTGTTTATTCATTGTGTATTTCTTTTGACTTTTCAAATTTGTTGCAGACTCGATAAGTTATTTGTTTTGATTAAATTTTGGAGACTTCACATCCTTGAGAGGGATTTGCTTTAGAATTTTTTGCAAAGCCAACATGTGCCTTGTTGCTTTGTGTTGATCTTCGACACGTGTCATATCTTGCTTCGTCTGCAAGATTCTAAATTTTCTTTATACCGTGGCTTTCTATATTTTATTTATACCACTTGTTTTATTTTCTTTTACCACGGGTTTTAAATTCCTTTATACTATAGGTTTCAAAATTTTAAATCTTTATAATTTTTTTCTTCTCTCCTCCGCAGCCTTCCATGAATTGTTGGTTGAGTTTGTATTCTTAAATTTTGCTAAGTTTTCCTTAAAATGGTTAGTAATGCTAGTTTCTCTATGGATAAATCTCAGTTATTAAATGGAACAAGTTATAGTATTTGGAGAGTTAGGTTAAAATCCTACTTCATGACTAGAAAACTACGGGATTTTGTAACTAGTGTGGATAAATGACCCACCGGAAGACATGCAAACCCTAAAAACCTTAGCTCCTTCTATCAAAGATCACAAAAGCCCTATCAATCCTATTGTAGAGAATAAGAGATAATTTTTAATGCATATAGGTCATATGGATTCTCATGTTGATGCATAAAAATAATTAGAAACTATGCATGAAGGCAATCATCTTTCCAAGATAAATAAAATAATTTTGGAATAGTTTACAACTCCCATGAAGGGGGATGAGAAAATTGTTAATTACCTGGCTAAAATTAAAAATATTAAATATCAATTAGATAGATTTAATTTTGAATATTTTTAGGATAATATTATGTATTTTATCATTCCAATAAATATTCATGAAAAAATTAGAAACTATATCTCCATTCTTAACTCTAAATATCAGAATGAGAATGATTTACCTGATATGGACAATATGTCTTCTCTATTAATTCAAGAAGAGTATGTTATGGAGAATTTTGATTCAAAAGAGACTGTCTCTGAGGCATTGTCTCTCAAAATTACAAAACTTCTCAAAATATGAATAATATCAATCCTAAATCTAACATCAGATCAAAATTTAAACTCAATCATAAATCTAATTCTATTAGAAACAAACATAATTTTAAAGTGAAATTCAATGGCATATGTAGCAAATGTGGAAAATTTGGTCATAAAGAATCTGATTGTCGAGTAAAAACTACAAAATTTGTTTAAAATGTTAAAAATAGTAAATTTAACAATCAGAAGAAAGAGCAGAAGCAAAATCATGAAAATAATGGTGAGCATTCTATTGCCTATATACTGCTCTCTTTACCTCAAATGACAATGAATGGATCCTAGATAGTGGTGCCTCTAGGCACATGACTTGTATTTCTGGTATCCTCTTAGATGTTGTAAAATGTGAGGAAAATATATATCTAGGAGATAATTCCATCATTAGATCTGTAAGTTTTGGAAATTTTAAACTAAAAAATGGAATAATTAGGAATGTCTTATATGTTCCTTCGTTGAAAAATAAAATTTTATCTTGTTCTCAGTTAACTAAAGAAAACTATAAAGTTGTATTGTTGCAAGACAAATTGTATGTAAAAGATAAACTCAGTAATATTGTTGCTTTTGGTATACAGAAAAATGGTTTATATATTTTTGATGGATTTGTTTCTGAAGCTTGATTTTCATCTTCTTCTAGAAATGATCTTAAACTTTGGCATGAAAGATTAGGATGTGTGAATTTCATAAGTTTGTATGAAATGTCTCACCTAAATCTTGTAATTGGTCTCCCTAAGATGAAATCTGATCATGAAACATGTGAAATTTGCCTACATGGCAAGCAACATGTTGAACCATTTCACAAACATCATGATCCAAATTCCTCTCATCTATTAGATCTTATTCACAATGATGTGAGAGGTCCACTTGAAGTTCCTTCTCTCATTGTTGTTTTGTATGATGTATGTTTTATTGATGATTTCTCTAGGATGACCTGGTCTTATTTTATTAAGAAAAAGTCATGATGTCTTGTCTAAATTTCAAGAGTTTAAATCCTTTGTTGAAAATTCTTCTAATATGAAAATAAAAAGGATTAGGACTGATAATGAAGGTGAATATGTTAGCAAAAAGTTTGATGAATTTTGTCTGTCATCTGGGATTCAGAGAGATGAAAATTCCATATTCTCCACAGTAAAATGGCATTACAGAAAGGAAAAATACGACCATTTTAGAGATGGACGAGATTATGATTCATGCGTCAAATGTGCCTAAGTTTTTATCGGTAGGAGTGATGAATATTACATTCTGCATCCTTAATATATCTCCCACAAAATCTCTACATCAAACTACTCCATATGAAATATAGAAAAAACAAAAAACATATATCTCTTGCTTAAGAATATTCGGTAGTCCTCCTTCTATCTTCATTCCAAAAGTTAAAAGGAAGAAGCTCCCAACATCTTTTTCCTATATTTTTGTTCATTATGGTTATCAAACAAAAATATTAAGAGTCTATGACCCTTTCAAGCATGACATAGTTAAAAATAGGAATGTTCATGTATTAGAAAAAAGTTATGTGACACTTCATATGAACCCTCCTCTGTTTCTCCTAAAATAGAGCTTGATAATTCTTCTCCTAACAATATGGAAACAGAAGTTCAAGAGGATGATTATCCTAATCTAGATATGATGGAGATTTAGGGGAAGTCATATCAAAATGTGTTTCATCCCAAGATTCCTAAATAGGATCAAAATCTTGTTAAGGACTCTCATCCTATTAGCCTAAGAAAGGTAACTCGTAGTTAGCTTACTTAGCATACCTTGATGGCCCTATATGAGTTTGAACCAAAATATTTCAAAGAATCTTGTTAAGATGAAAGATGGATCAAAGCTATGGAATATGAGTGTAATATTTTAATTAAAAACAACACTTGGGAATAAGTCCCTCCCTCCTTCTAAACGAAGTATTGTAGGATCCAAGTGGTTGTATAGAATTATGTATAACTATGTAGGAGAAATAGATAAATTCAAGGAAAGGTTAGTAGCTCATGGTTTCACTCAAAAACCTAGTCTTGACTATGTTGAAACTTTTTCTCCTGTAGCTAAAATGAGTACTGTTAGGACTCTTCTAGCTTTAGCTGCTTAAAATTGTTGGGAGATTCACCAAATGGTTGTTAAAAATACATTTATGAATGGTGAATTTAAACAATAAATCTACATGTGTCAACCTAAAGGTTTTGAAGAACTTGAAAATGAACTATATGTTTGTAAACTAAAAAAATCTTTCTATGGTCTTAAACAAGCTCCTAGAGCTTAGTATGCTGAAATTAACTAGTTTCTTTCAGGATCTTGGTTTCTCTAACTATTGTTCTAATAATGATTTATTTTTTAAATTTTAAAATAATCATATTATCATTTTTGTTTTATATGTTGATGATCTACTTATTGCTAGTAGTGATAAGAATTTAATTGTTAGAATTAAAGAAATATTAAAAAACACTTTGAAATTACTGGTTTAGGTGCGCTAAATCATTTTTTAAGGCATGGTTATATTTCAGGATCATAAATTTATTGTTTTGTCTCAATCTCAGTATGCTACTAATTTACTTAGAATATTTAACATGATCTAGCGTAAACTTGTTTCCATTCCTATTGAATTTGGTGTGAAATTGAATCTTAAGTTTGCATGTGCTAAATTTGATTCTACTCTATATAGACAAATAGTTGGTAGTTTAATTTATTTGAATATTATTAATATTGATATTTCATATGTAGCATGAGTTGTTTCTAGATTCATGTATGATCCTTATGAGGATCATTAGAAAATGGAAAAAAATAATTCTGAAATATGTTTAAGGAACAGTTAGTTAGGGTTTGTATTATTCTTCTTGTGATGATGCACAATTATTTGGATATTGTGATTTTGACCATGTCGGTGATAGTACAGATAGAAAATCCACTTTTGGATATGTTTTCAAGTTCAGTGCAGAAGCCGCCACTTGGAGTAGCAAGAAGCAACCAACGGTTTCTATCTCTTCTATTGAAGCAAAGTATAGAAGAGTTATGGAAGCAGAAAAGGATGTTATGTGGCTGAAAATATTGTTGGATGAACTGCATATGGGTGTAAATGGAAGAAATACTCTTCTATGTGACACTCAGAGTTGAATTTCTCTTACAAAAAATCCAATTTATCATCAATGGACAAATCATATAGAATTTCATATGCACTTTATTCAAGAGAAAGTCTTGAATGCTGATATTGATCTCAAGTATGTTCGATGAAGATCAAGTTGTAAATATTTTCACAAATCCACTAAGTGTTATGAAGTTTTGCAAGTTTTGTGTCTTGATGGGCCTATTAGAGTTTCCATTGAGGAGTGTGCATGACAATTCCATCTCTTAATGGCCTGATGTAAACTTCCAATACTTCCTCCATTTTGTGATAAGTAAAAGTTCACATTACGTGAATTTACTTGTAAATCCCATCGAAGCATTAGTTCTAGGAATGTATTATTTTATAAAAGGCTCCATAATATGATATAATTCTTCATATGTAAAGCACTTGTCCTAAGAATTTTTGTATGGGAATATTTATATGACTTCCCTTGTTTATTTTTGTATGGAAAGATCTGTATGATTTCCCTTGTTTACATGCTAGCCTGAATCATCATTGATGGTTTATGGATCTGTGAATATTTTTGTAGAAAAAGGTAATTTGGTATGTTGTTTCTCCACTTAACATTAACGGGGTGTTGGGGTAATAATGTCAAGTGGGGATACCATTTAGGTGGACCACCACTTCATGCCCCATGTTATTTTAAAGTTTATTTAATAAAATTTATTATGTCAGTATTTCACAATTAAGAGTGAAACGGTGTGATGAATTCACCTATCCTATATAAATAGGATGATCCCTCATGAGATTGACATATGAAGAAGATAATGATTGTTATGATCATTGTATTGTAAATTTTGAGAAACTGTTCTGCAATTATTTTGTGAGACCGAGCAGTGAAGTGGAAGTGTTGGGTAAAAGTATTTGTGAAATTATTAATACAGGTAGTGCTTAATTTTGAGTGGATATTTTTCCTTCGGGTTTCCCCACTTTAAATCTGGTGTTTTGTGTCATTTACTTTACATTTATTTACTTTCCGTTCTTGTTATTACATTTTGTAATATGCAAATATAAACATCTTAATCTATGTTCAATCACTGCACTTCATTATTTATAATCTTCAAAAAATTTATTGTGGATTTATAATTCGTTAATTATTCATTCATGTTAACTCCCTAACATGATGATGTCCTAATAAATAAATTCAAATGTTGCTTATAAATAGGTAATATGAATAACAATTACAATGTTACGTAGGTCAATGTAATTAGTTTTCATGAATGAAATTCAAATAATATCAACCATACTCAATGTCGTTGGATCTAGGTAAAATCATTACATGGGGTCCTAAAAGGAAGTCTCATGAAATGGAGGAAGACTCGGAAGCTAGTGAAAAGAGATTTGATGGAAGGATAAGGATGTTGCAAGTGGATGTACAGGTGATTGTAAGCGATAGTAAAGCGATGTCGTAGGAAGGTTGTAAAGGGATGAATGGGACATGTAATATATAATATCTATAAGGTATCATTGATTGAACATAAAATATTTGTTACAAGTATTGCCACTAACCAGCCCACCTATCTTTCTATGACACCACATAGAATATCACTTAGGGGAGGTTAATGTTCTAATTGTTCTTGTGAAGAGATAAAGTCAATAAGATTAAAAATAAGGTGTATACAATTCTTGACCTCTTTTACAAACAATCACAGCATTGGCTTCATTGGTCTAATTATCTTTCATCCATCATTGAGATTAAACAATGTATTCCAGATGATCATCTACACAAAATTATCACTCATTCACATGTCAAGTTGTGGATAGACTGGAAGTGGATTGTGTATACTCCACTTATCTTTTAAAAAATCCAACTTAGGTATCATGTGTTCTATCCTCAACACATTCAAGTGGAATCTTTAAATCCCCACAAGAAATTTCACTTGTCTATTAGAACTTATGGCTATGGATTTTCCAAAACTTGAAGAGTTATTTTAGAACCAAAACAAACTCAATTTATGTAGTGCACTCTTCACCAACGACCACTAATTGGAACAACCTTGTTCACTTAAGGGTTTCCACTCCTTCGTGTCCCTCTTGTCAACACCTTGAGTCTTGAGCATCTCTTTTTGTTTTGTACACATTCCCAACTAGCCTAGTAGTGAATTCACATCCTTCTCCAACCATTTCATCTTTAAAATAATGGAAAATGGTGTTGTTGTGGGATCCGTTCATGTTACCTACACATTACAACCAATTTGACATATTTTTGTCCTTAAATATTTTCAATTATGGAAAGAAAAGAATAATGTAATTTTAACAATTTATCTCTTGTTGGTTGTTTCTTTGTTACTAATAAAGTGCAATTGATTTTTATTGTGATACTACAAGCTTGTCTTTAAACATAGAAGGTTTGTCTTGAGGTTGAGAACATTCATTGTCTGATGGACTATTGGGGAAGTTCCATGTGCAATCATCCAAGCTTCCCCAAATTCTCTTCGTTAGTGGTCTCCTTCCTAGAATTGTAGTTATGGAGCTTGGGGCATGAACCAGTTTAGGAATCACTGAAATATCCTTCACTACAGTTGCAACACCTTTCATCAAGTCACAACTCTCATGGTGAAATGTTTAACTATGCATTCCCCAACCTCATTGGCTAGGTTTATCCTTAACGAGGGAAATTCCCTAAGCGTGCCTTGATTTTTTCCCCTTCCATGTAAGATCCAAATGATGTACATAAAGAGAATGGACTCGATATAATGGATCCTCCTTCTCAATGGTTGGGGTGACAAATATGATTATCCTTTGCTTCCGCCATTTACTTTGGTTGGATAATGCTCTTATGCCTTGGTGTTTGGATGCTTGATAAACATTTTATTTTGTTGCATGTGTGGATTTATATCTTTGTTAATTGAAACGTTGTATTAAGCCTTCATTAAAAAAAATTATAATTAATTATTGTATTATGCACTCTCTTGGTCTTTTGGATCAATGTGATGTTTTATATTAAAAAGTGACATCATACCACTCATTTTTTTGGTAAGATTAACAATGTATATTTTTATATTTAATTAATTGAAAATTCTTTTCAATCACAAAAAAAACACTAATGTGTATAATCCCCTCTAATATAAATAAGAATTTTTAAAACTATAGTTAAAATATTATCAAGTATTATTGATGAATAATAGACTCTAAAAGATTTATTTGTGAGCTTTTTTCATATTAACTATTTTTTTGTTGTTCATGCAATCCTTATTTCTCACACATACCACCACTATGGAACTTTCAAATCCTACTCACATTTTACTCAGTAACATTACTACCTTTTAAGTGATTTAAGCCAATAAGTATGGCCCACATCCAATGAATTGCAAGACAATTCTCAAGAGAAAGAAAAAGTGTCTACATTGGATCTTGTTGAAGGGGAGCCCTTTACTTTGAATGCCCTTTCTCCAAAGGATGATTTTTCACTTACCCTTTTAATCCCAAAAACAACATCGATGTGTAGAATCCCCTCTTATTGATCCTAAAATGGTAAAATGCAAACTGAATTAGTTCCTTATTTCATGGATAATTAATTTTCTTTCAAATTCTACATACTACATTAATTTGGAACCATAAAAACTATAAAATTGAAGTGCAATAAGTAAATTAAACCCATACATCCAATTTCACATGCATTCCTATTGGTTTCTCAAATGTGCACCCACGTCTTGGATCTCTTGAGGGCTGAGATGTTTGAGACCACAATGGAACCGTCCCCAAGTTGTGGGACCTTGCACGCTTAGGATGGATCTCCGGAGAAGGCCGATTCCTCTACCTACCTCTAATGCTACTGCTACTCCTAATGCTGAAAGAAAATCCTAGACTAAACATATCAAGGGACCAGGGATAGAAGGATGTGCAGAAAGGGGAAATCCTAAGCTAAGGAAGGTGATAGCACCAGAAGGAAAGGGTCGATCTCTCTCCACGAGTGGGCACAGTAGAAGAGGGCAGACGGTGCGTGCCATAGATCAACACACGAGTTTGGCCTTCCGACGCACACAACACATGAACATGGGGACTACAAGCAGAGGAATATGCACAACATGCAAGAAAATGTAACAGAGAGGCGAGTATGTAATGAAAATGAGAGAGAGAAGACAAGATTTCCACAAAACGTGATTTTATTGCTCAAGGGACGCACAACCATTTACATTCATGACAGGAGGTGAAAATACATTGCAGAGACCATTCCAAGGTCTGAGACCCGTGGGAAGTCGGCCACCATTTTGGCATAGTGTCGTTACAACAAGGAGAGATGATTTTACAAAGCAAAACTCTACTATTTATAGAAGAATAAGGAGAGAAGATAATGAGAAAGGGAGGGAAACTTGGATTCAAATCTTCAACCACCAATAACCAGTGATAAATCCCTACAAATCCACCTGCAACGCTGTCAAATGTACTTCATCATGTCTGTTTGGAATGTGGAATAATGAAGAAAGCAAGATCTGATAAAATTTGGTAGTTGAGGTTGATTGGATGTGTGTATTGATGAGTTGACATACGTTTCCCTATTTTCACCTAAAAAACCCACCTAAATTTGAATTTGAATAGTCCAACGTGTAGCTTGTGTCAGCAGTTCTCTGACAAGTCTAGGCGCGTACTGATCTAAGCTCTGTAGCAAAAGATATGGCTGTCAGAAAATGTCAGAGTCGTCAGCGCATAGAAAACACATGGCGCGTGCAGGTTGGCTGAAATGATAGCCAATTATTCGTTTGTTTTGTCTTTTCTGCCACGTGTTATGCACTGGTTAGTTGTCCAAATTTGGCACCCTGTTGGCATGATTTGGCTGGTTATGTGCAGCACACTCAAGTTTGACAGAAGATGACTTGGCACATAAGGGCACAAAGGAAGGCACAAGGCACGGGAGTGATAAGCAAGCATGCGAAAGAGAAACAGAGGGGAGGTGCAGAGGGGCGCACGTGATGTGCGTGGGGAGACGAGGCAAAGTGGTGAGCAGAGAATGTATGGTTAAGGTGTAACTATTACAAAGTAATGGGCGCGGTGCGTGAAGGGCCAAGGACTTAGTAGTAAGTACGAGGCGCGCGGAAAGGGAATAAAGGAAGGAGATAGAAGAATGCAAAGGAAGCAGGAAGGCACGTAAGGGCATGTAGAGGAATTGTAATTGTGCCAAGGTGTTAAAAGAACAATCTTGAGTGTGCCCAACCTGAAATGTGAAACATCAGAATAAAGATGAGAATATAAGTTATCCACATAACTAGGAGAGTTATTTGGATAACAGTTTTGGTGACTTTCGAGGGCCATATGCCTGCTAGATGAAGAGACCAGTAGCCTTAGAATTCCATTGGGCATGGAGTCAGGCACTTAATTTTTAAGATTTTATCCGTAATTTGAAGAACATTCCTAAAGTCACTTGAAGCTCTGAACTATGAACTAAATAGCTGATCTCATATGAAGATATTTTGAATTGGATTGATGAGATTGAAAGCTATGCACTGACAGTTAGAACTACCTCTACCAAAATTAGGATTTCATCCCAGGAAGCAACAAAAGGGGTGCGTGGGTGCAACAGGAAAGGAAAGGCGCCAGAGGGAGCACACCGAAACAGAAGCACAACATTATGTAAAAAATTTGAAAATTATACATGTTCCAGATGGAACATGTAGAGTGTGTGCAAGCACTTGTGTTATTGAAAGTAGACCTAAACAAACCTAAACTAACCTAAACTAACTAGAGGCAAGGGGTGCTCAAGTAAAACCTGCAAAAAGTAAGGAGAAGTAGCTTCCCTTCCTTACAAATTGCGACCATGTAATTGATTTGGTGTTGAACATGGTCGGAAATGACAATGAAAAACCACCTTGAAAATGGTGATTCACCCTCCTTAAAGTATCAACAAACATAACATACACCTCTTGGAGTTGTTTTGTACTTGGATCTGGAAGGCGCTGTTACTGACCTTTGGCACACTGAAGCTCTACCTCATGCTCTGAAATGAGCATGACCGGTGGCAACTCAGTTTTTGGCTCTAGGCTAGCCAGATATCTGATTGGGCATGGTCTGATCCTTATGGTTTTCCCATTACTTTGAAGCTCAATACCATATATGGGGATTTCTTGTAGACTTTCCTCTTGAAGGGGAGCGCTTGCAGGATGAGGTGCACAAAATTGAGGCGCACATGGTTCTGCCTCTACAAGCAACTCGGTCTCCTCTAGAATTGCGCCCTCTGGAGCTAACTGATTCTCCTCTAGAACAGGTGTCTGTATGATTTCCTCTTTCCAGTCAAAATCGCATGAGTCACACCATTCTTCAATTGTTATGCAGTCATCGAACATGATGACGTTGGTTGGGAGAGGCACATTGGTTAGGGGTTGTTCATTTGTGGTACCGCTAGAAAGAGGGGACTCGAAAGAAAATGAGAGGATGGATGCAGAAGGGATGGAAGGCACGTGCGCAAGAGAAGCAGAGGCACACGCATGAAGGGGAATGGAAGAGAAATGAAGGTGAGATGGAGGGGGGAATTCTCAATGGGGGTAGCATGTAAGAAGCTTGGGACACATGCAATGGGATGAGATAATGTGAGTTGGCACAGAGGAGTGGGAGGGTTGTAGGATGGTAGTGCAAGGTTTCCCCATTGACAGGGTTTTCGCGCGCTAGATTTTTGAGCCTCCATTTTTCTGCCCACTCTATAATCTAGGGCAGCATCTCAGTGATGAAGTACATCTTTTGTTGGGTGCTAAACTAGACTAGTATAGGGCCGACCTATGGACAAGGGACCTTGTAGCCAACTTTAGCTTCCTTAATGGAGCATTTGACTCTGAGCTGCATCATTGCCATCTACATCTTTTGTAGCTGCCTCTCAAAATCAGCTTTGACCAAGGAGTTTCCACCATCATCTGCATAAACTTGTTCTTTATAAACCTTTTGGTTAGAAAAAAGTGGGTTATATGAATTTTCAGGATAATGGGGCTTATAAAACTGATTTGGAGGAGGATTTTGAAAATGTGGGGATGGAGGGAAATAGTTCTGCTGCTACAAATGAAAATTCCATGGTGGGAAAGAAGTCATGATTGCAAAACTTCAAAAGAGGAATGTGGAATGATGGAAAAATAAGAAATGAATGGAGGAATGAGGGGATACTAGTCTGCACATGAGATAATGGGTGCCATGAATTAGTGGAGTCATCAGATGTGTTGAAAAATGCCTCCAAAGGCTGGATCTCAACAATAACACATCAAACTTGCTGAAATGAAGATGTAAAGTTGTTCACTCTGGCCCCACCAGGTGTGCCAGAAACTGTTGGTTTCTCAAACATGCACCCACATCTGGAATATCTTAAGGGCCGAGGTGTTTGAGACCACAATGGAACCACCCCTAAGTTGTGGGACCTTGCAAGCTTGTAACAGATCTCCGGAGAAGGCTGGTTCCTCTACCTACCTCTAACGCTACTGCTACTCCTAATGCTGAAAGTAAATCCTAACCTAAACATGCCAAGGGACCAGGGATAGAAGGATATGTAGAAAGGGGAAATCTTAAGCTAAGGAAGGTGATAGCGCCAGAAGGAAAGGGTCGATCTCTCTCCAAGAGTGGCGATGGAAATAGAGTGGGCATGGTAGAAGAGGGCAGATGACGCATGCCACATATCAACACGTGAGCTCAACTTTCAACGCATGCAACACATGAACATGGGGACTACAAGTAAAGGAATACACACATCATGCTAGAAAATGTAACAGAGAGGTGAGAATGTAATGAAAATGAGAGAGGGAAGACAGGAGTTCCACAAAACATAATTTTATTACTCAAGGGATGCACAGTCATTTACATTCATGATAGGAGGCAAGAATACATTACAGAGACCACGCCAAGGTCTAAGACCCACGGGAAGTTGGCCACCATTTTGGCATGGTTTCGTTACAACAAGGAGAGATGATTTTACAAAGCAAAACTCTACTATTCATAGAAGAATTAGGAGAGAAGAGAAGGAGAAAGGGAGGGAAACTCAAATTCAAATCTTCAACCACCAACAACCAGCAATAAATCCCTACAAATCCACCTACAAGATTGTCAGATGCACTTCCCCATGTCTGTTTGGCATGTGGAATAAGGAAGAAGGCAATATCTGATGAAATCTGGTAGTTAAGGTCGATTGGATGTGTGCATTGATGAGTTGAAAGGATTTTCCCTATTTTCACCTAACAAATACCACCTAAATTTGAATTTGAATAGTCCAATGTGTAGCTTGTGTCAGCAGTTCTCTGACAAGTCTAGGTGCGTGCTGATCTGAGCTCTATAGTAAAATATACGGCTATTAGAAAATGTCAGAGCCATCGGCACATGGAAAACACATGGTGCACGTAGGTTGGCTGAAATGATGGCCAACTGTTCATTTGTTTTGACTTTTCTACCACATGTCATGCACTGGTTGGTTGTCTAATTGTGGCGCCCTGTTGGCACACTTTGGTTGGTTATGTGCGGCACACTCAAGTCTGACAGAATATGACTTGGCACAGAAGGGCACAAAGGAAGGCGCAAGGCATGGGAGCGAGAAGCAAGCGCATGAAAGGGAAACAGAGGGAAGGCACAGAGGGGCACACATGATGCACACGGGGAGACGAGGCAAAGTGGTGAGTAGAGAACATATGGTTAAGGCACAACTATTACAAATTAATGGGTACGGTGTGCGAAGGGCCAAGGACTTAGTAGCAAGTCTGAGGCGTGGGAAGGGAAAAAAGGAAGGAGATAGAAGAATGCAAAGGGAGTAGGAAGGTGCACAAGGGTGCGTAGAGGAACTGCAGCTGTGCCAAGGTGTCAAAAGAACAATCTTGAGTGCGTGCAACCTGAAATGTGAAACACTAGAGTCAGGATGAGAATATAAGTTATCCACATAACTAGGAGATTTATTTGAATAACAGTTCCTTTCAATTCTCAATTTCTTGTAAAAACTTGTAAATTACATAAATTGGCTTGTATACTTAAAAATTATATCAAAACTGATTAAAAATAGTAATAAATGAAGGAAATAATAGACAAATATGTTTGAAGCACAATTAACTTAGAGGGGGGTAAATCATTCTTACAAATATTTCAATTCATTCACCATCACATACATTCATTATTTCATTCATCCATTTACCATCCATAACCATATATGCACATTAGGTGTGTATTAAATATTCACAAAAACATGAAATAAAGAAGAAGACACATGAACACCATATATAAGTGGGAAAACCTCATGGGGAAGAAACTCCACTAAAACATTTCTGATATTACTCACAACAAATAAATTTAGTGAATAATAAACTTCACAAGGAGCACTAACCCCTAGTTTAGTAGAGAAACAACCCTATAAGAAGCACCAACCCCTAATTTAGCAAAACATCCACTCCACAAGGAGGATATTTCATCACTAATCTATCACTATGATAATTATCCCTAGGGAACTCCGCATACTATGATTATTTAGTAATGCACAACTTTTGTTTTGGTGGTAGTAATCTGGAAAACACAATAACAGACATAATACAAGAATACCATATACTATGATACAAAGGTATGATGACAAATCTGAAATACAAGTGTAAATTATATTATCAATATGAAATTGTTGCAATCTCACCCATAAATTACTTCGGGTGTTATCAACTCCACTTGCCTTACAACAATAACTATGGGAGAAACTTCACAATTACCTTTTTAGGCTTCCTTAACACACCTTCTAAATGATGACTTCCTCAACACACTTTCTTATACAATATTTCACACTACCTCCTTATATGTTAAATGAGAGGGGTGGCCTCTCTATTTATAGAACATTTAGGCTTAAACACCCTATCTCCAGGAAATATCTTCCGGCTAATCATATTCCATGCCTAAACTATTACCTTTACATGTAGGCTTATCTTTTAAGATAAAATATACCTTATCATCTCACATGGGTTCCACCTTTATAGATATTACACAAATTTATTATTCAAAAATTTTATGACATCACTCCTTGTCACTATTACAAATATAATATTTCTAATTCATAATCATGTAGATCCTATTGAATTTTGAGCCTTTTAACATTACCCGGACCACTTACAACAAATATTTACTTTTTACCACAAGATTCCTATTGTAATTTGATGATTACTGTACTTTACATTATTAGCGGTGTCGTATTGGCAGCGTTGTTATATTCTATCAAACAATACTACTAATTATACTTAACAACACCCTATTCCTAATATATACATTAAGGAAATAGAAATCATGGAGGAAAACTTTAGTGTCGACATATTCCCCCTCCCTAGCTTGTACTCCATCCGTAGAGTATACTATTGTGGACAATCTAAAGTTGGTGCTTAGAAAATCTTTAACTTGTTGTGGTTGACTCATTTTGTAATGGAAGTATCATTTAATTACTCTAGTCGATATGTACCATTTTCATGCACAACCATTATTTTGTAAGACCCCTTCATTTGGGAAGAACTTTTCTATTCCTCCTCTTTTTGTATCAGAAATCATATACTAAGACCAAGTCATTTTCCTGAAATGGAGACTATAGGATCTTTTGATCAAAGTACTCCTACTTCATTTTCTTCTTATAGCTTACATATCCTTTGCTATTTCCCTCATTTCCTCTAGCAAATGAAGATGTACCATCCTTTCCTTTACCAAATCAATTTCATTCATCCTTTAATTTTTCATAACTCTCACAGTGGGAATATCAAACTCAATAGGAAAAACTGAATCAATGTCATAAGCCAACTGAAATGGGGAGTATCATGTTGTTGAATTTGATGTTGCTTTATATGCGCACAATGTTGTATAAATCTTTTTATCCTACTTATGTACCTACAAAGCTGCATCTTTTGCTAGGATTTGACACAATACATAATTTATTCACTCCACATGTCCATTTGTGCTTGGCTTGTAAGTTGTTGTCTTCTTGTGCTTAATAGAAAAAAAATTTACCATAGATTCTACCACCTCATTAATAGAGTGATTTCATTGATCTGTTACAATTTCTAATGGACAACCAAATCTGGGGACAATGTATTCATACATGAACCTTTCCACTTCATCCATGGAAGTTATTTTCAAGGTCCTAACTTAAACCCACTTGGTTAAATAATATGTGGCAACTACAATATACTTATTTTGGCATGGGGTAGTTGGAAGTGGACCTAAAATATATATTCCCTACTTTTCAAAGGGACCAGGTGGAATAATATGGCATAATGGAGTTGATGAAGTCTTGTGGTTCCCATGTGTTTGACAAATATCACATGTCTTACAATAATTATAAATATCTCTAAAAAGAGTGGGCCAGTGATAACTTGCATCCAATATCCTTCTCGTTGTAAGTTGTCCAGAGAAGTGTCCTCCACATGTACCATTGTGGAGTTCTTCTATTAGCTCCTTCCCTTGATCACGTCTAACTACCCTCTTGTATTTTTCATCAGGCCCTATCTGAAATAATAATCCATGTCAAATAAAAAATGGACGAGTGGATTGAGTAATATTCCTCTTAGTTTTTGCATTGGCAGCATCAGTAAAATTGAAATCATTCAAATAATTCCAAATATTTATGTATTCACTAGGGATTGTGTCAAATGACAACAATGTTGCATCTGGGAAATCATCATCATCACAAGATGAACATAAACCATCATAGGCTCAAGAGAGTGCATCTGCATTAACATGCTTCTTTCCTGACCTATCTATAATATCAAATTCAAATTCTTATAGTACAATTATCCATCTTGTTATCCTTCCTAATAGGTTATGCTTATTTACAATGTATTTTAGATCCTGATGATTTGTTACAACTATAAATTTCTGCCCTAGTAAATAATTTTTAAACTTCTTTACAAAAAAAATGATAGTCAAAGCCTCTTTTTCAGTTATAGTATAATTTACCTCAACACTGCTCATTTGTCTACTCCCAAAGTAAACTAGATGATCGTTTCCATTTTCATCCTTTTGGCTCAAAGTACTCCCTAGTGCTACATCTGAAGCATCAGTATACACAATGAATGGCTTGCTCCAGTCTGGATTCTTTAAAACAGGAGAAGATATCAAAGCTTCCTTTAATTGTTCAAAAGATTTATGTGTCTTCTTTCTTGGTTTATAAGTAACATTGTTCTTCAAGAATTAGGTTAGTGGTTGTGAAATCTTTGAGAAATTCTTGATAAACCTTCTATAGTAACCCACATGGCCTAAAAATGACCTCAACTTACTTCTATTTATAGGAAATGGTAAGTCTTTGATTTTTGAAATGTTATCAAGAGCGATACTAATACCGTCTCTAGATACAACATGCATTAACAAGACACCTTTAGATTATCCAAAGATACACTTTGTAGGGTTTAGTGAGGCTTGTGCTTCATCTAACCTTTGAAATCCCACCTCCATTTGGTGCAGGTGGTCCATTTTGCTACTATATATGCAAAAATTATCCAGGAATACTCTAATGAAACTTTTAATGTAGGGTTCAAACTCCCTATTCCTTAGGCGTTGGAATGTTATTAGAGCATTACACAACTCAAATGGCATAACTCTATAAGAGAACGTTTCCCAAGGAGTGGTGAACGTAGTTTTCATCTAATATTTCTCCACTATATGAACTTGGTTGTACCTATTATAGCCATATGCAAAACTATAGCACTCCTAGCCAGCTACTTCGTCCAATATATAGTTTGAGAATGGAAGAGGGTAATGATACTTCTTTGTTTCTTTATTTAGCTTCTTGTAATCAACAAAAATGTGTAGCTTCCCATTCCTGTTTTATTGAGATCACAATGGGAGAAACGCATTCTGAATTATCCACAGTAAATATAAATCCTACATCAAGCAACTTATATATTTTTTCTTTTACACTCTTGGAAAAAATAGGATTCATTTTATATAGTATTTACTTTATTGGTTTAGCACCATCTACCAACTCAATAGAATGTTCTACCTAACTTACTTGACAGAGTTCCTTGTAATCAAAAGTGAATAAGTGCATGTACTTTCGAAAGAGCTGGAGGTAGGATTTCTTCTCACTCTTTATCACAACATCACCAATATTTATCTTCTGGAGACGATTTTTAATTTCTTCCTCAGATAATTTTATGGGCTCATGAGTCGGTGAGATTGGAAAGATATCTATGACCAACACATCAACCTCACTTTTTTCATCTTTTGTGTCCACTTCACTAGTACTAGAGTAATCAGAGGACATCCAATTATCATTTTCATTACTTGAATCCACAGGTTCTACCTTATGATGTCAAGGGATCACATTTATCTTCACCCTCTCTCTGCCACATCCAACTATCGTGAAGTCTTCATTCCAGTATTTTCTTGCATGAACTCTCCTTGTCATGGCCTTCCCAACAACATTGGGTACGCAACAGTGCCATTCTTCATCACCTAGAATTCTACCACATATACAACACCCATGACAAATATTGTCACATCTTAAACATAACCTTCTAGTTTAGTTTTTCCCTTATTTAATGACCTTAACATAAGTTTCGAGGGGAGATTAATTTTTAAACCAAACATATTCATTACAAACTTGGTCATTATATTAACTACAACACCTTCATCTACTAAGACATCACGAATTGAAATACCATTATAGAATACCTCATCTTGCAGAGCATAGCATCTGCTTCTACTTCCAAAATAAGGACCTCAACCTCCTTCCTTCGTCAAGCATTGAGTCCACTTTGGAGCTCCCATCTCTTCTCAAAAGACATAGCAAGAAGTTGTCTGTATGTAATATGGTCCTTACCCCTATGAAATTAGAAAATCTTGCACACCCAACTTTCTTCTTCTATGTTTCTTACTAGTTTCTCATTTCATCTTCTTAATATTATTTCCATCTTGGTTATCTTTTTCTTTCTTTTTGTCACAAGCACATCTATTTCATTAATTATACTCATATCTACTACATCAAAAGAATTCATAGGTGTTTTTTCTTTATTATTATCTCTTGTACTAGATGTGGAAACTCTATCAAGACAATTATACTTATAATGACCTTTCTTATGACAACCATAACATACAACTTCAAATATATTTCTTTTTGGACCCCTATCTCCTTAGGAATTTTAGGAACTAAATTACTTTCCTTTAAGAAAATTAATAGTTAACTGGCCCATCTTCCTAAGGAGGTCTCCATACTCAGTGGAGGTATTAGAGAGAATATTTTCACTCACCAAATGTGGTTGTGGTGTCTAGACCAAAGGTGTTGGTGTAGGTTCTGCCTTAATAACAGATTCTTTAGCTCCTCTTCCATGTTTTTTTCTTACCTTCTAGCAATCTTCTTTACATGTTGGAGGTTTTTGGGCGGTCATACTTCACTCGTCTGATCTCTAGCTTCATTCCAAGAATGAAGTACTTACAGAGGATATTATCCACACCATTCATCAACCCATCTGTTAATCCTTCCTTCCAGATCTGGGCATCAAAATTTCTCCTTAACACCAGAAGATGAGCATGGTAATCTTTGATCTTATCATTCTCTCCTTGGGCTAGCTTTGTGATCTCGATCATGAGATTTGCATACCTTTTTTGTTCACCAAATTCTATAATAAAACTTTCATTTAATAAATCCCATGAGTTTTTAACATTATCACCTAGTGTTTCAAACCACCTAAGGGTTGAACCATCAAAAAAGGTAGGAAAAAATTTAGTCCATTGTTCCCTTCTTATGAGATAATTACAAATGCAAAATTGTTTAAATTATTGAATGAAAAAGGGAGCATCTTCATAGATTGGGCTAAAAAAATAGGAATCTTTCTCATTTTCAAAAGTAATCACGGTGAAATACCAACTCACAAGTACAATCAACAAGACTTATATGCACAAATAATTAGAATCACCATAATAGAAAGTGCCTTTACATTTTTATACAAAAAAATAGGAATGACCACAGTAAACTTACATTTACTATGGTAAAACTTGACTTACTCTGATAAATACTATTCACAATAAAAAGTGACTTTACTAGGGTAAATATTATTCATGGTAAAAAGTGAATTTGTTGTGGTAAATACTATGCACGGTAAAAAGTAAATTTACTATGGTAAACACTATGCATGAAAAAGTTTTTTACCATGGTAAATACTATGCATGGTAAAAAGTGAATTTACCACGGTAAATACTATGCACGGTAAAAAGTGAATTTACCACGGTAAATATTATGCACAGTAAAAAGTGAATTTACTGCGGTAAATATTATGCATGGTAAAACTAAGGGTATCCTCCAAATGATTTATAACTAAGTGGGAATATTTCTTCAAAAAATCCACCAACGAGGAATGGTCTCAGTAACATAACCAAAATTTCATCACCAATCTAGTACTATGATAATTCTCCACTAGAAACTTCTTGTGCTATGATTATTTAGTAATGCACGGCTTTTGGTTTGGTAGTATTAATCTGGAAAACACAATAATAGACATAATACAATAATACCATATACTATGATACAAAGGTATGATGACAAATCTGAAATACAAGTGTAAATTATATTATCAACATGAAATTATTGCAATCTCACCCATGAAGTACTCCGAGTGTTACCAACTCCACTCGCCTTACAACAATAACCATGGGAAAAACTTCACAATTACCCCTCTTATTAGCTTCCTTAACACACCTTCTAAATGATGGCTTCCTCAACACACTTTCTCATGCAATATTTCTCACTACTTCCTTCTATGCTAAATTAGAGGGATGGCCTCTCTATTTATAAAACATTTAGGCTTATCTACCCTATCTCTAAGAAATCTCTTTCGGCTAATCATATTCCATGCCTAAACTCTTACCTTTACATGTAGGCTTATATTTTGAGATAAGATATACCTTATCATCTCACATAGGTTCCACCTTTATAGATATTACACAAATTTAATATACAAAATATTTATGACATCACTCTTTGTCATTATTACAAATATAATATTTATAATTCTTAATCATGTAGACTCTATTGACTTTTGAACCTTTTAACATTACTCGAACCACTTACGACAAATATTTACTTTTTACCACAACATTCTTATTGTACTTTGACTGTTAACGCACTATACATTATTGGCGATGTCGTATTGGCAGCACCATTATCTTCTATCGGATGTTACTATTAATTATACTTAACAACACCCTATTCCTAATATATACATTAAGGATATAAAAATCATGGAGGAAAATTTTAGTGTCGATAGATACAACCCCCTAAGATGAATAGGCACCAACTCATCCACATGATGATGATGATCTCTAATTTTTTTCTACCACAACTGATGGAGATCTCTAATTCAACTCATACACACACCTTTAAAACCTCATTCCTTCAACTCGCTCTATCTTCTTCTTCTTGGACTTGTCTTAGCTCCAAACCCTTTTTCACATGCCCACTAACATTATTCAACCTATCACACACATCATCATCTCTGAAATCCTACAATAGAAGCACCTTCACACCCTTATGAAGGTCACACTTTTCCCTCTATGAGCACTAATTCAAAAATTAACTCAAAACACTACTTAAATATGTTCCCTTCCTTCAAACACAAGAGAGTTTGGTCCTTGATCATAATTTATACATAACATTCCAATGCATTCATCAAAATGGTCACATATGACCCATATAGGTCAGTTATGCCCAAAATCATTCATCTTGCACCAAGCATGCTCAAAACCCCATCACTATGATGAGTAAAATCCACAAACACAAAAACCATGATTATTCAAGCTCCCAAATTCATCACACATGTGTAATATGAAAAATAAGAATCATTCATGCTCGCACATCTTTTTGTACCAACCAAATAATTCATAACACAAGCCAAAAGGCTCAAATCCTTCACTAAAAAGGTGTTCCAACACCATGCCTTCACCTTTGGGCACCAATACCACCAAATATAAACTCAATTATGTCATGTAACCACTCAATGGAATCTTGAAGACCTGTACATCACATCTATCCATGTTAGATCATAGGAAACATTTTTCTTTCAAATGACTACTTTCCTCTTCTCCAAATCAAGCTGCCCAAAACGTAGTTTTACAAATCCAACTAGTTTGCACCCTTTTCCACTTTAAATACCTCAAAATGTGTTAACTAGGAACAAAATTCATCCCTCTTCACTCTCCATGACCAAAACATAATTTTATGGGTTCATGAGTCGATGTGACTGGAACGATATCCATGACCAAAACATCAACCTCACTTTCTTTTTCTGTGTCCACTTCACTGGTACTAGAGTAATCAAAGGATGTCCAATCATTAGTTTCATCACTTGAATCCACAGGTTCTACCTTATGATGTTGAGGGATCATGTATATCTTCACCCTCTCTCTGCCACATCTAAGTGTCATGAAGCCTTCATTCCAGTAGTTTCTTGCATGAACTCTCCTTAGCCATAGCCTTCATAACAACATTGGGTACACAACAGTACCATTCTTCATCACCTGGAAGTCTGCCACACATACAACACCTATGACAGATATTTCTACATTTGAAACAATATCTTCTGGTTTAGTTTTTCTCTTGTTTAATGACCTTAACACAAGTGTTGAGGGGCGATCAATTTTTAAACCCAACATATTCATTACAAACTCGGTCATTACATTAACTACAACACCTCCATCTACTAAGACATAATGAATTGAAATACCATTACATAATACCTCAGCTTATGGAGTGTAGGGATTCACCTCTGTTTCCAAAATAGAGACCTCAACCTTCTTTCTTCACCAAGCATTGAGTCTATTTCACACCTCCTGCCTCTTCTTAGAAGACAGCAAGAAGTTTACCATATGTAATATTTCCAGGCCTTTTGGATGGATTTTCTAAGGTGGAGTATGGTCATTGCCCCTGTGAAATCAAAAAATCTTACACAATCAACTTCTTTTTCTTATGTTTCTAACTAGTCTCTTATTTCATCTTCTTAGGATCATTTCCATCTTGGTTATCTTTTTTTCTTTCTTTTTGTTAGAAACACATTTGCTTCATTATTTATTCTCCTATCTACTGCATCAAAAGAATTCATAGGTGTTTTTCCTTTATCATTATCTCTTGTACCAGATGTAGAAACTTTATCTAAATAATTATACTTATAATGACCCTTTTTATGACAACCATAACATACAACTTCAAATATATTTCTTTTTGGACCTCTATCTCCTCCCTAGGAACTAAATTTCTTTCCTTGAAGAAGACTAATAGTTAACTGGTCCATCTTCCTAAGGAGATCTTCATACTCAATGGAAGTACTAGAGGGTGGATTTTTTCTCACCAATAGTGGTTTTGGTGTCTGGACCAAAGGTGTTAGTGTAAGCTTCGTCTTAATAACAACTTCTTTGGGCTCTTCTTCCAAGTTTTTTTCTTTCTTTCTTGCAATTTCTTTTGCTTATTCGAGGGTCGTTGGGCAGCCATACTTCACTCGTCGTCTGATCATTGGTTTCATCCCAAAAATGAAGTTCTTACAGAGGACATTATCCACGCCATTCATCAACTCATTTGTTAATCCTTCCTTCCTAATCTGGGCATCGAGTTTCCTCCTTAGCTCTAGAACACAAGAATGATAATCCCTTATCTTCTCCTTCTCTCCTTAGGCTAGCTTTGTGATCTTGATCATGAGGTCTACATATTTTTTTTGTTCAACAAATTCTTCAAGAAAAATTTCATTTAATAAATCCCATGATTTTTTAACATTATCACCTAGTGTTTCAAACCACTTAATGGTTCAACCATCCAAAAAGGTAGGAAAAAAATCAGTCTATTATTCCCTTCTTATTAGGTCATTACAAATATAAGATCGTTTAAATTCTTGAATGAAAGAGGGAGCATCTTCATTAGACTGGGTTAAAAAAATAAGAATCTTTCTCATTTCCAAAAGTAACCATAGTGAAATACCAACCCACAAGTACAATCAACAAGACTTGTGTGCACAAATAATTGGAGTCATCGTAATAGAAAGTGACTTTACACCTTTCTACAGCAAAATAGGAATGACCGCGGTAAACTTACATTTACTATGGTAAAACTTGACTTACTGCGGTAAAAATTGATTTTATTGTAGTAAACACTATTCACAATAAACAGTGAATTTACTGTGGCATATGTTATTCACAATAAACAATGAAGTTACTGTGGTAAATACTATTCAACATAAAAAGTGATTTTAACATTGTAACTACTATGTATGGTAAAAACAAGGTTACCCTCCAAATGATTTCTGACTAAGTAGGAATATCTCTCAAGAAAATCTACCAACGAGGAATAGTCCCAGCAACAGAACCAAAAAGTCAACACTAATCTAACACTCTGATAATATTTCACCGGGAACTCCTCGTACTATGATTATTTCAGTAATGCAAAACTTTTGGTTTTGTGGTAATAATCTGGAAACACAATAGCAAACATAACACAAAAATACTAAAGACTATGACATAAAATAATGATGACAAATCTGAAATACAACTGTAAAATATATTATTAACATGAAATTGTTACAATCTCACCCATGAATTACCCCAAGTATTACCAACTCCACTTGTTTTCTAACAATAGTTATGAGAAAAACTTCATAATTACTCATATTGATGGCTTCATTAACACACCTTCACAATGAATCTTTTATTCATAAATTAACTATTACAACTTTATTCTATGATAAATGAGAGGGGGTGGCCTCTTTATTTATAGAAATTTGGGCTTATCCACCCTATCTCTAAGATAGGATAGGAATTTTTTTTTGGTTAATCATAGTTCATGCCTAAACTTTACCTTTACATATAGGCTTATCTTTTAAAATAAGATGCACCTTATCATCTCACATGGGTTCCACCTTTTTATAATTTTTACAAATAAAATACACAAATATTTATGACATCACTCGTTTTCCTTATTACAAATATAATATTTATAATTCCTAATCATGTAGACCCTATTGGCTTTTGACCTTTTTAACATTATCTAGACCACTTACGACAAATATTTACTTTTATCCACAACATTCCTATTGTACTTTGACAGTTACCGTACTATACATTATTGGCGGCACTGTATTGGTAGCATTGTTATCTTATATCAGACGCCACTACTAATTATACTTAACAATATCCTACTCCTAATACATATATTAATGAAATAGAAATTATGGAAGAAAATTTTAGTGTCGACGGTCCCCCTCCTAAAAATGAGAAGAACTCGCCGGCTACTGGGCCCCAAACTGGCATATTATGTGAGATGTACCTTGATCATTAAATACCGAAGACTACAAACCATATTTTTTCTCGAGAAACCTTTTCCATTTGTCGCACTCACATTCTGTCACTTGGCACATTCTCACCATGCCACATCAGCATTATGTAACCTAGACTCAATTTTTGTTAGTTGGAGAGAAAATTCAATATCTTCTTCACACAGTGTTTATTTTTCTCCATTCAAATGGTATCGGAAATATCTCGACGAGATCTTTCATAAACAACCAGTTTTGGGAAATTTGGGGAACAACTAAACTATGAATATCCTTTAGATTACACCCCCCCCCATTGAAAAAATTTTGTACCACCAAAAATTTCCATTCTCATAAAATATTTGAATGTATATTTTCTTCATTTTTTGCCCTCCCCTTCTATTTTGTGAGGTATCATCTCTTTGTGCAAATTTTTAAGGGCTCAGGAGAAAAACATAATCAAAAGCATAATTTTAACTTCTCACCTTGATTTATTATCGCCAACGAATAATTTTAACTTCTCATCTTGATTTACTATCGCTAGCGGATATCTCTCTGCATGAGGTTGTCTCTCCCAACGGGAATTACAAAGTGGTATCTCCCAATAGGGTTGTCTCTTTCATTATAGATTTGTGTCTTTAAGTGTACCAACATGTATTTTATCTCTTAGTTTTCAGAATCTAGCTATCCCAAATTGGAAACTGTAACCAGGTGACGAAGAAGTTTCACAAACTCCCTCCTATCTTTTTCATTTGACCCTATGCATTCATAATGTCTTCATTGTTTGATAGCAGTTTTCTATTATCCACTGCACTACTAGAGGCTAGAAAGGATTCTTATATTCTCCTTTTACTATTTTCATGATAAACTTCTAGCATGAAAATTTAAAATTTTGGTCATGACAACCAAGCCCCCACTTGAAAATTTCCTTTCCAGATTATTATAAACCCTTCCTCTACCCAGTCTATCCACAATGTCATCCTCATTCTGGCTAAGAGGAATGTGTTAACATAATTTTCAAGTTTGATTCATGTGAAGGGAAGTATACATGGTTGGATTGAGGAAGTTACTGAGGTTCAAGGTAGAACAACTTTGCCCCGAAGGCATGAAAAGGGCTCTTTTTAGCCATTTTGTATCTAAACAATATCCTCTGGAAGATAATATGTAAAATCCCCTTCTTCGGGATCAATAGAAATTAGGCAAACAACAAACTTCCGATCACTATATTCTCCTAAATGCAAACAAAATATAAATCACTGCATCTATGGAAGCCATTGGAACACTTATACAATTTGATCTCATGTGAAATAGATGATAAAGAATGCATACAAATCAACAAACCATAGTATAACATGAAATTGCTAATTTTAGCAGCTCACTTCACACTCCCAAACCATACCGTTTCACTCCAACTAAGATTGATGTAGTTACCAAATGAAGATTAATTAGTTCGCTGGGCATATAGCCCTCCAAACATACATAAAAATATCAAATGCTCACTCCAAAGAAGTCACTGTTATAAAGGATGGATCAGAAATCAATTTAGATGAAGTTTAGTTTGCTAAACACTTGGAGTTAATATCCAAACTTGCCAAAACCAGTCACTGAAGTGGAAGAAACAATACTCAACAGCTAGCTAACATACTACATTTAAATTGAACCACATATATATAAGAGAAGTCGTTGTTATAGAGAAACCATAAACCCTACAATTCCATGCATTAAAATAATTAAAACTCACTCTGACTAGGTCGCTGATTTCGAGGGAAGAAACAGTAGTATAGACCATACACATTTAATTAAAGTCGCCAAGTTTGGCACCAACTTGTTTTACAAGGAACTGCTTTAGCAAGGGCACCAAGTATGCATGGATCTTGGTCGTTTCACTTAGAAAAATCACCTGAATCAATTTACACACATAACCAAGCGAACCGTTGCCATAGTGGACATGAAATTATATTAAATGTTGGTCACTCCACACTTAGAATTGCATACAAACAACTTTATAAATATAATAAATGGAATTGATAGAATAGGAAACCAATACACCAAGGTTGATTTACCAAAAGTACTCCAAAAACTCTTATTTTTTTATCACAACCAGCTGCTATAGTGATTTCGTTACAGTAGAAAAAGGCAAATTTCTAAAAGAACTTGCTAAAACCAAAAGCATAGATCTCACTTGAGTTTGCACAAATAAGTTCTTCAATTTGATTCTCCAAATCAGCTTCAATGCAAATAGATCCTTCAACAATGGAAAAGAGAGAACAAGAGTATCACATTAGGGCATAAATCCCTTCTCCAAGCATGGAGCCAAAATTGAAATCATCATAGCATAATAATAATAGTGATCTTAGCACTCCTTTTATAAGAAAGGAGGCACAAAATTCAAAATCCCTAGGAGATGGAAATTATTAAATAAAAGCAGTTTATTTCCCCTAGGTGTGGCATCCCCTTTTTAAAGGGTGATTTTATCAATAAAAGCCACCTAAATATTTATTTAATTAATTCCCCATTTAATTTTTATATTTTGGGAATTAAATTAAATAATCTTCATAATTAAATAATTAAATAATTATTGCTCCATGCAATAATATTTAATTATTTAATAACAATGTTCCCCTTGCACATCCCAAAGCCCACGAGAAAATATAGGCTAAGGGTCTTCAGAAATGGGGACATTACAGTCCTCCCCTCTCAGAAATTACTTTCCCTCAAGCAATAGCAAGCTTGTATGCAACATGTACCATGAAGGAGACGTGAGGTGGTGACTCCAAAGTCTCAAACCAGTTTCGTTCAAATCGCCAAGCATTGGGAAGAACCTATTTGCTTCCCCTGTGACAATACAAGTATGCATGTGATCAAGTCCATATTAGTACCTCCAAGTGGTTATGTCCTCATCATAAAGTGTGGGGCCAAGAGTAGAATGATTTTGGCTAAGCTCCCTCATGACCCATTCAATGATACCTTCGTGAAAAATGAAAGACAACAAGTGCTTCTCATGCATCTTTATTCCTGCACATGAAACAAATGTGTTAGAAAAACTAGTGTTGAAAAACACTTTTCTAGTGTGCCTCCATGATGTGAATGTCCCATGAGTCTCCTCCATGTATGGGCTACCCCAAAATGATGCTAAGCTGCCCCAACTACTGCTGTAATGATGCATATATGTAGACCATAAAATTTGAAAGTATATGTCAAGTAATAGCTCATCATAGGCTGCAAATGAAGAATCCTTCTTTCCACCAATAAGTCCCTTTTGATTTTCTCCTTTAGGGGCTGCAAGATATCTCCTCTTTTGATTATTAGTCAACATGTAGTATCCCCCATTGAATACTACCTTTCTTAGGAATCCCTCTCTAAGATCATACACACAAATGAAGGATTGATAATACTTATGAAATGAAGAATGTGTAGGAGCTAAAAGTATAGAATCAATATTACCATAAAGAAACCTCATACCAACTATTTCCTTCTCTTTCCAAACCTTTGTGGAAGTCCCCAAGATTATGCTCATATAATCAACAATTGTAAAGTTTTTCCAACAACTGTCCTTCACCCAATTTACACTTGGAATGTTACCAATAAATCCCAACTCAAAATTGATGGTATGAAACTTGCATAACTGAAAATTATTACCTTCCAAATCTACCTTTGCATCATTTCCCACCATATCCTCTTTGTCATGGAGATGTGAGATTGAGCTCAAGTACCCCAGGTGTCCACATTGAGTGCACAAACTCGGCCATTAATGGAAGAGTGCAAATTTGAAAATGCTTTCAAGAGAATGCACCTTCATACACATGCTTGTCAAATGAACCATGAAACATATGAAAGTGGAAGATTGTTACCCTATCATGTGTAATTTCTAGCAACCAACCTTTTTCCCATGCAAATTCAATTTTCTCTTCACATGAATTGACCCCAATAATGCTATAAAAACTGAATTGAGTAGAAACAAATTCAAGTAGCTTACCATAACTTGGAATCATGCACTTGCTGCCTTTACCTTTGTTTGAACTGAAATCTAGAAGGTGTTGGCCTTTTATCTTAGAATCAAGATATCCCAAATGCAATCCAATACCCATGCCCTCCAAAAATATATCTAAGATTGCACTTATGTTCTGAACATTAGTCATAATGATCGCAAAATCAGAATTGACACCTTGTTTACAACGTAGGAAATCACCTAGGTTCCATGCCTTAGGGTTCCCATGGAGAGGGTTTCGGACCAAGGAATCTCTTTTACCAATTTTTGTCTATCTTCATTCTTATTGTGTACGTCATTGTTTCTCACATGAAAACAATTCTGAAATGGAAAGACATACAACAACAAACTTAGCACACTTGTATGCTTCTCAGGTGTAGCTAATCTGAAATGCACAAGTGGAAAACCACTATCCTCCTATGGTGCTGCACCCACAAAACTTGTCTTTTCAATGTACAGATCTGAATCTTTATGTTCTTCTTTTCATAGGCTATTTTCCGTGAAAAGTTGTGAATCAATCCATCCTTCCTCCTCTTAGCTCTTCCTCCATGATTCCTTTTTCTGTTACTTCACTATGCATACAAACATTAGAAGACAAAGAAAAATTTTCAATCAACAAAGAACCTTTATCTTTCTTATTCCCATCCAGTGGTTCTTCTTCCTTCACTTCCTCTTCTTCCTGCCCTAAAGGTTTGGCATGGAAGGTTCTTGTGGGAGGAAATGCGGGTGACTCCACCTTTCCATTAGCTTCTTGGATAAGCTCATCAAAGAACACATCAACTAGAGTTATTCTTCTTCTTGATCCACTTCTTCTCCTTCTTAAGTCACAAAATCCATTGAGAGATAAGAGAGCTTGGGCCTCTCGACTTAGTGCCTGATATTCTTTGCAATAAGTATCAAATTCATGCTTGAGTCATTCCTTCCATTTGCCATCACTAGCAAGCCCCATGATCTAATCTCTGCAAGCAACACCCACAAGGAGTAGAGGAAAGTGGCTCTGATACCACTATAAAATCCCCTTCTTCGGGATCAATAGAAATTAGGCAAACAACCAACTTCTGATCACTATATTCTCCTAAATGCAAACAAAATATAAATCACTGCATCTATGGAAGCCATTGGAACACTTATACAATCTGATCATATGTATGATCTGATGTAAGATAGATGATAAAGAATGCATACTATGTTCAATGAAAGATTTTGTAAAGAGTTATGGATAGGGGGCAAAACCCCAAAGCTTTGTGCAAAGTCCCTCAATGGACCATCAGATAAGAAATGAGCAAGGAAACCTACTTTGCATGTATTCAAACTTGAAATAAACAAGAAATGTAACAAAATAGCATTTAACCTCTATTCTTTGAAAGCTTGAAATAATGAACCTAAGAGGATCTAAGCAATCAGTTTTGTTGTTTTACTCCATGAGGGTGAATGAATCTCACTAAATGGCTACATGGCCAAGTTTAGCTATTCCATTACTAACCTAACATGGGTGCAAGATGAAGCTATTTTAATGGTGGATGACCCAAGATCAAATGCCTTATTAGCTTGGCTAATGCAAATGAGCTCTTAAGCTTTCTTAGGCTTGTTTTGGCTTTAGCTTATGTAAAGTTGTGTGTAAAGTTGTAGGTTGAATGGGTAGGCTTAGCCTTGTATTTATAGTTTTTGGTTTGGAAGAATTTAGAATTTGGGTGCATGTGGGACTAAATCTCAAAAAGCACTTTAGGATTAGATTAGGATAAACATGCTTTAGGCTTAGTTAAGATTTGGTTTAGGCTAGTTAACTAGGGTTTAGGCTAGTTAAACTTGATTAGCAAGTGATTAGAGACTCATTGAGAGTTGGGAGGGGTCTGGATAACCAATTGTGACTGATAGATAGCCTACGAAGCCAATAGAAGTGGTCTAGAGAGAACTAGGGAGGTTCTGAATGGTTGAAAGGAGGAATGTTTAGCTAATAAGAGAGATATTAGCCAAACAAGTTGATTATAGGAGGAATGTGACCGAGAAGGTGTCGTGAATGGGCATCCGAGAATGGAGCGAAGAAGGGTTGATTAACGAAGTGTCGTCAATCAGTTGAATGGGAGGAAATGCTAAGTGTAAGCATATTTTAGGTGTCTACATTTTCCCCTCTTTGAGGTGGCGTAAGTGACGTCACTTCAAAGAAAGTAGACAAGCATAAACAAGTAGAAAATTTTGAAGGGATAGAAGAAAAATGAGTAGAATGGAGGATGCCCCCTTGATTGTCGATGGGGTGATGAAAGAGGTTGATCGACGATCGAAAAGATGACAAGAAAGAGAACAAAAGAAAGAATAGTGTGGAGAAGAAAGGGGATATAGAAGAAAAAGGAGTATGAGGAAGAGGGAATGAGCTAACATCCATCCAGTGCCTTTTAAACAACTTTATTTTTCATCATATTGCTAAGGATCTTCATCATCGGTCCTTATTAAAAAGAATGAACAAAAGTGTAGTATGACATGAAAAGCCATATACGAACAAATGTCCATTGCTAAAAACACTAACTCCATGCAACATACAAAATGCAATGCAATACGAGAAAGTAAAAGATGCCTAACTCCATGCAACATACATAATGCAATGCAATACGAGAAAGTAAACAAGCTAAACTAACAGAGAAACAAGATGTAATGTTTTTGTTATCAAGCTTCAGTTCCGACCTGTGTGAATTAATGATAAGGGTTACGATGGTGCCCCAAGCAAGGATACATGCAAGGGGAATAATGGAGGACACTTCTGTCCTATGAAAAAGTAATGTGCACTACGAAACAGTACCAGGCAACTCATTGTGCCCTAGAGTACAGACGAAGTAAGCAGCCTAGCTTTTGTTGATGGAGGTAGATCAAGATGATCCGCAAGTCACACACATGAATAGGTGAGAACCAAAGAGAAACATTTTGTAGGATGATTTATATTGTTTTTGATGTTTTCTGAAACATATTTGAATGTTTTTTTAATTTTTCTAACATATTTGAATGTTTTTTATTGATTTTGAAAGTTTTCTGAAACTATGTACAGGAAGATGAGGAAGCGTGGATGCCCCTAGTGATAGATGGGATGTACAAGGGCATAAGGCCACGTGCGTACGAGAAAGGTGAAGATGCAAAAATTCCCTAGTGATTAGGTGGGAGTATTCAAAGGCAAACTCTTCAAGGTAGAAGTGGGACCCAAGGCCATTATGGATAGGTTCAACATGATGATGAACGTAAACCAATGAAGTGCTGGGAAGAAGCAAGGATGCCCCCAGTGTAAGTTGGCCTAAAAGCACATGATAGAAAGGAAGGAGAAGATTGTTTTGTGAAAGGGGACAAAGGTGTCTGAAAACATGGTAAAAAAGTAATCTTATACACATGGATGTTCTGAATGAAGTAGAAGAACGATGTGAATGATATGAATGTAGCTTAGAAGCCTCACAATGAAGAAGTGATTAGCCAAAGGCACAAATCGTGAGACGAGATATGGACTAGAGTAAGAGTCTGAACAAGGTCCAAAAAAAAAAGACACTTGGTAACATACTAATCTTGTTTACTCATAGAGATCCAGTGTGTGCACGTGGAATTTATTACCTCTTGAAGGGAAGATTTAATAGACAACAAGTGAAAATACCCTAGCCAATGTGTAGGAATGATTGATTTTGATAGGTGATTTTTGTGAATGAAGGGTGGAAGGATAGCCGTACATTGCTCCACTGCCAGCCAGGTGTCCATAGCCCTGACGGAGATGCATTTGATTCTAATCACAACATTGCTCTACTGCCAGTCAGGCATCCATAGCCCCGATAGAGATTATTGGAAATACCCCAAGAGAGAGTTATATATCAATTTGCTTTTTCTTTTAGCTTTTAGCTTTTGATTTTTGATTGATTTTGATTCTTTTTGCTTTTTGAAAACTTATTTCAGCTCTCTTGTTTGACAAGGGCTTAAGAACCACAGATGACTTGATGGAAGGAGGTGGAAGTGATTATGATGATGACATTAGCTAGTGTCAACAAATATGTCCAAAATTCTTCGCAACAATTTTATTAGATGTTGAATGTGATAGGATCTCTAAGAGGTCAGTCATTCTTTAATTTACCAAGGTGATAAAAGACCAGGGTCAAATAGATACCATAGAGATAAATGTCATAAAATGTGTGTGAAAAGGCTAACCAAAATATCACTGAAGGGATGAAAATGGTAGGAAGACTTGCAGAGGAATGAAAAGGAAGGGAAGAAATAACATCCATGTGTACGCAATACCTGATTGCAATGTTTGATCTTTGTACCTTTGATTTTTCTTGTGTTTTCTCAATGTTTTTGTATTTTTGAATTGTTTTTTATTTTTAGCTTTTTGATAGTTTTTGGAAAGGTGGGACCAACAAAGTCACTCTACATGATAAGATCCAACAACGATGTCTGTGACTTCCTTGATAAGGGAGACTAGGCGTGTTTTTTTATCAAGCATAATATTTTCTCTGATCTCAATGATCGAGGTGAGCTCATACTCAACAAATGATTGTGATTTATCTTGAAACATGGATTTCATATGCGGGATCTTGAGTTCCCTATCCAGAGGTTTATGCACTTTGTGCCATACTTGATGGTTATGTTGATGTGCATTCTTGAATCATGCTTGATTTATAATTTTGAGATTGTTCAAGTTGTTGGGGGCTTTCAAGCTCTTGGAAGTTTTGATCTGAGCTTGATAATGAACCTGTTTGGGTTTCTTATAAGCTGACATGTGACTTTTTTGATCCCGAGAAGGAGAAGAAATCGAACGTTGATGTTTAGAACTGATGTGAGAAATGACCATGGGCTTGCCACAACCATTGATAGAAGAAATATGTGATGAATGAAAAGGATACGGTCCAAGAATTGAAGAGGATGGGCTACCAGGAGGTGAGCCACTGATAGAAGATGACGAAGGGCTGCTAGAATATGGCCCTAAGATGGAATAAATTGGGCTACGAGGATATGGCCCAAGAATAGAAGATGATGAGCTACCCCAAGGTGACCCATATATGAAAGATAATGGAGGGATACTAGGACGTGGCCCAAGAATAGAAGAAGATGATGAGGGACTACTCGAAAGGGGTCCCATAGATAGAAGAGGATGAAGGGCTACTAGGATGTGGCCCAAGAATAGAAGGTAATGGGCTACCAAGAGGTGACCCACAAGTATAAAAAGGAGGCCTACACAAGTATAGAAGGACATGGCCCAGCAAGATAGAAAATGGAGAAGGGGGTGGCCCCAAGATGGGATGATGGGTTACTCAGCGGTGACCCAAGGAAGATTTTGATTAAGGAATGATGATAGATAAGGAATGATTGGGTAATGAGAAGATAGGCCATGGCTCAATGCCAGACCCCGACATCTCATCATGATTAGAATAAGGTGAAGATGGAATAACAGAAGAAGAATCAAGTTCCATGACTTTAGGATCTTCCTTTATGTTTTGTCTAAAAGGATCAACTTCTTTTCCCCAATACGTGAGCGTATCAAGTTCTAGAAAGAATCCTTGTTTGTAATCCTCTAAAGGGATATCATCATGTAGTCTAATTGTTTCTTCATTCTGAGAGAAATCAATCAGTAGAGGTTGTTTTTCTTTAGTCATAGAAGGTTGAATAGAAGAAATAGGTTTGATAAGGAGGGAAGATTGATTGATAGAAGAAGATGACTCAAGAGAGGAAGTAGGATTGGTGGTAGGCATCTCATGAATGGACGATTTGGATTTGGACCTATGTCGTTTTTCTAGAAGACAATGTAATGTAGGTTAGAAAGTAGGATCACATAGCCATTCATTAAGTTGCGATGTAGGAGTCAAATTAGATGATTGACTAGAGGGAATCCGAGTCGTGGAACTCTTCGACGAAGGAAGAGGTCGTTGAGACAACTGATGAAGGAGGTCCTGTGAAGAAAGGGAGGACCGTGACTCAAGAACCAAATTAGATGTTTGATCGATGGAACTTGGAGTCACATGAGTCTTCAAAGGAGGAAGACGTCATTGAGGTGATTTGGAATAAAGGTCCTACAAAGGAAGGGAGGACCGTGATTCAAGATTTGATCTAGGGGTATCCGAACAATAGTTGGGATCCGAGTCTTCAAAAGAAGAGTGGGATCCGAATGGTAGTTTGGATCTGAATCAGAAGAAGAAGAGTGGGGGGAACCTGAATAATAATTTGGATCAGAAGCATCCAAACCATACCACCGACTATGAGCTGAAGGTGGGGAACAGGGTACCCGAGTGGGCCCTCTAGCATGAAGAACCAAATGAGGTTTAGTTATAATGGGAATATTTTGATTTGAATTGCTAAACCTAGGTTCCGTATTGTTGTAAATGTGAGAAACCACGCGATAGTCAGTCATTGTTGGCGTTGTTTAAACACAAATGCCTAGACCTAGATAGTGGGATGGAACTCCTTCAAAGGGAAGGAAGTTACATGTCAATTCAGGGAAGCATAATGGAAACCAACTAGACATTTTGGTAAGTATGGATATGCGTGCGTGATTTTTTGAAGAAGCTCTAACGAAAATAGACATCATGATGACGCAATCTCAATGAGATAAAAAAGGATTGTCCTAGAAAACAATTTTTTCAAATGAATGATCATAAGGAACAATCATGCAAGGGTAAAAACACAAATCCAATCAACAAGGAAATACACCCTATACAAATGCGTGTGCAAAGTGATAGTTCCAAAGAAAACAAATTGTCAATATTTACGTCAAGTTCAAAATGAATAATCACAAGGGTGGAAACAATCATGCAAGTGTGAAACAGGATTACAAATGTAAACCAATAACAACAATTGGAAATATCAAGCTTCACTATGTGCAAAGTGCGTAAGTGACAAAGGACAATGTTTGAAGAAAACCTAATTCAAGGTATACTAAGGATGTGTTAAAATGTGTGCAGCGTAACACCACAATGCGAATACTTAGATCACGTTTACAAAAAACACGACATAAGTATCTTAATTGTGTCAAGATAATGCAAACAAGATAACACATCAAAGGGAGATCAAATGATGAATCAATCCAAACTATGATGATGATCTTGAAATCAAGATCAAGTGGCCATCAAAGATATAAGGACGCATCCACACACTTTAGATGTTTAACAACTCAGCCGCAAACATGGATGAGCATAAATGAACAAAAAAGTGGTGAACATTATCTATGACAACACTCCCGAAAGATGCCTTCTGTTGCCCCAATTGGGCAACAAGAATGCAAAGGTGTAGATCAAAAGATGGAAATGAACGAAGCGTCACTTGGGCAGAGCTTCGCCTCGTCCGAAGGCGAGAAAGAAGCTAAGCTAAGTGAAACGTCATCTAATTTCCGTGATGAAAGGCACTTAGATCCAACTTAAGTGGATTCTTTGCCTTGTTCAAAAAACAAGGTTCTGAATCCAAACAAGTTATCACTTCATGATGGCCAAGACGCGACAAAGGACTAGTAAAGTGGGCTCCTTGACAAAATGGCTTCCCTAACAAGTTCTCTCAACTAGGTGTTACAAAGTTGTCTAAGAGCGAGGCACGATTTACCCAAAAAGTCGCAATGACTAGTTTGGGAGTATCTCAGCTTTGTCCCCCTTCAAGTACAGTGGGTAATGAATGCATCCATTATGTACTCTTACTAGGGTCGCGATACGGACAACTTGTAACTCTATCTCACAAGGAAAACTAATCAAGTGGGTAAGCGGAGCGCTTCCTGTTTCATCCACGAGGTTACACAGTGGTGGACTACTTTAGGGTTCCTGGAACCACCCCCATTGTTATAGCTTAAGGCGTTATGCCAAAGGGGTTATGTTCCAGTTGAGCGGATAGGGACATACCCTTTTCCAAAACCTGCAATACAGTGTTTTGAATATGGTTTGTATTTTATCTTGTTTAGCTTAATGTGGTTTCAAGTAGCACAACATTTGGCAACCTGCAAGAAACATGTGTATTAGCGGGTTTGTGTTGTTTGGTTTTTAACGTCTTTCTTTGACATGCGATTTTGGTCCTGTAGACAACAAGTTTTAGTAATTTTTCAAAATGTCATATAAAGGAGATAAGATGTTGTTTTTGCTTTCCCAGATTCCTAAGATGCAAAAAGGCATATGAAGGAAGATCATACTCAAATTTGTAAAAAATGGAAAACCCCTAAGTATCACATGAAAATGACTTTTACTAACCAACTTTGAAATAAAACAAGTGTTTTTGACAAATTTGATATGAAAGTTGTAAAGCGTTTCTGATCTCCAAGATCACCTAGAAAGGCGCGAGGAGAGAGCATACACACTTCACAAATAAAGACGCAAATGTTTTTTATTAAGTTAGTCTAAAAAATTTAATGCAAAGGAAACCTCTAAACCACTGTTAGAATCATGCAAGAGTTAGAAAACCAAGAAAATTGAAAAAATTCTAGAAATCCAATTTTTACACTTTTTTAGTTTTAAAAATTTGCATTTTTGGATCTCCAGGGTAAAGTTTTGTAAATAGAAATATTATTGAAGGTATCTAATTTTTGGATAGACACCTCACAAAGCCTATACTTCGACACTTTCAATGCATCCCCAACTTTGAATACGGGTTAACAAGTCAAAAGTATATGATCAAAACTGTAGTCTAAAAAATAAAATGTAAATCCGGACTACACAGAGACACCTGCGTAAATGACACCTACGCACCCCAACCAATGGATACGTGCCCAAGTAGATAGGTACGCAGGAAAGGTCAAAAAATGTAAAGTCAACAGAGTGGAACAGGACACCTGCGCGCCCAGTGTGACACATACACGCCCCAACCAACAGACATGCGCCCTAGCAAAAAAATAGAATTTTCAAATTTTCACACAGTCAAGCCATTTACGTGTACACAGCCAGAGAGGCGGGTACACATCCCAGATGATGGAGACATGTGCACGTCCCTGTAGAGACAAAAATTTACTAAAAAAATTTTACACAGTTGAGCGCCTGACACATATTCGGCCAGAGAGGCAGATACGCGTGCTAGATGACGGAGATGCTTGTGCATCCCTGTAGAGAGAAAATCTGCAAATGATGAGGACCTCCTGATAGGTACGCACCTGATCTGATGGGTACGCTGGGTTTTTAACGTGTATGCACTCCTTGTTTGACACCTATGTGCACCCTATGGAAAACCTACAAAAAACACGGATTTTCAAATTTTCAAGAGCAAACAGGTTAGTTGTTAGTCAAAGTGTCCTATTTCTATATCAAACCCACAAAATGTATATAAATGAAGGTCATTTACCTAGGGTTAGAAATAAAAATGAGGAAATAACAAGTGATTTAAGCAAAAAAACTTGAAAATAAGCTTTGAAAAACCTAAAAGACCTCCATTAATGGAGGGTGGACATAAGTGTCCCACCAGGCGTGCCAAATGTGTTCAATGAAAGATTTTGCAAAGAGCTATGGATATGGGGCAAAACCCCAAAGCTTTGTGCAAAGTCCCTCAATGGACCATCAGATAAGAAATGAGCAAGGAAACCTACTTTGCATGTATTCAAACTTGAAATAAACAAGAAATGTAACAAAATAGCATTTAACCTCTATTCTTTGAAAGCTTGAAATAATGAACCTAAGAGGATCTAAGCAATCAATTTTGTTGTTTTACTCCATAAGGGTGAATGAATCTCACTAAATGGCTACATGGCCAAGTTTAGCTATTCCATTACTAACCTAACATGGGTGCAAGATGAAGCTATTTTAATGGTGGATGACCCAAGATCAAATGCCTTATTAGCTTGGCTAATGCAAATGAGCTCTTAAGCTTTCTTAGGCTTGTTTTGGCTTTAGCTTATGTAAAGTTGTGTGTAAAGTTGTAGGTTGAATGGGTAGGCTTAGCCTTGTATTTATAGTTTTTGGTTTGGAAGAATTTGGAATTTGGGTGCATGTGGGACTAAAGCTCAAAAAGTACTTTTAGATTAGATTAGGATAAACATGTTTTAGGCTTAGTTAAGCTTGGTTTTAGCTAGTTAACTAGGGTTTAGCCTAGTCAAACTTGATTAGCAAGTGATTATAAACTCATTGAGAGTTGGGAGGGGTCTGGATAACCAATTGTGACTGATAGATAGCCTACGAAGCCAATAAAAGTGGTCTAGAGAGAACTAGGAAGTTCTGAATGGTTGAAAGGAGGAATGTTTAGCTAATAAGAGAGATATTAGCCAAACAAGCTGATTATAGGAGAAATGTGACCGAAAGAGTGTCGTGAATGGGCATCCGAGAATGGAATGAAGAAGGGTGAATTAACGAAGTGTTGTCAATCGGTTGAATGGGAGAAAATGCTAAGTGTAAGGATATTTTAGGTGTCTACGCATACAAATCAACAAACCATAGTATAACATGAAATTACTAGTTTTAGCATCTCACTTCACACTCCCAAACCATATCGTTTCACTCCAACTGAGATCGATGTAGCTACCAAATGAAGATTAATTAGTTCGCTGGGCATATAGACCTCCAAACATACATCAAAATATCAAATGCTCACTCCAAAGAAGTTGTTATAAAGGATGGATCAGCAATCAGTTTAGATGAAGTTTAATTTGCTAAAAACCTAGAGTTAATATCCAATCTTGCCAAAACCAGTCGCTAAAATGGAAGAAACAATACCCAACAGCCAGCTCAACATACTACATTTAAATCGACCCACATATATATAAGAGAATTCAGTGTTATAGAGAAACCATAAACCCTACAATTCCATGCATTAAAATAATTAAAACTCACTCTGACTGGGTCACTGATTTTGAGGGAAGAAATAGTATTATAGGCCATACACATTCAATTGAATTCGCTAGGTTTGGTGCCAATTTTTTTACAAGGAACTACTTTAGCAAGGGCACCAAGTATGCATGGATCTTGGTCATTTCACTTAGAAAAATAACCCATATCAGTGCACACACATAACCAAGCAAATCGCTGCCATAGTGCACATGGTCACTCCACACTTAGAATTACATACAAACAGCTTTACAAATATAATGAATGGAATCGTTGGAATAGGAAACCAATACACCAAGGTTGATTTACCAAAAGTACTCTAAAAACTCTTATTTTTTTATCACAACCAGCTGCTATAGTGACATCGCTACAATAGAAAAAGGTAGATTTCTAAAATACCTTGCTAAAACCAAAAGCATAGATCTCACTTGAGTTTGCACAAATAAGTTCTTCAATTTGATTCTCCAAATCAGCTTCAATGCAAATAGATCCTTCAACAATGGAAGAGAGAGAACAAGAGTATCACATTAGGGCATACATCCCTTCTCCAAGAATGGAGCCAAAATCGAAATCATCATAGCATAATAATAATAGTGATCTTAGCACTCCTTTTATAAGCAAGGAGGCACAAAATTCAAAATCCCTAGGAGATGGAAATTATTAAATAAAAGTAGTTTATTTCTCCTAGGTGTGGCGTCCCCTTTTTAAAGGGTGATTTTATCAATAAAAGTCACCTAAATATTTATTTAATTAATTCCCCATTTAATTTTTATATTTTGGGAATTGAATTAAATAATCTTCATAATTAAATAATTATTGCTCCAAGCATTAATATTTAATTATTTAATAAAAACGTTCCCCTTGCACATCCCGAACCCCACGGGGAAATATAGGCTAAGGGTTTTCAGAAATGGGGACATTACATAATATCAAGGGAACAACCCATCAGGAGGTTGTAAATAGAATTATTGAATACACCCAAGGAAATTTGAATGACTTCTACAGAGCCACATGATGTTGGGAATCAACCAAGCAAAACAAGGTCATTGCGGATGCAGGGAATGCCATGCCTCAACGAAAAAAGTAGACTTGTCGTGAAGGTTTTGGGAGCTCTAGGAGGAGTTGGAAGCTAAAAATAGGCAATAGAAATCTATTGGAATTCTTCACATGGTGGACACATCAATTTTTGCACAAGACTTTAAGATATTTTACGATAACCTGAATCACTACAGTTGCCCCTTTAAGCCTAAAGAGTGACTTGGCATAAAATTTTAATTGCATGAATAATTATCTCTTGTAAATGGTTGGAATGGTCTCAACAAGTGTTTTGGAGTCAAAATCATATAAGTATTGTCCCCTAAATTACATGTCACGCTCCTAGGCCAAAAAAATCACTTTGGGTGTTCTAATTTTGAGTTGGGATGATGACATCAGCAAATGAAATAAGCTTGAGCACACTTTTGGAGTTTGAGTGTCCCTTATCCCTTTTCCATTGGTACAAGGGGACATGAGGAAAAATAAATTGCCCCCCCCTATGAATTGACATTTTTCGTCACTTAAGTGACAACTTATGTTGTTAGCAAAGTTACAAGTGTTTTCCTTACTCAAATATGGCCCTTTTCTGCGTGTTGAGCTAACTCTTAGTGAATTTTTGGATCTTGTGTGTCCTTGGGTGCAAGGGGACATGAGTGAAAATAAAGTGTGCTCCCCCATTGTTTTCAACTTCTTTGTCAATTAAAGTGACAGCCTTAGTGCTACGGAAGTGGAAAATGAGCAAAATTGTCCCCAAGTCAAAATTGTCTCCCCTTTTCATGTTGCATGCACCCATGGCATATTTTTGAGTTTTTGTTGTCCCTTTTCATTTTCCCAACATCCAAGGGGATAAGAGGTAAGGGAAAATGTGCTCCTACCTCTCTTATTCAGCCCATGTTCACATGCAAGACCTTCTTGTAGTTCCCAAGAGCTTGTTTTTGAAACCTCTCATCTCACCATCATGCCACTACATGTCATGATCTAGTGCAAAGAGAATTTTGGTTTCCCTCTTGTCCCTTTTCCCCTCTTAACCCTTTTTTTTTAGGGTGCAACCTTACTTCAACCTCCATCTGACCTCAATTGAGGTTGTTGGGTTGAAATTGAGTTAGAGTCCACAAGTACAATGAAATAGATTTGCAAGTAAAACACATAGAATATTTTCATGTTTGAATTCTCTAAATTTTCCCCCCAACTCCATTTTTTCACAAACATGTTGCTGAATTTTTCTTGGAACCTCAATCTTGAAAACCATTTTTTCTCATAACTCTATAAGTGTGCACCTGATCTCTGTGAAAATTCAAAAGTCCATTCCTCTTAAAAATGCCTTTGCATTGACTATAAACTTGTTATCGTTGATGCTCTATATAATTTGTAGTAGTTATAATACATTTGTAGCCCCTATACCTATCTTTTCATATCTATAGAGTTCTGACGATTAAATATCTCTCAAAATTGGACCAAAAGATCCGAAGACAAAACCTAAACTTTTGGGGCCGATTTTGTACCATTCTGACACCTAGAGGTGTCCTTTGTAAAAATAATGAGTTGTGGAAGGTCCTCTTTGTCTAAAAATAGTAATTTTTAGAAATAGAAAGCCTTCAGTATCTTTGTCACTCCTTGCAAATCAGAAACATTAAAAAGTGACAATTTTGGAAAGTTACTAAAAATAGCCATCTAGAATAGGACCATCTAAAAATAGAAAGTGTTGGAATTAAGTTCAAACTTTCCACATCTATTCATTTCCCATCTATACCACTACTTCATGTATCATGAAGATCAAATATTCAGACCTGGAACTAATTTCCACTCTAAACAGCGAGTATCTCAATGTGGGGGACAGTGATGTAACTCACATGAACTTGGAATATTTAAAGGCAAAAATGTTCAATGAACCACGAAAACTAGTGGAGGAAAAGATATTCTTGAGTAGTATATTTAGAGCAGGTGGTCACCCTTTGTCTATCTAAAGCACCGAGTTATTCCTAGTCTGTGCACAACACTATGATTCTGATTCTAGAACAATCAGGAAAGATGATAACTCAATCATTGCAATCCTCACACTGAAAGGAATTTCTCAATGCCTACAAATTCCCACCAATAAAAACATGGTTATTGTTGACATTTCTAGTCACCTTTCCCACAATTCCTTTTTCTTTTTTAGAAAACCCCTAGTTCTAAAAATTTTGGAGAAAGGCCCTTTTTGTAAAAAAAATTGTGAAAAATGCCCAAGTATCAAAATTCGCCTTGTATTTTGGATTTCTGGTTTCAGGAAACAATTTGCATTTTGCATGTAAATTATTACTCGAACTCCGAAACCTGAAATGCAAGAGAAAGAGCACAAGTTAGGATTCATGTTTCACTTTACAACTTACATGCAATTTACAAAATGAAACGCAACCCCGAAACCTGACAGCTCTTTGTATTTCGGGTTTTGCGTTTCCAATTAGAATTTGCATGCAAAAATACAAACGAAAACCCAAAACCTGAAATGCAAAGGAATTTAATGCACTTTAGGTTTTGGGTTTTATGTTACAATTTGCATGAAAATTGCAATCCAAACCCCAAAACCAGAAACCCAGTCTCCTTTCTTTTCGCAGTCAAACTCTTAACTTCTAGTCAGCCCATTTAATGCCAAGTGGGATTTTCCTCGCATTTGTTTCCTACATGTAATAAATGTGGTTTTTTCTATAAATGGTCATATTTTCATGTTATTTTCACTTGTCTTTCATACAATCTGACCTGCAAATGACCCTCCAACTTCTGACCACGTATTTTCTTGATTTCCCAAACATTTTTTGTGATTTCTTATTTGACCCATCTTTTTTAACAGTAAGACCTTGTATTTTTAACTTTTTTAACAAGGTTTTGTCATTATTTATGGTGGTTTTTTCACTTTTCTTTAAGTGCCTATGGTTTTTTGGGTTTAGGCTTTCATAGTCAGGGTTTTTCACTTATTTCACCTGCCTCATTATATATATCTCTCCTTTTCCTTGTTTTGATCATAGTTTGGTATGATAAAACAAGTTTCAGGGTTGCCCAGTGTTCCTCAACACTTGAAAAATAACAAAACATGTTTCAAGTCATTTTTCAGAGTTTACTAGATGCATGGCAAGGTTCAACCCTCACTCTAATCATTTTGGGAATCCACGGGTGTAAAATAGAGGTTGACTTCCGCCCCAGACCATTTCAGAGGTTGGCTCATGCAAAAGAGCACCCAACTTTAGGATGTTATTTTGGAAGTCAGAAGTGTGCCAAGTAGGTGCCAAGTTCCACCCTTGTTTTTAGGGACTCTAGAGATACATTTAAAAGGATTTTTGTCATCAATTTTAGGTAAATCCAAGGGATTTTCTAGGAGGATTTTAGAGCAAATGACAGAGTCTTCGTCGAAGGTTATGGGGAAAGTGGTGAAATACAACTTCTTAGGGGTGACTCCCCCATCAAACATTACATCATATTTTTATAACATCAGGGACATTGACCTCATTCTTATTGACCTGCATGATTTCTGGAACAAAATCAAGGCCCTATCTAAGTTCACTTGGATTAAAAGTATCTATGATAGTGGTATAGCCCTTGAAGATGCTTTCCCACCCTCCGTGCAATGCCCAGAATTTGTACACACAGAAATCACACAATATGATTATGAATCTCGAATAGTTAAAGATCAAAACGGGGTGGTGGTGATCAAATTGGATGTTGATTACCTTGAGGAATTGTTCAAGCTTTCCTAACATTGAAACTTATGTGGAAATCTCACCTAAAATGGCTCAACAGTATTGGAACAATAATTTTGATACCTACATCAAGATTCTCAACAAGAGTTACCTGACAAATCCAAGGCCGATAGTAACCAGGTTCCCAAAGTCCATTCCCTATTCTGAATTCAATCAGGAAGTTGATGATCTAACTAGCTTTTTGAGAAGAACTATGGGCCTTCCTTCTTCCATGTATTTTTAGGAGTGGATGTACCAGTACATCTCTACTATCCAGAAGAATACCACCCTCATCCAATTAGTTGAGCACATCAGCAATGCCTTGCACTCACAATTGCTAGAAGTTCAGACCACGGCGAATTTCTACATGACTTCCTACCTCGTGTATGCCATAGCAGGGATGAGGAACTATCAAGGACTGACATCTCTTAGTTTAAGGAATTAAGTAAAAATATACGATTTTTACCCTATAGTGACAATGAAGGACCACTACATTTTAGAATGGTGAATGATGCCTTCTTCTATGTTATAATGTGTACATTTGACAAAGACATCTAAAACCATCGGGTCACAAATGAAGCTTGGAACGATCTTAACATATGGGGATGTATCTTCTTAAGGTTCCCAAACTTCACATACCTTAGAGTACGGGTATTTTTGAGTGCTCCGTACATGCTTCCAAGGTTCCCTAGCAACAAATGGATCATGATGGAATTGGTCAAATAGTTACTCCATCTCTGTAAATACCAGCAAAGCAAACATAAGGCAGGGATTCACTTTCCTATCATGATTGGATGATATGCATGTGCATCATCTTACAAGGCCAAAAATGTTGAGGGAGAAATGCAAAAAATGAAGATCAAGACCTTTCACCCATGAATTAGCTTTGATTTTTGAGGTATCGTAGGGGGATAGGACTAGCCAGTGTTCATATGCCTCAATTAGAAGATATATGGATCGGCTAGAGAGATGAGGTGGCACTAAAAAAGAAACAATATTTTAGGTTAACACTTAAAGAAGTGATCAAATACAACATCGTGGATGTTTCAAAAGGAACATATGATGATGAGGAGCTCTTGGATCCCATATACACTCAAGAAGGTGTAGAGACACTACCACTACCCTAAGTTTGTTGGTCACTCAATGATTGCAAGCTCATTAAGGAATGCGCAAATGGCATCATCAATCACATCGATCAATGGTTACTTTCCTTGCGAATTCCATCCAAGAATCATAATTATACCATAACTTCCAATCCACGAGTACAACCAAAGGTGGGCCACTCTACCACTATAAAGGAAGAGATGCCCCTTTACAAGCCTCTCAAAATAAAATTTGTAAGCAAGGGTGTGGGACCTTCTTCTTCTCCTTCCATTGAATTGAAGAATTTAGTTTTTCTCCATCTTGTACTTCCCAAGTGTTGCAGTCTCCTCTCTCACCTCCTCTTCCTCCTTCCCAATTTTCAATTCCTTCCCATCCCCCACCTATCACATTCGCTATACTCACAACTTATATTCCTTTTCCTTCCAATTCCTCTTTTCCCATCTTGTCCACCTCCTCTCCTTCCATGGCTCAGATGTTTTCTTACCTTCCACCTCTTTCATCCAGAGATAGTTTGGCTTTGAGTTCTCCCTTAGGGACTCCTCTTCCTACTTCTCTTCCTATCATCCTTCCTGTTTCATCCATTTCCATACCTGTGGTCATGATGTCCATCCCTTCTCCCATGGTTACTCCTTCCTTATCACTCATCACCGTTCGAGTAGTTTTCTTTTCGTTGCCCATCCTTTTAACCCTTGTTGTATCCTTTCCCTGTCATCCTCTCAGAAAATGATCTCTTCCTCTACTACTTACTAACTACTTATCCAAACTACTAAGAGGAATAATAAAGAATTCATTGTTAATGAATTTGATCTTAGCAATATAGATCTTGATCCCCAATGCCAGACAACAAAGCCAAAGACAATCTCTCATCTAACGGTTGATCAATCTGATGAAAGGTTTGTTGAGATTGCAACACTTATTGTAGACAAATCCAAAGAATATATCACAACAATTGATTACCAAATCTCCAAGGTCTCCTTGGGAAAGGTTGTGCATGAAGGTGTAAAACAAGAGGTAAAGATTGCCCTTGGCAACCTTTTGAAAAAAATTGATAAAAACAAGGTCACCATGGATGAGCTCAAAGATAAAGTGGAGAGATTGATAGTTGTCCATCATAATGTAATGCTGCCTACTCATCCCACCACCTTTAAAATAACAACAAGCTTCGATTCCATTTCCTTCTTTACAGTGGATAAAATTGGTCGGCAAGAGAAAACAATTGGAGCCTAGGTGGACCGTCTGATCTAGGAAGGGGAGAAAGTAATCATAGATGTGGTGTTTATGCATAATGAGCTCTAAACATATAAGAGCATTGTGATCAAGATGTGCAAGATTTTTGGAGACAAATGTGATAACAGGAACTCACTCTAGAAACTTGGAGAGAGTTACAGAAGTTGGATATGAATGTCCTACTTAGTGAAGGTATCATTGATTATTCCACCAAGCTCTTTGAATACTTTGAGGCCATCAAGTTCTGCATTCGAATGCTCAATGAAGCAACTCATAAATTGGTCAGTGCCATGAGCGAGGGAATTGATGTCATTGATGATATCATCGACGAATTCAACAAGATCCATTGCAAATTCTAGGACTATGATCTAAACACACTCTCAGGAGATGATGTAGTTGCTGAATTCAAGAGCCTAGTTGAGGAGGGTATATGAGTAGCTCAGATATTTGATCTTCAATCCATTGACATACTAGTGTTGTATCAAGGTTTTTTGGGTCAACTTCAGAAGATTATGGGTAGGGTCAAGAGACTACCTAAAAAACTGAGTCGAACGGCTGACTCCACTGAAATATTGAACCACTATGTGTGTGGGCCTGATGACAAAGAAGTACAAGAAATCATCAAATAATTTCTTGAATATCGGTAGAAACAAACTGAAGAGGATACTGAGGAGGCCGATACAGGAAAAGATTTGAATGCACAAGAAAAAGATGTGCCATCCCTAGTTGGATCTTCCTTTGCTCTTTTGTTTTCCAGAGTTGTTTTTTGCACATTCCTCCAATATACAGTCTGACAATTTCAAGTTGTAGGTTTGACCGGTCAAAGTTGCACAATTGTTTAGCTATTTTTTAGGACTCTATCTTAGATATAAATGCATCATATTTTTAGAATGTAATTAGTTAAGAGGAGCAGCTGATATTGCTCAACCTCTTTGGCTATATATACAAGGATGCATAATTTATTAAACACTTTTTGATCTATTGTGTAAAAGGCTTTGCCCCTTTTTGAGCACTTGTACACAGGCTCAGGCCTTAATATTCAATAAAGAACTGATATTTTGCCTTCTTTCCACTTGCATGTGTTGTGTACATCAATGGTTGATTATTGTACTTGTGAATATTTCTTTCCTAGTGCTTATATGATCCATTTTACCTTCATATGGAGTTAATTTCTTCTCTTTGCAGGTTGTATGTTGTGTTAAAGTAATCTTATTGTGATAGTTATGGAATCACATGTGAATCCCTTATTTTATTATTTGAGTTTATAACCTCTATACAAAACACTTTTGTAAAGAGGCTAAGATAGGGAGTTCTTCATATTATTGTCCTTTTTATTGAATGTTTTGTGCTTATACAAGATGGTCATTTTTTTCCTTACTATTAGTGCATCACCATAATTTCAATTTTGGTTATCTCTCTTCCCTTTTTCTCAAATAAGTCTTAAATAGCTGCACTTAGTTTAATTTTTAGTAATCGTAGGTTCTACAGTTTGATCTTTGATCATATGCATATAGTTTAGGAGGAATTCTGCCTACTCCCTAGGTTCATCCTAAGGATCCAAGGTCCCACACCTTGGGGATGTTCCCATGTTAGAATAGATAAAATTAATGATCTAATGGATACATCATCCAAGTGACAAGAGTTTTTGGCACTCCCGGTGGCCCAATCAAGCTAAGATTCAGTACTTCTCTTAGCAGTTGCATTTTCAAAGGGTACCTGGAAAATCCATATCTCTAGCTTTCAAAGAACAATGCATGCACTTATGAAAAGGATTCAAACAAGGGCTTCTTCATGAAAAGGAAACCAGTAGACTACCGAGTTTTCTTCGTCTCCTCCAAGAAGAAGAAAAGGGGGAGCTGCATCATCCTCTTTTAGAGCACAATCAACGCCTCCATTTGGAAGATTCCCTCTGCCAAGAGTAAATCAACCACAATTTGTTACAATGGCAATAAGGAACCAAGTCTTCACCAATTTCAATGGTGGCAGTCCTCTTGTTCTTTCTCAATGAGATGACATACCTATAACACCTCTTAAAAGCATACCATACTTCACTGGTGAGAACAATGTTACCTCAATAGAGCACATACAAGATATTGCCAATATTTGCTCGGTCCATAATATCACAAAGGACAATGTAGTAGTTAGGATTCTCACCACCTTCCTTAAAGGGAAGGCATTTCAATGGTACTCAGGCTTGCAGCCTAATTCTATATGCAATTGGAAGGAGTTGGGAGAAAGTTTGTGCAAACAGTTTGAAGCCAAAAGTGATCATTTGTCCCTCATGGAACAGTTGACTACCATCAAGAGAGCTCCTCAGGAATTCATGGGAGATTTCAACTTCCCTTTTCAAAAGATGTGGGATAGAATCCCACCTTTGATTAAGCCCTCCCCAAATAATGTGTTTTTGTATTATTTGCGGGTTTTAAACAACGACATGGCAGTCATGATTCAATCCATGGGTGGAACAACTCTCTTAGACTCTTATGACATTGCTATGAGGGCTAAAAAATTTTAAATCCAATCCAGAAAGATAGCTCCAACGCCAACAATTCCCTTGTTTCCTAAGTTTCCCACTAATCAATATAGCATGGATCCTCTCCCTTTAATTTTCAATCAATTAGCTCAACTCGCCCCTCCTTCAAATGACCTCTATGAGGTGAAATTCTTACTTCAAAGTTTTGGAAATGAATTGGTTGCCCTCAAGAGGCAGCATTCACAATATAATCATCCTTACCAACCCTCAAACCAACCATATCAGCCCAACCTAAAACCTTTTCAAAGCAATGCCCACATCCAAGTCCAAATCGTTAATGCAAAACCTTTGAATACTAGTAATCTCATTTTTGTTATCTCTTCTAGAGCTATTGTTTTGCTTCATAATAATCTTGTCTGAGATTACGAATGGTATTACCCTTGTTTACAACCACATAATTATAACATGTCCCCCAATGGAGTGCTTATTCAAGCGCTCGTGGTTCAGAGTATATCTACACCCACGGAGCAACAAGTGGAAGCGCCCCCGCAAGGAGACGCAACCCAACCACAAGTACAAGGAGAGTCAACCTTGCTGAACTGGAAAGAAGAAGATTTTTGTGTGGTATCAATATAGTAGAGGAATCTACCAGCCACTTAGCAACAGCAGCATATAGTATGAGCTTGAAAAAGAGAGCAATGGAAAGTGAACCATCCAAAGCTGATCAAACATCTACTTCTCAGCCTCATTTATAAGCATCTTTGAAAAAAGGTACAATAAGTAAACCCTCTGGATCACAGGCTAATCAAGTTGCAAAGGACAATCAGCCCTAGCACATCAACACCAAGCTCCCAACCTCAAAAGGAGGATAAAGCAATGGTGAAGCCTCAATCGAAGGTAGGTCGTATTACATTCAACATAGTGGAACAAATGAAGAAAACAAACATCAACGTCACCATGTGGGAAGCACTTTTTATTCCTTCACAAAGGAGCCTATTGTAAGAGGCTTTGAAAGGATTTAGTGCACCAAGCGGAGAAATGAAATGCGGGCCATCTACTTCTACTAACTTGTGTTAACTAGAGGAGAGGAACTCCGTTATAACCAACAAACCACCTCCTTTCTACATATCTCTAATAATCGGTAAGCATCTTGTACACAACTGTATGATCGATTTTGGTGCTAGTAGCTTTTTGATGCCCAAAGTAAATTGTTGATGTATTGGGTATTCAATACACATCGGTGTCTAGGGGAGCTGTTCAATTAGATGTTAATCTTGTCCAAAAATTTTGTTTGATAAATGATTTAAATCTTACCATGCATGCATGTCTAAGCCTTTCAATCACCCAGGATGTATCTATCATTGATCACTCTCCCTTTTTCCATATACATTTCCAAGGATTTTATGGCCAAAACGGTGGGTATTTTTCTGTCGAATGGTCACACATGCTCCTTAGGACCAGGTATGAAACCAAGGTAACCATAAGAGATGAACCAATTTATAAAGACCATGTTGAGCCCTATACCCCAAATATCATCAATATGAATTGCACCTTGCGGGACCAAGAGGATGACATTGAAGACCATGAGGCCACTACTCATGTTGAGGATATCTTGGATATCTTGCTCGATGACTGGGGAGCTGAACTCCAATTTGATCTGTATGCCCATGAATTGGAACAAACTAGATTAAGAACATAATGTATTCATGAAGAAGGATCTACCATACCGAACCTCTTTAAATATCAAGATGACCTTGAGGGATTGGGGAAACTCTTCTTTGATGGCTCAAGGAGCAAAAATGGAGTTGGGGTTAGTGTCATAATGATCTCTCCACATGGTAAGAAAATATTTATCATCTTTCATACTTCATTTTAGTTGTACTAAAAATTTGGCCAAATATGAAGCATTAGTACAAGGTATTCGACTGGCTCAAAAAAGAGGAATCCAAGAATTGACAATTTTTGGAGACAACGAACTTGTAGTGCATCAAGTCAAAGCTCGAAGTGCAGCAAAGAAAAATTGTTAAGGTCTTACAAAAAATAAATTAGGGGACCTGATTGAGGATTTTAAAGCTTTTGGTATCCATGTGGTCCCTAGGAACCAAAACCAAGACGCTAACAGGCTCGCAATTGTTGGATCTCAATATGATATCCCTATTAATATTATGAAAGGAGGAGGAAAGTTGGTCAAGGTGGTTATAAGGCCAGAAGTTCTAGATAATTCAACCAATTGGAAATTTTTTGACAGTGATCGTAAAATCATAATTTTTCTTCAAGAAGAAGTTGAGTTCTTGTCAAGAAATCAATCCAGGTTATAGGAAATTTATGATGACGAAATCATCAAGTTAAAATCAATAAGTTACCTAAAGGTTTACTCACGTTAGAATCCATCTTCAACTCACATGATCAGTTCAAAAGGGAAAAAACCAACATGACCATCAAGGAAGATGATTTTGAACATGTAAAGATTTTCGAAGATAAATACTTGAAGATTGGAAAGGTATGTACTTAATATGAAAGGAAATATTTTGTTGTCCTTTGTTAAGAATACAATGATATCTTCGCTTGGAGTTATAAGAATCTCAGAAGTTTTGATCCAGGCCTAGCCCAACACACCATTGAACTTGACCCCAGAGCCAAGCTAGTCAGGCAGAAGCAGAGGTCGGTCAATCCCAAGGTTGAAAATTTGATGAGAAAGGAACTTTCCAAACTCATCGAAATCAATATCATATTCCTAATAAAGCATTCCTCTTGGGTGGCCAACCTAGTTCTAGTGAGGAAGAAAATGGAAAAATCAAATTGTGCGTGGACTTTAGGGACCCCAACAAAGCTTCATTTAAGGACCACTACCCTCTTCCATCCATGGAGTAGATTCTTTGAACTGTGGTAGAAGAAAAAAGGTTTTCAGTGTTGGAAGGATATTCTGGTTACAATCAAATACTCGTCAAGTATTATGATCAATTCAAAATAGTCGTCACCAACTGGGGTACGTTTTCCTAAAACAAGATATTGTTTGGATTGTCAAATGCAAATGCAACCTTCCAGAGAGCTATGGATATGGCTTTCAAAGGACTCGTCGAGGATATGACTCTTGTGTATCTAGATGATATAACTATGTACTTTAAACAAGTACATGAACATCTAGATCACCTAAGGAAATTTTTGACAGGTGCGGGGAGTTCAGTGTATCCTTGAACCCAAAAAATGCATTTTCGTTGTTCATGAAGAAATTTGTTGGGGTATATTGTTTTAGAAAAGGTACTTTCAATCGATCCGGAGAGAATACATGTTATCTTAGCCCTCTCTCTTCCAAGTCACAAAAAGGGTCTCCAAATTTTCCAAAGAATAATCAACTTTGTCAGGAGGTTTATACCTCAATTTTCCACTTTGGCCAAGCCACTAACTACCATGTTGAAGAAAAACATACCTTTTATCCATACCAAGGAAGGAAAGAATAGCTTAGAAGTTATTCAACGGGATATTGCCCAAGCTCCCACATTGGTAAACCCTAACTACAAAAATGACTTCATCCTCTATGCATTTGGAGGATTGGAAAGTATCTATGGGATTCTGACCCCACAAAATAATGATCAGATAGAGCATCCTATTTCCTTTTTAGTCAGGATATCAAGGACTATGAACTAAGATACTCCTCTTTTGAAATACAAGTTTTCGTTGTGTTGGCGAGAAAATTTGTCAGGTGGACAAACTTGTGGATTTCTTGCCAATACTCTGGGAATCTAAGTCCCTCTACTTAACCGATGTAGCTACCGTATATGCATACACGTGAAAAGGTGGATTTTTGTGGTGGCCTTTCGACCGGAGATCCAACATGGGCACTCCACTGACCTTGCGGCAAAGCTAGCAATCTCTTGCTAGGGAAGACTTTGTCTAGAAGTGGGAAAGGGAGTGAGAATTGATGTAGGAGAACCAATGTTGCAAGTAGAAAATCAAAGGCTTGCACACACCAATCAGAAGTTTCATCACATGCACTTGAATTTCAGAAGAAAACAAATCTGCAAAACAACAACAAGACCAAATAGAGCTTAATGAACACAAAGTACCAATAAACTCCTCAATCAAAAAGGCTAAAATTCCTTCTTCCTTTATTGAAGCTCAAGCAGAATTTGTACATAGTGTGGGAATGGGAGAAATTGAGAAGGGGGGAAATAGAAGAATTTGGCTATCTCCTTTGTTCTCCCATTACATTCTTGAGTTTACAAAATCAATTACCAACCCTTTGCAATGGGAATGGCGTTACAATTTATAGAATGAGAGGTGACTTATCATCTTCCTCATGACCCTCCATATGCCTTAATATGACTTAAGACTGTTCATATTCCACTTTAAATATTTAAGTCCCTTTTATAATAGCAAGGCGACTTAATTTAGATTATGTTTCTAAAGTCAATTTTAAGTGACTTAAAGACAAATCAAAAAGTTCAAACCCCAACGAAGAATTAGAACATTTGAAAGTGAGAGAAAGTTGGGGGGAAGAGGAGAGAGAAAGAGAGAGAGAGAGAGAGAGAAGAAGAAAAAGAGTAGATGTTGCCCGATGAAGTCTGTTGATCCTCGTTGATGGAAAGCTCCAAATGCAGTGAAACTCTGAATCTTCAAACTCCTTGCACACTGTGAAACTCCTCCAAATTAGCTCCCGAATGCTCACTCAATTGAATGAAATAAGGTGGATCTCGAATTCCCTATGAAAAATGGCTAGGATGCTCCCGAACAATGATGTCCCCCTAAATGATTAGCCTTGTACATCCCATTGTGCCAAAACTTCACTTTGAGTGTAACTTACTATTTTTAGTAAGTGTAAAAAAGTAACTCCCTCGATCCTTAGCTGAGTGTTGTGACCTTGATTCCCCTTTCTCCCTGTGTTCCTCACTTCTTTGGATCAAATTTCTATTTTTAGCAGGTGTTTGAGGGCCCACTTACTATTTTTAGTAAGTGCCAAAAATTTTCGTTCTGGTGAATTCTCAGCTATAGTGCACCTTGATAGCTTCATCTCCTTCGCAAGTTCTTCTGTTAATGACTTTCCCGAAATAGCAGTTCCTATGTAGTAGACCTGCTATTTTTAGAAAGTTGGCCTCTAGTAGTCAGATTGACGTGGAATGAAGTTTTTTGATATGGGTTTTTGCCCAATATCCTCCCTCTAAAATTTCGGGCCCGCCCGCTTAATAATCCAGGAGATTTTAAAGTTTAAATTTTTGAACCTGGCAGTGCTTCTAGGTACGGCAGCCATTAATGGACCTCAAAATTGCAGGTCTGGTTTTTTCCTCTATTTGTGAATAAAATTGTATTTTTGATGTGGGTTTTTTCTTCTGGTGCTTTACGTGTAATTTTACTTCGATCCGACAATCGGTTTGATGGGAAATCCCACTTCTTTCTTCGTTGAGCCGGAAAGGAGATTTCTTCGTTGTGGATGCTTTGTCACACATGGGGGAGTTTGAAGGTGTCTTCTTGATAGTCTTGGGTAGAGGAATGAGTAGAAAAATATATCTTGTTGTTTCATGCATCTATTTGGGAGATTTCTTCAACTTCTCATTTCATGGCTATGGAGTTTTCTTCGTTTTCTCCTTCTGTGCTTCGTGCTTCTCCTTTTGTGTTTGATGAGGATTCCTTTTGAGACCTGCACATCGTTGTGGGGAATTTGTTTCAATTCTTGGGTTGAGCAGGTCTAAGCATTTGCAATGGCAGAGTGATGGAAGAATGTTGTAGAGGAAGTATGGAGGAATGAAGTGCACATATAACTGTTAGAAGTTAGAAGCGGGAAAAAGTGACACTTGGAAAAATTTAAAAAAGATATGCACAAGTAAGGCTTGGGCGCATTTTTCCATGCTTGATGTCCCTGACCTCAGGGACGTGAGGGACATCAATTTCCACAATGAGTAAGACGGCGACACGTGGCACTAGATCTAACGGCAGGGAATGAAGGAGGAAAAAATTGATTTAAAGCACTGGGAGCTGAAAGGAGGTCACATGGGTATCCAAATGACTCCCTATGGGGGCTGGGTGCATTTTTCAAGGTCTGATGTCCCCCACCTCTGGTGCATAAGGTACAGAAAATTCCACGGTGGTCAAGAGCATGACACGTGGCGTCCGATCTGACGGCAGGGAATGCACGCTCCAAATAAGCACTTGGGGGATGAACTGCGGTCACATGAGTGTCCAAAAGACTCCCTATGGGGGCGGGGCACATTTTTCAAGGTCTAATGTCCCCACCTCAGGTGCACAAGGGACATCAAATTCCACGGTGGTCCTGGAGCTGACACGTGGTGCCCGATCTGACGGCAGGGAAGGCACACTCCAAAATAAGCACCTGGGGGCTGAACTGTCAAGTCTAGAGGTCATATGAGGGCCCCAGAGGTCACATGGGGGCTGGGTGCATTTTCCAAGGGTTGATGTACCTTACCTTAGGGACGTCGGGGACATGAAATCCCGCCAGGCTCCTAGTGCTGACACGTGTCCTCTCAAAAAAATGACTAAGTCCTGAACTGCCTTTGAGAGGGTAACTTGGAATGCAGATAACTTGAGCTCCCGGTGGAATTTCTTGGTAAAATTTTATATGATCCTGACTGAAAATGGAATTTTGAATCCAATGATGTGGGTTTCATGTCTTAATTCGACCATATGATCCCTAAAAAATTAGATTTTTGATCTGGGACTCCACTTGTGCCTGAGAAAAACTACCTTCCAATCATATGCACCAAGGTGTTGTGAAAAATAATATTTCACCATCATGTAGGTCTTGGAATCCTCTTTCCGAAGATGTTTCATTTTACTTCCAACTCCATTCGGATCTCTCAGAATCTTCTTATGAAGCCCAGCGGTTGTTTTAGGCCTATGTACTATCTAGGCTTGTGAACCCTGCTCCAAGTCTTGAAAAACTTCTCCAAACCTTCAAAAATCATTTCCATTATGTTCTAAGGTATTCCGTTCACCTCCATGTTGAATTTTTCCCTTCTGTTCCGCTCCAGGGGGTTGAATCCAATCCTAGGAAGGCTAGTGATAGTCCTTCCCTATACTGCCAGAAGATAGTGTCTTTTTAGAACTCCCTAAAATCACCTAGGTGGAATGAGTGCACTTTACAAAATCACCTAGGGGACAAATTTGACATCAAATAGGGGGTGATCAGACTGATGGATTTGACCTGGGTACCTAGGAATGAAAAATTTGCCATAGGGGTATAGTTGTCGTGCTTGGAAACTTCTAATTTCCCTGTTGCACATTTTCACGACAACACATTGTTATAAGACCATTGAAGAAATTTCGGCATATGTTGTCTAACAAAAAAATCTAGTTGATGGTCTCGCACCCTAGTGTGAAGGATTTTCTCCTAAATAAAGATATAAATGAAAAGAGAGCTGAGATGGATTATAATGGAGTAAACATCCATATCGAAATTCACCAAGCTAGTAAGAGGAAAAGGATTATTTCAGCAGCTCGCTTCAGACTTGGAAGCAGAAAAGGAATGAAACCATGTGCTACACAATCATCACCCAAATGAAACTCATGCTCTCGTCCACTAGATTTTCCATATGAGGAACTTCTTACAATCAGGTGAGTACCTTCCAAATCTTGATAGAGCTCAAATAAAAAGCTTCAAGATTCCTTATTGATGATGTGCTCTTCCAGAAATACTTAAATGGAGTCCTCTTAAGGTGTATTTTCCCTTGCCAAGTCAACAAACTACTTGAGGAATTCCATAATAGGTTATCAGGAGGCCATTACTCGGAAAGAACCATTACACCCTGAATCATGAGGGTTGGTTAGTATTGGCCCAACTTGTTTAAGGATGCCCATAGGTGGGTAAGGAGTTGTAAGGAATGTGCATTATTCAAAGGAAATAAAAAGTTGGTTGTTCTTCCTCTCCATCTGGTTCAGACATATCATCCTTTTGTGCAATGGGACCTAGATTTCATTTTGCTAAATCCTCTTTCAAGACTGGTCACAAATGGGCGTTAATTGTCTACTAATTACTTCACTAGGTGGACAGAAGAAGTAGCGTTAAAAGAAGCTAATGAGAATTCCATTTTGGATTTCCTTGAAGAGATCATGATGAGGTTCGGTGTGCCCTTCACCATCATTTCAGACAATGCCAAGGCATTTGTAGGTACACAAATCAGTTAATGGACTGTGAAACATGGTGTCTGCCTAAACACTTCATCAAACTATTACCCTCAAGGTAATGGGTTGGTAGATTACTATAACAGAAATTTGATAAGGATCATCAAGAGACCCATGGAAAATAACCAGAGAACATGGCATGCTCAACTCAAGACCACCCTCTAGAATGAAAGAATCACCCTGAAAAATATCCATTGACAACTCTCCATTTATATTGATATACGAGAGAGAAGAAAAACTCCCTTTATCTTTGGAGTTACCATATCTAGAATTGGCACAACAAGTGGAAACAATTGAAAATGATCTGATGACGCTAAAATTGACAGAGCTAATGGAGCTAGAAGAAACAAGGAATCAAGCAATGAATACCCTTGAGCTTCACCAAGCTCAACCAAAGAGGACTCTGGATAAGAAGATGACTGGAAGATCTCTCTAAGATGGAGGCTTATTACTTAAATAAGATGCAAATAGAGCCAAACGAGGGAGGCATACTAAGTTTGATTCCCTTTGGAGTGGACCATATGTGATCACCAGTTGTAAGGAAGCAAATTCATTTGATTTATCTATACTCAATGGAGAGGCACTACCCATCCCATTTAATGGGATGTACCTCAAATCTTTTTATTGAGGTGTCTTCACCTTATACAGCGGTATTCCCCTTCCTCCAAGCGCTTTTACGCATTCTCTTGCCTTGTTTTGTTTTGTCTCATTTTGTTTTGTTTGAGGCTTCTGTTGACTCATGTGTCCAATGGATTTGATTAAGGATACTGGAATTTCACTTAGCAAGAAAGTGTTCCCTATAGGTCGCCATAAATGTTGACTTTTCTAGTCACCTTGCCCATAATGCCTTTTTCTTTTTTTGGAAAACCCTTAATTCCAAAAAAATTGGCGAAACACCTTTTTGTGAAAATTTGTGAAAAATGCTTACGTATCAAAATCCTCCTTGCATTTTGGATTTTAGGTTTTGGGGAATAATTTGCATTTTGCATGAAAATTATTACCCGGAACCCAAAATGCAAAGGAAAGATCACAAATTGGGATTCACGTTTCACTTTGTAAATTACATGTAATTTGTAAAATGAAACTTGACCCCAAAACCCGACATCTCCTTGTATTTCGAGTTTTGGGTTTCCAATTGCAATTTGCATACAAATCACAAACAAAATCCGGAAACCTAAAATGTAAAGGAATTTAATCCACTTCAGGTTTCGGGTTTTAGATTACAATTTGCATGCAAATTACAATCCAAACCCCAAAACTCGAAACCCAATCTCCTTGATTTTCACAGTCAAACTCGCGACTTCCAATCAGCGCATTTAATGCCAAATGGGATTTTCCTTGCACTTGTCGCCTACGTGTAATAAATGTGGGATTTTTTCTGTAAATGGTCATATTTTTATGTCATTTCCACCCGTCTCTCATACACTCTGACTTGTAAAGCACCCTCCAACTTCCGACCATGTTTTTTCTTAATTTCCCAATAATTTTTTGTGATTTCTTCTTCAACCCATCTATTTTAGCAATAAGACCTTGTATTTTTAAAGTTTTTAACAAGTTTTTGTCATTATTTATGGGGTTTTTCCCACTTTTCTTTAAGTTCCTAGGGTTTTTTGGGTATAGGATTTCATAGCCAAGGTTTTTCATTTATTTCACATGCCTCATTGTATGTATCTCTCCTTTTCCTTATTTTGATCATGGTTTAGTATGATAAAACAAGTTTCAGGGATATGTAAGTGTTCCTCAACACTTGAAAAATCACAAAACACGTTTCAAGTCATGTTTTGGAGTTTAATGGCTGCAAGGAAAGGTTCAACCTCTGCCCTAATAATTTCGGGAATCCGCGGGCGTAAAACAGAGGTTAACTTTCTCCCCAGACCATTTCAGAGGTTGAATCATGAAAAACAACACCTGACTTCCAGAATTTGCATTTCAGAAGTCTGAAGTTGGAAAGAAGGTGCCAAGTTTTTCCCTTGTTTTTTGGGACTATAGAGTTGCATTTCAAAGGACCTCCGTCATCGATTTCAGGTGTTTCCAGGGGATTTTCTAGGAGGATTTTTTAGCAAATAAAAAGTCTTTGTCAAAGGGTAAGGGGAAAGAAATGAAATACATCTTCTTAGGGGTGACTCCCCTTCAAACATTACATCAAATTATGATAACATCAAGGACACTAACCTTGGACATATTGACATCCCTAATTTTTGGAATAGAATGAAGGCCCCGTCTAATTCCACTTGGATTAAAAGTATCTATGATAGTAGTATATCCCTATAGCCGCTTACCAACCCTCCATGTAATTCCCATAATTCGTACACACAACAGCCACAAAATATGATTCTGAATCTCAAACAATTAAAGATCAAGATAGGTGGTAGTAATTAAATTTGATATTGACTACCTTGAAGATTGTTCAAACTTCCTTGACATTGAAACTTATGTGCAGAAATCTCACCTAAAATGGCTCTGCAATATTGGAATAATAACTCTGATACCTACATCAAGATTCTCAACAAGAGTTACCTGACAAAGCCAAGGCCAACAGTAACCAGGTTCCCAAAGACCATTCCTCATTCTAACTTCATTTAGGAAGTTAATGATTTGATTAGCTTGCCGATAAGAGTTGTGGGCCTTCCATCTTCCACTTATTTTTCGGGAGTGGATGTACCAGTATAACTCTACTATCCAAAAGAACACCACCCTCATCTGATGGGTTGAGCACATCAGCGATGACTTACACTCACAATTGTTATAGGTTCAAACCATGGGGAATTTCTACATGACTTCTTACCTCGTGTATATCACAGTAGGGATGAGGAACTATCCAAGAATGACATTTATTGGTTCAAGGAATCAAGTACAAATATACGAGTTTTACCCTTAATTGACAATGAAGGAATGGTCGCTACATTTCAAAAGGGTAAATGACACCTTCTTCTATGTTATAATGTGTGCATTTGACAAGGACCTATACAACTTTTATGTCATAGATGAATCTTGGAACATGGTTAACATATGGGGATGTATCTTCTTGCAGTTCCCAACTTTCACATACCTCAAATTAGGGGGATTTTCAGGTGCTCCTTACATGCTTCCAAGGTTCCCTAGTGACAAATGGGTCCTGATGGAATTGGTCAGGTAATTAATCCATCTCCACAAATACTAGCAAAGAAAACATAAAGCAGGAATTCACTTTCCTATCATGATTGGTTGATATGCATGTGCATCATCTTACAAGGCCAAAAATGTCGAGGGAGATGCAACAAATGAAGATTAAGACATTTCACCCCACGAGTTAACTTTAATTTTTGAGGTGTTGTAGGGGGATCAAACCAGCCAGTGTTCATATGCCTCAATTAGAATATATTTGGATTGGCTGCAGAGATGAGGTGGCACTCAAGAAGAAAGAATATTGTAGGTTAACACTTGAAGAAGTGATCAAATACAACATCGCAAATGTTTCAGAAGGAACCTATGATGATGACAAGGTCTTGGATCCCATAAACACTCAAGAATGTGTAGATACACCACCACTTCTATCAGTTACTTGGTCACTCAAGGAGTGCACGCTCACTAAGGAATGCACAGAGGGCATCATCGAGCACACCAATCAATGACTACTTCCTTAAGAATTTGATCCAAGAATCTTATTATTCCATAACTGTCAATCCACAAGTACAACCAGATGTGGGATACTCTACCACTATAAAGGAAGAGAGGCCCCTTTCCAAGCCTCTCAAAATCAAATTTGTAAGCAAGGGTGCGATACCTTCTTCTTCTACTCCTTCCACTAAATTGACAAACTTGATTTTTTCTATCTTCTATTGCCCAAGTACTGCGGTATCCTCTCTCACCTCCTCTTACGTCTTCCCTATTTTAAATTCCTTCCCCTCCCCCACCTCTCACGTTCCCTCTACTCACGACTTCTATTCCTTTTCACAACTTCCACTTCCTTCATTTTTCTTATCTTGTCCACCTCCTCTCCTTCCAGGCGTAAGTGATTTCTTCCCTTCCTCCTCTTTCATACAGAGATATTTTGGCTTTGATTTCTCCCTTAGGGACCTCTTGCGTAGCTTCCCTTCCCACTTCTTCTCCTATCATCCTTCCCATATCATCCATTTCCATACCTACCGCAATGAGTTCCATCCCTTCTCCCCTGGTTACTCCTTCCTTGTCACTCGTCACTGTTGTAGCAGTTTTCTTTTCGTCACATGTCCTCTTAAACCTTGTTGTATCCTTTCCCTTACCATCCTCTCAGCAAATGATCTCTTCCTCCACTTCTTCCTAGCTAATTGGCCAAACTCCTAAGAAGAAGTAGAAAATATCCATTGTTGATGACTTCGACCTTAGCAATCTAGATCTTGCTCCCCAATGTCATAAAAAGAATCCAAATACAATCTCTCAACTAACAGTTGATTAATTTGGGGAGAGTTTTGTCAAGATTGCAACACCTGTTGCAGAAAAATCCAACGAATATATCACAGCAGTTGATTAGCAAATCTCCAAGGTCTCCTTGGGAAAGGTTATGCATGAAGGTGCAAAACAATAGGTCCAGATTTCCCTTGGCAACCTTCAACAAAAATTTTATAAAGATAATCACCAAGGATGAGCTCAAAGATAAAGTGGAAAAATTTAAAGTCGTCCTTCATAAGATAATGCAACCTACTCATTCCACCACCCTTGCAATAACAACAAGCTTTGACTCCACTTCCTTCTCTACGGTGGAGAAAATTGGTCATTAAGGACGAGCAGTTGAAGTGTGGGTGGGTCGTCTAATACATGAAGGTGAGAAAGTAATCAGAGATGGGGTGGTTATGCACAATGAGCTTGAAACAGAGGAGCATTGTGATCAAGATGTGCAACATTTTGAGAGATGAATGCGATAATTGGGAACTCACTCTAGGAACTTGGAGAGAGCTACGAAAGTTGGATTTGAATCTTCTCCTCATTGAAGGGGTCATTGATAACTCCACCAAGATCTTTGAATACTTCGAGGCCATTGAGTTATGCATTCAAATGCTCGAAGAAGAAACTCATGAATTGGCCAGTGATACGAGTGTGGGAATCGATGTCATTGATGATATCGTCAACGAATTCGACAAGATCCACTACAAATTTCAGGACGATGCTCTAAATGCGCTCTCAATAGATGATGTAGTTGTTGAATTCAAGAGCATGGTTGAGGAGGGAACAGGAGTAGCCCAGATCTTCGAGCTTCAGTCCATTGAAAGGCTGGTGTTGTATCAAGGTTTTTTGGGTCAACTTCGGAAGAATATGGGTAGGGTCAAGAGACTACCCGAAAAACCAAGTTGAACGAATAACTCCGCTAAAATCTTGAACCACTATGTGTGCATGTCTGATGACAAAGAAGTACAAGAAATCATCAAATGATTTCTTGAATATCAACAGAAACAAATTGAAAAGGATACTCAGGAGGTTGATGTACCGAAAGATCAGAATGCACAAGAAAAGGATGTCACCATCCCTATATGAATCTTCATTTGCACTTCTGTTTTCCAGAGTCATTTTTTACAAATTTCTCCATGTTGCAGTCTGATCATTTCAAGTTGCAGGTTTGACCGATCAAAGTTGCACAACCGTTTAATTATTTTTTAGGACTATATCTTAGATATAAATGCATCTTATTTTTAGAATGTAATTAGTTAAGAAGAGCAGCTAATAATGCTCATCCTCTTTAGCTATATATACAAGGTTGCATAATTTATTAAACACTTTTTGATCTATTGTGTAAAAGGCTCTGGCCCTTTTGAGCACTTATACATAGGCTCAAGCCTTAATTTTCAATATAGAGCTAATATTTTTCCTTCTTTCCACTTGCATGTGTTGTGTACATCATTGGTTGATTATTGTACTTGTGAAACTTTCTTTCCTAGTGCTTATATAATACATTTTACCTTCATATGGAGTTAATTTCTTCTCTTTGCAGGTTGTATGTTTTGTTAAAGTAATATTATTGTGATAGTTGTGGAATCACGTGTGAATCCCTTCTATTATTATTTCTGTTTCTAACCTCCATACAAAACACTTTTGTAAAGAGACTAAGATAGGGAGTTGTGCATAGTATTATCCTTTTTGTCGAATGTTTTGTGCTTATACAAGCCAGTCATTTTTTTCCCTTACTATTGGTGCATCACCATACTTTTACTTTTAGTTATCTCTATTCCCTTTTTCTCAAAGAATTATAGAATAGTTGCACTTAGTTTTATTTCCAGTAAGTTTAGGCTCTACAGTTTGATCTTTAATCAAATGCATATAGTTTAGGAGGAATTTGGCCTACTCCGAAGGTTCATCCCAAGGATCCAAGGTCCCGCACCTTGGGGGTGTTCCCATGTTGCACTAGATCAAATTAATGATCTAACAAGTGCATGATCCAAGTGATAACAATTATCATCACCTGGTAGTTTTCTTCACAATAATGAGCAAGGATAGACTCATACTTGCAAGTCCTGACAATTGGATAGTGGCTTGAATAGGGAAGGAATCCCTCTCGGATCCCTAAGTATCTGTCTCTGAATGAGTTTCACGAAGCATACTCTAATGTTATTGCCCTACTAAATAGAGTGATGGGAGAAGAAACAGCAAAGGACTTCCAAGATTGGATGGATCGGTTCATTATGGTGGTTACTGAAGGAGACCAAATGGTGGACTAGGGGAAAATAATAAGTAACAACCTTCATCGGCAACTATTGTAGTTGCCCACTTCTAAGAATATCACAATGAATTTTTATCTAGTACATGCATTCGCTTTCAAAAGAACCTTCTGAGGCCTATCCACTGCTCATAATGTGCCACATAAGTCACCGACCTACAAGAAATATCCACACTCACACATTGGGAGAGTAAATCTCACTATTCTAAGGTGAATAATGCATTCGCCATATGCATCATAAGGTTACTCGAAGGAGATCTCGAGCGGAGAATTTTATCCCAGACCGTTGCATTGATTGAGAAGTATGGAAGTCACTTCATCCAATTTCCCACCTTTACCTGCATAAGGGTCAGAGGATTTGATCTTGCTCCTCGTAGACTAACAAAGTACCCAAGTGATAAGATCATCATGTTTGAATTGTGCAGATAGTTGTCAAATGGCCATACCAGGTGCAAGAATGCTAAGAATAAAGGTGTGTCGTTTCCTATCTCTCAAGGAATCTACTTGTGCTAGAATATCGCGGATGAAATAAACATCAAAACATCATTCCTTGATCTCAGTTTGTATTCCTACATATCTCAGACTGACTTTGATATTAGGAAGAATCCAAAGACTTTCATCTTGTCATGATTGCATCATGTTCCACAAATTGAGGATTATTTGATCAACTACATAGATGACTTCGAGGTCAAGAAACGAGATTATATGCAAATGACATTGGATCAGATGAGAAACTTAAAGTTTGACTGGTTTGTGGATGGAATAAAAGATGATGGGTTGGACTGTTTTGATCCAAAATATCAAGCGGTGCGATCTCCCACTCTTCTAACTACTCCATAGAACATATGAGAGTCGAGTGATATCAAAGAAAGAACCACGCCAATAATTCAAAGGTCAAAGGATTGGTTCAAATGAAAGAGGACTTCTTTCATTGAGTCTGTTGGTTTTTCTCTATGTCTATACAATTGTCTCACACTTCTTCTGTCGAGGCATCTGAGAAAGCGACGGGATCTACTCATTTAGAGGAATCTTTCAAGAGGAAATTTGTGGAAACATAGTACACTGAAGTTTATCCCTCATGGAAGGCTTCACAAGAGGGAAAATATCATTGAAAATCCCATTGAGCCCTTTGAATTAGGAGAAATTGATCCATCAGAGTCTCTTGTCCATCTACACAATCCAAGTGTGTCCTCCTCGGCAGCTAAATCACCTCATCTTAGGCAAACTGTGATTCCTTATCAAGCACCTAAAAATTCTCTTATGTCTAATTTTGTCTCCACGCTAACAGAAACCTTCTCATGGGTACAAGAGTTGCTTTGAGGTGAATCAAGAACGGCACAACAAGCCACAACACCTAATTTTGTGGCCATCTAAAAATACATCAAGACCAAGCAAACCAAGAAAGCACAAACAACTTCCGATTTCTTCACTGGGGCTTCTGAATCTCAATATGTGGAAGTTGCACAACCAAAAGTTGTAAAACCCATGGGATAAATGACACAAGATGACTATGAGTTGACTAGGGTTTCGTTGGGACAAGCTACACATGAGAGAGATGTGCATCTTTTCAAAGAGCTTGCAACCCGCTTGCTTGCCAGAAACGAAGAGAACAAATAGGCTATGGAGCAACTGGAAGAGCATGTGAGAACCCTCACCGCCTATGTGCAATCCTTCCTGGAACACAATGTAGTGTCACTTCCTTTGATAGAGGCCCTCTCTCCCATCAACAATTTTGATACTCAAGTGATCAAGAGAACTCAAGGGTACGCCATGCAAGGGAAAGTTAATGACAAATGGGTGGAGAAGATTCTAGAAAAGGGAAAGGTACTACTACCTAAGGTTCGCTCTTTATTCAAATTTTCCCTTGCCAATGTTTCTAAGGTAAAAAAGACCAAGGAGGAGATTGAGAAAGAAAAGGCTTGTTGGGATAGTGCTTTCCCATTGGTGTTTGAGATGGGTTGTCTTGATTCTCACTCCTTAGTGAGCAAGAATGTATACACTTTTATATTAGATAATTTGTCTCTCATATGATCTCGCAAAATGAGTGTTAGATATGATATCATAAATGATGTTATCTCGGAACTCGAGTCTTGTGGAGAACATGCATCTGAGATCTTAGGAAATGTCAGCATCAGTGTGCAGAAGCTCATATCACCTCCACTCAACAAGAAGTCATCTTTGAAAGTGCTCCTTAAGTCTTTCTAAGATTTGGTCCAAAAAAGGCAGGGGATCCCTTCTATTTCAATGAAGATACTTTGGAATCTCTCGCGGAAATTAGAGACTCAATCTCTAATACTGCAAAAAATCATCAAGTCAAGTCCAATCAATACAAGAGCCTTGCTAATGTTCACAAGACTTGGATCAGTGCTTTGGGTTGTGTTTGCATTCAACAGGCAAAGAAGGTGACACTCACAGCAGCTCAATTCAGTAAGGAAGTGAAGGGCAAGGAATTCATTCCAGGAGCATTTCCTCAGAGTTTTCCAAGAGATGGATCTTCATTATCGGAAGCTTCTTCATGTTCAGATTGATCAATCTCTTACTTTCTCTCTCTTCTTCCCTCTCTCTTTATGTTCTAATTCTTCATTGGAAATGTACTTTTTGATTTTTTTTCATCTTATTCACTTAAGTGACCTTTTAATTTGACATTGTAAAATTTCCCTTTCATTGATAAGAAATGGACTTATTTTTATTCCTATGGGAATATGAAAGGTCGCAAGTGATAGGGATGTGAAAGGTCATGTGGGGGGAGATGAAGAGACATATTGTAAAGCTATATATTAGGGTGGCTTCTCTATTCCAAGGGATTGATAGCTATTGTTCTCTCACTACAAGCAAGAAGTTATTTCTTCGATTTTTCTTGTATTTGTTCATCCATTTCCTACTTTCAACTTTGCAAGCATTGTAATCTTGAATAACCAAGGAGTTTTGTATCTTTGAGGAATAAATCAGTTGAACTTTGTGTCCCTGATTTGTTAATCTTGTTGTTGTTTACATCGTTATTTTCTTCCTATTGGATGTGGAGCTACTTTTATTAATGCTAGTGAAATTTGCAAGTGCATATTCACTAAATTAACCCTCCCTTTTATATTCTTATCTCCCCTTCACCTCTCTCTAAGCAAATTCCTCCCTTGTATCCTATACAAACAATTTGCCACATGTTTAGTGGGGTATTCATGTGTGATCCCTGGCCTAATGGCCACCACATATTCTACATTTTCTGCATTCAATATGTGGGAGCCTCCCCATACCCAAGGAGGAGAGACCTAGTCCCGAAGTGTTTAGTGAAAAATTACTAATTTGCCCTTGTGACAAATTATTTTGCCATGTACATTGTTATCAAAAAAGACAAAACAATACATCATGATAAAAACAACTGTTTTATGAATGTATGTTAGTATCTTTACCTTAACATTGAAATCTACTTGTACAATTTTCCCTTCAAAGGTGTCTTATTATCAATTACAAATAGACATGGATTTTGAATACTCTTCCATTACAAACTTTTCCCAATATAGGGTCTTACAAACGCGCATTTAATTGATTACACAAAATAATTACAAATGGAAAGAATGTCAACGTACATTCAGAAAATAGTGGTGCTTATTATATACCTTAAACACTAATCTGGAGAATATATTTATCCACCATGTCACTAATATAAGCAAGGTCGGCAAACATGTCGATTGTAACATGTATGTGAGAAGGAAAATAAAGTGATACAACTTGTAACTAGTTGCTCATATTGTCTCTTCTCAACTAGATATATGATCTAGTTTCTACCTCCACATTTTACTCAAACAATGCATTAGTTTCCCTTGTATATGAGAGACTTCAAAACTATGAATTGGAGGTGTCAAATTTAAACACGTCAAATAAATTTCAGCCATGTAAATGTGCAAGCCATAAAAGCAAGCAATGTCTTACCAACCCATTTTGAAGAATGCTCTTTTGTGGGTTTTCATTGGATAGCTAGTTTTATGCACGGGATTAGCTTATTGATTTTTGTTCCACTTTCTTCTTACAAAGCTAAGGGTGGAGTTTGCAACATTTCTCAATCCAGTGTCCACTCACTTGACAATGAGTACAGTAGTTTTTGTTATTCCTCGTATCTTGTTGAGGAGAGTAGTCTTTGTTCATCCTTTTTTCTAAGGATTTTCTCTTCCAACACATGGTCACACAGCGGTTCCTTAATCCACAAAAAGTGCATGGAAATAAATACCACAAATTTGATGTTACTTGACCATCATTCGCATAGTCGAAGTGCACGTTGGAGTATTTACCTTGCTCAAACTTTCTAGGACTTATGCAAGATTCCCGAGGGAAAATTGGTTTCTATCCTCCTTTGGAATTTTACACCTTGTAAAAAAGAAAGTTCCTTCCTTAACTTGCACTCACTCACACAACACTTTGTGAGGCATGCCCAATATTCAAAGCAACAACATCCTCATTAATAGGATTGATAAAACAAATATTGTCTTTACCTTCAATAGGTTTTTTTTGGATTTCTAGTGGTATAGGCTCTTTTCTTAAAGTGTGTCTAGCTTCAATTGTTTTGGAGCTTTCTCCAATTTCTCTCTTACCACTGTCATATCTCAATCCTACATAGCGAGAATTTTCCTCTACCTATATGGGATCAGTGATACCTTGGCCATTTATTCAAAGGCCCTTTCCATCAAAACCTGTCATTTTTAGTAATTTGGATCCAAACCTTTAGTATGATTCTCAAATTTACCAAAATCAATATTTGATTCATGATGGGAGGAAAGTAAAGATGGTGATTCACTTATAGTGCATACCTCTAAGGTCTATACATTTGTGGTACAAGGTTGTGTTTGTCTAATAGACTTGTTTATCTCCTCCACTTTCTCACCAGTTTAATATCTTCCCAAGATCTTATCCTTGGCTTGCAATTCAAATTGCAATGCTTCTATGACACCCAAGAAGATTTCTCCTTCATCTATCAATCTCTCGTGGAGCTCCTAATTTTCCTCCAAGGATTGTCGTCTTCTTCTCATCTCAAAATTATCTCCCTGAATCTGGTGGTTAATGGCTTCTAGCTCCTCAAGTTTTAGAGTCTTGCCCATGGTTATCTGTTACACCATGTATCCAACTACAACCTAAACCAAAGCAATAATCTCACATGGAAAACTGTTAGCAATGCTTTAGAAATTCTGCTCTTATACCAAACATGATCCGAAAATAGTAAAAATGCAAACTGACTCAGTTCCTGTTTTTTGTGGATAATTAATTTTCTCTCAAATTCTATGTAGTACGTGAATTTGGAACCTTAAAAAACTCTGATTTAAGTGCAATCAGTACATTAAACCCATAGACCCAATTTCGCATTCATTCCTTTCAAATCTCAATTTCTAGTAAAAAACTTGTAAATTAAATAAATTGGCTTGTATACTTAAAAATCATATCATAACTGGTTAAAAACAACAGCAAATGAAAGAAATCAGAGACAAATAATCCAAAATTGATAATTGAGTTCATCTGTGAGACTACGTCTCTGGGTTCGTAAATATGACGAACCGATCCTATTAATGATGTAAAATAAGCACAAAATCTAACATCATATCTCCAAAAATGGGTAAATATGACCTACAATATCTCAAACCACCTCTAGACAGTCTTCATAACCAGCTCTCAGCTTTACAGCGTCATCTTCCTGCACAAAATGGTCTCTACCTGTATTTTCTCTCTAAAAAGGCATATTATCTCTCTAAACAACGAAAAAATTCTCCAAAAATGGGCTAAAAATCTTTGATGTCTCTGCAGTAGCATCTCTGCATCAAATTGACATAACGAGCAAAATCTCCTTCAAACAAGCTCTCTAGGCTCTCCTATAGGTCCTACAATATCAAAACAGTCCTCTGTAAATAACAATTACCGTCTTTTATAGTGTTTCCCACCCACATGGGCTAGTGGCAAAGGTTTATTATTTTATCCCAAACGACCCAAATTCGAGTCCCACGAGACACGTATTATCCCCTTTGCATTTTGGTTCCGCCAAGGTTGGGATAATGATCCCACATTCATTGAGGTTCGATGCGGAAGAGGTTTAGTATCGCATGAGGCGATTGGTGAGTTGTGTGGCTACGGCCACATCTTGAGCTTGTTTTGCTACTAACGAGTTGGTTCTCCCTTGACGCGGGCATGGTGGAGGATGTTGGTGAGTTGTTGACAAGCTATGCGTTGAGTGGTTGGATAGTTGGTGAGCCCTCCTGGGTTGGCCTATAGCTCACCATGTAACTCGACATGTGGCTCGCTTGGGTTGCCTTGAACTCGGTCCTCACGAGGTGGTTGGTGTAAGGTGGCAACACTAAATCTTGATCTCAAGCTTGCCATTCGGCTCGACTGGCATGGTGGATAGTTGTGAGCTGGCACTGAGTTGGCATGTGATGAGATGACTTTGTTGGCAAGTTGATAATGAGCTCAAATCTAGCTTGCCCTCCAGCTCACCGAGTTGGTTTGAAAACTTTGAAAACAGAGAGGAATTTGTCCCACGTGCACCAGATTGTGAACCTCGATGAGGTATATATGCAAAATCACATGCAATATGATGTGAAGAAATGCGGCAAGCTCCTCTTACTGAAAAATGAGTGGACCCCACCGGCTATTGGGCCCCCAACTAGCATACTATGTGGGACCCACCTCGACTATCAAAGACCGGAGGCTACAAACCATATTTTTGCTCAAGCAAACTATCATTTGTCACGCTTGTATTCCGCCAGTTGGCGCGTTCTCGCCATGCCACATGAGCGTTGTGCAACGTGCACTCAATTTTTGCAAGCTGGAGAGAAAATTCAGTGGACTATATCTTCTACACACGGTATTCGTTTTCCTACATTCAAAAGGCGTCAGAAAGCTCTCAACAAGCTCTTCCATAAGAATTGGGTTATTTAGGGAACAACTTAACCGTGAATATCCTCTGGGTCACTAATACAAATAAGAAATTTTTGAATTATAGTTAAAATCTTATCAAGTGTTGTTGATAAATAATACTCTAAAAACTCTCTGCTAGGGTTTTTCCATATCAACTTTTTTTGTTGTCTGTTCAAGCGTTATTTCTCACACATACTACCATTGTGGAACTTTCAAGACCTACTCGCACTAAAGTCGACAACATTAGTGCCTCTTGGGTAGTTTAAGCTGATAAGTATGGCCCTCATCCAGTGAGTTGCAAGATGATTCTCAAGTGTAGGGCGAGCGTCTACCCCGAACCTTGTTGCAGGGGAGCCCTCTACTTCAGATGCCCTTTCTCCCAAGGATGATTTGTCACTTCCTCTAGTATTAGTGTTGCATGTGCATGACTTTCAACTAGGTTCTACTGATATATAATAGCCACTGGTGGTATTTTATGAAGCTTTTGAACCATGTAATTTTCTAGTGAGGATTGGACTGTAAATTCTTACTGATCATCCTTTTATTGTAAACATCATGTTTCAATTAGTTTGACATCTAAAGATTATATTAGAGCTTTACAGCATTTGCATATAACATTTACCTTGGTTAGCCAAATCAAAGGAGTATCTACCAGTCCATACCAGCTGTGGTAAAGAGCTATATAGAAAAGTTTTATTTTTCTTCGGCTAAGATAAGCTCTTCGTAAAGATTAGGGCGAGATTGTGGCACCTCCATTTTAACAATTGTGTGACATGGTTATAGTTTAGTGTAACAAATATTAGTTTAGTTATCATTTCCAAGGCTCAGCAAAGCGAGGAAAACAATGACCCAATGCTCCAAGAATTTTTTTAACACAAACCACATGAGATCTGGAATCAAATCCAAAGTGCGAAGAGCAGCATGTTTCTCTATATGAAATACAGGATGTGCCACAGAAACTAAATATATATCATATTTTGTAGCAAGTGTTTTGGGCCCACAAGTAAATGAGCATGGTTAACTCGTAAAAAAGTAGATAAAGATATTTTAAATTATACTAGCCTGCAATGTCTCGATTGTAATTCAGCCTGAACCCAATAGATTAATATATTTCTAAGCAATTTGTTTCACTGACTTTGCATCCACCCGGAATCTTCAGGCATCTCACCTAAGAGCTGTAGTATTGCTGTAGCTCTTCTTCCTGTAGATGTTGCCCCTCTCTGCATGAGGTCTATCAGTGGAAAACGAGCAGCAGATCCATAAATACTTTTGTATTCATGATTTTGGAAAATCTTCTCCAAGACCAGCATAGCCTTCTCCTGAGCCTCGTGGCTACCATTCTTGAGCACTTGCACTATAGGTGAAATACCATTGGATTTTTCTATTTCCTTCAACCCTGCCTCCCACATGCCATCATGCAGAAGCGTACTCAGTGCATTGAGCGCAGCTTCATCTGCCTGGCACTCTCTCTCCTTTAACACTTTCACCAGAGGTTCTACTGCTCCTGCATTGACCAAGCAAAAAGATGCTTCTGTGTTACATATCATTCCATGTACAGGACAGATCGATTCAGGAACAGGACTTGCCCACCAACCACAAGCATAATAAAGAATACTACTTTTAGGTTTCATTACAGTACTCGTGATCATTGTGCTTTCTGAAATTTGCCCCAAAGCGGTGGCAGCTCTTTGCTTTGCAAGGGAGGAACCTGTTAAGAGAAAGCCCACAAGCAAAGGCATTATGCCACGTTCCATTGCTCTTTTCTGAATCTCCAAATTGGATGGACTGGTAAAATGTAATAACACTCCAAGAGCATTCTCTATCAGGGTGGCTCCTCTGATTTTACAATTTCTGGATTCTTCTAAAGACAGCAAACCGACTGTTGCATCCAATGCATCTGCTTCCAGAAGCACCTTCCTTATTCGATTGTGGTTTTTGGGAAGACAACACAATATACCTACAGAAACAGCCCTCTCTTCTTCTGCATTTCCATTTGATATTCTGGCCACCAGAGCCTTAATGTGTGTTTCTACTAGATTTTCTGCAAGCTCATTTTCTCCTCCATCTTCTGCTAAACAGATAAGCAGCTTCGTCACATAGATACGCACATCGGGATTTGGATCGCATATGAGATTCAAGAGTACTTGGATGCCTTGTGCATTTCTTACATGAAGCATAATTCTGGAACTCTGAGAGGACAGGCCCAAAAGTATTTGAAGAAGATAAACTTTTAGTGAAGGCCCTCCTAAACAATTCTCTAAAATTTTCTTAATGTTTTCTTCAGAAGCCAATGCTTTCAGCTTATGATGGATTTTTTTCCCTTTAAAAGGTGCTCTAGCTAAATTAGCCAGGATCTCAGCTGCTTGCTCTCTTGAGTCGATTTTCATAGAAGGCATAAACATAAGTGTGAACAGATGAGAAGCTACATTTGCATCAAGAATGCAAACACAATTCTCCACCATTCTTGACAGATTTAGGAGAGCGGAAAGAGGAACTGACATCAATTCTGGATTATCCTCTGATATCATTTGAAGCAGAGGAGGTATAATACCCCCATCCGTCACAGAAGCCCTACTGCAATCAATGTGACTTATTTTAGACAGCTTATCAGCAAGAAACAATTTTGCTGCTAAAGATCCTGCACAAGCCAAGCAATTGCTGTCAAAATAGTTTCAGGAGATGCTTACAATCAATCCAACATCATACATAAAGCACTAAAAGTGTTATTGCTAAAGAGACTTTTTTAATGTGGAAATATAGAGACACAAAACAAAAATACAAGAAAATAGAAATGGTTAAGAGTTGGAACTGTGTATACTTGACTACACTATGAAAATGTGATGATTAGGTGGCAATAGCCTGCACATAGGACTGGTCTAACACCCTTCCATAGGAATAACTAATTGGTCAGTCAAACCTTCCCTAGACACCCTCCGATGATCAGTAGCACATGGTCCAGAAAACTATTATGATCTGCCCTGCACTAACATGGCTGCTAAACGCACAAGAAATCTAAGCTTAGTACTTCAGAGCCTATTACCACACAAAGGTGAGGAATGTAGGGTTTGTACACAGAAGTATGCAACCTTTCTTATCCTAGCTGAATGCACGTAACTTTTCTTATCCTGACAGAACTTTGATATACAAAACATGCTGCAAACCAAGCAATGATAAATCAGATAGCAATGCTAGGCCAAAGGCACTAACCAATAAAAGGCAAAGATACAGATCAGCAGGTACATATCATTTTTCTCAGCTGGGTTTCGTCAGGATAACAGTAACAAAATGATCTCAGTCTGATGTCGAAAATGCACGAAACTCAATACACTACACTAGGGCATAATCATTATTTAATGATAAGTGTTTTTGCATTCCTCAATATAAGTAAGTTCACAGTGATGGATCCAAATAGCAACCACATTACAGATCATTGCGATACAGCCATAACAAGGGCCTGAATAAGATACAAATGTAAAATAGTAGTTGACCAGCAAGTCTTGGAGCAAAATGTCTACCAGCCTCAAACTGCGATAAAATGAAATAGGATACCGTCAAACTTGATCAGAAGCTTGATGGTCTTGATAATTGCCAGAAAATGTGGATTCCAAAAGGAAAATGATAATAAGTCAAAAAGCTGATACTGCATCAAACATAGTTTATTATAAAGAAAAAATGTGACTGCTCCATATAACTCAAATTTTGCATCAAACTCAAAATTCCAAATGGTAGGTTGAGTTCCAAACTAAAACAGAAATTAAGAATGAAGGTTAAATGATACAATTTAAAGCAAATCACCTCTCAAAAATTCTCTAACTCGATATGTTGCACCCTGCATCATGTGGATTGCCAAACATAAGTGATCTAAATGAGTCCAAGAATGAGGCCTTATAGCAGGAAGGTATGTTATTAATCTTCCCTGGTTCTGGTTTGGTCGAATTAGTCAAAAACTCAAGTTGGCAGCAAAAAACTTCAATCATTCTACTATATTGAACATAACACGATGGACAATAAAGAAAAAGAAAAGGAGAGGATAAAGAATTTCAATGCACACAAAGCAATGAAATATGTACATTATCAACATAAGTTTGTTTTCCAATCTTTAGTGCTCTAAGTCATCAACTATGACAATTCCAATCAACCATTATAAATTATCATAATTTACAATTGTATGTACAAACTACAATAATATAATTATTCCAATCTACTAATGATTTAAAAACTACCATAATTTGCAATGGTTATGTATAATTGACAAAGATGGAGGTTGGATATTCCTAACATTCTATTATTCGCTCAAAGACAAGGTAACAATGCAAAAAGAGATCAGAAAATTTAAATAAAGCTATGAATCAATAAATGAAGGGGATTTAACTGGGATTATATTTGCCATTCGTGATGGTTAATATGAACCGGGATGTAAACATGCATAATGGCGACATGAGGAATTTTTGAATTTGGGAATGGGTGGTAAGGGGCCCGATACAGGGCAGCTCCATAGGAAAGTTGCTGAATCTGTCACAGATGGAGTCAAGAAAGACACGGATAGTCAGGAACCTTCTGGGGCCCCTCAAAGTCCCAGTGGAAAGGATACGCTTTCCAAAAAAAAAAACAGTGATGCAAGGACTTGGGTGGAAAGAGCATCAGGAAGCAGCCTAGAATCGATGGTAAAACAGTCCTATGCATTATTCCCATCTACGGAAGAAGATGGCTTGTGTCTGAAGGTGTGCCTAACAATATTGTTGAGGGGGCCAACTGTTAGTTTAAGAACATCCTGATTTGTAAGTTCCTTGGTTCCCATACCAAAATGGATGTGGTTATGGAATGGGCCAATGGGAAATGGAAGCCCAAAGGTCAAATTGAAATATCAACGATGGCCAAAGGTTCTCCTTTTTTCTTTCTCGGAGGGAAGACCATACGATTACTCTTTTAGGGGGTCCTTGGTTTCTAGGGGAGGCAAACCTCTCTCTTTTCAAATGGAAACCAGGTTTTGACCCACACAAGGAAAGTATAAAGTAAGTTCTAATTTGGGTTAGGCTCCCTAGGTTACCCTTAGAGTTTTGGGAAAAGTAAGTTTTGACAGGTATTGCGAGGTCTATTGGCTCGTTGCTTACTTTTGATCCCACTACTTAATCTCGGAAAAGGTTAATCCATGCCCGATTCTACGTCATGGCTCCATATGATGCTACTCTTCCTCCATTTATTCCGTTGAAATCAAAATTTGGCGATTCGAGGCAAAGATTGTATATGATCGAGTTCTAGACCTCTACTTAGAATGTAGAAAGATGGGACATGGCTTCAAAGACTGTCCAAGAAGCAAGAAGGGGAAATGGACCTGTTGGCTAGATTTTCTGCATAGCATCAAACCTAGGCAGTCATGAGATAAATCTCCCTCATTTAACCGGTGAGGCTCCCGTGTCAGATTTGTCAATATAAATGTGTTATTATCTATCAGGGGTTTTTACTTTAACCACTTAGTTCATGAACCATAACTAAGAAGTTCTGCAGCAAGTAAGCAGCTGTTTAAGAAAGGAAAATTATAGAAGAAGAAAGTAAAGGTATTACAAAGAAGAAGTAAGGAAGATGTGCATCCCAATTAGTTGATAGCAAAGCTAATTGCATGCACATAGAAGAAACTTAATAGATTTGAACACACAGAATTATAAAGCAAAGGCAGCTCTAAATCCAGATCTACAATAACACAAAGTTTACTTAAAAGATCTAAAGATTTAAAAGCAAGAAACACAGTACGCCGTGACACAAAGTTCTCCAGAAACCTGCTTCTTTGTATTCCTCTGCAACAAGTGGCTCTCAGGGGTTCAGCACAAAGTCTAGAACACAAGGTTGCTTCTTACAAATTATGATCGATCATTAACCCGGAGGTTCTTCTCCTACTTATAGAATGTAGGAGGGAAAGTACAAATAGAAGACTCAAACTGAACTAAAGTATGAACAACAAGTAAAGATGACATTTGGCAATCATCCTCAACTAACTTCTTCTTAAGTGACACATGTATCACTTAACTAATAGAATAGTTCCACATGACTTCAAGTAATGGTTGCAAAACCAATAACTTAGAAGTTTTACAATTTCATTCGGGAACATAGAAAATAGAAGAAGTCATGCCAGCTGTAATGTCTACATCTTCTTCTTGTTCTGATATCTGATATACTTGTCGAACATATAATTCAGCATCCTTCCATCTGTTTTAGCCACTGCTTCCTTCTCTGTCCTAAACTGCAGCAACCCTTCATTCAACACTTTGCTGCATGCTTCCACCTCTTCCAAACTCGGCCCGAACCTCGCAATGTCTACCTGCAGCGCCACCAATCTACTGATAGAATTCATCGTGAAAGGTTTGGTAGCTTTATCAATTCTCTTTTGCACCATCAGAAAAGAACCTTCCAGGGAATCATGCACCTCGTTAGAAACAATCCGCACGTATGAAGTAACACCTCCATCCACTCTTTCCTCAGTGAAAGAAACGCTACTGTCTGGTAAATCTGATGTTCTACTCTCGAGCACCTGCATCCTTTTCAGCAAAACTCTGCAGATCTCCAAACGGAAAGATACTGCAAACTCTAGCTGCTTCCCCTTCTCGACTGATCCATCCGGTACAATTTGTTCTGCAACCAATACATCTCCCGGCAGCTTGTTGATCTCGGCCAAAATACTCAGGTTACTCTCTGCAACTGTATTCATGCCTTCTATGCTTTCCATTAGTTGCTTTAGTTGATTTGCTGCATCTTTCATAACCTTTAGGCGGGCTGGCACTTCCCCAAGTTGCACAGAAGCTTGATGAATAATCAGATCCTTCCATTCGTCAATAGCCTTTACTTGATTGTTTGCATCTTCCATTTCCTGCATAAGATGATCACTCACCTGCTCTGAAATGGGCTGAATGGAAGGTTTAGCAACCTTGGCTATGATCTCACATAATTGAGATATTTGCTTCTGCAGCTCTTCTTTCTCCGCCTTTTCACTGTCAAGCCTAAGGAACAAAGCATCCAGCAACGTTTGCGTGTCCTGCTTCAATCCTTCAGTGGTAGCTTGACCGAGTGGTATTTTGGTCACCGTCACATCTTCTGCCGTGAGCTCCTCTTCTATCTTTCCTTCCGCCGGAATTGATATCTCAGCAAACTTCTCTCCCGAATCTTTGATGATCAACCTAGAAGTTGCTTTAGCAACTTTAGGCCTTCTGTCTCTTCTGCTCAGATCCTGAAGTAGCTGCAAGTCATGCTCCTCTAAGTTCATCTCTACTCTTGCTTCCGGAACCAACTGCAAAGCTAACCATCCCGAGAAGTTATTTCTCGGGGAGTAAGAAGTCGCTGAGTGCACTACCATCTCCCGCTCTGCATCCTCTCCGTCAGAAAGTGCCACAGTGTCATGGCTGCCATCTTCTGAAACATCCAAGGACAAAGCTCTTTCGAACTCCGTCATCTGCAGCTTCAACATCTCCTCTGGAACGGGTGCCTGAACGAAGTCGCTGCGGAGAGAAAATGAACGTTGCTGGTTTTAATGAAGGCATGAAAGCATCCTGCTACTGCGGTGCAATAGTTGGTGATCTTCTGGGTACTGGAAAAGTCGGAGCCCAAAGCTATGGTCATAGAAGTGGTCTTCTCTTTCTCTTGAGATCTTCTGTGTACTTTCAATTTCTCGAACCTTCTGCTGCTTTCTCCTTCATGCTTTCATTTGAGGGAATCTCCTGCGGCCGAAGTTTCCCGTGATTTGATTCATCAATACTTCATCAATGCAGTATCCCTTCGTTAGCAACTAGTTCGAAGTATTCACCAACACAGCTCCAGATCTTTCTTCAATTGAATGGTAGCCTCCAATGTTATCCTACAGTATAGCTTTATCTCCTCCCATTTGATGGCAAGTGTCAAGTACCACGTTCCCATCATCTTTAAGATCCACAGGTATCCACGCTAGTCTAAAGTCGAACACTTGCTTTGCTGATAGCCCTGCTGAAATATTTCTTTCTAACCTCGTACTCACTTCTGCACTTCATCCAGAAATCTTCTAATGAAGGCACATGTGCGTACTCCTGGGAGATTGTCTTCCTGGCTACTCCAAATGGATCGAAGTTAAGCCGTGCATGGAAGAACTCTTTCTCATACTTGGATAACATTTGCGCTTTCATCCCTCGAGCTCTGTGAATGCTGATGCAACTGTAATATCCCACAGTGATTGGGAAGAAACCCGTAGACTTGTGCCGTTTCAACTGAAGGTCGTGTAACTCTACGAGTTACCTGCTCAGCTCCATGGCGATCAATCTATCACTTGGATACCTGGGCATCTTTATAGGTTCTCCAAAAAAGCCCGTAACCCTGAGGTATGTGAAATCTACAAACTGGTATGAATAAACTACCAATCTTGGACACTGCCTCCCACGCTTCCTTGCTTACTCTGTGAGTCCTTCAAGTCTTTGTCTAGCCTGCAGATGAAATCGTAGAAGAAGTCATCGTTGATCACTTTGAAGTCCTTCTCGCACGCAGGTACAGTAAGCTGTGGGTAGCACTCGAAAATGGGGGTCCTTGGAAAGAACACCACATCTATCCAACTTGGAAAAGACACCCTGTGAAGTTGCAACATACACCAAGTATGAAGTCATCTTGAAGCTGAAAGTATGCTTCACATTTCGAAGCTTCTCACTGATGTTTGTTGCTAATAATTTCTGACCAATTGATTATAGAATCAATCTTGTTGATTTCAATGTTTCTGATGAAAGCATACATCCATGTTCGAAAAGTGTAGGGCAATTGCTTCGCCATTCAACCTGCATAGCAATTTGATGACATCATTTACCTCCTGCACCTAATTGCACTGTGGAAGAGTTCTTGAGAACTTTGAAGGGGATCTAGGCTTCCTCATGAACCGGCTGTTCATTATGCTCACGCAATCAGCTCTATGTTTCTCCCATCTACTGTCAGCATCCTGAATGCTAATAGAAGTCACCACCTTTCGCACTGGAATCTTTAGACAATAATTGATGAATTTCACATCCAAATGAATTATTGTCTTTCCCACAACATCACACAGTGATATAGATGAAGGATGATAAGATCTAGCACACTCCATTATGAACTCTAGCCAATTGGGTTGTACATGGGAAAGCTACAGCACAGATAATTCTGGTACTTTTGACCGCATGCATGAGTGAAGTCTTTCCAGCTCTGGATCTATCAATCAAATCAGAAAGAGGTTCTGGGCCTAGATCTGTGTCTCCTATGTCTAAAAGTTTGGAATCAATGCATGAATCCATCGTGCTCTCTTTTTTATCTCCTTTCGCCATGGCTTTATCTATCTTTGTCTGAATAATTGTTTTTCTTCTAACTTGGCTGGATTTCTTCAATACTGGTGCAGATCTGGACAATTCTTTAGATTCGGAGGATATTTGCAATGTATTGGACATTGATAAAAACTCCTTTTCTTTTGTAAAGCACCTGTAATGAATTCTTGTAATTTATTCAGACAAAAATGGTCCACCGGAGCATGAATAGTGAATTTAAATTATAAAAAATCTGCACTTTTCAACCTTGGCTGCCCCCAAAAATTGGTGGTTTAATTTGCACATAAAGAGAGCATGAATCCTTTCAATCAACACATGAGCTCCTGTAACACCTGTGAAAACAACCATGCAGACAAAGATCAACCTCCTCCAAAGCATGCGCCAAATCTAGAAGCTTTTAGCCTTGTTAGCACTTTGTCTGAACAAAATCCTTCCTCTAATGGGGGCGCACTTTTCCTCCTGGCTGCAATTCTTTACCTGTGAATTAAATTATTCACCCATATGGCTGCCCATCGCTTATATAACCTTCACAATTCTATAATTAATAATTGCCCTAACAATTAAAGGCAATTAATTAATTAAAAATCATGCTTTTCTCTTTTAAAATTAGCATGTTTAAGGACAGCCATCCAATAAATTAAATTAATCCAATTTAATCCTTCACACAGCACTTCACTCAAGCCCCACAGTGTGCTTTGACCATAGCCACTGAAAATAGAAATTAATTTAATGTTTTAATGCCTCAAAGAACATTAAATAATACCCAAATGGGGCGCACTTTTTGAGAGGAAGAGGGCAACCATTAAATAAATTAAATTTAATGCATTTGACTCCTTTCTTTTATTCCATCTTTGACTTGTTGACCTCCTCCAAGGTTGGGCGCACTTTTTGAGAAGAAAGATTAATAAAAATAATCAAATTTAATCCTTTTAATCTCTCACCAAAGGGGGTGCACTTTTTTGCACATGTAATTCTATTTTTAAGAATTTTTTCATAATGGGATTCTTTACCCTGCCAGGCAGGGGCACCAAAACCCCGTGATCCACTTAAGTGATTTTTATAACACGGGAAAAAGTACTCTGCCAGGCAGATATAAAATTCCCACCCTGCCTGCGGCTTATATTTTTTCCATTGCAGCTTAAATCCTTTGTTTTCCAAAAATGCGCCCATCCCCGCAGGGGCTTTTCTGTGCACGGACTTTGCTTTTTCCCAGTGATCTAGACCTCCAATGACGACTTCCTCTGGGCATAATGTGCGTGTATGTTTTCCAGTTGCTCCAGGCCAAAAATCGGGCTTACCCGACGAGGGAATTGTCTCCAGAGAAATTTCACAGAAAATAAAACGGGACACCACAAAAAACACAAAAAATTGCCAAAAGTTACAAATAAAGCCCAAAACTTAAAATAAGTTAAAATCCTTCTGGTACATAGGAATAATAACATATTCGCTCATAATAGAGTTAAAACAGAGCGCAAATAGCCTCATACTGGGCTCAAAATAATTAAATACAAATTTCCCGTAGACAAATCCCTGATGACAGAATGAAAACAATTTTGGGCATCTGGGTATTTGGCAAAAAGGGCTAATATGGTTCTTTGGGATTATCTTGATGCAATACAAGAACTTTCAGGCAATAAAAACAACAAACGACCCACTATTTTACAAGTACGAAAAATTTTCGGATAGGGTAGTCGCAAATTTCAGGGTGAAATCTGAGTGACACCAGGACCACGAGGAAGAAGGAAGACACTAAACTCCCCCCAACTTCTGTGGCAACTATGATTGAAGCAGTAGACCCAGGTAATGACAAGGACCAAGAAAAATTTCTATTTCAAGAGACGGAAATTAGAGACAAACACTAGGAGGAAGATGGAGCTACCATACAAGGATTCTAGGGTGTGCTGGAAGCACAATGGACTGAGAGGTGGGGTGAATCAGTCCTTACAAAACTTTAATCAATTTCAGATTTGCTTATTAAACCATTAACCATTCATCCATTCATTAATGTGTGCAAAGCATCATACAACATAAATTCAAATAACCATGAACAAGAGATAGAACATAACACAAGATATATGTGGAAGACCCTCAAGGGGAAGAAAACCCACTGAAAATTCTGATTATATTACTCAAATCAAAAGTATTTATTGAAGCACCAACTTCACAACGAGCACCAACCCCTAGTTTAGTAGAGCACCAACCCTACAAGGAGCACCAACCCCTAATTTAGTGAAGCACCAACTCCACAAGGAGGCTATAACCCCCTAAGATGATCAAGCACCCACTCAACCACCTTTGAATGAAGATCTCTGATGTCTTGTTGCTGCAACAATTGATGGAGATCACCTATTCAGCTCACACACCTTCAAACCCTTGTTCAAGCACTCATTCACCTAGCTCATTATATCTCTCACTTTCTTCACTTCTCTTGGCTTCAAACTCTTGCACACACACTCTCTAACATTCCTCGACCTCTTGCACACTTCCTCAACTCTGAAACAATGTCTTCATACCTGTAACAAACACTCACATGGGTCACACTTTTTCCCTTTCAAGCAACTAGTTCAAATTTGAACTCAAACCCTTGCTTTATACCCTTCTCAACTCAAAAACGTAGAGCAAGTCAGTCTCCCTCATTTAGTTTGACCAATACAACTTAAAAAAATCCCAATACATTCATTAAAACATTCACATTGGACCCATATAGGTCGGCAATGCCCAAAACCACCAAACATGCACAAAACTAGCTCAAAACCCCATCACCTGGATGAGCTAAAACCACAAGTGCCAAAACCATGATTAGTCAAGCTCCAAAATTCATCACACATGTCAAATATAACATATCAACACCATCCATAGTCATTAATTAGCTTGCACCAATCAAATTTATCATAACTAACTCAAGAAGGCTCATATTCTTCTCAAAACAATTGTTTCTAGCATCCTATCTTCACCTTTGGGCCTCAAGACCACTCAAGAACAAGTCAACTATGGCATGTAACCACTCATTGGAATCCTCAAGACTTGTAGATCACATCTATGCATGTTAGATCTCATGAAACATCCATATGTGCAAACCACGCCTACTTTCCTCTTCACCAAATCAAGCTTCCAAAAAGCAATTTTACAAACTCAACTGGTTTGCACTCTGGTTATCACTTCCAAGACCTCCAAAAGGCTTCACTAGGAACAAAATTCATCCCTCTTTACTCTCCAACTGATAGAAAACATCAACTCATTCATCTCATGCCTCATTTACCTCATTCTTTCAGCAAAAGCAATTTTGTCCTGAAAAACAACAAACCTGCTTCTCTACAAATCAAATTGAATGACCCATCAAATCAACTTGCCAAGACACAAACAATATACCATTGGAAAGCTCTATGAATCCTCTTTCCAGAACATATCACGTTTCCTTCCAACTCCAAGTGGAAGGCCTCCAACCACGTCCATCTCTAAAAACTACTTAAAACTGTCTTATAACCAGTCTTCATAAATAGGGCACACTTTGTTATTTAGAAGCTTCACCATGATCTGAAACCATCATGGACATCAAGTACAAATCCCATACTAAAAACAATGTCAATTTATTTTGCAACTCCTTTGGACAACCTTGTCCCAAACTAGACTTCTTAAGGAACAAGCATTTTCAGGTAGGGCCCACATACAGTCACATGCTCTAATACACCTTTCTAGAAAGTTGGAGTCCTTTACATCATTGAGGTAATTTAAGATAATGATGAGGATGCATATAATGCTGACCGAATAGACCAAACAAAGGAAAGTGAGGTTGTTGTCACAGGTGTTATACTAAGCTACATCGAATGGTGTTGCCTAGTCTTAACATGATTTCCATGTTAAATATGACGATGAAATGACCTCATTCATTTTGTGAAAAATATCTTGACTCATATTGATTGATACATGGAGCTACAAGCCACAAATTCATTGATGACAGAATTGGTTACACAAATCATGGTGATTGCATTAGAAGAAGCAATTCAAAGGATTCAATGTAATCTGTGGCTGATAGACCATTCAATCACATGCATCAAGAGGATTCCACAACTTGCAATTCACCATGGGAGGTCATGAGGTAAGTGACTCCAATTTTATGTTGTTGGTACCTTTATGGATTGGATTTAGTGATTCATGTACAATGGATTTACATTGTTCAAATGAGTTCATCCAAAATTATCAAACCATGGAGTTACAATTGCAAAGTGACTAAGCCCTTAGGAAATTGTTTTGCAATGGTATGAGGCTAGGGAGTCATGCTCAACCAACAGTGACAACCAAGATCATGGAAGGATAATCTCCAAGTAGTTCTAGAATACTTACATACATGAGGAGGAAAGAGAAACTTATAATGTTATTCCAGTTGTTGCTCTCATGGAATTACAATTCAGCCCATTGTTGCCTCATGAAGCACATAGACAAGGGCTATGATGAAAAAGGAGATAAATGTTGGTATATCATATATATATCTGTGTGTGTGTGTGTGTCATGTGTGTGTGTATTGTTAGTCCCATAGATGGTGGAAATGTTGCTAGCCCACTTGAGAGTTGCAGAGGCACCAAGCATTTTGGATCACTTCAACATGTTTTGTCTATTACCTCATGACTACTTAGGTCAAACTTGAGTTTGGAATTGCTTGAGGGATCAAGCCAATTTTCGGGAGGGAGGACTGAACTTATGTCCCACTTCCTAAGATCAATCATTTAGAAGACACCGTGTCATCCCATTTTTTCTCCCCGACATGTTCTAAGGAATAAACTCAAGGGATCCTCTTAAATGTCATTAATAAGTTTATTATATCAATGTACAAATACCTAAAAAAAAATATAAAACACTTATAATAAAGTATTATGAACTTCGCTAACCAAGAATAAAAATGGAAAAAGGAATAAATGCTCATGGTATAATTTTGACTTCGCAAAATTAATAAGCATTTAAAAAATTTTAAAAAATCAAAAGTATTAGTTTGCATGTTTTATCACCCTCTTCACAATCATCTTATTCTCATGATTGTTTTGGTCTTTGTTTTTTCCATTTCAGGTGAGAACTCCTCCCGCCATGTTGCAAACTGCATTAATAATTAATTAATTAATATTTAAATAATTTCTTACCTGTTTATGTAATAAAATGAATTTTATTAAATTTTGGGGGTTTCTAATTGAATGAATATTAATTTAATATTTATTGAAAATCAATCAACAAGATTTTTATTATTGCCAAGGAAAAATTAAAATTCCACTTCCAATTGTCGGGAATGCCAAATTGGCTTTCCGCACTTGGATTTCCCTTTCCTGGAAAAAAAAAAAATTCCCTGCTTGTGGAATTCCTTCTGTTAACTTGCCAACCTAACTGGATGGAAAAATGGAAAAATATCTCTCAATTTCCCATATGGGGAAATAAATGGGAATTGTCAACCTGCTTTGTCATTGCCACGGGGAAATCATTGAGTTTTTTTCCCATATTTCCCTAGCAATTAATCCCCACTACGTGGAGAAAGGGAAATTGGTTATTCCAATAGAAACAAGAAATGGTTACAAAAGCTTCTTTAATCCTTGCAACAAATCCTCTGTGAAACTCTGTATAAGAAGTCACGCGTAAGAAGTCGAGGCTCTTTATTTCTAACTTTTTTTTGTTATTTCCAACTTCTTCTAATTTCTTCATGTAGAAGTTTTTCCCAGAGAAATATTTTTTCATATTCCTCACAAAGAGATCAAGGAGAGCTTTCATTTTTATCATATTCCTCACAAAGATATCAAGGAGAACTTGCATTTTTATCATATTCCTCACAAAAAGATCAAGGAGAGATTGTCCCATGCATTTTTCCTCTGCATTTTAAACGTGCCAGAGAGAAGGATGTTACATTGGCCAAGTCCATTTCTTTTTCATCAATCATACACAACCCACAGACCAGCTAGGAAAGTAAATCTTCACACATGCATATGTAGTAATAAAAGCCTGATTTCAACACATTTCTCCACACATTGGAGGAAGCCCACATTGAGGGAGGATTCCACACATTTACCAGGATTTTTCAAACAACCAGAACACATTACCAAGTAAGGAAAGGACCTCAAGAAAATCCAAAATAGAAATTTGCATATTTCCACACATGCCCAAAGCAAAAGCCAGCATAAGACAAAAAAAACCAATCCACGCAGGTTCTAAGGTAGGGTAAAAATAAGAAATTTCATGCATTTTTAAGGAAAGGAAATTTCAACACATTCATCAAACAGGCAGTAGTTTCTACGTCAAGATTCACACATACCTGGAGGGGCAAAGAAAGATCGGAGTTCCCATGCCATAACAAGAGAATAGACCACATGTGGGAGAGGATAATTCCAACACACAGCCATAAAATAGCTCCCACATTTATTTTTGTTGTCCATGCAAGAAAGGTTTCCATACCAGCCAGAGGAAAACGGAATAAACTCATCCAAAGAAACAAGTTTCCACACCTTAGAAAAGGAGGAAAAAGCCAAAAATAAACTTCCATGCATGCAGCAAAGGAAGCAAGCCAAAGCCAAACCAAGGAGAATTCAACGCCAATGTAGAAATAAGAAATATTCCATGTGAAAGTATTTTAAAAAGAAAAAGGAAAAAATCAATGCATGTAAAGAATATCTCCACACCTTGGTAAAAGATAGCAATCCAAGAATCCAAAACGAATGCCAGCAAAGGAAGAAGCCACACACTTATCCAAAGGAATAGTTCATGCATTGGTAAATGAAAAATAATCTCCACGCAGTTGTATATGCATTGGTCATGCTCAAGCTATAAAATTTGTTAAAATGGTTTTCTTTTTGGCATGTCAACATTGGCCAAGGCAATGTAAAACAAGTAAAAAATCAGAAATAAGAAGAATCTCTCCACACATTGGGTAGAATCAAAAGGGCATGTGAGAAGAAAGAAAAAATCTACACACATATATTTGCAGTCCAAACAAACAGAAAGCACTCACGTAGCCCAAAATGGCCCACATTTGTCAAAGAGAAATAAAATAAAAAAACTTCTACACATTCACCAGGCAGGTGAAAGGAGAATACGAGCCACGCAAGTACAAGAAGAGGAAGACTGTGCATGAATAGAAATCATGTGAACCATTTGAAAATGTCAAACAAGATATATATCATCACAAAAAAATGAAATTAATGAAGAAAATGATAGATGCGGAATGAAGGTTGCCATGGGTCGTATCTATCGAAGTAATCAACTTTAAAGCTTGATATCTGAAAGCTGAGTGATTTTTGACAAGAACGGTTTATTTATTTGAATTCTTTACATCTTCATTTACTCCTTTTCCAAATTTTAAATGCATAACATGTCAATTGATATTTTTCACAAACCCAAATAAAACTCAGTATGCTTGATTCCGTCGCGTGCACTGTTTCAGCTTGTCGGAAGGCCTACTTTGAGAATTCGTATTTTGAGCCTGAGTGATTATCGAGAATAATGGTTTGATTCGTTGATTTCTCCCCACCTTTATGTACTTATTTTCCAAAATTTAAATATACAGCCCCTCATTTGATATTTTTCATAGAGACAAATAAAATGCAATTTGTTTGATTTCACCGCACGCGCATTTTTTAGCCTGTCAAGGAGACTGACTTTGAAGGGTCGATATTTTGAACTCAGATGATTTTTAGGATAAAATTATTAGTTCTTTGAATTATTCCCATATTCATATGCTACCCTTGCAAATTTTAGATTCCCAGATTTGATATTTTTCCCAGGCTAAAACCAAACGGGATTTTCACAGTTTTACACCTGCATTTTCCTAGCAGTTTCAGAAGATTCAACTTTGACCTTTAATATTTGAATGAAGAATTTGATTTGGAAAAAAAAACCTCTGACACGAAATTTTTTTTCACCTTGATAGACTCCCTCATCCAGTGAGATATTCTCATAACAAGATTTGTTATTTTTCCTAGGGCAATTTCAGAGGTGATTTGTTTAGTTTTAAAGTCTGGAAGTAATAGCTAGAAATCAAGTTTTTGTCACTTATGTCATAATCATGTCATATTCAAACAAAAATATGTTGTATTATGAGTCCCAAAGAACTATACCGACCTTGACACACCATTTAGAATATGAGAACATCGTCGATACCAACTTTGGACACATCGACATAAGTTGGTTCTGCGATCACATATCAACCGAAGGTGAATCACAATTTTCCCAAAATTTGTTCTGAATTGGTTTTCATTTGCATGGATGCACTACGAAATCTACATAGTGTGGTGATTCAACTCCAACGGCTCCGAAGTGGAAGCGACCTCGACTTGTTAGTTCTTAGTATCATCTTCGTGACACATGCACTTCTCAATGGCACTAATGGGTCACCTCTGACTTCCTCATTATGCGGTATAGGTTGTAACTATTGGCAAGAGGTGTCTTCAGAGTCAAAAATCCATTGTTATCTGTAGAGATTGATAATGGGAGAATTTTTTCTACATAAATTTTATTCATTTGATCATTGTGTCGGATCTAGTCATTGACAAACCAAGACCAATGATAAGTGCAATTGTGTGGATCATCAAGAAATGCCACATCATTCAAGTGTGTCCCTATCATCTCTCAGTTATCATTGGGCATGATACTTCATTGGCTAGTCTTAAATTTAGAGCATTCTCGAATTAGATGATCATGAGCGGATCAGAATGGTAATACTTCGGGATGGTGACAAAGACGAAAGACATAACTCCAAGAAGTGAATTGCAATCTAGACTCTTGGAATATCTTCTCAATGGAGAAAGATCAGGAGTTGGATTCTGACAAGCTAGGGTGGCATAATGACTATAGTCTAATGAAAAATTAAGAATTCATCATGGAAGGTATTCAAAGCATGTGGAGAATTGTATGTAATTGTGAATACGAATATGAATAAAGACAAAATTGCTCACACCATGATGTTTCTCAAACGGAGAGGTGGATGAATTGATCAAGTTTCAAGCTCAGCTCGCTTGTCATCTGGAGGATTGTGGAGCATGGTCAATGAATTCATTCCCGTACGACTGGGATAGGCGGACTCTTGGCCCAATGGATAAGGCACTAATCCTAGGTGTCTTGATCTAGGTGGCGCATTGCTGACTAGGATGTCTATGTGTGTTTCCAAGTCATTTAAGTGGGGTCCACATGTACCAATTATTTTTATGTTATAAATTTGTGTTATTAAACTCACTTTTGACAAATGTTTGATAACTTAAGTGGTTTCTATTTTTAGTCACTTTTTAAAAGTTGGTTGAAAAAGTCAAAGTCACTTAAAGTTCCCTATTTAATGTGCATGTAAATCTCAACTACTTTGTAACCAACTTTTGGGTTATAAAAGGGTGTTAGGGGCTCATTTGTAAAGGGTGACTTTGAGAGAGGAGAAGAAAATACTTTTGTATGCAAGCTTTACTTTAGGGGAAGAAACTTTGTGTTCTTTTGAGAAGATGTTTTAGAGTTAATGAAATATGAACTTTGTGTCCCATTCATTGTCTCTTATAACATTTGGTGTTCTTATGTTCATTAGATGTTAGCATTTGAATCTTGCATGCAAATATTGTCTTGGATCTTATTGTCAACTATATTAATACGTTGTTCTAGTTCACAATGAACAAGCTCTGATTATCTACTTGCTCATGTGTGTTCCCTTTTACTCATTCTTATTTAGCTAACTCAAACTCTGTTTTATTTGTGTTAGTTATTCATCATTCTTCTTCATGCAATATTAGGCTATGCTTTTACCTAACTCTTGCATGTTCCTTCCAATCATTCCTTTCCATTTATTTCCTTCATTCCAGTCCATCTCCCTCATTCACTTTTCTTTCCATTGATGTTCCAAAACACCCCCACATACAATTTTGAATGTACAGATGTAAATACAGTTTTGGTTTTCAATAAAGGCAGCCTCACCTTCATTGAGGAGGGACTTCGTTCCCATATTGTTGCATGTCATTTGCATGCGTGCAAATCGATAGAGAGACAGCTAGAGAAGTGGCAAATGGAGTCCAAAACATCCTGAAGGTAAAGACTCCTACTAAAAAGAGAAGCCTGAATTGCAAAATACTTTTTCTATTTTTGCACCTCTTGAAGAAAAGGAGTTCCTTACTAACAAGAAAATTTTAGACCTCGAGGAAGGAGAGTTTTGAGACATGGAGAAAGTGTTAGGAGCTGCAAATCAAGGACAGTACCCAACAGGGGTGAAATGAAAAGAATGAGCCCCTTGATAAAGATCTTCCAGAGATACAAACTAGATTTCAAGCTCGGGCTACGGAGAAAGGCGAGAGGAATCTTAGGGTTCTTTCTTACTGGCACAGATCCGCGTATAAGGAATATGAATGAACGATGTTGGATGCCATTGAGACAGTCTCTCCAAAAGGATGTAGAGAATAATAAGGAATGGAATTTGGTGTCACACAGAAAAGCCAAATCTAAGAGAAAGTATCAGCCAAGAATAAGAATAACAAGGAGTGCAAAAATGAAGGAGGTTGCTAGATGATCCGCTGGTTGAGTGACTGTTTGTTGGCTGGTAGTTGGTTGATATTTCACTGATTTTTTGTTCAAACTGTGGGACAATGAGTTTGTTGGGCCAGATCTTTGAGAATTTCTGTTTCTGTGCTTTAATTTTTCTTTCTTTCTCACTATGTACAAGGTTTTGGGCCCTTTCAAAACCCTTTTTACCCTTATCATAAAAAAAAAATTGCTATTCATGGGGCACCCCAACAGGTAAGTCAAGTATTGCCCCCTATTGCGTGTTTTTGTAAAGCAATGCAACACAAATTCATCCTTCAATGAAAAGGTTCAAAATGGAATCTTACTAGCACTTGGGCTAATATAGCTCCTTGATTAAGTTGTAAATAGGCTTTGGGTTCTTTTCAACTAGTCAGCTTCTGCCAATGGCTGTTCTGACATCAGCAGGATATACACCTCTTAAATCTCTTTGTTTTATTTCCTCGAGGGCCAACTGAGACAAATGTGGCATGAAATAGGTCCATTTAATGCTAATCAAGTGAAAACTCATGGGTCTTTATCAGTACCCATATAGCATGATTTTCTCATCAATACTAAAAGAGCATTTGTTTCTCATTATAAATCGCCCCTTTAAAGTTTCGATAACAAGTAGTCAGAAACATTTGATCAAAGTCAACCCCACCAGTATAAGTTTCAACATTGCACATGAAAATAAATATCTATTCAAAGCTCCCAAGGCTTCGACGTCTCTTGAATGAACCAGCTACGTGGTTAAATAACAATATCGACTTGGAAAATCAGACTTCAGTAAAACTTGTGTTGGGCAAGAGTCAATGCTAGTCAATGTAGAGGGCTTGTAGGCACATTAATCTCCGAGAGTCAGGATTGGGGTGGACTGGCTTCAAGCACTATGTGAGAGATGTGCCGTACGCATCCTTCATACCACCTTCATATCATCACATTTGTCCTCCTCTGCCTCGTAGTCATGTGTCCTTCTGACCCCCTTCCTAATTTGCTTTCTCAGAGACAGAGTGTTTGGCCCGGCCAAAGACATTCTATTAGCATTCTATTTTGGCCAACATCATCGACTAACCCAAATATATCTATTTTCTTTCAGCTAAAACTGAGATTTGATTTTAGGGATCCATAACCGTGTTTAAAGGTTTTCTCTATTCATTTATTGACCGACAACAACTCCTGCTCTGCCTGTGCTCGCAGATCCCCTTTGGGAAGAAGAGGAATTAGGGGCAAGGATCATAAACAAAGGAAAACAAGTTGCAATAAAGGCCTAGAAGATTCAAGAATATGAGTTGTGCCAACAACATATACCATTTCATTGATGTCCCCAACTGTGGTCTACTTGGGGATTCTTTTATCCATCTTGACTTCACCTACAACCATCTCTCACAAAATGCTCAAAGCCAAGGGGAGATTAATGCGCCAACTCAACTCAAGGTTAAGTATCCCTAACCCTGCCCCCTTTATTCATTAAAGATTGGAATGGATCTACGGAGGACAGACACATATAATCTCTAACTAGAAGAGGGAGAGGATTGTATTAGATTTAGGATCATTAGTGAAAAAGTTCTGGTAATTAGATCAATGGCTGTGATAAAGGCAAGGGCCATAACAATAAAGAAGATAATAACACAGAGTCAGATTTTGAATGTGGTATGTTCTGGTATGTTCTACTTTCAAAATCTGAACATACCACATTCAAAACCTGACTTTGTGTTAGTATCTTCTTTATTGTTATGGCCCTTGCCTTTATCACAGCCATTGATCTAATTACCAGAACTTTTTCATCTAATGATCCTAAATCTAATAAAATCCTCTCCATCCTCTGATTAGAGATTATATGTGTATGTCCCCCTTAGATCCATTCCAATCTTTAATGAATTATCTCCTTTGCAAACATTTATTAACTACAGCCTTGAACCACTTTGTGGAGAGGAAATCATGTGTTGGATATAAAAAAGAATTCTACCTTTTACTTATTAAGAGGCTTGTTGGAGGGACATTAGAAATAGTGTATTCGAAGTATGTTGCATTAAAGGATCATGCGAAAGATGTAATAGTGCGTAAATGATTTTGTATTTAATCAGAGAAGAGAATTTAAATGTATAAGATGCAACGCTTCCATAGCAAGAAAGGGAAGCTGAAGCGAATAGGTAGAATATGAGGAGTCACCTGAGAAGCTATAAATATTGCAAGGCTTGCACAGATTGAGATGATCTTCCCAAGCCAATACACCATGCTTTTGAATATATGAAACAAGTTTACTTTTGTATTTATCCTCGAGTGAATGCATATTTTATCTCGTGTATTAGTGTAATCTAAAGTTGTCAACAATGAAACTATGGTTGTCTTTTCCTAGTGGTTTTTAAATTTTTTGTATAGAAATTGTTGTCGAAGCTTCATGAAAGTGTATATATTAATGTGGAAGCTCCATTGAAGTGTATATACTCCTCCAAATAATGATTCAGTCCAATTACACTACAACATTAGCATATCCTCGAGAATGAATTTCCCTTTTTCGGGATAAATCCTAAAAATAGATACAGACTGAAATTCTGATTTTTATGACAGCAGTGAACAAAATCTGAAAACACCCAAACCCCAACACCTAGGGAAAAATTGAGACCTATCACTTCCAGCTATTCAAATTTGACGAAATTAATACCCAAGATGGCTAAAGATATATATAAAAAGAATATCCAATCAGATTTCCAAAATTTTGATAATTGAATTTTTAATGATAAAAATATAGCTTAAACTTACAAAATTAATAACTCTGAAAATTAATAATTCTGATAATTGAATTTTTAGTGATTTTTATGACAACAGTGGTCAAAATCTGAAAACACCCAAACCCCAACGCCTAGGGCAAAATTGAGATCTATCACTTCCAGCTACTCAAATTTGACTAAATTGTTGAATATATAACATGAACATGTACGGATCCAAGCAGTTAAGATGACCAACAAATAGTTGTAACTAAATGTAACTGCTCCTCTCAATAAAATGAATCTGCCAAGGTCATTCGAATAAGTGCAGTTTTGTGCATCTCTTTCTTCTTGTTGTTTTATCTATATGCTTCTAATACTAATAGTGGTATCAAAGCAATTAGTCACCATTGGAGGAAGCCATTGAGAGGAATGGTCGACACAGGAGCAGAAGAAATCGTGGTGCTGGAGGTGTAATGTTCGTTGTTGTTGCTCAGAGAGTGTCAAATTTGTGGGTTCCTGGAGACATGTGAACTAGTCGTGTGAAGGCGGAATTGTTGGTATAAACAATGGCAAAAGTCCAATGGCATTGAAATATCAAAGGCAGTCACGCTATGAACAAAAACGTGACCTATTAGTGTGAAAACGTGCCCTCCTATGTGAATATAACGTGCCTTGAATTGCAGAAATCCAGTTCCCTATTGAAGGCAATGCGATTGGAAAAACTCGTGGCAGAAAACGTGGGGCAAAAACCACAGTCGCAAATGCAAAATCCCAAGTCGTGAGGGCAGAGGTAAAACCTGAAGTCTGGGAGTAAAAGATTTAATAAACTATCTTTGTATAACTTTTCTCTCCTTGCCACTTATTTGCATAAAATACTTTCCCAACCACGTATATGCATAAAGTGATTTTGTTTTATTTGGTGGGAAAAATACTTTATTTGCATAAAGTGATTTTGTTTTATTTGGTGGGCAAAATACTTTATTATTTTTTTTATTTCCATAATAAAATGGCGAATATTTCAAATCTTATTCTGCCTGACTCACAAAAGTTAACGGGCACTAATTTCAATGTTTGGAGTCATAAGATTTTAACAGTCGCGGAGTTTCCTGATTGTGATAAAATAATCACGGGTGATGAAAGTCGACCAGCAACAAACTTCGCAGATTATGACAAATGTCATAAGGAAGCGTTATTGCTCCTCAAGTTGTCCGTGTCGGATGATTTGATACCAAAAGTGCGGAATGCTATTGTAGCAAGCACGTTGTGGACCAGTCTGAAGGATAAATATCAGACATCGAAAAAGAGTCGGGTTTTATACCTAAAAAATATGCTCTTTTCCGTAAAATTACAAGGTGGATCGCTATCTGAGCACCTACTTCGGATAAAAGATCTCTGAGACCAATTGTCTTCCATAAATAAAAAGGTGGACTATAATGATATGGTGGCTTTGGTTCTAAATATCTTGTCTTCTTCGTATGAGTCATTTGTGGAGGCACTTCATTTAATGGCAGAGAGTCAAACTCTTACGTTTGACAAGGTGAGTTCCTACTTGTTGCAAAAGGAACGAAGACAGAAACAGGCTCAAGAGTCCACTTCTGGACAATCTAAAAACGCTTTTGCTACTCAGTCTAAAGGAAAGTGTAAACGACAGGCTGAGACGTTCTCTTCCTCTCCTAAATATCAAGTAAAATGTTATTATTGTCACAAACTAGGTCATGCGAAGGACAATCGGAAACGACTCAATGCCCTGAAGAAGCAGAAGGGGCAGGCACATGTGGCTATAGTTGAACACGAGTCAGAAGAAGAATATGCTCTCATGGCATCTTGCACGGGTAATGGCAGCCCTACTCGATGCTAATTCTTTGATTCTAGAGCATCACGGCATTTCACGTGTCAAAAAGACTAGTATGTCAATTTTAATTCTTGTTCTTTTGATTCAGTTACTTTAGGAGATGGAAGATCACATGTTGTAGAGGATATTGGGGATGTTTGTATTATGCTAAATAATAATACCAGATTGCTTGTAAAAAATGTTAGATATGTGCCTAACATGAATAAGAACTTGTTATCTATCAGTCAACTAACTAATAATCCCAATATCTCTGTAAACTTTTCTGGTAGACAATGTATTGTGTCTAACATCAAGCAAAATAAGGTTGTTGCCGTGGGGATTGGGCATGGTGGTCTATATAGACTTGTTGACCCTGCCATGGTCAACTTGCACGCCTTAGTTGTGGAAGGCAATACCAGTGTTTTATGGCACGAAAGATATGGCCATCTCAGCCTTCAGTATTTAGCCCGCCTTCATATAGCCAACATGGTTGCTGGTTTGCCTCCTATTTAGGAGATGCAGGAAAACAAAAGCGGAAGCCTTTTCCCTCTAAAGGTGCTTGGCGTGCAAAGGGGCTCTTGGATCTTGTACATGCAGATCTATGTGAGCCATTGTGGAAGACTCCCACAGTCATTGGTGCACGTTATTTTCTCTTGCTGGTGGATGATTATTCTCGGAAGATGTGGGTCTATTTTTTGAAGAAGTCTGATTGCTTTGCTTCTTTTGTCAAGTTCAAGGCCTTGGTAGAGAATCAAACCAGCCAGCGGATCAAGACTTTGAGATCCGATAATAGAGGTGAGTTTACCTCTAAACAATTTGCAGATTTTTGCAGTAAAGAAAGGATTCAACGCCAATTGACAGCCCCTTATACCCCGCAGCAGAATGGGGTGGTAGAACGGAAGAATAGAACCATCATGGAGATGGCTCGATGCATGATGCATAGTCGAGGAGTGCCCTATAAATATTGGGGAGAAGTTGTTAACACAGTTGTTTATATACTCAATCGGAGTCCTTGCAAAGCTTTTACAGGACATCACACCAGAAAGAAGCTTGGTCCACCATCAAACCAGAGGTATCAGCATTTTGTATTTTTGGTTCAGCTGCTTATACTTTGGTTCCTGCAAATAAACGGAGTAAATTAGATTCCAAATGTTCTAGATTTTTTTTGTTGGTTATGGTGATCAATCTAAAGCCTATAAGTTGATTGATACTTCCACTAATAAGATCATTATTAGTCGAGATGTTGATGTAAAAGAAACAGAGTCTTTCTTTGGTTGTAATCAGCAAGGGGTCCAGCCAAGGGGCAGCGATCAGCAAGGGGTCATAACAGAGTTTGGTACTCTTTCCTTTCCTGATCATGAATCCGGTTCTTCTCATACTCAATGGTGTCCCCAGATTTCACCCTGAAATCTGGGACTACCCTATGTAAAAAAAAAAATGTGCTTTTACAATAATGGGTCGTTTTGTGTGTTACTTGCCAAAAAGTGTCTGTATTGTGTCAAAATATTCCCAGAGAGTCATATTAGCCAATTTCGCCAAATACCCAGATGCCTGAAATCGTTATATTTTGTCGATGGGGTTTGCACTATACAAGAAATTTTTAGATTCTAATTATTCTGAGCCCCGTTTGAGGCAAATTGTGCTACGGTTTAACCCTGTTGTGGTCTTACATGTCAATAAAGTCCCATAGTACTAGTAGGGTTTTAACCAAGAATGAATCTCGGGCTTTATCCGTGACTTCTGGCAACATTTTGCGTTTTTGGTGTTTTCCCATTTTGTTTTCTGAGAAAATTTTCTAGGACAATTCATTTGCCGGTTCAGTCTATTTTCTTGCCTGGAGTATCTGGAGGCCATCTACAGATGTCATGCCAAAAGGAATTTGCCACAAGAAGTCTGGTTCTCTCTGAAAAGACGAAGTCATACACGAAAAAGCTTCTTCTGGGCAGGTCGCACTTTTGGGAAAAGAAGGTTTTAAGCTACAATGGGATTTTTGGTAGCAGCAGGCAGGTGGGAATTTTGTACCTGCCTAGCAGAGTACTTTTTCCCATAGTAGCAAAGTCACTTAAGTCATGATGGGAAAATTAGAGGCAGCAGGCAGACGGGAATTTCTTACCTGCCTTGCAAGGTGAAAATTCTCATTGTGAAATAAAAGAAAATCACTTAAGGCATTGATGGGAATTGATCTTACCTGCCTTGCAGAGTAATAATTCTCAAACAGCTTATTCATGGGATTGAGCTGTGTGCAGGGTGAATCAGCTTAAGAATTCACCCTTGATCAAGGGCTGATTAATGCATTTGGTGCCCAGCATGCGCATGATGAAAGGAATAAGAAGGTAGAATAAAATTAAATAAATATAATTTATTTAATGCAGTCCCCCCTCTTTCTTTCCTGTTTTATTATTTCCTTCTTTATCAGAAATTGCTTAATTTATGGTTCATGAGCTGCATAAAGTAAAACCCCTTTACTAGCCCTTGCCTCACCGGTAAATGAGGGAGATTTATCGACTGCCTAGGTTTTTCTCATATGGCCAACACTCTGCCACAGACTCCAAGACAATATGTACAATCTCCCACTGAGATTGTTGAGTCTCTAGGAAATCAACTTGCGTTGGTTTCTCCTCCAGAACTTCCATTGGTTTCTCTTCCAGAAGCACCACAACCAACCACCACATCTTCAGTTTAGCAGAGGCCTAAGTGGTTTTACTCCACTATTCAGAATTTGAGGAAGGAAGAATTGTCTCCTCTCTTAGATGGACGGTCTCGACGAACTGGTAAGGAAGTCTAAAGCATGCATTTGCTTTTGATTTCTTCATATTCATGAGACACAGAAATAAAACGAATACCGATTGGGAAACTGCCATGCAACTAGAGTATTCTTGATTAAAAATAATACCTAGAAGTTATTTGATCCAGGCAGCAATTCTAGTGGCGCAACTTCCAATTTTTGCACCGTTCCGATAAAAAGGCAACGGAAAGCTTGGAATGCAGAATGTGATGAGAAGATGCAAGTCTAAGGGGCCCAAATTGTGATTTTTGTACTGCTGTCTAAAAATAGTAAATTCTGTTGTTTCGCATTAATTAAGTCTTGGAAGATTCGTCTCCCTCGAGACTGCTTTATTTAAAAATAATTTCCGGAAGAAGAGAGAGACATCTCTTGGCAGAGATAATTGATGTATTTTGAAATCTTGAGTAAGTTGTTTTGCAATTCATTTGGCACATTACTTTCCTTAAGTCTGAAACATCAGTGGTAAACTATCGTCTTGAGAGTGTATGATCCCCATCGGTATAAAAAGCTGGGTGGTCATCCTTCAAATACTTGCCTCTGCAACCCCAATAAACACCGGGATAGATCCTCTCAAAAATATGGTGAATACTCTTAGGCATAGATGCTACAACTACAAGTAGGAAATCATGACTGTAAATCAGTTTTGGTGCCCCGACTCCAAGGTGCAAGTAAATTTCGACTTCCTATTTTTGAAGGTAAGATGATGGTAGAGAACTGGTTGGAGATTATTTTTCTGTATCAATTTACTGATGAAAAGATAACTTTTCTCTAACATTCTTGGTCAAAAATTGGTGGGGTGTGTATTTAGGAATCAGGAACCCACATGGAATCGTGGAATAAAGGAAGAATATTACCCTGGATGATGATCTGTACATACAGTCTAGGTAAGGACCAGTCGGTTCAAGATTATACTGACAAATCTTCTTTATCTGCAAGCATTCAGTAGGATTCTAAAATATCGACAATCATCCGAAGGACTTGGAATTCTTTCAGTTTCAAACCCTCGGCGATGTTTTCAAAGATTGAACAAAAGCACAAAAGGAGGACTACTAGGAACTGAGGGGGAAGAATGATAAAGAAGGCCAGACCCGAGGTCAAGGATGGAAACAGAAGGAGTCGCAAGGAAATTGGAGTCCACAAAACAAATCGCCACTCCAAGGAAGAATGTCGATATCCTTACTCGCCGAACTTCTTCAACACTCTCTGCACCAGCAGTTACAGACCCTGAGGTCAAGGTTTTGATCCAGATGTGATCCCACCTCAAAAGAACTTCCGTTGGGTTTCTCTTCCAGAAGCACCACAACCAGCCACCACATCTTCAGTTCAACGGAGGCCTAAGTGGTTTTACTCCACTATTCAGGTTGGTGATATTTGAGGAAGGAAGAATTGTCTCCTCTCTTAGATGGAAGGTCTCGACGAACTGGTAAGCAAATTGATTATTCTAAGCACTAGCTCAATTTGCTCTTGCTTCTGATTTCCACAGCTTCTTCATATTCATGAGCCACAGAAATACTTTGAAGCACGAGGCATACCGGAATGGGAAACTGCCATGCAACTAGAGTATGATGCCTTGATTAAAAATAATACCTGGAAGTTGATGTATTTTGAAATCATTACCTCCATTTGGAAAATCATCCCATTCGTTGTAAATGGGTGTATAAAATCAAGTGCAAAACAGATGGTACTTTCAATAAGTAAAAGGCTTGACTCATTGCAAAAGGATTTTCGCAACAGGAGGGGATAGATTATGAAGAAACATTTGCTCCTAGTGCAAAGATGGTCATTTTTTCGACTTTTTCTTTCTTTTACAGCTCAGTTTGGTTGGAAAGTATATCAAATGGATGTCAAAAGTGCTTTCCTGAATGGGGATTTGGAGGAAGAAGTGTATATGACACAACCTGAGGGTTTTCGAGCTCGTGGTAGTGAGCATCTGGGATGCAGATTGATTAAGTCCTTGTATGGACTCAAGCAGGCTCCTCAAGCCTGGTACATAAAAATAGATAAACATCTCAGAGATTCAGGCTTCACACGAAGTCATTCTGATCCGAATCTCTATGTCAAAAGCAATGATGATGACATTGTGATTCTTATTGTGTATGTTGATGACCTTGTCATCACCGGCAGTGGAGATGTTGCAATTCATAAGGTAAAATCAGGTTTATGTGCTACTTTTGACATGACTGATTTAGGCCTCCTTCACTATTTCTTGGTGTAGAATTCTTGCAACATGATCACTTAATTTTCATTTCTCAAGTTAAGTATGCCACTAACCTACTACAGAAATTTCAAATGTATGATTGTAATTCTTCTTCTACACCTATGGAGGTAGGGCTGAAACTCTCAGCTCATGACGATTCACCACCGGTCGATGAATCATTATACAAATAGTTGGTGGGTAGTTTGATCTTTCTAACAACTACACGACCGGATCTATGTTTTGATGTCAGCTATCTCTCTCGGTTTTTATCGAAACCGAAACTCATTCACTGGGAGCAGTAAAACGAGTTCTACGATATGTCAAAGGAACTCTTGACTTTGGCATTCTATATCAGAGAGTTGCAGATTTCAGGTTGATTGGCTATACTGACTCTGATTAGGGAGGATCTGTAGATACTCGACGATCTACCACAGGATATATCTTCTCTTTTGGTTCAAGAGTTGTTTCTTGGCAAAGTAAACTTTAGCCTACTGTTGCCATCTCTTCGACGGAAGCAGAACACAAGGCTGCTATTAGTGCCAGTTGCGAAGCAATATGGCTTCGTCGGATTCTGACTAATTTTCAATTTCCCCAGGCTGCATTGCAACACCTCTATTCACTCTTTTGTGATAATCAAGGTGTTCTGAAAATGGTGAAGAATCCTATATATCATGCCAGCACTAAACATATTGAGATGAATCATCATCATATTCGCCAGTTGGTTGATTCTGGTGAAATCTCTCTACATTTTTGTCCTTCTGTAGATCAGCCTACTCATGTAATGACTAAACCTCTTGGTCCTTTGTTGTTTTGTCAAGTTTTAGATTTAAACTTGGTGTTGTTTCGAGGTTAGTCATTAAGGGGGGGTGTTGAATATATAGCATGAACCGGTACGGTTCTGGGAAGTTGTTAGAGGTTGTAACCAACCACAATAGTTGTAACTAAATGTAACTGCACCTCTCAATAAAATGAATATGCCTGGGTCATTCAAATCAATGCAGTTTTGTGCATCTCTTTCTTCTTGTTTTATCTCTATGCTTCTAATACTAACAGAAATTAATACCCAAGATGGCTAAAAATATATATAAAACGAATATCCAATCAGATTTCCAAATTTCTGATAATTGAATTTTTAATGATAAAAATATAGCTAAAACTTACAAAATTAATAACTCTGGAAATACTTGGAATCTAATTACAAATGATAGCTCAAAAGATAGATAAATCCAATATCTATCCAATGCATATTCAAGCACAATTTTCCAATGGGTGGAAAGCACCGGAAACTGCTCCTCAAATCTAGAACTAAGTAGATGAAACTCTAGAAAATAGTTGTTCCAAAACTGAACTAAAAATTTGAATGTAGAAGGCTGGAAATATGAAATATCCTCAAATACGAACAGCGAGCTAGGGATATGGATCTAAAACCCTCACCGAAGAATTCTCTACCAACTAGGAATGGATCTCTCACCACTGAAGCTAGAGATCCTATAGAATCTGACCTCCACAAGCAAGAGATCACCCAGAACATGCAGCTCTAGGGTTTACACAAGCAAAATTTGAAAATAGAAGTAGATGATTCCTCCTCAAACAACCTCAAAGGGAAATATATAATCATCTTCCAAAAATATGTTATAATCTCCACCGTAGATCTAATCCAAATCACGACAAATTTAACACTCACAATAAAAGAAGCCTTTATTAACTCCAAAAGGGCCAAAGAAGCCCTAGCGCCCCCTTTTTGGGAATTTCCCATGTACAAAATTTATAACTTAAGTGACTTTATTGTGCACATGTTAAGAAAATGACTTGAGTTATCCCAACAATGAAAGATAACATAACGTACCACATATTCACCCATTACCTAAGTCAATGACGAAATATAGCATAAGGTGAAGATGGTGACAAAAACCCATACCCAATAGCCTCCAACGTCTCTAGCCTCTTGGGTATGACCAAGGCTACGATTGAGTTAAGCCTCCTAAGCTTCCTGCGTACAAATGAGGACATTACAAAGAAATTCTTGGGATCACTGCTAACAATGGTTCCATTGTCGGTTGATGTTACCTAGAATTCTCTATCCTTATCTTGCACCAAAGGATCATGGTCCAACGAGTCTTGTGCTAAGACTCGAGCCTTCCAAACAATAGATAGACACAAACCATCAGCTATGTTGGCATTTTTGACCATGAACATGCGTAAAATTCTCGCTTGAAGCACAAATGAAAGATCGTCGAGAACCTCATGACAAGAAAGTGACACAATTAAAGAGTGTACACATTGGGTGCGACTTGATCAAGTCAAGCCCTAACCCTACCAAAATAAGTGGTGAATCCAAAAGAAACTATACAATAATAACAATCACATCATCAATGTGACTGAAATAGATCACAACATCCATGATTACATAGAGGAACATCAACTCAAACCAAAATACTACGCATAGACATATACAACAAACAACTCTACATAAAAGTATGTGTTCATATATCTTTTAAAGCATCATTTACAATAATACATGTTTTCACATCGTGCATTTTATAAACAAAGGAATACAAAGCCACGTATTTTAATAAAACAAGTATTGGCGGAGTTTAGTGATGGCAGAGCGAGGATTTTATAGGCTCGAAGATGAGATCTCATTTTTGTCTCCTAATATGTTTTGGGCGGACCTCCTCTCTCCTCTACCAGCAGGCTTGTTATTCTTGACAGCGAGCTTATCATTCTCGTTTTGTGTTGCCTTTTATTTGGCAATGGATGTGCTTTAATGGCTATGATGACATCCCTTCTACTCCCTACAACTCCTCCACTCTCCTATTGCTCGTTGCTTTCATTGCTTCTACGAGAATTAAAGAGGGTTTCATGAACGCATCCATGGCTACGATGCTTTAGGAGCCAACATTTCTTCTTCGACGCCAAATTTGGTTCAGAGTTTGTAGGAGAGTTGGTGTTCTGGGTATTGGTAGGTTCTGGTCTGGCCCAAGTGGATGCCCGAACTCCCTCCTCTGCCTTCACAGGGTCGGCCAATGTCTGCATTCTTCTCTCTTGTGGCTGCTACCACAGTGTAGTGACTAGGGTTTGTGAGCTCAGCTCCAAAATGGGTTCGATTTCACCCCTTTCCTCTCCTCTAATACATGATAATAGGGGCAGATCGGATTTCCCCTTTAGGTTTGCCCCAAATTGTCTTGGTTGGGTTGACCAAGTGGTTCCCCTCAATGATTGTCTCTCTTGACAACCTCTCTTTTAGCACCCTCTATTTTTGGGTTTAATCCCATTCTCTACTAACATTATGTGTTTAATGGGCTTTTTTCAAGAGGATCTCTTGGCTTGCTTCTTGGTAAGGGTGGTAACAATGTTTACAGTTTGGGTTCCCCTCTCCCCATCTCTCCCAAGGTATTCGGCAATGTTGGAATATTGAGCCTAGGGAGGCAATATTTTCAGGTTCTTCTGGGGCTTCTTCCCTTGAAGGCTTCATTGCATATTATGTTGATAGACTGGCATATGAGGGGGCATTGGTATTTGAACTGCTCTTTGGTAGGTTATTGACGACTCGGCTATACTGAGACTAAACAAGTGGATGAAACAACAATGGGGATTCTTCCCCTTCTTATTTTCCCTATTGTTGGCCTTTGTCTCCGTGGATTTTTGAGTTTGAGTGGATTTATGGTTGATAGTTTGGGCCCCTCTTCTTCCCTCCTCTTTTCTATAGTTTTTGGCAACATCTAATTGGTCAACTTTAGAAAGCATTGTTTTTGGATAACCCCTTCCACATGAGGCTTCCTTCAAGAAATTCCCACTGCATGTTATGTCATCATCATAGGAATCTAAAGGGTATTGGGGTGTAAGTTATATGCACTATTATCCCATGGATATTGGTTCTGGATAGCTTTTCTTCTCTTCACTTCGGTCATTTGGGCGGTGAAAGCATCTTCAAAAAGATTTTATGTTCTTCCTCTTTCCCTATATTGGCCTTTTGCTCTTGGATGGATGGAAATTGGAGGAACCTTGGCATTATGGGCCGACTCCACAACTCTATATAACCTGCTCACTGCCCTCTAGGTTTCTAAGGACCCTCCATTGGCTATTCCTTGGAATGTTGTCTCCTTCGAATTCAGGTTCTTCCCCTTCATCTTTTCTTCTTTGTCTTCCTAGCATTGTAATGTAATAACTGATTGTACTATGGTACTGGTTTTCATGGGTGAGGGCCCCAATAGAACCCTCATTTTACTAATTAAAAAAAGGAATAAAAAGCAATACAATACTTACACAAAAGACCTTTGCCAAGCTTACAAGTTTACAACACGTAATGCTCCAAAAACTTCTTAACTCCTTAGCTTCTTTAACCATACCCCTCTCTAGAATTTCTCAAATGGGAGCCTATGCGAGATATATCTACTATTCTAGGGACCCCCTGGCCCTTCAAGTTGGCGCATGAATAATCTAAGATCCCTTCCTGGATACCAATAGACACCTAAATTTGGTAGTTTATCACTTAATAATGTCAGTATTGACTCGATCCCTAAATTGTGACTCATGCACACATTCTTAGCTCAATTGCCTATCCTTAGCCCTAATGCATGACTTGCTCTCCTCATTTTCACTACACGGTCGCTCACAGAATTGCTTGCATCAGTCGATAACAGTCTATTACTTCCAAGTGTCATGCCCAAAACTTTCCAACACCTCACTCCCTATCCATAAGACCACCAAACAAGGACCAAACTGTCCAACGGTTTGGTACAAAACTAGTGGTTTCATCCCAAACCACCCAGCAATCATTTTCCCACTTTGATATCTTTTATGGGTGGGTATTTTCCTCGTGGGCGGGCCTTAATGCAAAATTATTACAACGAAACCCTATATAAGCAAGCTAAAGCATTGTTTTACTCACCTAATACTTTCAAGAGTACTACAAGCAAACATCGTTCCAAAAGCACTACAAGTTCTCCAAAATTCCCCTTCAATAGTAGAACACTCCAAGAGCAGCCCCTACATAGGTCTAAAGCAAACTAAACCAAATTTTAGAGTCATGCTTCCCAAGTTAGAAACCATCCAAGCCAAGTCAAAGCATTCATTTACTCACCTAGTACTTTCAAGAGTACTACAAGCAAACATCATTCCAAAAACACTACAAGTTCTCCAAAATTCCCCTTCATTAGTAGCACACTCTAAGAGCAACCCCTACATAGGTCTAAAGCAAACTCAACCAAATTTTAGAGTCATGCTTCCCAAGTTAGAGACCATCCAAGCCAAGTCAAGCAAAGCACGTCATACCATTGCCTACATTATCAAGTGATCAAATTGTCAAAGTTAGTTGCATCCATATAGATATCACATGTGTTAGTTAAATTTTCTGAACAGCTGAAAACCTAGGCAGTCATGAGATAAATCTCCCTCATTTACCGGTGAGGCTCCCGTGTAAGATTTTGTCAATTATGTGTCCTAATATCTATTTGTTGGTTTTACTTTAACTATTTAGCTCATGAACCATAGCTAGACAGTTCTGCAACAAGTAAGCAGCTGTAAAAGAAAGGAAAAATCTACAGAAGAGGAAAATAATAGGAAACGGGGGAAATGAGAGAAAATGTGTAACCCAATCAATAGCTTTTGAAGTGCTATTGAGTTGATGTTGGAGAAGCTAGAACTGGCTCGATAGCCGTAGATTTGGCCTTCTCCTGTATGTGAGACTTCTTATGAACTTTAAACTTTTCCGACCTTCTGCTACTTTCACCTTCGTGTTTTCTTTTGCTAGAATCTCCCATGGTAAAGTTGCCTGTGATCTGATTCATCAAAGTTTCATCCAGGCAATACCCCTTTGTCAGCAACCAATTCGAAGTGTTAACTAGAACTGCGGAAGATCTTTCTTCAATCGTCTGGCAACCACCAATGTTTTCCTGAAGAGCAACTCTATCTCCTCCCATCTGATGATACGAGTCAAGTATCATATGCCCATCATCGACGAGATCTGCAGGTATCTATACCAAACCATAATCAAACACTTGTTGCGTCGATAACCTGCTGAAATCTTTCTTTCTGACTTCATACTCGTTCCTGCACTTCATCCAAAAGTCCTCCAACGAAGGCACATGTGAGTATTCCTAGGAGATTGTCTTCTTTGCTACTCCATATGGGTCGAAGTTTAGCCGTGCTGGGAAGAACTCAGGGTCATACTCATAAAACATTTCAGCTTCGACTCCTCTAGCTTTGTGGATGCTCTGGCAGCTGTAGTAACCCACTATGACTGGAAAGAAACCTGTAGACTTGTGCCGCTTTGATTGTAAGTCATGCATCTCCACGAGCTGTCTGCACAACTCCATGATGACCCACTTGTCGTTTGGATACCTCGGCAACTTTACTGGTTCTCCTGAAAAGCCAGTCACCCTAAGATAGGTAAAGTCTACAAACTGGATGAAAATGCAGCCATGCTGAGATACAGCTTCCCCAGCTTCTTTGCTCACTCTGTTGGTCTTCAGATCACCATTTAGTTTGCAGATGAATTCATAAAAGAACCCATTGTTGACCGCTTTATAATCTTTGTGGCACTCAGGAACTATCAACTGTGGGTAGCAATCAAAGATAGGATCTTTCGCCAGTATGCCTCGTCTATCCAGCTTGGAAAATATGCCCTGCGAGGCTGCTGCATATACCAAGTATGAAGTCATTTTGAAGCTGTAAGTCCGCCTCACACTCCGAAGTTGCTCACCGATGTTGTCACTGATGATCTCTGCCCAATTGATTATCGAATCAGCTCTATTGATCTCGATAGTCCTCGCGAAATCATACATCCATGAGCGAAAGTTGTGAGTATTGGCTTCTCCACTTATCCTGCAAAGCAATTTAGTGATATCATCCACCTGCACCAAGTTGGATCACGGAAAAGTCCTCGAAAACTTTGATGGGGACCTGGGCTTCTTCATATATTGGCTGTTCATTATGCCCACGCAATCCGCTTTGTGTTTCTCCCATCTGTTACCTACATCCAACATGCTAATTGCAATCACCACCGTCTGTGTCGAAATCTTCAGACAATAATTAATAAACTGTGCATCTAGCCTAATAATTGTCTTTCTCGCAACATCCCGGATTGTTCTGGAAAGAGGATGATATGATCTTGCACACTCCATGACAAATTCGGGCAACTGAGCTGTGACTGGGAATGTTGATGCTGGAATAATTCCACTGCTTTTCATTGCCCGCATGAGAAATGTCTTTCCGGCCCTGGATCTGTCAATTATTTCAGAGATGGGTTCTGGGCCTATGTCTGTGTCATTGATATCCAGCAAATCTGGAAGCTATGCATGATTCTGTTGACCCTCTCTTTCATCTTGCTTCATATGATTGGAGCAATCTTTGTCTGAATCCTGCAATTCTTTATAACTGGATCAATTCGTTCAGATCTATCAATTTCTTCAGATTTGGAAGATATATTCTATGTACCTGACATTGATTTGAACTTCCTTTCACCTGTATCAACACCTGTGATGAATACTTGCAATTATTTAAGACAGATGAAGTCCAGAGCATGAATACTTGATTTTTGTCACCAAAAATCTGCATATGAAGCCCGCTGCCCTAAAATTTGAGGATTTGCTTGCATGCAAAGCAAGCATAAATATTTTTAAATTCACCTGGGCACATATAGCAACATGCAAATAATTATCATAGCATAAATCAAGACATTCCAACCCTAGGCGCCAAACCTTGAAGCTTCCCGGCAATGAAAAACACCTCTAGATGCACAAATCCTCCTTTCTTTGGCGCCAAAATTGTCCAGGCTGCAATCCTTAGCAAAAAGAATTAATTGTTTATTCATTATAGCAGCCCATGCTTATATAACCCTCAGTATTCTATTTCTAATAATTGTCCATCCTATTCCTAGTAATTAATTAATAAACAAACATGTTTATTCACCCAAATTGGGCGACTACTTTTGCATGCTGCTGGCTGCCATTAAATAAATTTATTTTATTTATTTTTAGCATGCAACCTTCACTTCTCTTTGGCTTATCTTCATGCATTGACTTTTCCTCCATCCTTGGCCCCAAAATTAGACAAAGAAGCTATTAATAAATATCATTAAAAGCTTTATTTAATGCCCAAATGGGTCGCACTTTTTGGCAAGGGTGAATTCTAAAATTAAGAAGTCAACTTTTGATGGGAATTTTCACCCTGCACTGCAGCTCTAAAAATCCCTTCTTCCACTTAAGTTATTTGACTTTTATAATGGGAATTTTTACCCTGCAAGGCAGATAATAAATTGTCACCTACATGCCACCTTTAATTTTCCCATTGCAGCTTAAGTGACATCCCAAAAAGTGCGACTTGTATGGGAAATAGCTTCTTTTGAAAAAGTGCGACTTGTATGGGTGAATAAAACCTTCTGATGGGAAAAGTTAGCCTGCTAGGCAGGCAAAAAATTCCCATCGGTGCTTTAAGTGATTTTTCTTTATTTTATAATGGGAATTTTCACCCTACAAGGCAGGTAAGAAATTCCCACCTGCCTACCGCCTCTAATTTTCCCATCGCAGCTTAAGTGACTTTGACTTCATGGGAAAAAGTACCCTGTAAGGCAGGTAAGAAATTCCCGCCTGCCTGCAGCTACCAAAAATCCCATTGCAGCTTACACTCATTAATTCCAGAAAATGTGACTTGCCTGGGAGAGGCTTTTTGTGCATGACTTCATCTTTTTTGGTCAGAAGCTTGCATTTTGAGGCTGATTCCTTCTGGTGTTGTGTCGGTAGATGATCTCCAGATGCTTCAGGCAATTAAACAGACTATACTGGCGAAGGAATTGACCTAGGGGAATTTCACAGAGAAACTGAGGAGAAAACCGGAGAAAAACGCAAAAGAAATAAATAAAAGCGAAAAATGTTGCCAGAAGTTGCAGACAATGCCCTGAATTCATTCCTGGTGAAAACCCTAATGAGATGAGTGAATACTGGCATGCAAAACTTCAACAGGATTCAACCAGAGCACAATTTACTTCAAACGGGGCATTATTTATTCAATAAATAATTAAATAAAAATTTCCCGCAGAAAAAACTTGGCGGAGGGATAAAATGAGTTTGGGCATCTGGGTATTTGTCGAAATTGGCTCATATGATTCACTGGGAATATCCTAACATAATACAAACATCTTCTGGCAATAAAAACACAAAAAGACCCATTATTTTAAAAGAACGAATTTTTTTTCAAATGGGTAGTCCCAGATTTCAGGGTGAAATCTGGGGACACCAGTCAACTCCGTCTGTGGACATCTTTGCCCTTGTCAAAAAGACAGAAGTAAAGATGAGATCCCAACATCTCTAGTTTCGTATCTTGTCCATTAGGCTCAGGGTCAGGAAAACAAAAACAACACAACATGGAAAAACAAAGTTTATTTATATACATACAGGTTTTACCCTGCACTTTTAGATCCGGAAAAGCTTCAAATGTTGCCCGTTGAAAGGCAACGGCAGTTCAATCCCATCCTGATGAGCAAGGATGAAGCTATCTGTCCCGACAATCTTCTTGATCACAAAAGGCCCTTTCCAAAGTGAATCAAACTTCCCGTGCATGCCTTTTGTTTCTCGTCTTTTGTCATAAAAGGACCCAATCACCGATCTCAAACTTTCTTTCTCTGGCCTTTTTGTCAAAGATCACCTTCACCTTCCTTTGATGTTCTGACAATCTGTCGGCTACTTGAACCTGTACTTCTCGCAATTCAGTCAGATACATTATTCTTTTGTCAATGGCATCGGTGAATGTGGCATCCTCCAGAGCTTTAGAAAGTTGTAAAGCAGGCAATTCCAAGGTAAGAGGCAATTCTGCGTCTCTCCCATATAACAGCTGGAAAGGGGACATGCCTATAGCTTTCTTTGGTGTAATCCTATCTGCCCATAGTGCATCAAACAAATTTTTGTGCCAAGTCCTTTGATTTTCAGTCACCAATTTTCAGATGATAGTCACCAGATTCTTATTGCTTGATTCAGCTTGGCCATTCCCTTGTGGGTAATAATTGGAAGAATGTACCAGCTGAATTCCATGAGTGTAGCAAAACTCGACCAGCTCCTCAGAAGACAAATTAGGAGCGTTATCTGCTACTATTTTACTGGGCACGCCAAACCTAATAACAATATTTTCCTTTATAAAACTACACACCTCCGCAGAAGTGGTGTTCTTAACAGGAATGGCTTCTACCCACTTACTGAAATAATCAGTAGCTGTTAGGATGTAATGATGACTGGCACTGGAAGCCGGGTTGAGCATACCAATAAAATTCATGCCCCACTGTTGGAAGGGCTCCTCAATTACAACTGGTTTTAATGGTAATGTGGGCAATTTTATGCGTCCGACAAAGTGTTGGCACACTTGACATCTGGATACCCACTCTGCAGTATCCTGGAAAAGTGTGGGCCAGTAATACCTTGCTCGAAGGATCTTGTGAGCTGTGACTCGGGCTGAGAAATGACCACCGCAAGCCAAATTATGAAACTGTTTTAAAAGCTGATCCTGTTGAGCTTTATCCACACATCTGAGAAATACCCCATCAATTCCTCTTTTATATAAACCATTATCCCAAAGAACAAAATCCCTGGACTTTAGTTTAATAGTACGTTTCTCCTTGCGAGAAAGGTGATCTGGGCATTCCCCATAAGTTAAGAAAAAGGCAATATTACTGTACCATTCATTTACCAGATCTATGAAAAGAACCATGGGCAAACTTTCACCCTCTTCTGAATTTGTTGTCTTCTACTCAGTCATTAATTCACACAAACCCCTCCCTCGAACTAACTTTGTGGGATTTATATCCAAGTCATATTCCTGCACCTTTGTCACCCACATGCCTCTTAATAACCCTAGCTCTTGCTAGGTGATAATAGATTTTACTCGAGTATCTGGAACCAGGACCACAGTATGTGAGGCAAGAATATAGTACCTGAATGCCTTACATGCTTTTACCACTGAATAAGCATGTTTTTCCATGGGAGTGTATTTCAACTCGTAAGCTTTTAAAGGCATGCTCATGAAAGCAATCGGAGCTTCTACATCTTCTTGAATCTTCTGCATTAGGATTGCTGACATGGTGTGTTCTGAGGAATAACAGTAAAGAATGAATTCTTTACTAAAGTCAGGGGAAACCAAAACTGGAACTTTTGACAAGGCCTCTTTAATTTTTTTAAATGCTTCCTTCTCTTCACTGCTCCATTTGAAATCTTGTGTCTTCTTCATCATATTTGAGATATGACATGTTAATTCAGCAAAGTCAGGAATGAATCTTCTGAGAAAATTTACTTTACCAAAGAAAGAGTGAACTCCCTTTTTGGATGTTGGCAATGGTAAAGTTTGAATAGATTTGACACACTCGGGATCTATCTTGGTTCCTTCCTTTGAGACAATATGCCCTAGTAGCTTCCCTTCTGTTACAGCAAAAATAGATTTCTTAGGATTCAGAGAAATACCATGTTTACGAAATTCGATGAAAACCTCTTGAAGATCTGAGATGTGCTTACTTCTCTCCTTGGAAAAGACTGTCAGATCATAAAGGTATACTACTATGCTTTTATCCTTGAGATGAGCAAATGCCAAATCCATAGCTCTTTGAAACGTAGCTCCAACATTGATCAAACCGAAAGGCATTTTCTTGTAAGAAAAAGTTCCCTAAGGTGTAATGAATGTTGTTTTATATTGATCTTCCTCAGCCACCTTGACCTGATTGTAGCTTGAAAAACCATCAAGCATGGATAATATTTTAGATCCAGTAACGACCTGCAGAGTTTGATCCATGATGGGGATGGGGTAGTTGTCTTTCAATGAGGCTTGATTGAGGTTGCGAAAATCAATGCACAACCTAATCTCACCGCTCTTCTTTCTCACAAGAACTATATTGGCTAACCATTCAGAGTGATGTATGGGATAAATTATCTTTGCATCTAACAGCTTCTAGATTTCTACAAAGATAGTCCCTGAAATAGTAGGGTTATGTCGCCACAGCTTCTGCTTGAAAGGCTTCTGTTCTTTCTTTAATGGGATATAGTGTTGTACTTCTGCAGGCTGATAGGTCTTTAGATCCTGGTAAGACCAAGCAAAAACATCCATATATTTCTTAAGAAGCTTTGTAAAATCTTCTCTTTCTACCTCTGAACAACACTTACCCAGATTTACTAATTTGGGATCATTGCTTGCTCCCAAATTTAATAATTGTGTATCGGAGGAAGAACCTTCCTCACTTTCTTCATTCTTTTTAAGCATCTGATCATGCTTGTCAAACATTTCCTCAAGAGATACTAAGCCTTTAGGAATTTTATTTCCCTTCAGCTGGATAATCTCTTGACTTCCTGAAACCTTTGCATCCATTTATCCCACAGTAGTTTGTCTTGGAGGTGAGTTGTTTCCCTCATAGTAGATCTCTTTGAAGTTGTCCTTTTGTTGGAGAAATGCAGCAATCTGCTTGTCATCATTAAAAACCTGCCATTGTTGGACGTTATCAGGAACCTTTGGACGGAAGACCATCTCAACTTTGTAATCCCCCTGTCTGAAGAATGTGGGTGGCTGATCTGGATTTAATAAAGCTGTAGTCACTGCAAGTGAATCAGCTCTAGAATTTTGCTCTCTTGGAATATAGGATACTGAGAAAGCCACAAAATCTAGGATACTAGAATAGACCCGGTCTCTATAATGCCAAATTTTGTCCTTTTTGACTTGGTAGAGACCTCATATCTGCTTAACAATCAACTCAGCATCCCCCTTTGCGTGTAAGAGCTTGATTCCCATTGTTCTTGCCTGCTCCATACCTAACAACAGTGCTTCATATTCCGCTGTGTTGTTAGTATTTTCAAACATTAACTTGAAGGAATGTGCATGCACCTTTCCCTCAGGAGAAATAAGAACAACACCTGCACCGAATCCAAATGAACAACAACTACCATCAAACTCCAGAGACCAAATCTTATTATCCAGTTGATGTGGCTCTTGGATCATAGGTTGGGCTTCTTCTTTATCTAGTTCTAGATAATGGACTCTGTGATCAGATTTTTGGAACAAGATCTGAGATCTAGGATCTTCATATTTTGATACTGTGTACTTAGATCTCTTCTGAGGTTCTAACTTTTGATTCACTCCCTTGATTGGTATGTGCGCACAAGACCAATCCATCTTGACTTCTCCACCCAATTCTTTACAGAAGTTCCTGCTCAACAGCATGCCACAAGACACTGGGATATCCGCTACAAGGATAGTCAAATTTAATCTTTTGTCTGGGAATGAAGCAAGTATTGCTTGTGCATCTTTGATTTTCCCAACTAGAGGTACTTGTCTTTCCATTTAATAACATCTTCCAATGGTTTTTGTCAATGTGAGACCTAGAGCATCAACAAATTTGGTAGGCATCACATTGTCGAAAGCTCCAGAATCTAAAATGCAATTACTTAATTTATAACCATTAATAAGTAATGACACATAAAATGGCTCGATCCTTTCAGATGTGGCAGGAGAAGAAGTAGAAAGAGAAGAGCTTGCAGTGGCATTATTCGAAGGAGGAGTGATCTTCGGACTAGACAAGATACCCCGTGAAACACTATTTGTTGGAGTATTGGGACCATTACTTTGCACATACTTTACCAACCTATTTAACTGATAAAGAAATGCCCTCAAATACTCATCTTCTGACATCTGAATTTTGGTCTTTTTAATATGACCAATAATGTCGAAAATCTTGACTTACTTCAGCCGGTTGTCACGTTGGTCCTTTGCTGCGGATTGAAAGAACCTACTTGCTTATCTCTAGGAGCTAATAAAGAGGGTAGTGGACTGCCTCTTTTTAGGATGATAACATCTGGCCCAGGATCTTCTCTTTCTCTTATTTGGCCACTTGAGGAAGCTTCAACACTTTGGCGTGTTTGGGACCTTATGAATACCGTGAATGTGTGACCATCAAAATCTTCAAAAGATTCATAATAGCCCTCGTCAGATTCATAGTCCAGGTAACCAATGTTGGAGTCACTAGCGGGATCTAAAAAGTCTTCTTCATCAAATGATTCATCAATGCCAAGATCTTCTTCATTAGTTTCCAAGTTGTTCCTTGGAGCAACTTCAATTGCCAACTGTTGTGGTGCAGCAGTAAGTCTATTTCAATTTTGATTTTGACCGTTAAAGGTTCGAGCAGGAGCTATTCTTGAAGGAGTCGCATTTCCTCCTTAAGATATCTACTTCTTGATTTGCAGCATGTCATCAGCCAACCTTTGCAGCAAAGGGTCGGAAGTACTTGAAGAGGCTTCATCGCCTTTGTGGGGTGATTGTCCGATTTTTCCAACCATGATCAAGTCATCTTCAACCTCTACAGCAACATTTTGTGCTTCTAGTAGATTCACAAGTCTTGCCCTCCGCAGCTAATATCCAACCTCGAGCAACAAAGCATTTATAAAAAATGTCTTTTGATTTTCATCGCTAAGCGCAGTAGAAGTGGGGATTTTATATAAAATCCTTTGGAAACTTTTAATAAAGTCTCGCGTGTTCTCATTTGGTTCCTTCTTTAACTGCGTCAGCTGAGTGATCAATGTGCTAGCGTCTTCTGCAAGCTTGAATCTTTTCAGAAATTGCTCTCGCATGGATGCCCAATTTGTTATAGTTCCAGGGGCTAACCGATATAACCATTCTCCGGTCAAATCATGGAGAGTCTTAATGAAAAGTCTGACCAAGACATCTTCATGCTCCACTGCAAGCACACCACAAGATATGAAAAATGTTGCCAAGTGATCATCTGGATTTTGCTTGCCATCTCCAAAGAATTTCAGGAAATTCTTTCTTGACACTTTAGCCAATTCATGCATAGGTGGAGTTAGGTTTAGTGGCCCAAAAGTTGCACCCCATGGGACAGGTTGTTTTTCGGGCCCTGGTGGCCTCCGAAGCTCAAAATGACCCTCTATGCCAAAAATTGCAAAAAAATAGTTGAAAATGCAATTTTTGGGTATACCTCCTTTAGCAAAAATTGCTCAGAATGAAAAAATAAGAGGTCTGGGAGAATTTTTTTTTTCCCTAAAATAGGGTTTTCCTCACTAAAAGTTTAGTTATGGCTTTAGTTGTAACTAAGGGTTTTGGCAGAGATTTTCCTACCAACTTTGGCGGTTTTGGGCTAAAACAACCGCTAAACTTTCATATTGTGCAAAATAAATTGAAAAAAGAGGCCTTGTTGGGGGTTTACCCACAGACCTCCCACTCCTAAGCCTTTCGTCTTTATCCAACTAAGCGAACATAGGCATATGCTATGAAATAAAGCACATTATATATAACGACTTCAAAAAAGGACTAACCTTTTGAAACGCAATCGTGGTAGAGGATATTATCCACGTGGCTGCGTGCTAGTGGAGGCGTTTTTAGGTTTTTCCTTGTAATAGCATGCCACAGAAAGTGGATCGAAGTTCGTTGTCCTCTCCTTAATGAAATCCGCCGCTTCGAATGCTATTATCCACAGTTTTGTTTGTGCAGGGGCCGCTTTATATTGATTTTTTTAGTCGCTTTGTTTTATTTTGCTCCTCCGAGCATAAATTGCTTGTCGTGTTGTAGTGTTCAACACTTGGTGATTGTGGTTGCAGGGAGCTCAAAGACGCCTATGGATCAACTTGTAGAGATCGGCTTTGAGCTCGAATGCAGGACCTGCTCCATCTATTGGCTCGCCATTGTCGATGTGGAGGAAGACTCGTCCTTGAACGATGTAGAGAACGTTTACAACCTGGTTTGAATGCAACGCTGGCTGAGTGCTTTGACTATTTGTTGATTGATTTGTGCAAGTCGCAGGGGATGCAAGACGACTTGAATGGAGGAAGATTAGCTCGGCCGTTCAAAGTTCAAACATGCACATCTGCTAATGGCTCACAGGGGGGTCTTCGTGGCCTTTTAACCCGTTCAATATTGGGCGTATTCATTTGGATCACTGTCAATATCCGTTTGCAAAGAGCTCAATTAACTCGTTGGGGAGGGTCGATAGATGGCTCACCCTTAATCTCTTTTGCAAATCGGCTGAACAGAGAGGAGTCAGTGCAATCAGGGGAGTGACTCGATTCCAATGCAAAACAGCTCACGATGACGGATTTAAAATCTTCAACATGTCCAATGTGAGACAGCTCGGTCGATAAAGTTTTGACTCAGCAACAAAGCATGCAGAGGGCAGAACTCGGTGTCCGGCTCGTTCAAGGGCTCGGTTCCTCCAACCTGAGCAGAGACCCTCCGAATTTGACACAGTCACCTCCAATTACAACAATGACCAAAGATACCTCTAAATGTAGAGGGAAAACCCCTGGAAGGGGAAAATATATATTAATTTTTTATTTTTTTAAAATCCTATAGCAAATTTTACCTTGTGCACCCTGCACTAGAGCAAAAAAAATTGCGTTCCAAACACCTAAAACAGAAGAGGGGGTTGTGAGGATGCAGGGATGTCTGGGAAGTTGCTAGAGGCTACACAGGCTCTCCTGGAAAGCAAATTCTTCTCCAAGACACTTCTTTTCCTACTACAACCTCTCTCCAACCCTTTGTTGCTTCACAGGTCCAGATTCCTGCTCTGGTACCAAATGTAATCAGAGCAACATGGGTGGAAGCCTGATAGATTTTATTAATATCAAATCATTAATTTGTACAATAGAATGCTGCAATTCTTATAGGAATTGTACAACAATGTAGGTGCAAATATTGTTGCAGCAGTGCAACAATAATTCTATAAATATTTGAATGAATACAAATAATAGTGCAACAAAATGTACCCATGTAAAGGTAGAGACAAATAAATAGTTTAAACTACCAAACAATTAATCATATGTGATTAAATGACAAATATGGTTCTACATAACCATATAATTAATTATTATAATTAATAATTAATTATCTAATGCATAAATTAACCTAACAATAAAATAAGTGTCTTATTGGGGAGCTGTTGAGGTTCTGGTTAAAGCGATTTTTAAAATAATAAAATAGATCATAAAATTAACATAATAGAGGTGAGTTCTTATAAATATAAATAAAACATAAATATTCTTAAATCCCTCCAGATTTTGGAGCTTGTGCCAACCCCATTTCAAGAAAAGGATTAATGAAAATTTTGGGTATTGTGAGGTTGCATGGGTGAGAGGATTTTGGAATTTTTGGTTCTTGTGTGGATAAAAGGCAAATGCGTATCAAAAGGATTTTTGGTCAGAGAATGTCTATTTTGCTGGGAAAGTAGGGTATCTCTTGCCTTGAGTTGGCTTCTGCAATTCTACTCTGCTCATATTCATACTTTCGCAATACAGATAATTAAAACTCGGTGCTTTTGCTTTGTCAATGCAAAATGACTCAGAAATCATGCCAGATAGAGGATGCCCACCTTTTGTATCTGTGAATGAAGAGGTGGGAAGTGCTTCTGGCAGTGAAAAATCGCTGCAGAGCATCAAAAAATGGGACCTTGCTAGAATATTCAATGTGTTGGATCGAAATAGAGATGACATGGTGAGCGTAGATGATATACAAGGTCTGCTGGGGAACCTCGGGCTCTTGTACTTTTGTAATGATAATTTAAAAATTATGATGAATTTTCTAGACCATATGATCTTTGATGAATCTTGCAGAGGTTGTCTCGGAATTTTAGAAGACGTTCAATATGCGAAGAACACGTAGGGTCTATCCGAGAGGGGAGAATTGAGGGAAGCATTCTGTGTTTTTGACAAAAAATGGTGATGGGTTCATTACCCCATGCTAACTTCAAAATGTCCTGCTCAACTTGGGCCTCACTGAAGTACGAAACTTAACAGAATTGTGAGAGGATGATAACAAGTTTTGACAAAAATTTTGATGGTAGGATTGACTTTGAGTGACACTGTTAAACAGACCATAATAGATCATTTTTATTCCGTAGTTTTTTTTGAAATGTATCGATATCAGGAGCTTTGAAACTGGGTAGGGACGTGTGCCAAGATTTTAAAGGGGGGGATTTTTTACTGATGATTGTTGGTTGCAAGCGCCCTGGTAAATAAGTATGCAAATGTGGAAGCAGTCGCCTGACATAGGCAGTGCCAGGAATGTGAATTGTTTGCTAAAATGCCTCGAAAATGTGGTTACGTGGACTGTTTGAATAAAATTGGAACGATATAGAGAAATTAGCTTGACCTCTGTGCAAGGCACATAAACAGTTTGACAAAATGGCTAAAAAATGCACCAAAGTGATGTGGTTTCATGGAAAACAATATTTGATGGATGGGCACAAATTGATTTGTTGAAAATGCCTTAGATACTTTCAAACAAATGCAGTTGATGGGTGTTAAGATAGACACCACAACCTTTTTCCAGCATAGCCCTTCCTGTGCCAATGGGAATCGTGGAGCAGGCCTTAGACAACTAACAAAGCATAGTGGGTAGCAAATCTTTGTTGATTAATTGCAAGTGACCAGGCAGATATGTATGCAAATGTGGAGGTAAACACATCGCTCATGAACTGTTTGACGAAAAGCCTCCACAAAATGCATGGTTTAGGCACTGTACTGATAGAAGTTTATGAACAAATTGAGCTTAGTGAAGAGGCCTTGGAAACTTTAAACAATTGTCATTGGCAGGTGAAGCCAACTCGACAACCTTTCTTCCACCCTCTTAGCATGTTCCAGTCATGGACCGTTGAAATAAGGAGCAGACTTTTAAAAGGATTAGGAGTGGATTATTCTTTGAGAAGTACAAATATGAAAGCATTCAAGGCACTAGAGCTCTTGATAAAAGTATGATGTTTTTGACAGCCGTGAACTGGGCTCCGATTGATCATTGTACCTCGCCAATCCAGTTAACAAGCATGGTCATCTTACCCCTTTTCTTGCATGATTTTAATGTTTCTAGTTTTCCTAATTTTTAATGGAGTTGTTAATCAAACTAAAGAAGAATAATTGTTAGGTGAATTTAAACAAGACGTGTTATCCAATAGCAAAATTTACCTCCATTTTGTACTAAACTAGACAAGTAACCATGAATGTAAACACTACTCCCAATTACCTCGTGGATGGTTAAAAAAATTATGATGTCGGTATTGGTTACAGAAGCCACGCAATTGGTGGGTTAAACTTGAATGTTAGTTCAAAACTACCTCTTGGCGAGCTTACGAAATTGTAATAAAAACCTGTTTTCAATGACGCACAAAATATTTCTTCAAACCCCAAATTGAGGAAATCAAGCTTTGACTGTATTCCTTGTTGCATGGAGTGTTCCATCGAACCCTGGGTTGTTCCTCGAATGTTTGTTTAACCCTTTTTCGTCATGTGTGCAATTGACTTCTTATTTATAGAATTCACCCTTGCCAAAAAGTGCGACCCATTTAGGCATTAAATAAAGCTTTTAATGATATTTATTAATAGTTGCTTTGTCTAATTTTGGCGCGAAGGATGGAGGAAAAGTCAATGCATGAAGATAAGCCAAAGAGAAGTGAAGGAAGCATCCTAAAAATAAATAAAATGAATTTATTTAATGGCAGCAAGCAACATGCAAAAATAGGCGCCCAATTTGGGTGAATAAACATGTTTGTTTATTAATTAATTGTCAGGAATATGATAGACAATTATTAGAAATTGAATGTTGAGCGTTATATAAGCATGGGCTGCCATAATGAAGAAGCAATTAATTTTTTTTGCTAAGGATTGCAGCCCAGACAGTTTTGGCGCCAAAGAAAGGAGGATTTGTGCATCTGGAGGTGTTTTTCATTGTCGGGAAGCTTAAAGGTTTGGCGCCTAGGGTTGGAATGGCTTGATTTATGCTATGATAATTATCTGCATGTTGTTATAAGTGCCCTGGTGAATTTAAAAATATTTATGTTTGCTTTGCATGCAAGCAAAGCCTCAAATTTTAGGGCAGCAGGCTTCATATGCAGATTTTTGGTGACAGAAATCAAGTATTCATGCTCTGGACTTCATCTTTGTCTTAAATAATTGTAGGTATTCATTACAGGTGTTCATACAAGTGAAAGGAAGTTCAAATCAATGTCAGGTACATTGAATATATCTTCCAAACCTGAAGAAATTGATAGATCTGCACGAATTGATCCAATTATAAAGAATTCTGGCATGATTAAAAGAAAAAGAACACAGACAAAGATTGCTCAGACAAAGATTGCTCCAGCCATGATGAAGCGAGATGAAAGAGAAGGGTTGGCAGAATCATGCATAGCTTCCAGATTTGTTGATATCAATGACACCGACATAGGCCCAGAACACATCTCTGAAATAATTGACAAATCCAAGGACGGAAAGACATTTCTCATGCGAGCAATGAAAAGCAGTGGAATTATTCCAACATCAACATTCTCAGTCACAGCTCAGTTGCCCGAATTTGTCATGGAGTGTGCAAGATCATATCATCCTCTTTCCAGAACAATCCGGGATGCTGCGAGAAAGACAATTATTAGGCTGGATGCACAATTTATTAATTATTGTCTTAAGATTCCGACACGAACAGTGGTGATTGCAATTAGCATGTTGGATGCAGGTAATAGATGGGAGAAACAAAAAGCAGATTGTGTGGGCATAATGAACAGCCGATATATGAAGAAGCCCAAGTCCCCATCAAAGTTCCCAAGGACTCTTCCGCGGTCCAACTTGGTGCAGGAGGTGGATGATATCACTAAATTGCTTTGCAAGATAAGTGGAGAAGCCAATACTCACAACTTTCGCTCATGGATGTATGATTTCGCGAGGACTATCGAGATCAACAGAGCTGATTCGATAATCAATTGGGCAGAGATCATCAGTGACAACATCGGTGAGCAACTTCGGAATGTGAGGCAAACTTACAGCTTCAAAATGACTTCATACTTGGTATATGCAGCAGCCTTGCAGGGCATATTTTCCAAGCTGGATAGACGAGGCGTACTTGCGAAAGATGTTATCTTTGATTGCTATCCACAATTGACAGTTCCTGAGTGCTACAAAAATTACAAAGCAGTCAACGATGGGTCCTTTTATGAATTCATCTGCAAACTAAATGGTGATTTAAAAACCAACAGGGTGAGCAAAGAAGCTTGGGAAGCTGTATCTCAGCATGTCTGCATTTTCATCCAGTTTGTAGACTTTACCTATCTCAGGGTGACTGGCTTTTCAGGAGAACCAGTAAAGTTGCCGAGGTATCCAAATGACAAGTGGGTCATCATGGAGTTATTCAGACAGTTTGTGGAGATGCATGACTTACAATCAAAGCGGCACAAGTATACAGGTTTCTTTCCAGTCACAGTGGGTTACTACAGCTGCCAGAGCATCCACAAAGCTAGAAGAGTCGACGCTGAAATGTTTTCTGAGTATGAGCCTGAGTTCTTCCCAGCACGACTAAACTTCGACCCATATGGAGTAGCGAAGAAGACAATCTCCCAGGAATACAAACTTGTGCCTTCGTTAGAGGACTTCTGGATGAAGTGCAGGAACGAGTATGAAGTCAAAAAGAAAGACTTCAGCAGGTTATTGGCGCAACAAGTGTCTAATTATGGTTTGGCACGGATACCTGCAAATCTCACCGATGATGGGCATGTGATACTTGACTCGTATCATCAGATGGGAGGGGATAGAGTTACTCTTCAGGAAAACATGGGTGGCTGCCAGACAATTGAAGAAAGATCTTCCGCAGTTCTGGTTAACACTTCGAACTAGTTGCTGACAAAGGGGTATTGCCTGGATGAAGCTTTGATGAATCAAATCACAGGCAACTTTACCACGGGAGATTCCAGCAAAAGAAAACACGAAGGTGAAAGCAGCAGAAGGCCGGAAAAGCTTAAAGTTCACAAGAAGTCTCACATACAGGAGAAGGCCAAATCTACGGCTATTGTGTCAGTTCCAACTTCTCCAACATCAACTCATAGCACTTCAGCAGCCCCAGAACCTCAAAGAGATCTTGTTGTTCCTTCTTTGAATCCAACGTCATTTGTATTTTCTACTCGACCACTCAGGTCTTCACCTATCCATGCGGAGAAGTTGAAAGCACAGATGGCGGAGTTTGAAAAGGTATTATCATTGAATAATTCAGAGAGTAGCAGTCATAACATGGTGGCAAATTCTGATAAAGCGGAGTCAAAGCATGAGATGGTGGTACACTCGGCGGCTTCTCATTCCCCAAGAAGCAACTTTTCATCATGGTTAGCTTTGCAGAAAATCCCAGAAGCCAGAGAGGAGATCAACTTGGAAGAACACGACTTTCAGCTGCTCTTGAGTTTGGGAGGAAGAGATAGAAGACCTAAAGTTGCCAAAACGACTTCTAGGTTGATTATTGAGGAATCGGGACAGAAGTTCGCTGAGTTATCTGTTCCAGCAGAAGGAAAGCACAAGGGAGAGCTCATGGCAACTGATATAGCAGTGCCCAAAGTGCCAATAGGTCAAAATACCACAAAAGGGTTAAAGCAGGATACGCAGACGCTAATGAATGCTTTATTCCATAAGCTTGACAAAGAGAAGGCTGAGAGATCCAAGCTTCAGAAGCAAGTGTTCCAGTTGTGCCAGATCATGCTAAGGTTGCCAAACCTTCCTCTCAACCCATTTTAGAACATGAGTAGGTAAATGATCATCTGATGTAGGAGGTGGAAGATGCAGGGGATCAGGTCATAGCTATTGCCCACTGGAAGCAGCAAATCATTCACCAGGCTTCAGAGCGATTCGAACCAATACCAGCTGAATTAGAGAACATGCACAGGGCAGTGTCTCAGCTAAAAGATTTGATGACACAGATAAAAGATATGAACATAGTAACTGAATGTCATCTGGATACTATGGCTAAGATACACTTGTTGCCAAAGGATGTGCTAATTGCAGAGCAGATTGTGCCTGGTGGATTGGTGGAAAATGGGAAGCAGTTAGAGATTTCAGTTTCCTTCCGCGTAGAGATCCTCAAGCTCATGCTGAAGAGGATGCAGTTGTTGGAGAGTAAGATGGGAGAAGTGCCGGAGAGCATCCTAGATGAATTACTTGCTTCCCATGAGGAATTTATGTTGCTTGTACGGAAAGAATCTGATGAAGCCACCATACCTTTCACGATGGATTCGATTGGTAGACTCATAAAGCTTCAGGCAGATATTGAGGGATATGGGCCTAGTTTAGAGAAAGTGAAGGCTAACGTTGTTGCTTTGACCAGAGGGTTGTTACAGTTCAAAACCGAGAGAGATGTTATTGTTAAAACAGAGGGGAAGATGTTGAATTACATGTTTGACAAGTATATTCAATATCAGAACAAGAATAAAGTATAAGTGTTACAGCTGACAGATCTTTCTTTTCTTCCTTCTCTTATTTCTTATGTTCCCGAATGAAAATGTAAAATTAAAGCTATTGGTTGAAAAACCATTACTTTAAGTTATGTGGGAAGATTATTTAAGATAGGTGACAGATGTGCAAAATTTTGACTTAAGACTCCTGATGCATGTAACTAGGAGAGGAATTTTAGGAAGATGAATGCCAAATGTTCCCGTTACTACTTCATGTTCTAGTTTAGTTGTAGTTTTCCATTTGTAATTTCCCCCTCTACACACTATAAGTAGAGGAAGAACCTGCAGGTTTGATGATCAAAATTTGTAATCAACATTCTTGTGTTCCAAACTTTGAGCTGAAACCCTTGATTCTTGCAAGAAAAGGAATAGAGAAGAGATTTCCGGAGAACTTTGCGTAAACGGTGCATTTTGCTTCTTATTTCTTTCTAAATCTATTCATAAACTTTGTGTTATTATAGATCTAGATCTGAAAGTTTCCTTTGCTTTGAATTTTGTGTTTAATGATCTATTTTTTTAATCTATGTGTATACAATCAACTCTGTAAGCTATTTTTGGGTTGCACATCCTCTCTACTTTCTCCCATGTCCTTTTATTTTCTTCTGCAGATTTTTCCTTTCTTTTACAATTGCTTACTTGCTACAGAACTCTCTAGATATGGTTCATGAGCTAAATAGTTAAGTATACCAACAAATAGATATTAGGGCATATAACTAACAAAATCTTACACGGGAGCCTCACCGGTAAATGAGGGAGATTTATCTCATGACTGCCTAAGTTTTTAGCTGTGCAAAAAATCTAGCCAATAGTTTTTGGCGACTCTACTAGGGAACGAACAATCTTTTGCAAACCAGAGCTTATAGCGCTAGTTCCCACTGAACTTTCAACCTGGCTGAACGCTTGTTCACCAGATTTGTCAAGGCTCAAGGAAGGACTGATCATTTCTACAGATTGCAAGAGCAATTCAATTTCAATCATCCTCCTCAAGTTAGAAGCCACAGATCTAGCCTTTCGCCAGGAAAAAAAGTTCAAACATCTCCAAATCTGGATCAACTTCAACATAATCCGGCGGCTAGAAGATCTCGTTCGCAACGTTCGGTATATACAGTGCCTCTGGGAAGCGCTTACAAGTAAAGTCGTCGCGACTACTATTGAACTTAACGCCTAATATAGTTGCAACAACGTCGTCTAGGCATCGACCCTTTAAATCGACAGGGAGTAATAAAAACGGTGCACACACTATGAGCCATCCCATCCGTCTGTGAATGATTACACGACATAAATCCGGAATGAGAAATTATCCAAGTATATAGCAAAGTTACAAGCGCGTATGAGGATATTTCTTTGAGTCGGTGTCAATAATCGCAAAGACCCCTTTCAGTACTGTCTTGGTACCACATCGAATTCTTTCACGTACGTTAACGCCTCTTTCACGTACCGTTGGGTATATAGAAAGGGCGAGCTTCTTCCACGTACCGCCGGGTATATCAAAAGGGCGCGTATATAGAAAGGTTCGATATATCGGACTGACAGTATATAGATTGGGCGACCTTATACCTGGAGTGATAAGAGCCTAACCCTGTCAGTGATTTCTGCAAAATGGGCACCAATGCCCCCAAATTGTTTCTTCCAGATTCACACCTACTTAAAGGAAACAACTATGTTGCATGGAAGACGAAAATCAAGACACAGCTTGAGTTTGAAGAGATCTGGCTTATTGTGAATGGTACTCTAACTAGATCAACTACTGATACAACACAACAGCGACAATTTGATAAAGTAGATCAGAAGGCCAAATTCATCATTTTGTTTGGAGTGTCTGATGATGTGCAACCCCACATTCGAGATGCTAAAACAGCCAAAGAAGTGTAGGATAAGTTGAGCACGATGTACGAGGCCAAAAACAAAAATGTCATTTTGAATTTGCAGAGTCAGTTACACACACTGAAGTTCAAGGAAAATGAAAAAATTGAAGCTTTCTTAAGAAGAGTTGCAAAGTTGAGGGCTTCACTTCTAGCCCTAGAAGAAGCAGTCACAGATGAAACTCTCGTTCCCATTGTTCTGAGAGCTCTCCCTTCTTCTTACCACATTTTTGTAACAACACTAAACTTGTCAAATACGACAGTTAGTTTTGACAAACTAGTAAACCTACTGCAGCAAGAGGAAGCTATGCATAATAAGGATGATGAAGAGGAGCAGGCACTTTCTTCTCATCAAAAATGGAAAGGAAAAGATAAAGGAAAACCTAATTCCTATCAAAAGTCCCAAAATCAGCATCAGCATCAAGGGGACAATCAACAGAAGAAGAAACGTCCAATTTGTAAAAGAGGACATGACTTAAAAGATTGTTGGTATAATACTTACAAGAAAGGTTCATCAAGCAACTCTGGACCTCCCCAACACCAATCTCACAAGGGACATTCTAACTTCAATCAAGGGCAGAAAAAGGGTAACTGGAAAAGAAAACCCTATCAGCAAGGAAATATTGCTGAGCAACAAGAACAATCAGATAATGAAGACTACTTGTACACTGCTCTATCAAGTGAACCTTCCACGTCATCTAGTGATGTCTGGTATGTTGATTCAGGAGCCACTCGACACATGACCGGCCACAGAGACTGGTTTACTTCAATAAGGGACACACCTTCGAAAAACCATGTTTCGTTGGATGATGATTCTTCTTATACAGTTCAGGGGATTGGAAACATTTCTTTACCCCTTGGTTCACATAACTATAGACTATCAAATGTCTTATATGTCCCTGGGTTGACTAAAAATCTATTGTCAATCAGTCAACTCCTAGATCAAAACTTAAAAATTGACTTTGATAGTCATTCCGGCAAGAAAACGTGTTTAATTCGAGACAAATCACGAGGCTCGAAAATAGTTGCAAAAGCCTCCAATGTGGGACGCATGTTCCAACTTGATTTTGTCCACAGAGATGATCAGGCACTTGTGGCTAAGAACTCTACCTCTGCACAGTTGTGGCATCGGAGACTTGGTCATGTTAGTTTCAAGTATCTCGAGACACTTCGTCAGCGCAATATGGTACATGGGTTACCATCTCTTCAAAAGGATACAAACAAGTGTCCTCACTGCCTAGCAGGCAAACAACACAGAGCTTCATTCTAGAAGAGTACTTTTCAGCTCATGGTAAGCTCGATCTGGTTCATACCGATCTTTGTGGTCCGATGCAACCAAGTCATTATGGGTTCCAATATTTCATGCTTTGTGTTGATGACTACTCATAGAAAATGTGGATATAATGTCTTTACATTTATCGGGCTTAAAAATCTATCAGGCTTCCGCCCTTGTTGCTCTAATTACATTTATCACGTAATTATCTTCATTTGAAAATTATGAGGATTACCTTTATTATTATCCGTAATACAATTTGGTTAGATCAATTTTAACGTTATAAAAATATATATATTTCAAACTCGAGAATTGAAAATGGTCTCGAGTTGAATGAATCACAAAAAGAACGACATCACCACACAATTGAAGACACTCCATGGGTTCTAAAAGGTTAGTCCACAGAAGGACAACTTCAAAGTTACCCTTATTATTTTATTATCTCAAATGTTTAATTTATTTTATTGCTATTTTTATTTTACGATCACTCTGATCGTGGCCAAAACGACAACCTGAAACAAGCCCAAAATTGAACAACCATCCCGTGGTCCTTAGGCAAGGATTTTAAACACCTTTAATCAAAAACCAAGAGAGAGTTATCCTTATCTCCATGGCATACGGGGACTTGCAAACAACATGAGAACTTTTCAAAAACACACCCAACCGTTAAGGCCGAAGCAAGGGAAATTTTCCACAAACCGGAGGGGCCACTACAACCGCCTCCACATTTCATTAGAAAACATTATAAGTATTTAAACTCGAATGGTATGTGTTGTGTTCGGTTAGCATATCAACTTGGATGGTCGGTTTATTGTCTCCCAAAAATGATATGCTTGACACTTGGCTTTGTTTGGTGGATTCACATTAAAAGTGTTGAAGTTTCAACTTGGCTTTGGGTGTGGCCGTTTTTTTTATAAGCATTATTATAGTTTGCTTTGACCTGGTCTAAGACCATTTGCCATGGGTTGGCCACTTGGTGACTTGGAATGTATGTATGGAGGACTGGTGAAATATTGTGTAGACCACTTCATGTTTCGAATTCATAGTAACTCATTGATCTTTATTATATTTTTTTATTTCTTATTTTTGTAAACCCCTTTAAACAAATATTGTGTTATAAATATAGGTGTAATATTGAATAGGGCAAGTGGCAAATTATTTTTATAAGGAATTATAGGTCATGGGGTCAAACCCCTCTACTAATTTTTTATATAAGGAATTTTTTTCTCTCCAGTTTTTTTTGGTAAAACTCGAGAAATAAATAAAATTGTATCTTTTAATTTTATTCTTGTTTTTTCAAAAAGTTGTAAAAATTGTTTCTAATTTATTATTAGTGTTACGACAATTAGATACGCAAAAAAAAATCATAATCAAGAATTTTTAGGGTTTATTTTTCCTCTAATTAAAAACTAGAAAAACTTATTTTGTGAAAATTATGAAATTTATCGACAAATTGATATGTTTTTGTAAGAAACAGTTGATAGGATAATTTTGACATGAAAGAGGACAAAACCTTTGAAATTTGGCGCGTATTTGCACTTAAAAACGACAGGAGAATTTTCTAAAACCTGTTGCAATTTTTTGCCTTCATACAAACCTAATTGTTTATCAAAAGGTGAAGAATAAGAGTTTGAACATTCAAGTGTCGTAATAAACTTGTCTTTTGCTCTTGATTTGAATTTTTGAAAGCTTAAAAATGGGGTCTAATCACTTTAGCATTGACAAGACACATATGTTGAATGTGACAAACTACAACATCTGGAAAATTAGATTGAAGGTATAATTCATGGCATGCATAAACTCGGGACTCGTCAAAAACGGTATGGAGAAGGCGCCGACCAGCTGACATGTGACATTAGACAACATATACTCATTTTAACATAAATTGTAGGAAGTAATGTCTATCATACTGCGAAGTGTGCATGACGAATTCCTACTTCACATTGGAAACTAGGAGAGTCTGAGTGAAGCTTGGACATTGTTAGAATCAATACACGAAGGTATGCATTTGTCAAAAATTATAAAATTGATTCTTGAATTAATGACAACTCCCATGAAGGGAGATGAAAAAATAGTTATTTTTCTAGTAAAAATTAAAGATATTAAATCTCAATTAGATGGATGTAACTGTAATTTGATTCAATACAAGTTATTATACTTTATTATTCAAATGAACATCCATGAGAGGTTTAGGAACTTCATTTCCATATTGATAATATCAAACTGAACAAGATATTATTGACCTATCTACTTTGAGCGCTCTCCTAATTTAGAAAGATAAATTCATGTCAAACTTTGATTTGAAGGAGAATGCCACTTAGGCACTTCTCGCTCAAAATCCTAAGAATGACTTTTATAGGTTTAACAGGAATCAAAAGTTCAAATCAAACTTTACACCCTCTAGTAAAGAAAAGAATTCAAGGAATTTAAAAGTTAGTTTTGATGGGAAATATCACAATTGTGGGAAATTTGGTCACAAAAAGGAAGACTATAGGGTAAAAACAAATAAGCCAAATTTCAAAAATCAAAAAGTGAATAAACCAAATCAAAATCAAAACAAAAATCAAGAGAATAATAAGTTTTTTAATGTTGTTTCTTTATATACTGCATTAGTTACTTCAAAAGAAAACAAATGAATAATAGATAGTGGGGCATCTAGGCACATGCCTTATAGATATGATATTCTAGTTGATATAAGAGAATGTAATGATAAAATCTATCTAGGTGGTCATTCCATTCTTGATGTTCAAAGTCAAGGAAAAGCTAAAGTTTTCAATGATTTTATAAATGATGTTTTGTATGTTCCTAAATTGAAATTGAATTTGATTACTTGTTCACAACTAACTCAAAAAAATTATAGTGTAATCTTACTAAAGGATAAATGGTTCATTAAAAAATGATTTAGATGTTACTATTGTTGAAGGCATATAAAAGAATGATTGATATGTTTTAAAAGCTTTTTGCATCTGGTTCATGTTTTTCTATTCAAAATAGGAATGTCATTCAATTGTTACATGAAATATTAAGTCATATTAACTTTAGGAACATGTATGACATGTCTCGACCTAATCTTGTTATTGGTCTACCACCTATCTTTCATGCCTAGAAAAATCGTGAAGGGTGCTTACATGGTAAACAATTAGAAAACCCCTTCCTCAATGATCATAAAGCAAAATCCTCAGAACCTATGGAACTTGTCCAAAGTAATGTTAGAGGACCTTTAGAAGTTCATTCCCTAAACGGTTCAGTGTATGCTGTTACTTTCATTAATGATTATTTTTGCATGATTTGGTCATTCTTTATTAAAAAGAAATTAAATGTGTTATCTAAAATTAAAGCCTTAGTTAAACATCAGTATTATCACAAAATAAAAATGATTAAAGTAGATAATGAAGATATATATGTTGATAAAACATTTCTAAACTCTAAATTAGTACATGATTACTAAAAATAGTATTATATGCATATCAAAAGACACTTGGGGAGGCCTTTATGTCTGTATTGGAGACGTCCAATACTGATTACATCTAATATTGTTTCAATATTGAAATGTTGAAGTTTTTTTTTTCAAAAATTCAATATATTGGTAATATGACATGGTTAGTATAAATATATTGGCATTAAAGTTGGTATACAACTTTATTTTAAACCTTTTAATGTAGGATTCACATATGGATAAAAGTAAAATCAATAATGGTTTATATTATTCTTATTATGATAATGCTTATATGGATATTGTGATTCTAACCACGTTGGTGTTATGTTAGATAGAAAATCTACAATTGGATATGTGTTCAAGTTTGGTATAATTGTCATTACTTGGAGAAACAAAAATCAACCGACAGTCTCCAGATCTTATACTGAGGCAAAATATAGAAGTTTAATGGAAGCAGCGAAAGAATGCATGAGCCTAAAACAGATGTTGGAAGAGATTCACATAGAAGTTAAAGGAAGCACTCCTCTTCTGTGTGATAGTCGGAGTTGTATTGCTCTTGTTAATAATCCAATTCAGCATCAGAGAACGAAGCATATAAAGATACATATGCATTTCATCTGAGAGAATATGCTCTGTGGTGATATAGATCTCCAGTACTGCCTAACTGAAGATCAAGTTGTAGATATATTTACGAAGCCATTGAGTGTTGTAAAGTTCTACAAGTTTCGTGCAATGTTTGGCCTTTCAAAGTTGCCATTGAGGGGGAGTGTGCATTTAAATGGACCAATGGGGTCAAGAGAAAAATAATTCACGTGGATGAATTAAAATTGTGGAGAGTGAGGTGAATGGAATATAAACTTTGTTTCTCATAAATGGAATATTACCTTTCACTGTGGTTTTTTACCCCTTTGGGGTTTTTCCACGTTAAATATTTGTCCCGTGTTATTTACATTTATTGCATTATAATTTAATGTTATTTATTTGAATGTATTCATGTAATATTTAATTTGATTAATTATCAATTAAGTGCTCAAACCTCACATGTTTGCACTCCCATATCCAGAAACAAAGCACTTACAAATCAGTTACAACCTTATTACCCTTTTGGCAATGTCAAATCAGTCTTTTGAGCATCCAATCAGCTATGTACACCTCCCTTCTTGCACCTTGTCACATTTAGCACTTGTTTCAATCGATTTATCTTACACATTGCTAGCAATAAATATATTTGGATCTACACATTGATGGTAAATTGATTAATTTGAATATATCTCATGTTTCTAGCCCTAATCCAAAAATATTAATAAGAACAACATCTCTTGTTTATTGTGGGTTAAATCATTTGGTGAACCCGCATATGGATCCTACACAACCTTCCCACACCCTAGGGTTTCAGATTTCTCAATCTTCTAGGGTTTGCAATTATATTTAGATTTGATTTCCATCTATTTCATGATCTAAATCTGATTTTTTGAATTTTCCCTAGGGTTTCATGCTTGCTACTCTTCTTAGAGCATCTTTCTAGGGTTTTCCGTTGGCCAAAGCACCCTTCGAGACATATTTCAAAAATAACACCTCTTTTCAAATCCATCCAAATTTTTTCTCTATTTTGACAAATTAAAGAAAACATCTCTTTTCATTAAAAGCTTCATTTTCCTTAACAAGGGTATAATAGGAAAAAGACGCGATTATTTTAAAGTCCTTAGGACGTTTTTGTCCATCACATTGAGCTCCCTAAAACTCTCTTTTTGTTTTTTGAAATGCAACATAAAAAATTTTAAATGGTCGTTTTACCCCCCTATTTCCTTGCCTTCCTCAATAAGTGACTCGAATGCTAAACAAGGTGCTAAAAGGTTGAAGAAAGAGGGTGCTTTTGAAGCACAAAATGCCCCTTGAGGGGGTTTCGAGGATGTCAGAAAAGGGAAAGGCAATGAGAATGGTGGAGTTGATAGCACTAAGAAAACATCCCTCCTTGCTTTGAAAGGCTTTACAAGACTGTGAATGGTTGTAAACCACCTAGTTCACCTCATTAATGCAGATTCTCTATTGGAATGTTAGAGGGCTTGAGGTTGATGATAGAAGAGTTGTGGTTAAAAGATTGTGTACAAACAATGCGGGGTTGGACTTCTTTCTTCTTCAAGAAGTTAAATATATTGGATTCGCTTTGAATTCAGCACTATTTTTCATTTGGCCTGGTGCAACTCACTTTGCTACTAGCCATGGCAATGTTGGTTAGCATGCAGTGCATTTTGGGTCCTCCCTAAACAATAGGATTGTTTGGATCTCTTTGAAGATTGGAAACCATGAACTGGGAATTTGTTTTCTTTATGTGCTTAATGATTACAAAGAAAGTGCATAGTTGTGGAGATGGATTCCTAAAAGCCTAAAAAATATCCCTTGGATAATTGGTGGGGATTTTAATTGGGGGGCATGATCAGGAGTGGAAAGGTGATAAGCAATTATGGTGGCTAAAAATGAAAAGAATGTTGAGGTTGGTGGACCCACTGTATAAGGGAAATGAGGATAGTAAAGGGATATGATACACAGTGTAAAAATCAGGCTGCGAAAAAGAGAGTATGCAAGACTCAATAAGTTTCTAGTAGATAAAGAGCATGTCCTTATGCCCCCATCTGATAAGGACAATATTGTTAAAGTGTCCCCCTACACCCTCTCTGATCATCACCCCATTGAAATGGTGTTTGAAATGGCTTTAGTGCCTCTAATTATTGAAAAGGAATGGAAGGGTTTGTACAACCTCAATACCTCTCATTAAATGGATAAAGATTGTTTACAAGGTCTACAAACTATGTGCGTTCTTACAAAGAATCTTTATTCTCTTTCTTCCTCGTTTGACATCTAGAATTCCTGCATCACTACATGTCAAAATTTTACGAGGGGTTATGGGAAAATTAAAGCTCGATTCAGACGAACTAAAGAAAGAAGGATTCAAGAAGAGTTGAGCTCCATTGAAAATAACCTACAAGGTTCTCCATGTGATGTTGGGCTACAGAAGAATTTGATGATACTAAACATAAACACGGAGCCTAATAATCCTATGTTGCCCGGGAGGGTGGGGAGGGGGGGCAGGATTAGGTCTAGACTTATGTGGTTCAAGCATGGGAACAATGGTTCCAAAAAAAATTAGGCTGATCAAAGCTAAGCACAATAGAGAGAAAATCTTTGTGACAGACATTGGAGATGTACTGAGGACCTAGGCAAGATCCGACAAGCTTTCTTCTCCTTTTACCAATCTTTGTTTTTCTTTAGAGGTTCCTCTGACTACATTGATAAGAATAGGAAGATATGCAAGGCATGTATCCATGAGAAAGTGTCAAGAAAGATGGCTCAAGAGTTGGAAGTTGACATTTCTATTGATGAAATCAAACATGTTATTGACGAACTAAAGAATGACGAATCTCATGGGGTGGATGGTTTCTCGACTGATTTCTACAAAATCTCTAAAGACTGTATCAATGATGAACTTAATCAGGATTTTCAAACGGTTGTGCAAAGTGGTACACTTGGGCATCATATCAATCAAAGGTGTCTACAAACTCATCCCTAAGAAGGGTGATAAAACTCAAATAAAAAATTGGACGTCAATCACTCTCCTTAATGTCTCCTACAAAATTTTAGCCAAGATACTTACCATAAAAATCTCTAAAATTCTCGATTACTCAAACAAGCTTTGTTGAAGGAAGATATATTCTAGACAATCTCATTGCCAAGTAGGAAGGCATGACTTGGGCAAAGAGTTCTAGACAAAAAACTTCAATGGCTTTAATTGACTTTGAAAAAGCATATGATAGAATTGAATGACCGTTCATTGATCTAATGATGGGTGCTCTTGGAATTGGAAACAAGTTTAGAAAATTAGTGCCAAACCTTTTTAAGGATGCCTATGCACAAGTGGAAATCAATGGGGAGTTATCAGATTCTTTTTTTCTTCAAAGATCCATCTGATAGGGATGCCCTTTGGCTACCTCCTTATTTGTGATGGAAGTTGAAGCTTTTCACTACTTATTGAGATGTGCTGCCCTAGGGCCCCGGGTTAGAGGAATTGTGCTCCCTAATGAGGACAAGTTGATTGATGCATAGTCTATTGACAACACCCTCTTGTTTGAATAGACGAAGAGAACAATCGTGTACTTGAGGCTAGGATTGAAATTTATTGCTCATATTCTAGGTCTAAAATCTCTTTACCTAAATCCTTGTTTCTTGGCTGGGATGAGACCCCCCTATTGGGTGAAAAACATTGGATGGTCATGGGGTGGCCCCCACAAATAGGTGAATTTTTTTGGGAATTCATTTGCTCTTAAACCTTTCCTCAACAATATGTGGCAATGGATTTTCAATAAAATCTCAAAGAAATGTTCCAAATGGCAAGGAAATGCCCTATCCCTACCTAGTAGGGTCCAAGTTTGTCAAAACGTATCATCCTCATTCCCTATCTACCACTCTTCATGTTGGTTGTTTCCTAGTTCCCATGTTGAAAATTTGTGTCAATTGATTAGAGACTTTTTATGGTCTGATGCCAAAGGAAGTAAGAAGAGACGTGTGGTTAAATGGGATGCTTTATGTAAGCCTAAGGTGTTGGGAGAACTTGGACTTATCTTAGAAAACAAGGTGTGGCATTGGCCTCCAAATAGATAGTAAGGTCTCTACGTGGTAACAAACCATGGAAAGTCTTGGTTAGATTCAACATGGTGAATGGACACCCGAAAGGACACAAGAAGTGGAAAGGACTAGACTTGGTTGATTTGACGTTGGGCACCTTCTCTATGAAACCTTTGGGATTCTTCCATTTTTCTCTTGATTTGGAAAACTTGGAAACATATCAAATCCTTGACTATGATTCAGCCCATCTTCTCATGTTTTGATACTAGATGCCGCCAAGGTTTTGGATCTCTTTGGTGGAATCTCATATATAAAGATAAACCTTTGGCCTTTACTAGAAGATGTCCAGCCTTGATCTGGTGCAAAAAAAGGATTGAAAACATTCAATGATCTGTACAGGGGGGAGATGGATGACCTGGGAGGATATTAAGGCTACCTATATGATCTCCCAATCCCATGCTTGAACCTATACGGTGTTGTTTAAGTGTTTGAAGCCCCCTTTTTCTACTTTGTTGATGGAAGAGGAGATGGAGTTCTAGGAGAATGCTAAATGGCTGAAAGGACCTTCTCTTTTGGATGTGACTGCTAAACAAATCTATGAAATACTTGTTTTTTCTTCTAACATATTGCTTGGTCTAAACAAGTAGAATTTGTGTGACCCTCCTAGATACTGGAATACTAGGTTTGTTGTTTCATGGTTGTCTTATATTGAGCCTAAAAAATTCCGCTTTAGGTGGCTCTTAATTGACAATATAACTTGTTGGTGATGTCTCAGTTAAATTGGGAATTGGGGATAAACATTCTTTGGTGTGTCAATTTGTTGAAATTGTTAAGCATGCACTATTTGATTGTCCTTTTGCTCAGTCTATATGGGAAAATATTCTTTGGGCTTGGAATGGAGTGGCACAAAAAAAGTATTTACTTGGCATGATATTCTTTTTGGCATTTTATGTTCAGCTGTGAAGTTGCACTAAAATATTCAATGATATTCTTTTTGGCATTTTATGTTCCGCTGTGAAGTTGCACAAAAAAAATCATAAATTATGGCTTTTCATATCTATTGAGGTGCTCTGGTTGATTTAGAAAGCTAGGAATGATGAGGTTTTTCAGGGAATTCGGAAGAGAGCTTACTGACCTCAATAGTGAAGTCATAGTTCATCTTTTGTATGTGCAGGTAAGTGTTCAACTGAAGGTCCCCAAGAAGGGTCTCATGAAATTCTTACAGTCAAGGCTGTTGAAAAGTGATCCAACTTTCATGAAGGAGACTGGTCACTTTCCTATCGTTAACTCCTTTGTAAACTGGGATGAGAATCAAAATGATGATAATGATGAGTGGTTTGTTTCAGGCTTGTACCCTGTAATTGAAATCTTTCACTTGTAGATTGAACCTGATCTAGATGAGAGTTATATGTCCAAGTAGCATGGTGGGAATAATCATGTTCAAGAAGGTTGAGCTCAGTTGACAACGCCTAGGCCTGTAGTCAAGGTCATCCATGAGGCCTTGGCTAGACTGGTAGTCTCACAAGCTAGCACTAATTCAATATGCGTTCTGCAAAGCTTAAATGGGTTTGTGTCAAAAATTGATAACAGTAAGGATGATGCTGGCAACGGTCAAAAGAATGTTAAGCCTAAGACCGAATTGAAAAAAATGCTTCTCAAGCATAGTAATGAAATTATAGATGAGGTTCAAGAGAAGGGCATTGTTAACTTAGACAGGATGGGGCTTAAGGAATCGGTGGGTGACTTCTCTATGGGGACCTGATTTGAAAAAGATTTTACTAGAAAGCCCAAATGTCAACAAATTGAAATTGATGGGTGACTCCCTCTGAGTCGCCACTGCTAACATGCCTGCCTTTTTAATGTTCTCCCTTGTGAAAATTGGTTAAAGTTGCTTTTGAAGTGTTGGTTTGAGTGTTATTTGGGGTGTTTTTCATCCTATTAGGTTGTTTTGACAACTACTACACTTTTATTGTATACAGTGGTCATGTCATGAGGGGTGGGTCTAGATAGGTATATAGCCCTTAGTTGATGTCTAGTTAGACATCGTTTCAAGTCTTCTTTGGTAAGAGGTTGACAGGTATTCCTTAGTTAGGAATTTGAAGAAAAGGGGATTTCCTTGGGTTGGGAAGGGGCTAGACCTTGAGAGGTGTTGATATTATGAAGGGTTCTTTTGAATGCAAAACCATGATCCCGAGTGTTGGTGACACCATCATCCATGGCATTGCAGTTCTTAGGTCACATTAGAATCTTATTGTTATGTTACTTAGGTTGAGGTATCTCAAATTGTCTTATGAGATAGTCATGTCTTTTTGCTTGCTCAAAGGCTTCTTCCAAGGTTTTTGGAGAAACAGACCTACCCTTATATTGGAGACGATGCTCTAAAGTAGTGGTAAAAAGTTTGAAAAGGTTTTCTCCACTTATACTATGATATGCTTTGTGGGCCAAGGATTCCCATCTCCTGATGAATTCTTAGGCCATCTTCTCTCAAATTGTTCGCAATAAGTTATCTAATTTATCTTCAGGTAAGTCATGTTATTGAAACTCTTAAACTAAGGCATTAACTAATCCTTCGAGTTCAACTTTTAAGTAAGGCTTTAGTTGATTGTACCAATCTAAAGCATAACCCACAAGGGGTTTGGTCAATAGCTTGGTAGCGGGATAAGAGTTTGTTTTGAGTCGGTCCTCGTACACATTCCCCAAAGCTTCAAGATAAAGGGTGTGATCAATTGATCCATCATAGGTGATGGTTAGGGTTATTCCCCCCAATGCCCATGGAAGTAATATAAGGTGTTAAAGGCTCATTTTAAAGATTTTGAAGCACCTTGTTATGAATGGATGGCTATGGAAATAGGTTCCCAAGAAAATTTACAAGGGCGTAGGAAGGGGATATTGATTTGGCACACCCACTAAATATGATGTAGTCTACTAGTTATTTGAGCCAAGTTGGCTTGCATCATGAATTGGTTAGTGTTGGATGCTTGTATGTTGGCCATGTGGTCTAACACTTACATGATCATTTGTATAGGATCCACATGGGTTTCAATTAGTTTTTAGTAGGTTGAGGAAGTGCAATGTTATAGGGAGCAGCTATCATGGTTCAAGTCATGGCAGAAACTGTAGATGATGAAAGAGTAGAGCAAGACATGGTTCGGCTTGCCCCAAAGATTGAAAATATATTTGATTTAAGAAGAGAATTATATTTTTCGCAAATATTGTCCATGCACTTTTGGATAACATCAAGGGATTTTATGTATTGAAGGAATAATTTGAGGAATTGTTGCATTTTGGGTGTGTAATTGACATAGTTATCGTGTTCACCCTCATGCTCCAAATCTTCAGGAATTGAAGTTTGATTAAGTTAAGATATGGTGGCAACCCTAGAGGAGGTATTAGGTGTGGTCTTCTTAGAATTAGAAGCGGTCATGTTGCAATCTAGATGGGGTTAGGATTGGAAGATGTCCCATTCAGAGTTTTTCGATTAAGCATTATAGAGATAATCCATTATAGGAAGATAAAGATAACCATTAGTGGTTCTAGAGAAAGGAGAAAACAAATTTGGCAAGCAAGGTATATTTGAAAAATTGATAATTCTAAGAGGTTGGGAGAAGAAAAGAAAAACATGAATATGACTCAATCAAGGATGGAGTAAGATTCACATTGGGTTCACCAAAGTGCTTGTCAGATAAGATAGTCAATATAACAATCCTCTCTCTATAAATCAGGATATAAGTAAAAGACCATATTAGAGCCAACGCACAAGCAAGATATAACCAAAGTGGCGTAGAATAACATGTTGGTTTTAAGGGAATCTAGAAGAGAGTAATCCACACTCAATATCGGATATAGGGTTGCAATTCCTATGTTACAAAAGGGATATGGGGTCTAGCTAAAATCCTAAAGGTTAAACAAGAGCTAATCCTAAATTGAGGTTTGTATTGCCATTAGGTGGTAAGCATGTGCTATAGGGAGAACTATAATGTAATATATATATATATATATATACACACACTATCCTAGTCTAATACATGATACATCAGAATAATCAATCAACCCAACATAAAAGAAAGAGGGTGGGGTTAGAGATACTTACCTTCGAGTGGACACTATTGGCACATTAATTTCCCTCCTTGGTTTGTAGCACCTTGTGACAGATTCTTATGGGTGGATGACAAGAGGGATCGGAGTAAGACCTAAGTAGACCAAAGTTGGGGTCTCCAAAGACTGAGGTAGACCTTGTTGGTTTAGCTCCTATTATTGATGCTCCTAGTTAACCAATGCTCAAATGACAAATGTCAATTGTAAGCTCCGCTAAACCCTAATCCCTCTTTACCTTTAAGGGCAGATTTGTGAGTTCATCCAAGGTAGACTATTCGGTGATGTTTTTTAAAATGACAATAATGACACCTATAAATATGGGAAAATAGCCTAAAGTCACTGTATCAACTTAGCCGATGTCGTTGGCCGGGCCGACGAAGTCCACTAGACAAAGTTTATACCAAAGGTCATCGACCATTGGCTGCAAATAGTCCAACAAAAGGTGAAGAGAAAGGAGATATAATGAAGGGTGATGCAAGAAACTTGGAGAAAATGGAAAGGTAATTTGAAGGTGATATAAGGAGGTAGTATCAGGGTATCAAGTGGTGGCACAATGGTAGTAGAAGAGGTAAGTGCCACGACAATCTCTCACGAGGTGCAACAATCTGAACCCAATCCTTTCTTGGTGCACTCCTTCAAGTATGCACTCAAGGGGGAGTAATACGCTAGCAACCTGCAAAGAGAAATCATTAGTAAGTGAAAAATAAGGTGTATGTAGGTTCTATTTTGCAAGTCATTGTTTTGTTCAGTCTGTGAGTATGGCTTTTTTCACATTTTCAATTTTAGCCTAAATTTTCCAAGTATTTCTTACTTTCCAAAAGACTCTCCTCTTGAAACCCATTCCTACAATGGAGTATTTTCAATTAGATCAAGATACTACCCATTGGTATGACGTTTCCCAAGCGCCATCCTACCCTAATCTTGATTGCGACATGGCTTCTTCCAACATTAATACGATGACCATTTTTCCTCTAACTAAGGTCAACACTTGGTCCAATAAATCCAATAAAAACCAATTCTCCAAGAAGATAGACCAAAAGGGAGAGCCAATGGGCAACATTGAGCTCCCTCCCAAAATCCAACAAATCCTAGCACAAAATCACCCAAAAAAAATTGACCCCTCATGAGTTCCTTACATAACAGCGCTGCTCCTATTAAAATTGGGGCCACACATGTCAACATTATCTTTTCCACTAGCATGGAGACAAGTCACGTCAATACCATGACTCCCCCAATATTTGCTACATCCGCAACTCCTAAAATCTTTGCCACAATAACAAGGGACACAACTAAAACCCCCTCCCCATTGAAATATTTAAACAAATCAAAATCCTCACATAGATCATACTCAAATGTTTATGCAAGTGTTGATCTAACTAGCCCAAACAAAAATTGTGACCAAAACCAAATGGCACAAATGGAAACCCAAATTATGCAAATGGCATCTCGACCTCAACTTATGCCCTTATGGATGTCAATGGGAAAACCACCCAACAACTCCCAATTCACAACAAACTCCTTCGAACATTACAACCTTTAGCAGCCTACTTTGCAACCATAGATGTTGGAGGAATCACTCCAACTATCACATATGATGGGTCAAAAGACCCTACCCCACATCTCAAGCCTTTCAGCAATCTTTACAAAGATTGCCTTAATCGCAACACCTAAACTATTAGCAAAAACCCAAACCGGGGAATCGTATAATCAACTCAAGCTTCATTCCATAGTTGAATTAGAAGGCCTAGTCAATACCCTTGTCCAATAATTCCAATACCATGATTAGCCTAAAGACAATTTAGGAGAATGTATCAATGCAAAACAATTAGAACACAAATCTACTCACGACTTTATCAAGTGACACACTTCCTTAACCTATAAGGCAAATGACAACATGAATGATGTTCTCTTCAAACTCTACCACTGCCTTAGAATTGAAATTACGATACAGAGTTCAATCCTTCTCTCCCTAAAATTTAGAAGAAACTTTCAACCAAGCGAAAAGATCAGATCATCTCCTGAGACAATTTGAGAATCGTCAACTAAAAAACAAGCCACTAGAGTCCTAATGAAAAACCAAAATCAACACGCAACTAGCGATGGTGTATCCGATACTTTCCACCCAAGCTTTAATTTAAAAAATATAATCAATGCAATTCTTCCCAATGCACAAAAAAATTACACTTTCCCAACCTATCACGGGAAATTCATTTTATCCAAATAGTCAACTAATAGAATCAACTCATTAACCTCTGAGCAAAGATAAAATTAAGCACAAGTTGCCTAAACCTCTACTTCAAGAGTTAGACCCTACCAAACCCATACCTCAATGGTTCATCACTCACAAAATTTGTTGGTTGCATGCCAATTTGGGCCACACATGAAAAATTGTCGCAATCTCAACAGTTCAGCATAAGCTTTCCTACTTGGAAACAATTTTGACCATGATGCAATGATTCGCAAGAGATACCAAGAATTCCTCGCAGCCGGAAAAAAATTAAGTCACAAAATATGCAGGAAGTTATACATCAAGCTAACATGCATTTAGGTATATGCATCAATCCCTTACCTGATCATGCTAAGAGCACACCACAAACGCCTCAAATTAATCAACCTTAAAATAGTCAACCTTTTTCCAATCCTAGTCAAGCAACAAATACAATTGAGACCTATGTCACAACGTACACTAGACTTTATCAAAAAAGTTTGAACTTCACCAAACGTAATTAAAAAAAATCGAACTTTGCCTAACTTTATCCTCATCAAACATGAATTCAAACTTTATGCACATTTTGACATGGCAAATTTTTGACATGCTTTTGCATTATTTTATAAATATGTGTGTATATGTACATATATTGATTGAAAGCAGAGAACGGAAAGCTCTATACACTTTGTCCCTCTGACATATTATTGCATTTATTTACAAAAATAAAAATGATAAAAAAAAAAATTCAAACTTAAAGACTTCTTTTTTCAAACTTTATCCATTGGGGAACTTGAACCGAACTTTATCCTTGTTGAACATCAACTCGAACTCAAACCTTGTGACTTGATTGAGATTGTGGTCAACCCCGACGCTTTGAACAACAAAGAAATAATTGTCCAAACACAGAGTATTAGGTGTATCATTGCATGCATCGATCCGGGTTACCTGACTTAACGTTCAACAACCAATGCTTAGAAAACCTATTGAATTGTCCAAGCTATCCATCACCTCAACCAATATATTTTGAAAAACGCAATTTCCCACAACCTACAAAATTTGAACATCATCAACCCATCCAAAGACTTACCAAATGCAAGAAAATTTCCCCCAACCTCTTCAACTTGACCGAAGACCTAATGCAATATCCAAAAAAAACTTAAACTCAGCCCCTACCGAGGTCAAATCTGATATCACACTGATCACTCCTTCTAAGGAACAACAAGATATAGAGCAACAATGAATGAGACCCTATTGTGGAATTATCTTACCTACCTAGCAAAATCCCATTTGTTGAAATAATGTGAACTTCACTTAAACATTGCGATCGACTAATGCAACTACTATTTGATATAAGTATCCCACAACCATCACGAATTGGCCAAGAGGCCCCTTTACATAGATCCAAAGAAAACATAATTCATGTCAAAATTGGAAATGTCCATGTCAAGTGAGCCCTCATTGGCAAAAGCTTTGACACCTGTGTCACTTCGCTTGACTTCAGAAAAACGCTTGGATAATCCACCAATAATCTCGAAACTTTCCATAGAACTTGTTAAGGCTATGATCAAAGACAACAACCTTCTACAGGATGTATTTGACTACCAATTACCTTATCTCCTAAAACCATTAGGGTGAAAGTCATGGTTTTCAATTTTCCCCTCGTATAACATCTTTCTTGGTCACCCTTGAACTCATCACATTAGGGCCCTAGCATCATCCACATGCCAATGTGTGAAATTCTCTCACTTCCGAGCTATCTACGAAGTTGATGGTGACATTGATCCTCGGAACTTTACTTAGTTCCAACAATGTGGAGTTTACAAAGTACCAAAGTTAGAGGAATTACCCTACACATTATTTTCCAAATATCAACAATTCAACTATCCCATTGATTCCCTTAGAGTCTATAGTGATCACCCCAAGTTAGTCGGATGAACACCGCTTAACCTCTTGGATTTTGATGATGATGAGCCCAATGAAGTCAATCTTAAGATCAAAACTACCGACTTGCCACAATGCATTAATGACGAATTACTACCAAGTTTAAAACCTAGATCTTGCACGAAGTCGCAAATGACAAAATCACTACGAAAGCATCCATTGAGAAGAAAACAACTGAACACTTCAAAACCCAATTATATAGTAGTTGAGTCATTCAACATTGATCTCACTAGTCCCTATTACAAAAATGGCTATACACAAAATGATACATACTTGTTTGGCTATGCCCAAAGCAAAACACGTGGAAACTTTACAAGACTATTTGGAAAGCATTCCATCAATTTGAGGCTTTGAATCAATTTGATTTGATTTTGACTCTAATGACGGAAAGCTATTATATATGGTTAAGATAAGTATAGTGATGTTGCCATTAATGAGTAGTATTATTAAAGATTGGGTCATCTCATAATCGATATCATGATAATGTCACTGCCTTCTTTCTTCTGAGTTGAATATCCTTCCTAGTGTCCACTTTGAGAGTGATTTCCTTTACTTTGAAGATATAGTGGAGCTCTTAATGGCTAAGTGAAGACCTCTTCCGAGTCATAACAACTCTTAACCAAATAAGGTGAATCTAGAAATAATTTTGAACTCTTAGATGCTTATTCTCATAACAAACTTACACACAAAATACAAAGAAGCTTATGTTTTTAAATGGTAGATACATTTAACCCAATAATGGGTTTGATGGGAATAAGATTATAAATACTAAACACGTGTGAAATAAGCCTCCTAGAGATTGGGTTTAGCTCAATATTGATTGAGCTGTGAAAAGAACCCTAGGATTCGCAAGAGGAGGGCTCTAAGGATGATGACGCACAAACTTTATTAATGTTTTCAAACCACTTTGGACTAAATACAAATAATAAGGTAGAAGAAATGGCTCTATCAGAAGGAATAAGACTGGTTAAGGAAAAGGGATGGCAAAAACCTCAGGTGGAAGGGGAATCAATGCTAGATACTGAAGCACTCAAAAACGGACACAGCAATGACTAGCAAATAAACAATATCATTCCGGGAATTAAAATGGAAACAAAGAATTTTGAGATCTTGTACCAATATATCAGGAGAACAGGAAATGCGGTGGCAGATCTAGCAGCCAACTGGGATGGAAAAGTTGCACAGGATGGTTTATACTCATCAGTTTCCCTCCATGGCAATAAACCTGATCTCAACAGATTGTGCCAATGCAGAATAGGGAAAACTTTTGTGGATAAAAGATTGCCTTTATGTGCACTCAGTGGTGCCTTTTAATTAATGAATCAAACTTAGGAGGATGATAAAAGAAGAAAAAGTGTGACAGATAAATCATGAAAAGCGCTAGCTTTTATTTTTGCTAACTTTCTAGCAATTGGAACATGCTTGGAGCTGAAGGAGGATGGAAAAGCAAACAAATTTGATTTCGGTGGCAGATCTAGCAGCCAACTGGGGATGGAAAAGTTGCACAGGATGGTCTATACTCATCAGTTTCCCTTCATGGCAATAAAGTTGATCTCAAAAGATTGTGCCAATGCAGAATAGGAAGAATTTTTGAGGATAAAAGATTGTCTTTATGTGCACTCAGTGGTGCCTTTTAATTAATGAATCAAACTTAGGAGAATGATAAAAGAAGAAAAAGTGTGACAAATAGATCATGAAAGGCGCTAGCTTTTATTTTTGCTAACTTTCTAGCAATTGGAATATGCTTGGAGCTGAAGGAGGATGGAAAAGCAAATAAATTTGATTTTTGAAATTTGTGTAATATTTTTATTTCGCAATTTGGTTAGATCATGGTTCGCATCGCATACTCGTATTCAGCAAATACTCGGCAAGACTCGGCGAAAATTCGGCAAGACTCGGCAACTTAAAAAATGCGCAAATTTCTTTTTAACACATAAATTTTAAGAAAAATGTTATAAAAAAAAGGTCTCTCCAAAAACTTGTGAGTATTTGCAAATATTCGCCAAAAACTCGCGAGTATTCGCCAATATTCGCCAAAGACTCGCCAGTATTTGCCAAAAACTCAGCTGTGCAGGTTTCGGCGAGTTTTTCATGCAACTACTTGGCCAAGAGAAAAAATGGCAAGTACTTGCCGAGTATGCATACTATGGGTTAGATAACACCAGCTGTGAAATGGCATCTCACCAACAATTTTTTTCAGGATTGGGGTCCCTCAACCATAGGTATCAACAGCAAAAATAAGTAAAGATATGTTAAGAGTATTGTTGAGAAAATAAAAATGAACTTACAAAAGAAATTCAGGAGAAACATCTCGATAAATTTCCCATTAAGATATTAAATTTTACATAAGATGGATGTTTTTGCAGTATGAACCATGAAATAATCCCAAGTCCAACCAATTAAAGCCCAATTACAAAGTTGGGGGCTATATCTGTCTCATATCTAGCTTGACTATTTAATGATATGCCTGTATTGTCTAATTGTATTATTAATAATATTACATTATTCATTTTTAGTGCAAGGAGGTGGTATAAAATTACATGATACCCCAAAACACATAGGAACGACCATGTTCATCCCTTGTGTTGAGCAATATTATTGAGAACACATAGCTCTCATGCACGAGTAAATACACATATTGCATGTAATGTAAGGCCTCAAATTGATGTTGACATCTTCCAGAGAGTAATCTTGCACTCTTCTTATCCATCAGAATTCTCATTAAAAAGTTCTCGAGGGAAGGCCTTTCAAGGAGGAGACCCTTTCTACAACTGTCTTTCCTATGCTTTAACCATATGATTTTGGAAAAAAATAGGATGTTCATGTCTACATTCTAAAGTCAACTATGATTGTCAGAAGTCAATGAGGGATTCAACTCAACATGATATATGCCAACGATTATCAATATATTATATAGGATAGGATCAACTGCATATTTACATTTGAAGACACTATTTGGCTTACGAATAATAAATAAAAATATCATCTCTTTTATGTAGAACATATCAAGACTTTTATATTTCTGATATATGTTGTCTTTTCCGTCTACAAATTATTAGTAACCAAGTTGAGTCTGAATTTGAACCCAGTAAGCGAAAAATTGCTTTAAGTTAGGGGAACCTCAAAATAGGAAAGAAGAAAGAAGGAATCATCTTTAAGTTAACAACTGAAAAGTTCTTACATGGGGATTTCTGACGCTGCCTTCTACATGACTATTAAATCTATTAAATAGGTATCTAGCCACTAAAAGTAAAGTGTAGAAATCATATTTGGCTTCACAAGGGAGGAATATAGAAGTCAAAATGACCAGACTTACGAAGAAAATCATTTAAAATTGTCCACCAGTTTGATTCCCCTGAAAGTTTTCCAAAAACCTTTCCCTAAAAAGGGGTGAACTTGGAAGCTTTCTTCCTTTGCTTTATATGTTTTCACCATTATGGCAATCAGGTGTTTCTGTATAAACCTCTCTGATATCTTTTCTATTGGTAAACTAACCATGTGCTAGCCTTTAAGTTTGTTTATTGAAAAGTTGGTTCACAAACAAATTAGGTATCAAAACGTCCATGCAAGATATCCTCCGAAAAAGCTGGAAGACTTCATAAAGGCTGTTGATTGGTATGGTGTGATGGTGAATCATCCACATTAGCTTACAAACCATGCATAATCCTCAAAACATATAGCACTAATTTATGAGGTTGCAACTGTAAATTCAGTTAGGATGTATACAGGATGCTTGACAAAAGCTAAGCATAATTTCCTTGGATCTATAATTGGATGAAGGATGCATTGGTTTTCTGATAACATATAAATAGTTACAGAGACAAAAGTTTATGATATGGCATCACGACAAACAGACTGAATTCAAGATCTGAAATTTTTGTATTTTCCATCCAGAGCAATCATAAGTTGAAACTCACATATCCATGCACCTCTGATTTTCATGAGAACAGTTTATGCATGATGCGAATGTGAATGAATACTGGAATTACTAGGTCTATCATATCTGGTTGTAGGGAGTGTACCTTGTATAAGCTGGTTGACTAAAGGATCATAATAGTGCACCTCTGCCATTTCTATGATATTGGAATCCACCCTTGACAAATTATTCAATACTTCTCTTGATTTTTCTGCATGTGGACCACTGAGCATGGAAACCAACAAAGGAATGGAATTTCGAGTATCCCCTATCAAGTTACATAATTGACGATCTTTTGAAAGCTCTAATAGCAGTTCGACTGCAAGGGTCTTCATCTCACTTTCTTCTGTGAGATGGTTCACTATCTCTTCTACTCGACCAGCATCTGCAATCTTCTCCTGCAACATGAAAAATCTTGACATCATATCGATTTTCATTTTTCTCTTGTAAAGGAATCTCTATGTGATGATTAGTAATCAAACAGTAATGGTTCTCATTCAAAAGGTGCTTTCAACGAATTGGGCCCATTAATTGGATAAACTTACAGAATAAAATGAAGGTGCATATGGAAGTGGAGCCACCTATTCCATATTAAACAGTGCAGCTTTGGTTATGCATTTTCCATTTGGATAAAGAATCCATTGATATTGCAATGTTCTATGTAAGAAAGGACAATAGCGTCAAATTTAAAGGCAGGTCTTTTTTACTGTGAAGGGTTCCTTGGCATGCAAATTTCATATTCAATTGAGATAAATGTTTTGTGTCAAAATACTGCTTGAACTAAAGAAAGAAGATATGAACTCGAAAAATTCTACTAGAAGTAAACTCTTGACAAGCAGAAATTTTGTTGTTAGTTTTGTTTGAAAAGAAGATCAATTGTATCTTTTTTATGAATGAATAAATTGCCTTTGGAGAGTATCAGATCATTTGATTCATCAGTAGAAAGGTGTGCGAGCCTGGGGCTACATAAAGTTGCTTTTTGGGTTTCAAACCTTTCCAGTTAAATCACTTTGAATGTAAAACTCAATTCAATTTTTTTATTTGAGCTGGTGACACTCAAGGTGCAATGCATGCACGGACTTCTTAACATCCTCCGTATTCGAACCTCAGCCACTGGAGGCTTGTTGTGCTACCACCAGTTCACTGTCCCTGGCCTGCACTACAACTCCAGTCACACCTGACCTACACTCAATCCCAAAGACATGAGGAATACTCTGATACATACAAGAGCAGAGGATCCATCGCCATAAAATATTTCCGTATGCGCCCGGTAAAGCCCAATTTCCATCACCACTTCCAATCCAGAAAGAGGGTTTGTCCTACCCAACTGGGAGTTGGCTCACCTCAAATATAACTGCCAACTAGAAAGAGTGTCAGAAATAGCTGAGTTATGCAAAGGAAGCATATTTATCCAAGAGCACATATACAGACATATTTTACATTAGACAAGCTGAGCATTAGCACATATGCAGAGACATGCTGCTTCTAGAACCTTAAAAAACCCAACAATACAATCTGTTAATTTTAAAATTTCCTACTTCCAATCATTAGCCCCAATGAAATCCAAAGAGGCTATGAGGTCTTGACATGGAACGAAATTCCATCCATATTGACATGTAAATCATAGCTTGTGATTGAGAAAGTGTGACAATGATAATGTAGAGCAACTAACCCACCCTTCATTATGGCTGACATCAATGTTGGTCAAATATAACTGCCAACTAGAACAAGTGTCAGAAATAGTCGAGTTATGCACAGGAAGCATATTTATCCAAGAGCACAAACACAGGCATCCTTAACATTAGACAAGCTGGGTGTTAGCACATATGCTGAGAGGTATTGTTTTTAGAACCTTAACAACATCACAATGCAATCTGTTAATTTTGAATTTTCCTACTTCCTTTCATAAGCCCCTATGCAATTCAAAGAGGATGGCAGGTATTGACATAGAACAAAATTCCATCTGTATTGACATGTAAATCAATAGCTTATGATTAAGAAAGCATAACAATATAATGTAGGGCAACTAACCCACCCTTCAATATGGCTGACATCAAATGAGCAAATTCATCTGTACAGGTATGGAGAAAAAGCGCTGTGTGCCATTTTGAAGGCTAGATGAATTGTTCCCCACGAGGGAAGGGGATCCACACGGAAACAGAGAATGCAAAATGATGCTAGTAGATAGGAAGAGGATGTTGCTAACAGACCTTGGGGAGCTGTGGAAAAAACTAAAGAAAATTAAGCAACATCAAAGCAGGATTAGTAGCCCACATCAGCCACCTTGTATGATTTACAAGATACCGTACTAATCTTTAAGTATTAGCAGATTATCACATGCTGACTCCAAAACAATTAAGGGCTATTGCACCATTCTTTCAGCTTCAGTTGTCCCATGAAATATGATTAATCCTGAAAATGCATAATCCATAATCTTTCTCACAAAACTATTTCTAGCTGCTGCTGAAGAGTGAATGCTGAATATTTGCAAAGAATGCATATGACATTAATTTCCCTCCAGAAAAATTATTGGTAAATGTGTACGGACATCCTTAAACCCATTTAAGAGACCTAAAATTTTAATAAATTTACTCTGGAGCACTTTCTCAGAAAATTTAATGGGAAGAGTATGTAATTGTAAAGTTTAGTGGCAGTAAAGAATGGTTCCATGGAAAAGGCTACGTATTTTATTCAATTGTGGCAGGTGGTCTTGTGGAGAATAAAAAGTTAAAAGAGAATGAAATCAAGTGGAACATGAAAATGCTGATGGCTTATTTAAGGACTAGCTCGCATCACTTTAGGTGAGAACTGGCAGATGGACAATGCCTAAAGAAGAATGGTAAAAAAGAACATGTCTATTTTGTAACAAGGGGGTGATGGAGATAGAATGACACTATTTCATGGAGTGTGCAGGCTATAATGACATCCAAATCAAGTTCGAAGACAACCTAAAAGTGGACAATCTAACTGCCTTGTTTGAGGAGGCGAGGCTAGAAAAAACGGAAAATTACTTGATCAATATCCATAATAGAGGATCCAGCATCAAAAAGGAAATGGACTTTTTCTAAAACTAGGGGGGCAGCCCTTGTTCGAGGGACTATTTTGGCACAGAACGGTCTTGTTACTGTTCTTGGTTCCGTAGACTGATCTGTTATTACAAACTTCCGTTTATTCAATCAGTCATAACCTAAAAATTAGGAGCAGCTATGTTTGTTAGAGAGGAGAATTCTATATGCTGTTAGAGGCTGGAGGTTAGAAGTTTTACGTGACTAGAGAGATAGTTTAGGAAGGTTTTGTGCCATATGGAAGTTAGATATGGGCTGTTGTTACTTTCTTTTGAATTTTTTTGTGTAAATTTGGCGAGCGGATTCCTTAAAAAATGTGTAGAAGAGGAGAAAAAAAATATGGTTCATGGTACCCAGGCTAAAAATAATAAACTTGCCTTGTTAGTATTGTGTTGTGCAAGACAAGACAAGCATTGCATTGCTCTGAGGCGCAGGGACTGGAGATTAGAGGATGTGAGCGCAAATATTGCGGGGATCAAATTCTTGTCTCCAATGAGTCGACTGTAAGAGCTTCTTTTACTACACAAAGTGCAGAGGTCAGCAAGGGCGGCCTCGGCCTCGGCCTGGGCCTGTACTGTGGCTTGCTGGAAGGCCAATTTGGGCGCTGCAGTCTCTATTCGGAATTTGGCATTGTTGTCCTTCCACTCCTGAATGAGCTCTCGCAGATTATGGTTGGGAATGAAATGTCTGCTGCGCACCTCGCACTTGTTGACAGGACAGGTGGTGTTCCCGTTCTGAAACCACTTGTCAATGGCGGACTTCTCATAGGTGATGCCGGTCTCCAAGTCGACGGGGTCCTCCATGATGGTCTTGTTGAGCGGGCAGAAGAAGTAGAGAGGCACCTGTTCCTGCTGCGAGACAGGAGGAGTAGAAGAGGAATAGGAATCAGCAGAGACAATACCGGACCTGCAAAGGAAGGCCTGTATCTGGTTGAGCATGTAGGCCTCCGCCTCCTTCTTGCTGTTCTCGAGGTCTTCCTTCTTGGCGCGGACCTTGGCGATCTCGGAGTCGAGGGAGGAGTGGTCGATGGAGACTCCCATGGCGTTGGCCACCTGGACGATGAGCTGGAAGACCTGGCGGCTGTCGCTGTGCATGTGCTGCATCTCCCTTTCGATTTCCCCAGCGAGCGACTCGGTTCCGACCTCGGCCTTGAACTCGGCATTGCGCATGGTCTCGCAAAGAGCCAAAGTCTTCTCCTTGATATCAAGGGAGACGTCGAGAGTGGCGATGCGGAGGGCGTTGAGGCTGCGCTCGATGCCGGAGGTGATCTCCTTCATCTCGTCGGGGAGAAGCTTGCGCTTCAAGAAGAGATACATCCAGCTCCCAGAGGTGTAGCTGCTGATGAGCTTAGAAGCCGCCTTCAGCTGCAACTCCAGCTCCTCCAAGGCCACTCTCACCGATTCAGACGACCCCTGCACATTCCGCTGCCAAAGCGCCACCAGAATCGGCTCAATCTTGCTGATGTGGCTCTGGAATTCTCTGAAACTTCGCTTCGCAAACATTACATTGTGGGCTGCACCGCCCGTCTCTCGTATCTGCATAAGCACCTTCCCTATCAGCTCGTTAGCTATGTTCAGCCCAATTGTCGTCGCCGCATCCGTCATTTTTTCACCAAAATCTCCTCTTCCCCCACAATGGAACTGAACTGAATTCAATTGAATTCAAATGACCACCTCGCAATTCCAAATTCCAATTCTTGCTCCGACTCTCCATCGCACAAACTTGGAATAAGTGGTGGAAGAGGAGAAATCTGGAGAGAATGTATGCAATTTGCGGGTCAACAGAGTATATAGTACGTCCACAAATACTAACTTCTCCTCATTTTCGTGGTCGAAGTTCATGCACCTTCTTTTTACATCGCAATTTCACGTTTCCATAGACTTTTAAAGATTAGGTAAGTACCCCTTATAATGCAAATGCACATGCTTTTTTTTTCTCATTTCGCACGTTCTTGTTCAATGTGTGTTATAGACCACATTAATAAAGTTAACACGCTAGGAGTTGCACTAGTTGTCGTAAAGTTAGTTAGACAAGAAATAAAAATAGTAATTGCACCATAAGTGTGTAATGGAAATATCGATAGGTGAGTATGACGAGGGATGTGTGTTCAATAAATGAGTATGGTTACAATCATCAATATAATAAGAAGCAATAATGTAAGTAATGATATTCCAAGTGTTATTCCTTTAACAATAAACTATGTGTTTCAAAGTATATTCCTTCAGTAGCAGCTAGCAAAGTAATAGCAGTGTACATTGTTCGATTATTTGTACACATTGTGTTGACATGGTCTTATTATAATGTGTATATTGAAAATTTTACCCACTATAACAACATTTTTTGGGACAAATAAATCACTGTAGAGTCTTTGCTAATTTTAGACGAACAATAAAATAATTAAAACACTTACTACGGCCTCCTATTACATGAGGGAACTGTCACCAAATCTTGCTTAAACTGTCTTACGGTCTTACCATCCATTAGTTACAAGGCCTATTGCTTGACAAGGCAATAGTAAACAGATATGGACATAGACATAGAATGTGCATATACAAAAGTGTGGGTCACACACACACACACACACACATGTGTGTGTGTGTGTAGTAGTGGACATAATTTCCATCTTTGGAAATGGGGATTTGGGGTGAAGTCCTCATGCACATGCATGCCATGAGTGAGGTGGGTTGAGACACATAAAGACAAACCTATAATTCCAATTTGAAGGAATGAATTTGCCAATCCTTGCGTCAAGAGTGTGTGGTTAACAAAAACAGTATAGTATGGACACACATGAACTCAACCAAAAGTTATTTCTATATTGATTTCAACTGCAGTTCTTTACATTACAAATGGATTCCATTTTTATAGATTGAAGTGAACCTCAAATATATAGTGGTAGAATCTAAACAAGTAAACTCTAACGTGAGCTACAAGGTAAAACATGAAAGTGAAATGTGTTTTATATATCTATGACCTTCTATTTGTGTTGTATGTGAAGGGGAATCTCTTTACAACATAGTATGTTCTCCTCTTCTTTGCATGCGTGAACATTTTTTGTGGACTTCATTCTTGCATAGTGCTCAAACATAAAAGCAAGTGAGATTTTTAGGTCATTTAGAGTGTGCACCCTTGATATTGTTGTAAATGTTAGTCCTTGACAATCAATATTGTATATGTCTATTATTGCCTTGTCAAGCGTTAGGCCTTGTAACTAATAGATGGTAAGACCCTAAGACATTTTAAGCAGGATTTGGTGACAGTTCCCTCATGTAATAGGAAGTCGTGGTAAGTGTTTTCATTATTCTATTGTTTGTCTAAAATTAACAAACACTCTACAATGATTTATTCGTCCTAAAAAAATGTTTGTACAGTGGGTAAAATCTTCAATATACATAGGTTCTAATAAGACAACATCAATACAATGTGTACAAAAATTTGAAAAATGTACATTGATGTTACTTTGCTAGTTGCTACTGAAGGAATAGAATTTGAAACACGTGGCTTGTTGTTAAAGGAATAACACTTGGAATATCATTACTTGCATTATTGCTTCTGATTGTATTGACGATTATAACCACACTCATTTATTGAAAACACATCCCTTGTCATGCCCACCTATCGACATTTCCATTGCACACTTATGATGCAATTGCAATTTTATTCAAGATTTTAAGATGATGATTTATGCGTTATTAAAATCAATTAAATAAAATTATTATAAAACATTATTTATTTCAAGGTTATCAAATGTATAGGCTAATTTTTTTATTTATAATGTTAAGCTTATCAAAAAATAATAATAACATATTTATATTTTTCATTAATGATATTTAGGAAAAAAAAAATATTAATAATGTTAAGCTTATCAAAAAATAATAATAACATATAATTCATATTTTTCATTAATAATATTTAGGTAAATTTTTTATTTATAGTGTTAAGCTTATCAAAAATAATAATGACATATTTATATTTTTCATTAATAATATTTACATTTGATAACCTTGAAATTATTAATGTTTTATAATAATTTTATAACAAGTGTTTTCGTAGGACCCCGACGCGCGTCAGTAACCGCAAATTCCTAAACCAATTTCCCTTGTTAATCTTTGAGCTTTGTTCGAAACTCTGATCAAACATTGCTCTAATTTTTAAATTTCATGTGCAACAAGGGTTTCTTGAATCGAAGGACATTCATCATAAAATGTAAGTTTTCATATCGAGAATAAAAATTTTGAAACTCTTCTCTACGGTGTTTCTTTTCTTTTTATCTTTCCAAGGAAGATTTGTTGTTTTGGGTTCACATTTTAGTATTTTGTGTCGTTTCTTACTTAAATTGTGGTGTAACTGGTGAAGTTTGGTATAGAATATTTATGACACGTTTTCTCATAAATTTCAGGCAGCTAACTTATTCTTGTGAAACTTTTCATTATTCAATCAGTAATTCCAGCTCTATTAAGAGGAATTTGGTTGGTGTTTGTGTCTTAATGTCAAATTGTAGGTGAAAGTCACACTCAGAGCATGTAAAGCTCTATTGTTGGAAATGCACAGTAGCCGAAACAACGATGGAGGATCAATGGATGTAATAACTTCATGGTCTTGCACGCGTACGAATTTGTTCCGGTTCGTTGATTTGCACCGTAGAAGATGACCTCCCACTATAAGAAATGCCTATCGGCATTAAATAACATCAATAAATGTATTTGGAAATAATGAGACAAGTAAATCTTATAATCTATTGAAAATTTTATATAATGATTACTGAGCATAATAATCCCTTACATTTGTGTAATCATTATTGAGCACAATAATCCCTTGTGTTAATATTCCTTATAGAATCATTGAATAAATTTTAGAATAATACCTGAGACACTTGTAAAATACACAATACGAAACATAATTTATAGAAGATCCGGATAACAATGAATTCTTAAGATTGAAAATGTCTTTAATTAAAGTTGATCACTACAAACCTGTTAATGGTAAGATCCAAATATTCTAAGCTATACATATATTGTAAGAAGGTTTGTAATAGCCCATATCTAGTATCTTAAGAACATTATCATCCCAAAATAGTTGTTGTTTGAAATTGCAAATCTAAAAAATATTAAAATAATAAACTTAGTTCCCTTCCCAAAAATAAAATTTTTAAACTTTGAATGCCACTCACACTAATGTCATACCAAAAACATGTTTAATACGCCTTTTACTAACATTCAATACTAACCTCGTTAAAAATGAATCTCTAAAATAATCCAAATTTTATTTATAGAAGGAAAACAAAAAAATTAAATTTCCATTTTAAACCATAATTCTTAATTTGCTTTTTTATATAAAAAGATGATAACACTAGAACATTAACCATCCATATTTATTGATTATGCTAAGAATGAAAAATATGGAATTAACAATGACACGACGAGCTATTTATAAAATATATTTTCAAACTATGAATGTACATATCAAAGCAATGTCCTATTTTTAGTTATAATTTAATTTAGATTTTATCAAATTTAAGAATTTTATCAACATTTTAAATAGTTGTGGTGTATATCAGATTTTAGGTTGATTGAGTTATAGTAATTATTATATATTTGTTGACGATGATCTTTACAGATGAACCATCCGAGTCATAGGAAACCTTAGGTTGGTGAGACGTGCGCCCTAAGGTGACCTCCAGGTTTTAAAGAAGCTGGCTCTTCTCTAGTTTTTAGGAGTAGGTTTAGAAAAAACATGTAAATGACTGAAATAAATAGGCGATGTGCCAAATTTAAAAGAGAAATGATAGAATATCTGAGATCTTTATCAAGAATAGTTGAAGGGCTAAACAACACGATCTACTACTCTGATAACACAAAAAGCTAAGGAACTGAAAAGATTAATAATAAACTAAACAAGGAAATTCTAAGGGCGTCAAGCACGATGAATTTCCTGACTCATTTAGAACTACCTTTCATAAAAGAAATGAAAGTTCAGAACATATGAAAATCCAATTTGCACAGAATAAGAACTCTTTATTCATATAGAGAAAGGGTACATAAGGCCCATGAAAGCACAATTACACTTCTCTTCTATGACAGAGGCTTGCTAAGGCTAGGTTAAACATACAAAAATCCTCGCTTTCCTCCTCCCTTTTCTTTGGCTCAGAATTCCTTTTTTTCTCCCTCTTTTTATATCTTGTATCTCACCTCCTTTTATAGGAAACATTTTTTCCTTTGTCACTTTCAGCTACCACCCTTTTCTTTCAATTCTGATAAGGCCTTGCACTTATCCTTCTGGCTCCTGCCCCTAGTATTTTACATGCAACACCACCACTGTCTTCCCTATTAATTCAGATATTTAACCTTCATGGTTTTGGAATAAATATTTCATAGAAATCCGTGCATCTACTCCCTTCTTGGTATTGCCATAATTAGACTCCTCATTTGGGCCATCTCACATCGCTTAGGGTCCTCCTTCTTTTGGGCTATTGCGTCATAGACATGTGAGTCCCCGCTTGTCTATGATGTAGACTCCTACTTAGTCATTTAGGTTTGATCACCGAGGGCAGGGCTCGAGTCTCACTTAGGGTCCTCCTTCCTTTTGGGTTATTTCAAACATGCATCAGATAGACATGTGGAGTGTCTACACAAGTTTGAGAACCCGCTTGAATGTTCAAAGTTGGGGATGCGCCTATGAGACACGTGGAGACCGCCGTGAGCATTTCATACTTAGTTGTTACTAGCTTTTGATCAACCGAGGGAATCTAGAGTCTGGGGACAAAATACTTAACAAAAGAGTCATAATAAAATAATATAATCAGTTTGGTGACTCACCAAGGGACTCCATGCCTGCCATGGAAGAATCTGATATCTCATGCCTTCCCAAAATTTCAAAAATTGTGGCTAACCACAGGTCATTTAGAGCATTCGCAAAGAAGCCTGATATCCAAGCCATTCTTCTTCCGTCGGGTAGGTTCTTCATTGCAAGGCTTGAAAAGCTCGTCCAACTCAATTATCTCCCAGTGGGAGAAACCTTGAAGGCTCTGCATGACCACATGCAAGCAGAACTCTAGTTGTATGATAGGATTAATGATGGCATCGACCTCAGCAACATTGGAGTCTTCCTTCAAAGACTGGAAAATTGTCTTGTCTTGGTGCTTAGCGATCAGAAGCTGCTGAATTTGGTCTTTGGATAAGACCATAGACTCATCTGGGAAGGGAGAGGGGAAACCAAGCTATACTAATTCATTGATATTTTGTTTTCTTTCCCTCATACCCTGGTGAAGCTATGCCAAGAGATTCTGACATTTGACAGAAGCTTTGTCACAACTCAGAATCTCATTGATCTTTACCGTTGTCAACCACCTGTCGGTGATTCTTACATTTTGAAGAGCGAGATCTGAGGAATCGTAGAGTTTCTGAATCAGAAGTTTTTACTCCTTGGACCTTGGTGGATAAGGCGTTGTTGATGGTAGAGACTACACTTTCTACCCTAGAGCACAATTCCTATGTATTGGATATAAATCCAAGCGTCGAGGCTAGATTTTCAACAATGGTGGCGATCCTATCACAACATGAGGCATATAGACCTTGTACTAATGATACAATTCCAGCTTTCTAAGATCCTTGACCCAATTGGTTAGTCAATTCCTTGACCGTTTTATCACAAGATTTTAACTTGGCCTGAAGGCCATCCTTTTCCTGTGAAAGTGAATTAACCAGGGCCTCGGCGGTGGTGAGCTTAGCTGCCAGAGATTTTACCTCTGCTTGAGAAGCCACGAGGGCTTGCTTGGTCGATGTGTCCCTTAACTCCCTCTTGAGTTGGTCTACCTCTCTGTCCTTGGCCTTAATCTCAGTCATGTGGCCCACTGCAGTAGCTTCTACCTTTTGGAGGCTTTCCCGCACCTTTTTCAGCTGATTGTTGAGCTTCAAATAGTCGGTAGTGACTACTACCATCGTTTCATTCATCAACTCAACTTTTTCCTGAGGCCATAATTCAGCGAGGTCCACTGTGATAGCGCTAATGGAATAGTCATCATGGCACATTTATTCTATGGGCTTAAATACCTGAGGGACAAGGTGAGTGATGGTTAAGGAGCCCTGTTGATGATCATACAGGGATCAAACCTTCTTAGTTGACAGAGCCGCCATCTCCTTCTTTCTCTGCTTTGATCTCCTTTGATCTCGAGCCACCTTGGCATCCTCTGCTTGGCTCCAAAACTCAGAAGGAGAAGAGACCATCCCTCCCGCAAATGGGAAACTAGGTGGCAGGTTGTATGGAATAGTCACTGGTGATTGAGATACTGCAGATACCAGGGATAAAGAAGGGGGCATGATAATGCTGGGTGAGAAGCTTGGGATGGCAGTAGGGTATTGTGGAAGTAGAGGAGCATCAGGCGGAGGAAGAGGTTGTGATGTAGCGATAGACTGAAGGATTCTTTCTGAATGGGAAGGTAGAGGTGGAAGCATTACAGAGAGTGGAGCCTCAAATGGTGGGCTTACAAGAATCGCAATTGACTTTAGCTTCTTACGGGCCAAGCTGGAGAGAGACTCTCCCTCTGCTATAGCTTCTGAGAGCCTAGGGGATGGAGAAATTTGAGGAGTCTGAAGAGGAGTGGATGATGATGGTACCTCAGGTATCCATTGTTGTAGCTCGGAGGACCCCGCGGTTGACCTGAGAGGTTGCTCAGAAGTGAGGACAAGTATATCCTCACTTGTCTACATTGGAGTCATGCTCCACGTCCCACTTATCCTCCCAGGGCTCATTAGTGAGAACTTCCTCAAAGTTCTGTGTGGTTTGGCCGATTTCTTGCCTGTATTTCCAAAATCCCTCGATCTTCCTGGAATTTGAGTCCTTTCTTTTTAAGGCTTCTTTCAGCCCTTTCCCAATCGTTAGAGTAGGGTCAAATGCATTTTTCACTGGATGAAATGACTCCCAGTTCTGGAGTGGGGATATCCTGGAGTTCGATGAAGATCTCAGGTGCTTCAGCCTTGGGGCTTCATCATGAATCAAAAACAGTCTCGATTCATGTTTGCAGGGGACTTTGATTTTATTTGTAGACAGGTTTCAGCTATTTTCCCATCCAGATCAAACCTCCATGAGTCCTGGATCAAGGTGAAAGCCATAGGAGGCCAAATTCTGAAATAGAGAATGGTCCACCTGCCTCTTGATTACAGTAATCCCTCCCCTACTAAAAGGGAGGTCATAGATTGCTTTCTTCTTTTTGGTCGAGCCGACCTCCAGGTCTAGCATGACGAGCTGTCGGGTGACTTCGAGACCTACTATCCGAGGTGTGAGGATCCTTGGGAGCATGAAGGATTCACCTCTGAATCCATGGACTCAAATCATAGAATGACCTCTGGAAAATAAGTAGTCAATGGGGTGCAATGGGTCTGAGAAGATAGACTATGCAGAGTCATTCATTCTGTTATCGATCCCTTCAGGATCGAGCTCTAGCAAAAGAGGCTCCACAAAAGCATTGAAAAACTTGTAGACGTCTAAAGAACAAGACAGTATATGGGTCCACACAAATGCTGAGATAATATTTGGGGAATTCACCTCCATATCCCACAAGGTTAGGGTCATGAATTGACTGAAATACTAAGTATTTTGGTACAGAATGAGGTGAAAAAGGAAAGACGAATACCTGAAGGTGGACTTCATTGAGAAATGCTTGAGTTGTTCACAAATTGACCTTGTTATGACTTATGCGAAGTCAAATTTATATCTTTACTTTGTGCTGACGGTCCTCATTTGGAATATAGCCACCATCTGCTAGTCCTCAATGTCTTTTTCAGAGTCCTACCCAAAAATAAAAGCCAACATAGAGTAGACATCCTGAGCATCAGGCTTGAGGGACTTTAAGGGGATGGGGAAACTGGGAACCCCCGATGCGCTGGAGTCTAACTGTCTCAGTTCCTTGGTAAGGGTTGCGGCCTTCATTTGACACTGGACCCATACATTCTGGAGCTTGGCTACATCATGGAAACTAGTTGACTGATCATAGTTCAAGGCTAACATGTCCCTGATGGCCTGTGGTGTGATTATAACAACTAAATTCTGGCCCTTGATGGTATGGTTTCCTGAGTTGAAACTTGCCACGCACATTTGTATGAGCTCTGGGCACAGGTGTGTGAGAGGAACCATGTATTGGGAAAGAGTAGTGCTCCATGTCCTAGCACTGAATGAATCTGAGTCTCCCAGAAGGTTGAACCTGGTGCATGCCACTTCTCTCAAAGCTTTAGGCCTTTTGTTGAGACTGGGCTCAAATATATCGTCGTCGGGGTCGATGACCAGCGAAGGGTCGCTGTACCAAGATGATGGGTCTGGGTATTTTAACTTTAGATGGTGTTGTCAAGGAGGAATTGGTTGTCTTGGGTAGGAATTTGTTACCTGAGAAAAACTGGAGGTTGTATCAGCCATGGTGATCTTAATTTCTTTGAATGACTTCGGAGATTTTGGAAACTTTGATATTCACCTATTAAAAACTAAATGCTTCAGAATGATCCTTCTGAAAAGAGCTTGAAAGGCCTTTAATAGCCATTGCTACCCCAGGAGTAAAAACTCGTACGTGCCCGGAGTTACTTCTCATAATGCTTCCTTTAAGTGAGAGACCCGAGCCACCGAACTTGGTGCCTTTGATAGATCTTGCATTGATTTTGGATCTTTTATTGAGGAAAGAGATCCTTACATTTGATGACAACTTTAATGTGAGAAGACAACATGGGCGCTTTCTTCAATATATCAAAAGTGACATGGACAAGGGTGGTGGAGCATGTGGTAAAAACATCCAACAAAAGCGGAGGCTCAAAACAAAACTAAAACTACAAAACAGGCAACAATATATACATATGATACAATTTTAGAAGATACCTAAACATAGGGCTTCAGATGAATCCCATTTACTGGAATCGCCAAAGGATCTCCTACCATGGTTTCAAGCTCGAATGAGTTATGTTGCTTGCATGCACTAATTATGAATGGTCCAGTCTATAAGGGGTCAAAGTTTCCATGGTTCCTGGGTTTAGCTGCTCTAGCATCCCACTTTAAAATGACGGTTCTAATTTGGAAGTTCAGCTCCAATGTCTTTTGATCAAACCATGTCTTAACTATTTGTTGGTGATTAATCATGGCCTCGTGGGCAAGTTCACATGCTTTTCCTGGAGTTCTACCAACTTAGCAAGCCTTACTGACATTGCCCCATTCTCCTCTATCTCAAATCCTTTCAGCATTTGTAATGCGGGAATCTCCAAAGAGATTGGCATCACAACAGTTTTCCCATAGACCATTTCATATGGCGAAGCTTTTAGGATCTGCTTTGGAGTGATCTGATCAGCCCATAAGGTTGTTTTAACATGCTCATGCCACAACCTTTTATGCTCATGTCCCATCCTTTTAATGAGTCTTATCAGATTCTTATTTGTAGACTCTGTCAGGTCGTTCCCTTGTGGGTAATAGTTAGAGGATGTCTTTAAATATATCCTGTGTTTGACCACAAAATCATACACCTTAGCTCCCAGGAAATATTTAGCATTGTCAGATATAATGGTGTGGGGGGAACCAAAATGAGTAGTGATATCCTGCAAGATTCCTAGGATCACATCTTCAGTAGACTCCTTAAGTGGGACTGCCTCCGTCCACCGGGTGAAATAATCAGTTGCCATGAGAATCCACCGGTGTCTGGCACTTGAAGTTAGATTAACCATTCCAATGAAATCAAGACCCCATTGTGTGAAAGGTTCCTCAATTAAAATGGGGTTGAGGGGCAACACTACATTTCTTCAGAAACCTGTGTAAACTTGACAAACCTTACATTTGTTTGTTTCCGCCTGACTATCGGCGAACAAGCTAGGCCAGAAGTATCCTGCCTACAAAATCTTTATAGCAATGGTTTGGGCCAAAAAATGACCGCTCGATTCTCTGTGATGTAATTATCTTAAGACTCTTTTGGCCTCTTCATCTTCAAGGCATCTCAACATCAACCCATTAAAATTCCTCTTAAAAAGGAAACCATTAATTATAGTTAAATGAGTCCCTTGTTGTCTGTAATAGCTTCTATTTTTAAAGGGGAGATGGCTAGGATACTCTCCGGTTTAAATAAAATGAAATCTATCAGAGACCCACCCCTCAGGCCTATCCTCCTGCAGGTACATTATCTTTTCCGAATCGTCAATTGTTTTGGGGACCGGTTCCTATGTCAAATATTGACACAGTCCCTTGCCTCTTACAAGCTTCATGGGCTTTATCTCTATGTCATATTCTAGAATTTTGGTTATCCCATTTGCCCTTTTTTCAGTTATCTCACCCTCCGTTATATACTCTTTGATGTTGGGGTAGTCTACCATGACCATAATTTTCTTGTGTGTGACCAAGTGTATGAATTTCTTCAAACCTTTGACTATGGCATAGGCCTACCTTTCCAAAAAATTGTACCTTGTTTCATAGTCATGAAGCATTTTTGAAAAGAAGGCAATGGGGTGCTCCTCCCCCTGTCGCTCTCCCTTTTGCGTTAATACAGATGCTATGTTATTTTTTCCCCATATACATACGTGATGAAATATTTTGAGCAGTCGGGGTTGTGAAGTACAGGGGCCGATGTGATAGCCTCTTTGACCAATTCAAAATACTATCGACCTTCCTTAGTCCATTTGAAAACTAGATCTTTCTTTAGCATGAGAGTAATGGGGCAGACAATCCCCACAAAATCTGATATAAACCTACCGATGAAGTTGATATTTCCTAAGAAGGATTGAACAACCTTCTTGTTGACTAGTAGGGGCAGCTCCAAGATGGCCCTGACTCTCTCAGGATCAATGGAAACTCCTTCCTTTGACACCACATGCCCCAGGAGTTTTCCTTGGGTAATGCCAAAAATACATTTCTTGGGATTCAGAGAGATCCTAAATTCTTGAATTTTTTAAAAACAGCTTCTAAAGCATCAAAATGCTCCCCCGTCATTTTGGTAAACACATTGAGATCATCAAGGTATATAAGGATTACCTTATTTATCAATGCCCCAAATGCGATGTCCATGGCTCTTTGAAAAGTAGCCCCTACGTTTGTGAGCCCAAAAGGCATCTTTGCATAGGTGAAAGTTCCCCATTTAGTCATGAAAGTAGTTTTATGTTGATCCCCTTCTGTGAGCCATACTTGGTTATAACCCAAGAAACCATCCAATAGGGAAAACATTTCGGATCCCGCAACCGTCTGTAAAATTTGTTACATAGAGGGCAGGGGATAATGGTCTTTTAAGGAGGTTCTATTCAGATCCCTGAAATCTATGCAGAGTAGAATTTCACTATTTTTCTTTCTTACTGGAACTAGGTTGGAGACCCACATCGTGTGCTTGATTGGAAAAATTATGTGAGCTTCCAAAAATTTCCTCAACTCCTCGACCATGAGGGCCTCCACTTTAGGATTCACAGGTCTTTGTTTTTATCGCACATGTTTAGCCCCTTCCTCCAGATAAATGGTGTGTTGGATAATATCCTTACCATAGCTGTGAAGATCATCGTATGTCCAAGCCATCACCTTGTCATACTTGTGACACAAAGCCATCAGTCAGTCTTTTATCCTTTCTGGGTTATTGACTTGTTCGACTTTTAGTCGTTTATCCCCTTGCTATTTCCATCTCTACATAATCCTCTTTTACTACTTCAAACCTCCTTCGATATGAGACTAGCATCATCTAAGTAGAAAAGGTTTTCAAGTGTTATTATTCCTATTGGGAGCTTGTTCATCTTTAACTATATTACCTGGTCTCTGTATGCTTCTTCAACCTTGGACTAGAGTGTTAGGAAATAAGTGAGAAAATGTGTGGAATAATCCCTTACAGAATCGTAACAGTAGAAACTAATATGCAAAAAATATTACAGATCTCAAATAAAAGTGCAGAATAAATAACACAACACAGAAAGACAATATTTAACGTGGTTCACCCAATTTGGGCTACGTCCACCAAGAATCACTTGCTCAGATTTTATTACAAGCCTCCACTCTCTCAATACAATACCCAGATCCGTTTGGAGCTATGCTCAACAAACTCTACAGAATTCACACCCGAATTCAAAGCACATCTGCAATGCATTTACTTGTATATGTATCATATGCATAAGACCATATAAATAGACAATTGCTTAAGCAGTTTGATACAAAACCGTGGGTATCAAAACCATGGGCAAAAACCGTGGGTATCCCATGGGCAAAAAACTGTGGGTATCAAAACAATGGGTACCGAAAAACCATGGGCCCAAAAACAGCCCATAACGGTTACCCATTACCCATGGGTTAATAAACCACCCATGAAAATTTGCTTCGGGGGCTTCGCCCCCGAACCCCCTTGACCCGCTCACCAGCGAGCGGGACTGCTGTAAAAATACCCAAGTGTAACACATAGAAGGTGTACCACACTCTAACATGAAAATAGGCTCCACAAACATAACAATCTCCCACTTGGAGACTAATTTCCACTGAGCAAGCTTCTCAACCCTTCACTGTCATCCACGAAGGCCAACCAAAGCTGAACATATCTTTAGTTTATCCCTTGTGACCACCTTGGTCATCATGTTTGAAGGATTCTGACTGGTATGAATCTTCTCCAACTTCAACTTATCTTCCTCCAAAGTTGTCCTGATGAAGTGATATCTCAACTGTATATGCTTCATCCTGGAGTGGAAAGTAGAGTTCTTAGCTAGGTGTATAGCACTCTGACTATCACTATGCAGCTTACATTCCTCCTGCTTATGCCCCAACTCCTCAAGCAATTGTTGTAACCAAATCATCTCTTTGCTTGCCTCTGTGGCAGCAACATACTTAGCCTCCGTGGTTGACAAAGCCACCAGCTTCTGTAGTCATGAAATCCAGCTTACTGTTGTCCCACCTACAGTGTAAATATAACCTGTCATGCTCCTCCTGCTGTCTACATCTCCAGCCATGTCTGAATCTACATAACCACGTAAAGTGGTGTCTGATCCACTATAGCATAAAACTATCCCCATGGTCCCTCTCAAATACCGAAGGATCCACTTTACTGCTTGTCAATGCTCTTTACCTGGATCACTCATAAATCTACTCACAGCTCCTACTGCATGGGCAATATCAGGCCTAGTGCATACCATAGCATACATCAAACTGCCAACCGCTGATGAGTAAGGTACCTTGGACATATGGTTTCTTTCCTGCTCTGTCTTGGGACACTGCTCCTTTGATAACTTAAAATGGCCTGCCAAAGGAGTCCCAACCGATTTAGCATCCTGCATGTTAAACCTATCCAATACCTTCTTAATGTACTCTTCCTGAGATAAAGTCAGCTTCCGTTCCTTCCTATCCCGAGTTATCCTCATACCAAGGATTTGTCTGGCAGCCCCCAAATCCTTCATATCAAAGGATTCACTTAGCTGTTTCTTGAGTACTTTTATTTCCTGCATGTTTTTACCTGCAACCAGCATGTCATCAACATACAAACACAGGATAATATAACTTCCATCCTCAAATTTCTTTGTATACATGCAATGGTCAGAATGACATCTGATATAACCTTGCTCCATCATGAAGCTATCAAACTTCTTATACCATTGACGTGGAGCTTGTTTCAGGCCATACAAGCTCTTCTTCAGTTTGCACACCATCTCCTCTTTACCTTTGACTTCATATCCTTCTGGTTGCTGCATATATAGCTCCTCCTCCAAATCACCATGGAGAAATGCAGTCTTTACATCTAACTGTTCTAAGTGCAAGTCTTCTGCTGCCACTATTCCAAGAACAGTTCTAATAGAAGTCATTTTTACTACAGGAGAAAAGATCTCATCAAAATCTATACCTTGTTTCTGTGCAAACCCCTTGACCACCAACCGGGCCTTATATCTTTTCTTTCCTCCTTCTTCATCTTTAACTCTGTACACCCACTTGTTCTGTAATGCTCTTTTTCCTTCCGGTAGCTTCACCAAATCCCAAGTCTGGTTCTCCATGAGAGACTTATGCTCCTCATCCATGGCTTGCTCCCACTTCTTACTGGCATCTACCTGCATTGCTTCATCAAATCTCTCTGGCTCTCCACTATCAGTGAGTAATAAATAATAAAGAGAAGGAGAAAAATGTTCAGGTTCTTTTCTTACCCTAGAAGACCTCCTCACTGTAGGAGTTTGGGGTTCCTGTTGAGTAGGTTCCTGAACTGATTCATGGGTCACTGTCCCATCCGAAAGATCCTCTACCACTGCATATTCTTTCTTGGATTCTTCCCTTGTTTTCCTGCAACTGTTGCTTATACATGAATTTCTCATTAAAGACCACATCCCTAGACCAAATGATTTTCTTGTCCTTAATACTCCAACATTTAAATCCAAAGTCATCACCACCATAACCAATAAAAGTGCATTTTTCTGATTTAGCCTCTAGCTTGGTCCTATCATCCTTGTCAATATGAACAAACACCTCACATCCAAAGACTCTAAGAAATGAGTAATCGACTTTCTTACCGTACCAAGCCTCCTTAGGTATGCCTCCATCCAAGGCACTTGAGGGTCCTCTGTTTATTAAGTACACAGCTATGCTCACAGCTTCTGCCCAAAAATAAAGAGGCAGTCCTGCATGTATCCTCATGCTCCTAGCACATTCCATTATTGTTCTGTTCATCCTTTCTGACACCCCATTCTGCTTGCGGGTTCCTGGAACCATCTTTTTCCTATACGAATTCCATTCTTAGAACAATAATCATCAAATTCATTGCTGCAATACTCCCCTCCATTATCTGACCTGAGACATTTTAACTTAAGACATGTTTCATTCTCTACCAAGGCTTTCCATTTAACAAAAGTATCAAATACATCATATTTGTTTCTAATACAATAAACCCAAACTTTCCTTGTTGCATCATCAATAAAAGTAACATAATAACTTGAACCCCCAAGAGATGATACCTGAGCTGGCCCCCACACATCAGAATGTACCAGCTCTAACTTACTCTCTTTCTTCGTAGGTCCAACCTTGAGAAACCTTACTCGCTTCTATTTCCCATATATGCAGTTCTCACAGAAATCCAAACCTGTTTCTGTATATCCAGGCAAATTCTTCTTTATGATGTCCATGCCCTTATGGCTCATATGACCGAGCCTATAGTGCCATAATGTTGTATCTGCATCTGAAGCCACAAGATTACAATCATTAGTACTATCAGTGGATAAATACAAGGTTCCAACCTTCTTACCTCTTGCCACCACAAGAGCACCCTTGGTAACCTTCCAAGAGTCAGCTGTAAATATCACAGTACAACCATCACTTCCCAATTGCCCCGCCGATATCAAATTTCTCCTTAATGTAGGCACATGTCTGACATCCTTCAATAGCCATGTATTCCCATTCTGCATCTTAACCTGAACAGAACCTTTTCCAACTATACTGCAAGGCTCATCATCACCAAGAAAAACATGCCCAAAATCCCCTTGAACATAATCAACAAAATAATGCCTATGTGGAGTAGCATGAAAAGAAGCCCCTGAATCTAAAACCCAAGATTCAGTAATATTATGCAAAGAAAGAATCAAAGCATCCTGACATACATTACCCAATGCCACATTTGCCTCCTTGTTTTCTTCCTGTTGTTTCTTCTTGTCTCGAAGCTCCCAACAGTCCTTCTTTGCATGCCCAGACTTTCCACAGTTCCAACATACAATCTTGCTCTTGGATTTTGACCTTGCCCGATCTTTCAATTTTCCACGGTTTCCTCTATTCTTCTGTCTCCCTCTAGTTTCCACTGTCAAAGCATTCCCTGAAGTAGAAGATTCCCCAGAGCTTTTTCTTCACATTTCCTCACTTAGAATCACCCCTACAACATCCTCAAACTTCAACTTTGAGTTAGCTGGAACCGAGTTGCTTACCGCCATTACCAGGCTATTCCAACTTTCAGGTAAAGAGCACAGAATTAATAAAGCCCTAACTTCTTCATCAAATTCTATTGTAACCGAAGCTAGCATATTCACAACCATATTGAAATCATTTAAATGATCTGCTACTGAACTATTCTCAGACATCTTCATATTAAACAACTTTTTCATTAAAAATATCTTGTTAGAGGCAGAGGGTTTTTCATACAACTTCCCTAATGCATCCATTAGATCTTTTGTAGTCTTTTCCTTTGAAACATTAAATAATACCGAAGATGCAAGACACAGTCGGATCATTCCAAGTGCCTTCTGATCCAACAAATCCCATTCCACATCTGTCATACTCGAGGGTTTGTTCACCTTCTCAGACAGCGGAGTATAAAGATCCTTCTGATAAAGGTAATCTTCCATCTGCATCTTCCAAAGACTAAAATTCTGCCCGTTGAATTTATCAACCCTAGATCTTCCATCATCTACCATAGCTCCCACTCAAGATAAAACTTTCCCTGTGATTCAACACTTCAGCAAACCAAAACCAGGCTCTGATACCAATTGTTAGGAAATAAGAGATAAAATATGTGGAATAATCCCTTACAGAATTGCAACAGTAGAAACTAATATGCAGAAAATATTACAGATCTCAAATAAAAGTGTAGAATAAATAACACAACACAGAAAGATAGTATTTAACGTGGTTCACCCAATTTGGGCTACATCCACCAAGAATCACTTGCTCAGATTTTATTACAAGCCTCCACTCTCTCAATACAATACCCAGATCCATTTGGAGCTATGCTCAACAAACTCTACAGAATTCACACCCGAATTCAAAGCACATCTACAATGCATTTGCTTGTATATGTATCATATGCATAAGACCATATAAATAGACAATTGCTTAAGAAGTTTGATACAAAACCGTGGGTATCAAAACCTTAGGAAAAAAACATGGGTATCAAAACAATGGGTACCGAAAAACCATGGGCCCCAAAATAGCCCATAACGATTACCCATTACCCTTGGGTTAATAAACCACCCATGAAAATTTGCTTTGCACCGGCGAGTGGGACCACCATAAAAAATACCCGAGTGTAACACATAGAAGGTGTACCACACTCTAACATGAAAATAGGCTCCACAAACATAACATGGAGTTGATTCGCAAACTGATCAGACTACTAGAGGAAATGTATGACCTGTCAGTCATTATCAAACACCTGCCAATGATGGAGGTTGTTAGGGATTAAGGGGTGAATGAATACCTTTATGGAGTCTCTATTTTCTAGAAGGTCTTGGGCTGGGTCAAACTGAGACCCAATGGTAGCCATTTTGTCTGCCTCTACATTCTGCTCACGAGGAACTACTTTAATGTTGAAAGCTTCAAAATCCTCTATTAGATCCCAAACCCGGTGCCGGTAGGATCTTATCCTTGGGTTCTTGGTGGCGGTGGTATTCCTTACTTGCATAACCACTAATTCTGAATCACCAAATTCCCTTAACTTCCTGATACCTTCCTTCCGGGCGGTGCATAAACTGTGCACCAAGGCCTCATATTCCTCTTCATTACTAGTACAAGAGAATTGGAAACGTACCGACAGGAGAATCTTCCTACCGGTCGGAGAGGTAAGGTAAACTTCGGCTCCTAATCCGTTCTTACTATAGACACCGAAATTGGGTCACACGCTCCTTGACCCTTCGTTAAATAATCAACTTGAACACACTCACCTAACCATGGCCCCTTACACCCCACACTAATATTAATTTAATTAAATTAATCCATGTCCTCACAATATTTATTATTTAATTAATTATCCTAATTAAGATAATTCACACACCACCACCTCACCTATACACCTCACCTAGCCACCTCACCCTAAGTCTATTCTTAGTATGTTGCCATAACTAACTAAGAGTTAACTAAACCCTAAAAATCAAAAGCCTACATTCCCTAACCACATTCCCACATAAGAAAAGGTAAATCCCGCTCTTTCTCGGATGAATAGAGAGATCCGACAGAAATCATTTCCATGATCTCCTATTTTTAGTAAACCTAGGGAATCCCACCCTAACCAACACCGGTCACCCCTGAACCGACGTCGGTCAACCTGGTACCATTGTCAGTTACCTTTTATTCCCTTTGGTAACCTTATTTCAAGGTTGGCACATTTTTTAGAGCAAACAAAGGAGATCCAGAGATGCATGCAAGTGAGACAAGCATCCTTTTACGCATCCAGACATCTAGAGCCATCACCAACATCAATCAGAGAGCCATCACATTCACAGGAGTACTCCAGGAAAGCACCACTACACGACCATACACGTATTCTTTGATCAACCACCTCCACCACTCAGCCATCAGATCCTTAACATAGTAAGTACGACCCTAATCAATATACTTTATTTCAGTTAGTACTCCTTATTACTCCTGTTATAAATCTATTCTTTGCATGCTTATTGCTTCATCACCCACTTGCTTTTTAAACCCAAAGATCCCTTCACACACATCAGCAAATCACTTATTCTCACCTTTTGTATACTTCTGAGCATACCTGAGATCTCTACAGACCCCCCATTCACTCACCCAAACTTTATTTGACCTCTTATCACCCCTACCATTTAACCTATTTTGAGTTTCTTTCACCCCAACCATATCTACACCGATTACCCATAACTGTCGTCAGTTCTACCTAAACTAGCATCGGTCGCATTTAGCCGATGTCAATCTCTATGTTTTACACCTTGACCAAGAATAGACCCAACAACCAACCTACCAGTTGACCTAAATAACCCAAAATCTGACCCTCACTAGTCTTAGTAACCTTGACAGACATCTCACCTCTCAGATCCAACTATAGCCTAGCGTGTTGTGATTATGATTTGCTTATTGTATTTGAATGAGATACCTAAATCATATCAACTACAATAGGAAATTTCTTTTATTTCTCGCATTAACTTGTTTTAAACAGTGGATTGACAACCATCTAGGAAGTATCACACTTCCCAAAACTAGCATACACTAGGCAGTCCAATGTCATATATCATTTAACTATCTTTTTGTGGTCTTGTTTTCTATTACAGGTAGTTCCTCCTAGCCAAAAGGAAGCTCTCACATTCAGTTGTGGATCAAGAAGTCAAAACACGTGCAACAACCATCAACTGACTAGCACTAAACATGTATTCCTCCTTGGCCCTTACCCTTATCTGTTTCATCATTTTGAAAAGGTAAAGAAAACGGTGAAACATTTTGGCACGCCTGATGGGACCCATTAGGGGTTCTTTTGCATTTATTCATTCCTAGGTGAAATTTGTGTGTTTGTTTCCCTTTGAAAATATTTCACATTAATTTTTCTTCTCTTGGAATCATTCTCCTTCTTTCTATTGTTTAAAAAAAATCATGTTTTTGGTGCTTTAAAAAGAACACATCTTCCTTTCTTTTGCATTGCATTTAGTGAAAGAGCATACCTCTTCCTGTTCATATTTTGCTACATCAAATATCACACTTTGATTTGGGTTTAAAACACTTGCATTACATTCTGATTTGTTGCATTATTAGCTCACATTAAAACTGAGGGCAACCTATATGCTGAAAGTCATGCCCAGCTGATGGTTGACACAAAGAATCATAGAAATCACATTTTTCTCTCTCTCTCTCTGTGTCTTACCAAACTTGCACAAAATCAAATATACACATCTTTCTTAAACAACATATTACCCGGAACATCTTTTCAGTGATCACATGATCTGATTGGCAGGTACTCCCCTAGCTCGTTGCCCTCTGTCGAGTCATCATCTCAGAGGACGGCCTGCCCCCACCATAACATACCTGAAACCTCTCCTTTTAGCTATCCTTCTTCGTAGGATGCATTCCCAACCAAAAAATTATGTTCTAAATACACACAATCAGTCCTAAATAGCATAAGCTAAACAAACATAAGAAAATCACTGTTACGATTACACTTTTTCTTAGCGTTCTTCTTGGCTTGTGTTTTGAGGTGTGAGACTACGAATCCCCATTTTTCTTCTTCCTTGCACACTCCACCATCATAGTTGGAGTATTATGACTTTTGTCTGAGTGTGTCAGGGCCTCATCTTCTCATTCTCAGGCTTCTGGGTTTGATTCTTCACTTAATTTAATTCACAAAACCAATTTTCTTTCTTTCTTTCTAATTTCACAGATCACCGACGTCAGTCTAGTGACCGTTCATCGTGTTCACATCTGACCGTCATCAGTTAAACCCTAACTGTGTGTCAGATTTTGGCTTTCTAGTTACTTTACCTAGAACAACTTTCATTACTACTTCTGTTATGTTTCCATTCCTCAGGGCATCATCATATTTCTCCCTTCTTGATATTTACTTTCATGCATAGTTTCACTAGTACAAATCGAAAATTCCTACTTCATTTGTTTGTAGACAGGTTTCTTCCATAGTGACCAGGTATCAGTTTTCTAGAAACCATCATTGGTGTTGTTTCAACCATCATCGGTCATCCTTACCATCATCTATTTTTCCCATTACCGTCATCAGTCAACCTGGTCATCGTCAGTTACTTGTGTTTAATTTTTCAAAATCTAGACATTGACCAAATTCACCTCCCAGACCCCATTATTCTCTTTTTTTACTATTTTTTGTGTCATCTACAGAATACAGTCTTACTAGGTCAGTACTTATTCACATGGTGCTAACTCACAGCCAGAATAATTTCCTCATATTCCAAGCTAGTCATCAACCACTCCCACCTAGTCCCTCACCGCCTTTCATCCTAGCACCCATGGATCCAACCTTACCTACCACCATTTCTTCTAGCGATGAGGATTTTACATGACTCCTTTATTATAATCCCAAGGCCTTATAGTTCTACCTTTCCCACTCTTTCACCCGATACTCCTCTAGTCAATTGATATATGGCATGCCTCGGTATCAATCTCTCCATGCTCTTATTATTTTTTTTGCATTACCATCACCTACTTCGACCCCCAGTAGTTTTACAGCTAGGACTCATACACTCTATGACCGCTGCATCGACAATTTCCCTTGTGCCTGCTTTTCATATCTATTGTCCCCTCAGCCACAACCTAGACCATAGCATAGCCTGCACCCATTGTCTCACAAATACCCATTTCAACACAACCGCTCGTGGTGTCGGTGACCCCTAATCCATTCCAGAATCTTGTCCTCTCCATCCCGCAAACATGCTGCCCCTAATCACTACCAAAGTCATGACATCCATCCCACCTAAATACACCTACTATCAACAACCCCCTATCTCATATGTCGCCCATCCTAGATATGCGCCTCCCATGATCGGTTCCTTATTCTCAACCTCCTTATCAGGCTCAATATCTCACCTCCTTATGCCACAAGAAGTGTTCCCCCCATCAAAACCTACCAACGACCTCATCAAGTTGATGATGGAAAATATGTAAACAATAGAAGCACCACTTTCCGGCTCATGCAATTCCCTCACCTATGATGAAATTTGTAATGAGCCTATTCACCCGTCCATTCCCATTCGACCATACCTCATACATTGGGAGATGCCAAAATTCAACCACTTTAATAGAAAAGAATATCCACAACAACATTTTTGGTCTTTTATACATGTGTGCTACCTAATTACCCTCGATGATGCTTTACTTTTGAGGACTTTCCCAATGTCCTTGAAAGGACCTGCATTGAACTAGTACAGTGGACTACCAAGACACTCCATTTACTCATTCAATCAAGTAGCCCAAGCCTTCCTACATCACTTCTCCATCAACATTTTTAAGAAGGTTACTATGACTGATCTCTATTCCACATGACAGTATGACGATGAGTCTATCGATGAATTTTTCACTCATTGGCATAGCCTCATAAACCAGCTCACATTCCAATTTCCTCAAACTGAGCTGATAGAACTATTTACTCTAGGCATGTGGTAGACACATATCACCAACCTTGCAAGTGCAAAATTTCTGCACTTTTGACGAGGGATTCGCCATGGCATGGAAATTAGAAATTCATGCCATCAAAGAAAAGAAGATTCAACTTCATAAAAATAACATCGCATTCAAATCAAATGATACTTCTTTGTCTTTGAAACCTCAAAAAAACTATTCAAATCCCAAAGGGTCTACAAATGCCATAGTTCTAAAATCTGGCCCCCCTTACCAATCAGGCCCATCCAAACCCCCTTCTAATCTTTCTCTTGTACAAGCTTTCTAGTTCAGATAAGAACAATGAAAGTACACTTCCGTAGGAAAATCTTACTCCTCCATTTTGGAAAAGCTTGTTAAGGTAGGTGTCATTACCCTTCCACCCATAATACCAGATACTGGTTTTGATGCTAAGTGACCCATGTCTACATGTTATAAGGAGCATGACTTTTGAAACTATCATCAGGTCAAAGGTCATAATGAGAATAACTACATTACCTTTAAAAATATTGTTCAATAAATGATAGACAATAGAGACTTAATCTTGGATAGCCCCAATGCACTCACTAACCAAAACCTACACATCTTCAAGAAGCCATTCCCTAATCATGCCCCGTCCTCCAACCAAGGGGGTGATACCTCAAACAATGATAGCACTATCTACGAGGTCCATGCTATTTTCAATAATGCACCATTAGCTTCCTAATTGCCTCATATTACTTCCATAGATGAAATCTTAGCCCATGCACTCCCCTACCTTCACCAAAACCCATTTCATCTACTCCTCTACCCACAGAGAAATCCCCTTCATCTTCTTATTCATCCATGAAAGAGCCTATAATCATCACACCACCTTCAACTCCTTAAAATTCCAAGAAGTTGTTAGTGGCAGCTTTGCTACTCGTAGAAGATACAGGTTCACCACCTACACCAATGCAAGGAGAACCCACTTCGGATGGTCCATACTCTCCTCTACCCATGGAGGATACTATAGAAGTACCACCTCCTGTGGATGACCATTTTCCATCATACCTTTAAGATCCCGTTGATCTACTTTCAACTCTCTTACCCACAGAGTTTGAGGCTAGCCATTTCCCAGTATCTCAAACATTTTTTTACAAGGATTTCCACGTGGTCCACATCAGCTCCACTTACAACAGTACCATTCTCATGCTTGGCCAATCACCTGGACTATGTCGATAGATACTTACTTTGGGGGCATCTTCTACTTCTTGTTTCAACACAAATGTAGTTTTCACTTGTTGACACCTCCACTATCTTTCCAAAAGTGTTTCAACTGACCACATCAAACATAACCACAACTATCACAAAAATATCCCACAACACCACCCATGGCTCAACTCACACCTCTAACCATAACCCAACATGCATTCTACACCCAAACCCACACCTACATCATCTTCCTTTCCTAAACCTATCACTACTTTAGGGGTCATACCAATAACTAGCCTTACTCATCCACCCATCAAATTAGATTTAGCTATATCTTCCAAAAATAACACCACACTTAACCCGACCCCTAAAAAGAAGAGCCAATCTCCTAGATCTCATACCCCAACCTCACCAACCACACCTTTATCACCTTCACCCCTTCCGCCCATCCTAGGACCTCACCCCTCAACCCTGGACAAAAATCCCTCATCCACCGGTAAACCAAGAACACAGAAACCCATTTCCCCATCACAGACCTCTAATATACCCAAGCAACCCACACAACATCCACCCTCACCTATAACCTTCTTCCCACCCATACCTCTAATTACCATCAATAATTTCTTTACTACCCATGACTCTTCCTTCTCTTTCACTCGTGCCTCCTACCCATCCTACACCACCTACCTCCACAACACCTTAGTTACCCCCATGGGTAACCTGACCTCTTCCACCAACCACTTTTCCCTTTACATGTCGTGTGCCTATATCACCTTTACCCAAGAAGGTGCAACCTAAAGCCAAAAATTTGTTACCCTCTAATAAGGTAGTTAAACAAACCACACCTTCTATTGTCATTTCATCTACCATGCCCCCACCCAAGCAGATACAACCAACACCTAAGACCACACCACACACCAAAATAATAGCCCAACCCACTCCACCTCTTACAAAGAATCTTCCTACATAGTTAGCCACACTTATACCCAAACCCACATTCACCTCTTATTGTGATCCATTAACAGGGTCCTATTGCAAAAATCCTAACCAACCTCCTCGAAAATTTTGTCATCACATTACCACCTCTTAGACCTTACGAACCACTCAAACCCAAACCAAAATAGTTTAAAAAAACCAAAATTTGTGCCTACCATCGTGTACCAGGACACGATGTAGAGAACAATAAGGCTTTGAAAGTTGCTCTTATCCAGTTGTGTCCTCCTGAAGAAAAATTTGATGATGATGATCTTCTTGATGAGGAACCCATTTCACCTTCACCAATTTCCACAGTTCTTCCTTCATTGCCTACTCAGCAACCAACATCTCCAACCCCATAACTCTTAGATCCATCCACAAGATTAAAAAATAACATGGTTCACATAAGAGAGTTGGCCAAACCACCACCCAAATGCAACTGTGCCCTATTCATCTAACAAGGGTCATACCCACCACTAGGGTTTTTTCCCTCTTGCCACTATACCTTCTATGTACACACCCTCTCTATCCAACTCCCCTTAGAGTAACATGATCAGCGTTGCCACCTGTTCTCAAAAAAGATAAGGGCAAGAAGAAAGCAATTGGCCCATCAACCAACCCTTTACCCAATATACCATCTGCACCCTCACCCAAAGTCATCATTCACGGTCCTGCATATCCCATTTCCGACGAGGCCACACATAGTACAATGCTAAAACAACTACACTAATCCCCCTCAAAATTTCTTTGTATGACCTCATCCAGACCTCAGAGTCACATCATCAAGCCATCATGGAGGTCCTTCAATCTATCAAACTCTTACCAAATTACCCCACATCCATAGCCTCCATCATTACCCCACACCATGTAGCCTCTCTCACTAGGTCTCCCCCCTCCTCTACACCTTCACCCACTTTCCAAGTGGTCATCCTTAGTTTTACAAATGAGGAAATCACTCCCTTTCAATCTGATGACCATGACCCCACTCTATTCCTCTCTGTCTTTATCAATAATATAAGCATTTGACACATTGTGATTGATGATGGTGCTAGCATTAACATCATCTCCTCCCATGAATATGCCCAAATGAAAATACCTACCAATTGCATGCATAGTAACCCCATTATGTTGCATTATTTCAATGATGCCATAACCTCTACACATGGTACTATGGTTCTCCATGTCCTCATAGGTCCCCGCACGATCCCGAAATGTTTCTATGTCCTAGAAGGGGAGTTCCAGTATAACTTGTTGCTTGGTAGACCTTAGATTCTTGCCATGGGTTGTTTCCCTTCAACATTACATTGATGCCTCAAATTTGAACAAGAGGTACATAATTACACCATCCCTACCGACCCCTTATATTTCAAGACCTATAACATGCTATATCAACCCAATGATGTGCTTGTACCGGTCAAGGCATCCGCCACCAAAACCACTTCACCTTCACCCATAAGCCCATCCACCAAAATTACCACTACTTATGTTGCATCTAACCTTTCTATTTCTACTGCAGCTATATCCTCTATCACTAGTGCCCCTACTTCACCTTCATTTAACAAGCCATCTATACCCACTACCCACATACCAACTACCGATCTCTTAGAAGGTTTTTTTCAACACCTCACTTTAGGGGAATACCACCTATACAATATCGATACCTTCCTCACCCCGCAAGATTATGGGAATCTGCGTCAACACCCCAGTTATGACATTTGCATTGGTGACATTTTTCCTTATGGCCCTCCCCACCTTCACCCAACCTAACGTATGGGGAACTTGATATGCCACCTATTAACCCAAACCTCCATTTCAAACCCAACCATTTTCCACCAACCTACACTCCCTCACCAACCATCATTTTTACTCACTCTTTCCTCCACCGGTGTGCATGGAAAGTATTTGGCTTTGGTTTTTATGAACAAGGCCACCATACTATCATCTCTTGTACCTTGTGTAAACACAATGATTGTAGTGGCATTGGTTTTGACACTCTATCTTCTAAGAAGGTTCACATCGACCTTGTTCAGAATGAGACATCTTCCCCCTCTCATTCACCCACATTACCATCCTCACCCACTAAAGTCCATAGATCCTAAATCTATACCTCCTAAAATTTTTATTTTGTAAACACCATTTCCCTGGGACCATTGACCTATCAACGCGATGGCGATGCTCCCTCTTCTCTCCCATTTTTGTATCCTAACATGATCGATGATGATATGCCTTCAATTAACATTGTTCAATGTCAGGACGATGAGTCCATCCTCACCTACCTTGGTGTAAAAGACTCTTATATTCACCAGTCATTACCCTCTGAGACACAAACCATGCTAAACAAATCTACCATCGAAATCCCTCATCTAATACCCAAGATGACCTGTCATCACCAATCATGATCACTGATGATACGATTCTTCACCGGGAACTTCGTTCAATGTCTATGATTATTTACTAATGCACACCCTTTAGTTTGCAGAAGACTGTTATATTCACTGGTCGTTACAAAACAGACAACATAACCATGTTTAATGAATCAACCATCGAAATAAACATGAATAAGATGACCTACACATGATGAAATCAGCCAATCTTTAGAATACTCAACAGTAAGCCTTCATAATTCCTTCACATGAAATTGTTACAATCTCACCCATGAGGTACTTCAAGTGTTATTGACTTCACTTGCCTTTGACCAAGACTATGGGAGAAAATTTACAATTACACCTCTTAATGGCTTCTTCAACACACCTTTAAACTGATGGATTCTTTTGCACACTTCCTACAATATTTCTCACTACTTCCTTTCTATGCTAAATGAGGGGGGTGACCTCTCTATTTATAGAAATTCCAGGCTTATCCATCTTATCTCTAAGATAGGATAAGAAATACACTCTGACGAATCATATTCCATACCTTAACTCTTATCATGTACATGTAAGCTTATCTTTTAAGATAAGATAAACCTTATCATTTTACATGGGTTCCACATTTTTAGACTTTTTACAAATAAAATACACAAAATATTTATGACCTCACTCCTTGTCCTTATTACCAATATAATATTTCTAATTCATAATCATGTAGACCCTACTTCTCTAATTACCCAAACTTTGACATTTTAACATTACCAGACCACTTACGACAAATATTTACTTTTTACAACATTCCTATTCTACTTTGACTGTTACCGTACTCCACATTATTGGCGACAATGTACTGACGACACTGTTATCTTCTATCAGACGCTACTACTAATTATACTTAACAACATCCTATTCCTAATACATACATTAATGAAATAGAAGATTATGGAGGAAAATTTTAGTGTCGACAGACCTGCACATTCTAAAGATAGGCCAATCTTTAGATGCTATTGAATAGGAAGCCTTCACCTCTTTTCTTTAGGATTATAGTGATGCATTCGCTTGGTCATATGCTGATATGCCTGGTATTAATCCTAAAATTGTGGTTCACAATATCGTGACCATTCTTGATGCCAAACCTATCAAACAAAAACTGTGTAAAATTCCAGTAACATGATAATCTCCATCACACCCCTAGTCATGTATTATAGGTTGCACAAGACCTTTGGCCTTTCTCTCAATTGGGTTTGGATCTTATTGGTAAGATAAACCCCCATTCTTCACAATGCCATAAATGGCTCATAACCACGACTGAACATTATACTAAATGGGTAGAAGCCATTCCTCTAATTTCCACCAAAGCCAAGAAAATATGTGAATTCATCAACCATCACGTCATCTATCGCTTTGGTATCCCTCACCGCATTATCACGGATAATGGAAAACAATTCAAAACCAAAACCCTACACAAATTATGTGATTCTTTTGGAATCCAACTCAATTTCTCATCACCTTATTACCCACAAACCAACGGTCAAGCTGAATCAACCAATAAAACCTTGAAGAAAATTATTATGAAGGTGGTCAATGATACTAGGAAGGATTGGCATATGCACATTCCTTTTGCCTTGTGGGCTTACTGCACAAGTATTTATACTTTGACTGTTACCACTCCCTTTTCTCTGGTATATGGTACTAAGGTTGTCTTATCTCTTGAAGTCTAGATCCCCTCCCTCCGCATCTCACTACAAGACATGCTCAACAACGATGAATTTTTCTAGGATCATTTGGCGCAACTTGAATTATTATATGAACATCATCTCAATGCCATGGACCATCTCCAAATCTACCAAAAACATATCAAATGTGCCTATGAAAAACGTGTTCATAAAAAAATCTTTCAATTCAGTGACCTCGTCCTGAAGGAAAATCAACATGTAACCAAAGAGGAGAAAATTAAACGGGGAAACGTTGCTCCTAATTTTCTTGGACTCTATATCATCACCCATGCCTATGGATTAGGTGCTTGTCATTTGTCTTCACTCGAAGGTAAACCTAAACTTGAGCCCCTTAATGCCTTACATCTTTGACCATTTTATTTTTGATATTAAGTCTTATATCACTTTCTGTCAATTGGTTTCTTGTCCCTTGAGCATTGTTTACTTTCCATTACTACCCATTTTTGAGGATCCACGATTAAACAAGAATCATGTGATTACCCATCACCTGTTAGCCTTGTCCTCAATATGAGTACCATGGCTCTACTCATAGGATGATTCTCATGGATACTTTTCATCTTCTTCAAGATGGAATTCTATGGTCGTTCATCACTCAAAACCACCTCTTTCGTAGTTAATTGTTGTGTACTACGATATTGTCTTCTAAAATCGGAACTTAATCGTCCTCTATAATCTTGTCCATGACTTAAACGTCTAAAAAAAACAAAAAGGGATACAACTCCTTGAGTCAAACTTCCAGCAAAAAATGGCTCCCTAAAAAAGGACATCTCTTCTTCATATTCTACCACTATCAATAGACTGCTCCCTCGAAGGATAACTATGTACGGTCATTACAAAAATGTAATAAATATTCAGAAGCTTCCTGCATCGATTAGCTTCACGAAGATCTCAAGGAGATAACATATTCATCCCATATAGATTTCCCACATCGATCAGTCTATTAAAAACAAACAAATCATGAAAAATATGAAATTTTCATCATGGACTAGCCTATTTTGGATTCAGGTTTCTTGTTCTGAAAAACACGTCATCGTACACTAAGTTACGCTAAGCCTCTCATCTTCACCTCCTTGTCTTTTCCACCTAAATTTCTCGTTACTCAATGGACTTGACACGAATGTGAAATTTTATGATCTTGTGAATTTTCTTCTCCCTTAAAACAGTCCATTATGCAAGGCATGTAGGGTCTTACGTTCATAAGCCCATCTAAGGTAGGATAGACTCATAAGGGTTCTTATCAATTACACAGCTCTTTTACCACTTCTTACCATTCACCTTCCTCATTACCTATTGATTATCCTATACAAGACCAGACCCTCGACACATGTATTTTAAAATCAGTCAACCATACCTACAACCTAAACACAATCATGCCTATGACCTACTTCACCCATGCCTAATACCTACCTGACCATTCCACTATTTTACCTTAGTCTTCCCTAGCTTATGGGAGAACTACATCGGCATGAGGTCCCTTTTCATCGGGACTATGTAGGCAGCACTCCAAGGGCATGGGGCCCTTGGAGGTTAGCTCGGCCAATCTCTACCCTAACCAATTCCTTTCCCCTTTTTTCTAGTCAAATTCCACCCTAGTTAGTTTCCTTTTTATATCAATAAATGGAAATTAAACCAAATAAACAACACTTGCTTCACATCTTTACCATCATCACTCATACATTCATTTCATTATGTCTGTCATTTCTTTACCATTATCATGCATTTTACTACAAAACATCTTAAAGTGACCCACATCATCATTAATTGCACCAATTAATGAATTAAACACTCAACCAACCTCAATTACACCATAGCTAAACCAACCTAAACTTAAACCATACCTAAACCAACCTAAACTTCATCATACCTAAGTCAACCTAAGTCAATCCATGCCTATAACCTGACTCAATCCATGCCTACCACCTGACTCAATCCATGCCTATGACTTGACTCAATTCATGCCTACAACCTCGACTTTATCATACTTAATTCACCTAGTTTTCATCACATACACGAATAATAATGGAAATTACAACAAGCACATCATCCATAGTATAAATATCATCATCTATAAATCATGACATCTATGTGCACAAACATATGTACAACAATATGAATGAATCAAAAAATCTCAAAAACCCTCATGTACATCCTCACCATCTTCAGTACGCAAGACCAAAATAATCAACTCTTGTATACATCCTCACTCTCTTCGGCATGCAGGTCGGTATATATCAAAAATAAATGACTATACAACACATGAGGTACATACGGCTATCAGATGTCACCCTGCTGGATATCCTCCATATATGTCTCCCCTGTCTCCTCCTCCTCGGCTCCTATATGGAAACCTGCTAACATCTCGCCACCCATCATGGGTCGTGGCTGGGTCCCTGCTGGTACTGCACCTGGAGCTAGCCTCAGTGAACTGGTAGCCTCACCCTAACCCTATCTCAGGGCTTGCTGGCCCCCTGTACTCTCCACACTATGGGTCTGTGATCTGGTCCTCCCACTCAAGGCCTGATATGCCCTATACTCTCCATAGGATAGAAAATCTATCCTTGCTGACATCAAGATATCATGATAATACCTGGTTTCACCTAGGGCATCCTGTAATCTGGCTACGGGTACTGTCTGTGGTGGTCCCATTTGCCTCTGACTCTAACCCTGTCGTTGTGCATGTGCCTGTCCTGCTCCTGCCTATATCTGGGAATGAAGAGTCATAACGTGCTCCTATTTAGTGGCCAACTAGCCTTGTAAACCTGTAACCTACGCCTATAGGGCGGCCACCTGTATCCCATCACCACCACCACCCTGTGTGGGTGGCTGTCCTTGTGCTATCTGGGCCTGTAAACTGGCTACCTGTGCCTACAAAGTGGCCACCTGTGCCTCTGCACCTGTCAACTACCCCCGCACCATCCCCAGCTATGTAATCAATGTGGCTACCTGTCCCTATAGGGCGTCCCTCTCCACAATGATGGTGGCTAAATCTAGCTGCCCAGACCTTGGTAGTACTGCTCGTAGGTGTGCAACCCACCACTGTCTATATATGTCATTCATCGCATCATCATCGATCCACCAGTCTCTCACCTACTCCTCCTGCCCTGTAGGCACTGTCAGTTGGGGAAGCAATAATGGCCTCTCCACTCCATCCCTCCTATACTGAGGGAAGGGTGGAGGTATATCCTGTGATAGTTCAAACTGTCACCTAACCTTGTCTATGGGTATCATCTCATGCTCTCCTGCACGTCGCCCCTCGATCCATCTGAGAAGCTACAAATAATCTAGCTCCGCAACCATCTTCGCATATGATGGATAACCCACATAGGGCCTCCAAATGATGTCTACATCAGACAATCCCTTCTGTAGCCACCTCTAGAAGGTGACATCATGTGTCACCCTACCCGCTCGATGCTCTCTAATAACTAGAACCATCACCTGTAGCCCACCCGAACAAAACCTGGCTCAAATGCATCATATTGGGGCATACCAACTGGACGCACACACATAATGTGCTCATAAGCCCAACAATGTAATAGGAAATTACAGCACAAACTGAAACTCTAAAGCCACCTATACACCCATAGCTCCCTGTATAGCTATACTAGGAATGTTGGCGCCCATGTAAAATGGGTATGGTCTATCACCATATAATGCAATACCCCCATCAGTGATCGCAGGAATCTTCCACCCTATGCATCTGGCAGTGCAAAGCAATAGACTGCCTCCATCAACAACACAACTAGCCTCCGCTCCTTTGGACGAGCCAAGTACATCTCTCCATAGCTCATGCTGACACTGTGAAACCTCATCTCTGTCAACCCCTCGCCAAAAACTGTCAGCATCAACTCCTTAGACACCTCTGAAGAGATCGAATATACCTCTACCCCCACTATAGGAAACCACAAGATCTTGTATACATCCTCCAGGGTGACTGTGATATCACTCATTGGTAGATGGAACATGTTGATCATTGAATCCCATCTGTCGATGAGGGTGACCACCAAACTAGGCTACCAGACTACATGCCGGTAGCACCTAACCCCATAGAGGCCAACCACAGCAACATGCCACCAATTCTCAGCTGTCGTACCTCCTCAAACTGTCACGAGTAGGGACGACATCCTATCTCGCATCCGCAGCTAGTCTCTTACCTGCATCCAACAAAAAATCACATTAATACAACTTGATCATACCCACAATCACTCTTGAAACTTCACCCACACTTATTACCCTCCCTCTTTTTCCCCTTACGACTTACCTTCTTATCACATATTCTATCTACCCACCCCAACCCTCACCTGCTATTGATCACACCATACTTCTTTCACCCTCTTACCCATGCTTTGTTTTTCATCAACAACATCTTCCTTTCCCACTATCTATCTCACCCAAACCATCACAGAGTTTTTTTGGCCCCTTTTTCCCCACATGTTGACCTGTACCAGTTATTCATAACTGAACATGGTCTATCCCACACTGGCATTGGTCACCTTATCTGTGACTGATACCGGTTCGAGACGATCGATGTCGACCACCCCTTGACCGATGCCAATCACCGTTGCACAAAAATATGTGACACCCAAACCCCCTTTTCCCTAAAAACAATACCTTCATCTCTATGTTCCTACCTACCTCTACCGTCATCTCTTCCCCACCCCTCATATACCTAACCAAACTTCTACCCATTCCTATTCTACCAAAATTTCCTTCCCCAATTCAAATTCCCTTTTCCCTCAAAAAACCCATTTTCCCTCCCTAACCTATCTACCCAATCTACCTCTAAAACCAATGAGAGAGATTGAATCTTACCTCATTGCGTTGTCATCTCTGTGGTGGTACATTGGGCTGCTGCACTGGTGGTCCACCCAATCCTTCTCCCACCTTTGCCTTGTCCACTAACCAAATCCAATCCTCTTGCTCTCCACCCAATCACGATCGATCCACCTGTGCTTGTGAGCCCGTCTACCTGGCTCCTCTAACCAACCGGATCCCTCCACCTTAGCAGGATATCGTCCCTCATCTTTTTCACCCAACAAAGCACAACTCGTTCAACGCTCTGTTATTTTCACAAAAGCCAAAATGTATAAATGAATATGTATTATACAGATTTTCTTTTATATACCCACATCGACCTGAGCGACGCCGGTTACAACTAAACCAACATCATTCCTGTGCCCTAGCTCACCATGGTTAGTTATACCAAGACCAACATCGGTCACCTGCCCCCATAAACCGTGATTGGCTTACCTCGACCATCCCTAGTTATGTTTGACCGACATCGGTTACCTTTCATATTTGTGCCCATTCCCCATTGCTATCCTCACTTACCCAACCCAATCACCGTTTGACCTTACCCACCCTTATTGCAATCAACCTCTATGCATACCTTACCTATAATTGTCCTTAATTACATTTTGGGACTTGTTATTTTACCCATACCTCAGCCCTACCCATGCCGTGACCTAGCTACTTGGATCTGGAACATTGCTAGTGACCTGTGAACTCATGTGCTTGCTATACCTTGCGACACTGTTACCCATGTTGTTTGACCTACTGCCCTTACCTTGCCTCTTGCTGTGACCGTTTATCCTGACCTAACCGTTGGTGTACCGGAACACACCTAAACATTCCTGCACCTGACCTGCGAATTGCTTTCACACCATATCTTATACCTTGGATACCTGAATCACCTCAACCTTGTTTGGATAAACCTATCGACCTTAGACAATGTAGAGTTTACATGCTCTTCAACCTAGTACCATGCTACAGTTCATACATGTGCATGCATTTGACTGTTACTACCTTTCACCCTGATCCTTTAACTGGATTACCGAACTGGACCTCTACCCCTTTATCCCTGTCGTCCACCTTTCTCTTCATCACATTCAAATTTTATCAAACCACTCACTGATTATGCCTTCTGCCTCATCAATTCCTTGTTTGAGGGGGATCACCTTCACCCACTCATGGGGCAACCACACCTTATTTTTGTCAGCGTCGCTTACCAATACAAGATACACAGCAAAAAGGGGCAAAATGTAGACACCAAAATTGGGTCACACATTCCTTGACCCTTCGTTAAATAATCAACTTGAACACAATCACCTAATCATGTCCCCTTACACCCACACTAATATTAATTTAATTAAATTAATCCATGTCCTCACAATATTTATTATTTAATTAATTATCCTAATTAAGATAGTTCATTCACCATTACCTCACCTAGCCACTTCACCCTAAGTCTATTCTTACTATGTTGCCATAACTAACTAAGAGTTCACTAACCCTAAAAATCAAAAGCCTATATTCCCTCTAACCACATTCCTGCATAAGAAAAGGTAACTCCCGCTCTTGCCCAGATGAATAGAGAGATCTGGTGGAAATTATTGCCATGATCTCCCATTTTTAGTAAACCTAGGGAATCCCACCCTAACCGACGCCGGTCACCCTTGAACAGACACCGGTCAACCCGAACCGTCGTCGGTCACCTTTTATTCCCTTTGGTAACCTTATTTCAAGGTTGGCACATTTTTAGAGCAAGAAAGGAGATTCTTAGCTGCATGCAAGCGAGACAAGCATCATTTTACGCATCTAGACTTCTAGAGCCATCATCAATATCAATCAGAGAGCCATCACATTCACAAGAGTACTCTAGGAAAGCACCATTACAGGACCATACATGTATTCTCTGATCAACCACCTCCACCACTCAACCATCAGACCCTTAACATAGTAAGTACGACCCTAATCAACATAGTTTATTTCAGTTAGTACTCTTTATTACTCCTGTTATTAATCTATTCTTTGTATGCTTATTGCTTCATAACCCACTTACTTTTTAAACCCAAAGATATCTTCATCCACGTGACGAAATCACCTATTCTCACCTGCTGTATACTTCTGAGCATACATGAGATCTCCGCAGACCCCCCATTCACTCGCCCAAACTTTATTCAACCTCAGATCACCCCTACCATTTAACCTGTTTTGAGTTTCTTTCACCCTGGCCATACCGACGCCGGTTACCAATAACCATTGTTGGTTCTACATAAACTGACATTGGTCACATTTAGCCGATGTCGGTCTCTGTGTTTTACACCTTGACCAAGAACAGACCCAATAACCACCCTACCAGTTGACCTAAATAACCTAGAATCTGACCCTGACCAGTCCCAGAACCTTGACAGACCGCTCACCTCTTAGAGACAACTATAGCCTAGCCTGTTCTGATTGGATTTGCTTATTGTATTTGAATGAGATACCTAAATCATATCAACTAAAGTAGGACCTTGTTTATTTCTCGCATTAGCTTGTTTTAAAATGTGGATTGACAGCCGTATAAGAAGTATCACACTTCACAGAACTAGCATACGCTAGGCAGTCCAATGTCATATATCATTTAAATATATTTTTGTGGTCTTGTTTTCTATTATAGGTAGTTCCTCCTAGCCAAAAGGAAGTTCTCACATTCATTTGTGGATCAAGAAGTCAGAATGCGCGCAACAACCATCAAACGACCAACACTAAATAGGTATTCCTCCTTGGCCCTTACCCTTATATGTTTCGTCATTTCGAAAAGGTAAAGAAAATGGTGAAACATTTTGGCACGCTCAGTGGGACGCATCAGTGGTTCTTTTGCATTTATTCATTCCTAGGTGAAAGTTGTGTGTTTGTTTCCCTTTGAAAATCATCCACATTAATTTTTCTTCTCTGGAATCATTCTCCTTCTTTCTATTGTCTAAAAACAATCGTGTTTTTGGTGCTTTAAAAAGAACACATCTTCCTTTCTTTCACATTGCATTAGTGAAAGAGCATCCCTCTTCCTGTTCATCTCTTGCTACATTGAATATCACACTTCGATTTGGGTTTAAAAAACTTGCATTACATTTTGATTTTTTGCATTTTTAGCTCACATTAAAAATGAGGGCAACCTATATGTTGAAAGTCATGCCCAACTGATGGTTAACATAAGGAATCATAGAAATCACATTTTTCTCTCTCTTTGTGTCTTACCAAACTTGCACAAAATCAAATATACACATCTTTCTTAAACAACATCTTACCTGGGAACATTTGTCAGTGATCAAACGATCCGGTTGACAGGTACTCCCCAGCTCATTGCCTCTGTCGATTCATCATCTTAGAGGATGACCTGCCCCCGCCATAACATACTTGAAACCTCTCCTTTTAGATATCCTTCTTTGTAGGATGCCTTCCTAACCAAAGAATTCTATTCTAAATACACACGGTAAGTCCTAAATAGCATAAGCTAAACAAACATAAGAAAATCACTGTTAGGATCATGCTTTTTCTTAATGTTCTTCTTGGCTTGTGTTTTGAGGTATGAGAGTACAAATACCCATTTTATTCTTCCTTGCACACTCCACCATCATAGTTGGAGTATTATGACTTTGTTTGAGTGTATCAGGGCCTCATCTTCTCATTCTCAAGCTTCTGGGTTTCATTATTCACTTAATTTAATTCACAAAACCAATTTTATTTATTTATTTCTAATTTCACAGTCACTGACGTCGATCTAACGACCATCGCTAGTTCACATCTAACCGTCATCAGTTAAACCATAACCGGTGTTGGCTTCTAGATTTCTAGTTATTTTACCTAGAACAACTTTCATTACTGCTTATGTTCTATTTCCAACCCTCAGGGCATCATCATATTTCTCCCTTATTTATATTTTCTATCATATATAGTTTCACCAGTACAAATCCAACATTCCCACTTCATTTTTTTGAGACTGGTTTCTTCCATAGTGACCAGTATCAGTTTCAGAAACATCATCAGTGTTGTCCTAACCGTCACCGGTTATCCTAACCATCATCAGTTTTCCCAGAACTGTCATCAGTCATCCTGACCATTGTTGGTTGGTTGTGTTTAATTTTTCAAAATCTAAACATTGACTAGATTTACCTCCTGGACCCCATTATTCTTTGTTTTTACTTTTTTCTGTGTCATCTATAGAATACAGTCTTACCAGGTCAACACTTGTTCACATGGTGCTGACTTGTAGCTAGACCAATGCCCTCATATTCCACATTAGTTATTAACCACTCCACCTAGTCCTTCACCACCTTCTATCCTATAACCCATGGATCCAACCCTACCTACTGCCATTTTTTCCATTAACGAGGAGTTTACATGACTCCTTGATCAGAATCTCACAGCCTTACAGTTTTACCTTTCCCATTCTTCCACCCGAGTCTCCTTTGGTCAATTGATATACGACATGATGGTATCAATATCCCCTGCCCTTGTTCCTACTGCTACATTACCCTCACTTGCTTTGCCCCCTGTAGTTTCATAGCTAGGACCCATATCTGCTATGACCACTGCATCAGCAGTTTCCCTCGTGCATGTCATATCTGTTGTCCCCTCATCCACCACCCAGACCATAGCATAATACGCACCCATTGTCTCACAAATATCCATTTCAACACAACCGCCCATGGTGTCAGTGACCTTTACTCCATTCCAAAATCTCATCCTCTCCATTATGAAAATATTGCCTCCAATCGCTACTAGAGTCACGACAACCATCCCACCTACATACACCTACTATTAACAACCCCCTATCTCGTTTGTCACCCATTCTAGATATGTGCCTTCCATTTTGATTCCTTATTCTCAACCTCCCTATCAGGTTCAATATCCACCTCCTTATGCCATAGGAGTTGTCCCCCATCACAACCTACCAACGACCTCATCAAGTTGATGATGGAAAAGATGCAAACACTAGAAGCATCAGTTTCCAGCTCACGTAATTCCCTCATGTATGATGAAATTTGTAATGAGCCTATTCACCCATCCATTCCTATTCGACCATACCCCATACATTAGGAGATTCCAAAATTTAGCCGCTTCAATAGGAAAGAAGATCCACAACAACATTTACAGTCCTTTAAACATGGGTGTTACCTGATTACTCACGATGACGCTTTACTTTTGAGGACTTTCCCAATGTCCCTGACAAGACCTACATTGGACTGGTATAGTGGACTACCAAGACACTCCATTTACTCATTCAATCAAGTATCCGAAGCCTTCCTAAATCACTTCTCCATCAACATGGTTAAGAAGTTTACCATGACTGATCTCTATTCCACACGACAATATGATGATGAGTCTATCGTTGACTTTGTCGCTCACTGGCGCAACCTCATAAACTAACTCACATTCTAATTGCCTCAAACCAATCTTATAGAACTATTTACTTGAGCATGTGCTAGACACATCTCATCAACCCTACAGGTGCAAACATTTCACACTTTCGATGAGGAATTCACCATGGCACATAAATTGGAAATTTGTGCTATCGAAGAGAAGAAGATTCAACTTCGTAATAAGAACATCGTGTTCAAATCAAATGATACTTCTTCATCTTCGAAAACTCAAAATAACTATTCAAAGCCCAAAGGGTCTGTCAATGTCATAGTTCTCAAATCTGGTCACCCTCATTAATCAAACGCTTCCAAACCCCCTTCTAATCTTTCTCTTATACAAGCTTTCCAGTTCAGATGAGAACAATGAAAGTACACTTCCCTAGGAGAATCTTATTCCTCCATTTTGGAAAAGCTTGTTAAGGCACGTGTCATTACCCTTCCACCCATAAAACCACATATTGGTTTTGACCCTAAGTGACCCATGCTTGCGTGGTATAAGGAACACAACTTTTTCAACTATCATCGGGTCAAAGGTCACAACGATAATAACTGCATTACCTTAAAAAATATCGTTGAAGAAATGATAGACAATGGAGACTTAGTATTGGATATCCCGAATGCACCCACTAACCAAATCCTACATATCTTCAATAAGCCATTCCCTAATCATGCCCTATTTTCCAACCAAGGGTGTGATACCTCAAATAATGATAACACTACCAGTAAGGTCCACACTATTTTCAATGATGCACCTGTAGCTTCCCAATTTCCTCATATTCCATCCATAGATGAAATCTTAGCATGCGCTCCCATACCTGCACCAGAGCCTATTTCATATACTCCTCTACCCACAGAGGAATCCCCTTCCTCTTCTCCTTCACCCATGAAAGATCCTATAATTAGTACACCACCTTTGACCCCTCAAAATTATGAGCCCACTTCAACAACACAAGGGGAGCCCACTCCGACTGGACCATCCTCTGCTCTACCCATGGAGGATATTATAGAAGTACCACCGCCTGTAGACGACTGTTCACTGTCAGACCTTCAAGATCCTGTTATCTACTTTCGACTCTCTTACCCATAGAGTTCAAGGCTAGCCATTTCCAGGTATCTCAAACACATTTTATAGGAATTTCCACTTGGTCCACGTTGGCTCCGCTTACAACAATACCATTTTCAAGCTTGGACGATCTCCTGGACTATGTTAATAAAGCCTTACTTTGGGGGGGTCTTCTACTTCCTGTTTCAACACAAATGCAATAGTCACTCACTGACACCTCCACTATCTATCCGAAAGTGTTTCGGCCAACCACACCAAACACAAGCACAATTATCAAAAAATATCCCACGACACCACTCATGGCTCAACTCACACCTCTACCCATAACCCAACATGCATTTGCACCCAAACCCATGCCTACATTAGCTTCCTTGCCTAAACCTATCACTACTTTATGGGTCATACCAATAGCTAACCTTACTCATCCACCCATCAAATTAGATTTAGCTACATCTTCCAAAACTATCACCGAACTTAACCCGACCCCTAAACAGAAGAGCCAATCTCCTAGATCTCATACCCCAACCTCGCCAACCACACCCTTATCACCTTCACCCCTTTCATCCATCCTAAGACCTCACCCTTCGACCCTGGCCAAGAAACCTTCATCCACTGGTAAACCAAGAATGCAATAACCCATTTCCCCATCATAGACCTCTAATATACCCAAGTGCCCCACACAACCTCTTCCCTCACCTGTGACTTTTTTACCACCCATACCTCCAATACCATCAATAACTTCTTCACTACCAACAACACTTCCTTCTCTTTCACTTACGCCTCCTGCTCAACCTATGCCACAACACCTCGGTTACCCCCATGGGTAACCCATCCTCTTCCACCATCATATTTTCCCTCCACATCTCGTGCGTTTGTATCACCTTTACCCAAGAAAGTGCAACCTAAAGCCAAAAATACACTACCCTCCAATAAGGTAGTTAAATGAACCACACATTCTATTACCAGTTCATCTACCATGCCCCTACCCAAGAAGATACGACCAACACCTAAGACCACACCACACACCAAGTTAGTAGCCCAACCCACTCCCCTTCTTGCAAAGAATCTTCCTACACAGTTAGCTACACCTGTACCTAAACCCACATTCACCTCCCATTGTGATCCATTAGCAAGGTCTTATGCTAAAATCCTAACCAACCGCCTCGAAACTTCTATCATCACATTACCACCTCTTAGACCTTACGACCCACTCAAACCCAAACCAAAAAGGTTTGACGAAACCAAAATTTGTGCCTACCATCTTGTGCCAGGACACAATGTAGAGAACTGTAAGGCTTTGAAAGCCGCTCTTGTCCAGTTGTGTCCTCCTGAAGAAATTTTTTACGATGATGATCTTCTTGATGAGGAACCCATTTCACCGGCACCAATTTCCACAGTTCTTCCCTCGTTGCCTACTCATCAATTTACATCTCCACCCCTACAACTCTTAGACCCATCCCCAAGATTTGAAATTAACATGGTTCGCATAAGAGAGTTGGCCAAACCACCACCCAGATGTAATTGTGCCCTACTCATCTCACAAGGTTCATACCCACCACTAGGGTTTTGTCCCTCTTACCGCTATAACTTCCATGACACACCCTCTCCATCCAACTCCCCTCAGATTAACATGATCAACATTTCCACCCATGCTCAAAAAGACAAGGGCAAAGAGAAAGCAATTGGCCCATCAACCAACCTTGTACCCAATATACCATCTACACCCGCACCCAAAGTCATCATTTGCAGTCCTACATATCCCATTTCTGATGGGGGTACACATCGTACAATGCTAAAACAACTACACCAATCCCCCCTCAAAATGTATTTTTACGACCTCGTCTAGACCTTAGAGTCACATTATCAAGCCCTCATGGAGGTCCTTCGATCTATTGAAGTCTTACTAAATGACCCCACACTCGTAGCCTCCATCATTACCCCTCACCATATAGCCTCTCTCACTAGGTCTTCCCCTTCCTCTACACCTTCACCCACTTGCCAAGTGGCTCCCCTTAGTTTTGCAGATGAAGAGATCACTCCCTTTCAGTCTGATGACCCCAACCCCACTCTGTTCATCTCCATCTTTATCGATAATATACGCATCCAACATGTTATGATCAATGGTGGTGCTAGCGTTAACATCATCTCCTCCCATGGGTATGCCCAAATGCAAATACCTTCCAATTGCATGCATAGTAACCCCATTATGTTGCATTCTTTCAATGATGCCATAACCTCTACACTAGGTACCGTTGTTCTCCATGTCTGCATAGGTCCCTGCACCGTCCTTAAACTTTTCCATGTTCTAGAAGGGGAGTTCCAATATAACTTGTTGCTTGGTTGACCTTGGATTCGTGCTATGGGTTGTGTCCCTTTGACGTTACATCGATGCCTCAAATTTGAACATGAGGGATATAATTACACCATCCCTGCCGACCCCTCACCTTTATAGACCTGTAACATGCTATATCGACCCAATGATGTGCTTGTACCGGTCAAGGCATCTGCCACCAAAACCACTTCACCTCCACCCACAAGTTCATCCACAAAAATTTCCACTACTTCTGCTTCGTCTAACCTTGCCATCCCTACTGCAGCTGTAGCCTCCACCACTAGTGCCCCTGCTTCCCCTTCATCTAGCGAGCCATCTATACCCGCTACCCACATACCAACTACTGATCCTTTAGAAGGTGTTTTTCAACACCTCACTCTAGGGGAATATCGCATATACAATATTGATACCTTCCTCACCCCACAACAATATGGGAATCTACGTCAACACCCTAGTTATGATATTCGCATCGGTGACATTTTCCCTTATGGCCCTCCCCACCTTCATACCAACCTAACGTATGGGGGACTTGATATGGCCACCTATAAACCTGAACCTCCATCCCAAACCCAACTATTTTCCACCGACCTACACTCCCTCACCAAACATCGTTTCGCTCACACTTTCCTCCATCGGTGCGCGTGGAAAGGATTTGGCTTTGGTTTTTATGAACAAGGCCACCACACTGTCATCTCTTGTACCTCACGTAAACACAATGATTGTAGTGGCATTGGTTTTAACACACCATCTTCTAAGAAGGTTCGCATCGACCTTATTCAGAACAAGACATCTTCCCCCTCTCATTCACCCACATTACCATCCTCACCCACAAAGTCCATAGATCCTGAATCTATAGCTCCTATTTTTTTTTTTCGTAAACACCATTTCCCTAGGACCACTGACCTATCAATGCGATGGTGAGGCTCCCTATTCTATCCCATTCCTTCTAAGGATGACCAACCCTTCTACCTATATATTTCCACCATTGACCATTCTCTAGGTGCCATGCTTGCTCATCGCGACGACCAACAATGAAATCAAGTGGTTTATTACATAAGCCGTACCCTTCTTGACTACAAAACTAGATATACCCATGTCAAAAAACTTTTCCTAGCCTTAGTTTTCATCGCCACCAAACTCTGCCATTATCTACTCAACCATAAGACCTTTGTCATTACTAATACAAATGCATTACACTACATGTATGACAAACCTTATAAAAATCAATGTGCCGCACAATGGCTTATGCTTTTGGCTGACCTCAACCTCAAATTCATCCACCAAAAGTCCATCAAGGGCCAAGATGTCACTGACCAATTGGATGATGTACCTATTTACGGGGATCAACCCTCTAACTGTGACTTTCCAGATGAGTCTATTGCTACGCTTTCCCTGGATGAACCTGCTTACCAAATGACACTCTTCTTCGATGATTCCAAATGTCAGCATGGGGGTGGGGCTGGTGTTATCCTCATTTTGATTGATGGTGAACCTATGCCTTTGTCTTTGAAACTCAATTTTGATTGTACAAACAATATTGCTGAATACGAAGCACTCGTATTGGGTTTCTAGGTTTCTTATGCCTTATATGTTAAGTCAATCAACATCTTTGGTGATTATCAGTTGGTCATAAACTAAGTCAATGGTATATACCAGTGTTATAATGAGATACTTCAAAAGTATAAGCATCATGTGGACATACTTTTGACCACCTTCGACCGTTACGCCCTTTAAACCACCCCATGTTCTACCAATAACTTTGCAGATACCATGGCCTGCTTGGCTTCTTAGATACCTGCTTCGCCTGCTGACTCTAAAATCTTTGTCACCATACAAAGACTACAACTACCCTCTTATTTGCCTTGTGATGTTTACTCTATCTGAACCACTGCTCCTGACCCGAGTGACCTTTGGTATAAGCAATACACAGAATTTCTTTCCCTCTCCATTTTACCTGCCGATCTCACTCGTAATGGACAACATGCCTTCCGTAAAAGTGTCTCACATTATGTCATCATAGGTGGTCTTCTATACAAATGTGGTTTTGATGGTATTCTCTTGCGATGCCTTACTAGTTCTGAAATTCCTTACACCATTAAGGAAGTCCACGATGGGATTTGTGGGGGCCACTTTAGTGGTCTCACTGTTGATAAACAAATTCTTTGCCTAGGCTATTACTGGCCAACCCTAAACTGCGACTGTTGTGATTATGTCAAACTTTGCATAAAATTCCAACAGCATGGTAATCTCCATCACACCCCTAGTCATGCCTTACAGGTTGCGCGAGACCTTTAACATTTCTCTCAATGGGGTTTGGATCTTGTCGGTGAGTTCAACCCCCATTCTTCACAACACCACCAATGAATCATAACCGTTACTGAATATTATAATAAATGCGTAGAAGCCATCCCCCTCATTTCCACCAAAGCTGAGAAAATAGGTGAATTCATCAACCATCACATTATCTATCACTTTAGTGTCCCTCACCGCATTGTCATGGATAATAGAAAACAATTCAAAAACAAAACCCTGCGCAAACTATGTGATGCTTTTGGCATCTAACTCAATTTCTCATCACCTTATTACCTGCAAACTAACAGTCAAGCCGAATCAACCAATAAAACCTTGAACAAAATTCTTGTATAGGTGGTCAATGATACTGGGAAGGATTGGCATATCCTTTTGCCTTGTGGGCTTACCGCACTAGTATTCGTACTTCGACTACTACCACCCCCTTTTCTCTAGTCTACGGTACTACGATTGTCTTACCACTCGAAGTCCAGATTCCATCCCTCTGCATCTCACTAAAAGACATTCTCAATGAAGATGAATTTCACCAGGATTGTTTGGCACAACTTGAATTATTAGATGAATTTCATCTCAACTCTCTGGACCATCTCCAAATCTACCAAAAATGTATCAAACATGCCTATGAAAAATGTGTTCACAAACGAACCTTTCAAGTTGGTGACCTCGTCCTAAAGGAAAATGAACATGTAACCAAAGAGGAGAAAAGTAAATGGGGTAAATTTGCTCCTAATTGGCTTGGACCCTATATCGTCACCCATGCCTATGGATTGGGTACTTATCATTTGTCTTCACTTTAATGTAAACCTAAACCTGAGCTCCTTAATGCCTTGCATCTTTGACCATTTTATTATTGATATTAAGTCCTATATCACTTTTTGTCAATTGGTTTCTCATCCCTTGAGCGCTGTTCACTTTCCATTGTTACCCATTTTTGACTATCCACGATTAAACGAGAATCATGTGATTTCCCGTCACCTACTAGCCTTGTCTTCAATATGAGTACCATGACTTTGCTCATAACATGATTCTTATGGATACTTTTCATCTTCTTCAAGATGGAATCCTATGGTCGTTCATCACTCGAAACCACCTCTTTCCAAGTTAATTTTTGACCACCTCTTTCCAAGTTAATTTTTGTGTACTACGATCTTGTCTTCTAAAACCGGAACCTAATCATCCTCTATAATCTCGTCCATGACTTAAAATTTTGAAAAAAACAAAACAAAAAGGGATATAACTCGTTGAGTCAAACTTCCAGCAAAAAGATGACTCCCTAAAAAAGGACATCTCTTCTTCATATTATACCACTATCAATAGATTGCTCCCTCGAAGGACAGCTATGTACAGTCATTACAAAAATGTAATAAATATTCAAAAGCTTCCCGCATCGATCAGCTTCATGAAGACCTCAAGGAGATAATATATTCATCCCATATAGACTTCCTGCATCAATCAGTCTATTAAAAACAAACAAGTCATGAAAAAGATGCAATTTTTGTCATGGACTTATCTATGTTGGATTCGGGTTTCTTGTTCCAAAAAACACGTTGTTGCACACTAAGTTACGCTAAGACTCTCATACTCACATCACTTGTCTTTTCCACCTAAATTCCTTGTTACTCAAGGGACTTGCTGTGAATGTGAACATTTTGTGACCTTGTGAATTTTCTCCACCCTTAAAACAATCCATTATGCAAGGCCTATAGGGTCTTACGTTCATAAGCCCATCTAAGTTAGGATCGACTCATCCAGGGTTCTTATCAATTATGTAACTCTTTTACCACTTCTTACCATTCAGCCTTCCTCATTACCTATTGATTATCCTATACAGGACCATATTCTTGGCACATGCATTTTAAAATTAGTCAACCATACCTATAACCTAAACACAATCATGGCTATGAACTACGTCAACCATGCCTAATACCTAACCTGATCATTCCACTATTTCACCTTAATCTTCCCTAGCTTATCAGAGAACTACATCGGCCTGAGGTTTCTTTTCACTAGGACTATGTAGGTAGCACTGCTGAGGGCATGGGGCCCTTGGAGGTTAACTCGAACACTCTCTACCCTAAACAATTCCTTCTCCCTTTTTTGTCCTAGTCACATTATACCCTAGTTAGTTTCCTTTTTATATTAATAATTGGAAATTAAATCAAACAAACAACACTTGCTTCACATCTTTACCATCATTGCTCATACGATTCATTTCATTATGTCTTCCATTCCTTTACCATTATAATACATTTTCCTACAAAACGTCTTAACAGTGACCCACATCATCATTAATTTTACAACTTAATGGGTTAAAAAAAACTCAACCATGCCTACACTAACCTAAACTCAACCAACCTCAACTCAACCATGCCTACACCAACCTAAACTCTACCAACCTTAAATCAACCATGCCTAAACCAATCTAAACTCAACCATACCTAAGTCAACCTAAAATTCATCATACCTAAGTCAACCTGACTCAATCCATGCCTACAACCTAACTCAATCCATGCCTATGACCTGACTCAATCCATGCCTACAACCTGACTCAATCCATGCCTATGACCTGACTCAATCCATGCCTACCACCTGAATCAATCCATGCATATAACCTAACTCAATCCATGCCTACAACCTAACTCAATCCATGCCTATGACCTGAATCAATCCATGCCTACACGACCCTGACTCTATCATACTTAATTCACCTAGTTTCCATCACATACACAAATAATAATGGAAATTAAAACAAATACACCATCTATAGTATAAATATCATCATCTATAAACCATGACATCTGTGTATACATACATTTGTACACCAATAGAAATGAATCCAAAAATCTCAAAAACCCTCATGTACATCCTCACCATCTTCGACATGTAGGCCGGTATATGATCAAAATCAATCAACTCTCATATACATCCTCACTCTCTTCGGCATGGATACTGGTATATATAAAAAAATAAATGACTATACAACATAGGAGGTCCATACAGATATCAGATATCACCCTGCTGGATATCCTCCATATCTGTCTGCCTTATCTCCTCCTCCTCCTCAGCTCCTGTACGACGGCCTGCTAACATCTCACCACCCATTATGGGTTGTGGCTGGGTCTCTATTGGTATTGCACCTGGAGCTAGCCTTCGTGAACTGGTAGCCTTACCCTGGCCCTGTCTCGGGGCTCGTTGGCCACCTGTACTCTCCACATTGTGGGTCCATGACATGGTCATCTCACTCAAGGCCTTCTATGCCCTGTACTCTCTATAGGATAGAAAATCTATCCCTACCATCATCAAGATTTCTTTAATACCTTGTCTCACCTAGGGCATCCCGTAATCTGGCTATGGGTACTATCTATGGCGGCCCTATTAGGCTCTGACTTTGACCCTGTCCCTGTGTCTATCCTGAGGGACCTTGTCCCATTCCTACCTGTATCTGAGACTGAAGAGTCACAACTTGCACCTATACAGTGGCCAAATGGCCATGTAAACCTGTAAGTTATGCCTGTAGGGTGCCCACTTGTATCCCATCACCACCACCACCCTATGTGGGTGCCTGTCCCTATGCTATCTGAGCCTGTAAAGTGGCCACCTATGCCTCTACACCTATCAACTACCCATGCACCATCCCCAACTATGTAGTCAACATGGCTACCTACCCCTGTAGGGTATCCCTCTGAATAGTGATGGTGGCTAAATCTGGCTGCCCCAGCCTTGATGGTACTACTTGTAGGTTTGTAGCCCACCACTGTATATATCTGTCAGTCACCCTGACATCATCGATCCACTAGTCTGTCACCTGCTCCTCCTACCCTGTAGGAACTGTCAGCTGGGGCAGCGGAAACAACCTCTCCATATCATCCCTCCTGTACTGAGGAAAGGGTGGAGGTATATCCCATGATAGCTAAAACTATTGCCTAACCCGATCTACGGGTATCATCTCGTGCTCTTCGGCACGTCACCCCTCTATCCATCTAAGAAGCTACAATCCATCTAGCTCCACAGCCATCTGCCCATATGATGGATAACCCACATAGGGCCTCCAAATGATGTCTACACTAGACAACCCCTCTAGTAACCGCCTATAGTAGGTGACATCATGCATTTCCCTACTCACTCGATGCTCTCCAATAACTGGCACCCATCGCTTGTAGCCCACCTGAACAAAACCTAGCTCGAATGCATCAGCCTAGGGCATAACAACTGGGCGCACACATAAAATGTGCTCATAAGCCCAATAATGTAATAGGAAAGTATAACACAAACTAAACCTATGAAGCTTCCCATACGCCCATAGCTCCCTGTATAGCTGCACTAGGAATGCTGGCACCCATGCAAAGTGGGTCTAGTCTATCACCATATCATGCAGAACCCCCAACTGCATGATCACATGAATCTCCCACCCTCTACATCTGGTAGTGCAAAGAAACAGAATGCCTCCATCATCAACACAACTAGCCTCGTCTCCTCTGGACATGATCCAAGTACATCTCTCCATAGCTCATGTTGGCACTGTGAAACCTCATCTCTGCCAACCCCTCGCTAAAAAATGTCAGCATCAAATCCTTAGACGCCTTTGAAGAGATTGAATATACCCGCGCCCCCACTATAGACAACCGCAGGATCCTGTATACATCTTACAAGGTGACTGTGATCTCACCTGTCGGTAGATGGAAAGTGTTGGTTGTCGAATCCCATCTGTCAATGAGGGTGACCATCAAACTAGGCTTCCAGACTACATGTCGGTAGTGCCTAACCCCAATTAGGCCAATCGTGACAACATGCCGCCAATCCTTAGCTGTCGTACCTCCTCGAGCTGTCACGAGCAGGGACGATACCCTATCTCGCATCCACAGCTGGTCTCTTGCCTGCATCCAACAAAACATCACATTAATACAACTTGATCATACCCACAATCACTCTTGACACTTCACCTACACTTATTACCCTCCCTCTTTTTCCCCTCACCACTTACCTTCTTATCACATATTCTATCTACCCACCCCAACCCTCACATTCTATCGATCATACCATACCTCTTTCACCCTCTTACCCATGCTTTTTTTTTCATCAACAACATCTTCCTTGCCCACTATCTATCTCACCCAACCATCACAGAGCTCTGTTGGCCCCTTTTTCCCCACATGTTGACCGGTACCGATTACTTATAACTGACCACAGTCTATCCCACACCGGCATCGGTCACCTTATATGTGACCGGTACCGGTTCGACACCACCGACGTCGGCCACCCCTTGACCGATGCTGGGTCACTGTCGTGTAAAAATGCCATGACACCCAAACCCTCTTTTCCCTAAAAACACTACCTTCGTCTCTATGTTCCTACCTACCTCTACCCTCATCTCTTCCCCACCCCTCATACACCTAACCACACCTCTACCCATTCCTATTCTACCCAATTTACCTTCCCCAATTCAAATTCCCTTTCCCCCCCAAAAACACGTTTTCCCTCCCTAACCTATCTACCCAATCTACCTCGAAAACCAATGAGAGAGATTGAATCTTACCTCATCCCACTGCCATCTCCATGGTGGTACATCGGGCCGATGCATTGGTGGTCGACTCGATCCTTCTCTTGCCTCTACCATGTCCACTAACCAAATCCAATCCTCCTACTCTCCACCCAATCACAATTGATCCACCTGTGCTCGTGAGCCCATCTATACCTGGCTCCTCTAACCAATCGGATCCCTCCACCTCAACATGATATCGTCCCTCATCTTTTTCACCCAACAAATCACAACTCATTCAATGCACTGTCATTTGCACACAAGCCCAAATGTACAAATGAATCCATATTATACATATTTTTCTTTTATATACCCACGTCGACCTGACTGACACCCGTTATAACTAAACTGACATCGGTCTTGTGCCCTAGCTCACCATGGTTGGTTATACCAAGACCGACATCGATCACCTACCCCCATAAACTGTGATCGGCTTACCTCAACCGTCCCTGGTTATGTCCAACCGACATCAGTTACCTGTCATATTTGTGCCCATTCCCCATTATTGTCCCCACTTACCCAACCCAACCGCCGTGTGACCTTACCCACCCTTATTGCAACCAACCTCCATGCCTACCTTACCTATACTTGTCCTTAATTACATTTTGGGACTTGTTATTTTACCCATACCTCAGCCCTACCCGTTCTGTGACCTAGCTAGTTGGACCTGGAATATTGCTAGTGACCTGTGAACTCACGTGCTTGCTATACCTTACGACACTGTTACCCGTGTTGTTTGACCTAATGACCTTACCTTGCCTCTTATTGTGATCGTTTATCCTGACCCAGCCTTTAGTGTACCAGAACACACCTAAAATTCCTGCACTTGAACTGCGAAGTGCTTCCATACCATATCCTATACCTTGGATACCAGAATCACCTCAACCTTGTTTGGATAAACCTATCGACCTTAGACAATGTAGAGTTTGCATGCTCTTCAACCTGGTACTGTGCTGTAGTTTATACGTGTGCGTGCATTTGACTGTTACTACCTTTGACCTTGACCCATTACCTGGATTACCTGATTGGACCTTTACCCCTTTACCCCCGTTGTCCACCTTCCTCTTCATCACATTCACACTTTATCAAACCACTCACCGATTCTGCCTTCTTCCTCATCAATTCCTGGTTTGAGGGGGATCACCTTCACCCACACATGGGACAACCACATCTTATTTTTGTCAGCGTCGCTTACCAATACAAGCTACGTAACAAAAAGGGGCAAAATGTAGACACCAAAATTGGGTCACACACTCCTTGACCTTTCGTTAAATAATCAACTTGAATACACTCACCTAACCATGGCCCCTTACACCCCACACTAATATTAATTTAATTAAATTAATCCATGTCCTCACAATATTTATTATTTAATTAATTATCCTAATTAAGATAATTCACCACCATCACCTCACCTACACCTCATCTATACACCTCACCCTAATTCTATTCTTAGTATGTTGCCATAACTAACTAAGACCTAACTAAACCCTAAAAATCAAAACCTACATCCCCTCTAACCACATTCCCGCATAAGAAAAGGTAACTCCCACTCTTTCCCAGATGAATAGAGAGATATGGTGGAAATCATTGCCATGATCTCCCATTTTTAGTAAACCTAGGGAATCCCACCCTAACCGACTCCGGTCACCCTTGAACCGATGCCGGTCAACCCGAACTGTCATCGGTCACCTTTTATTCCCTTTGGTAACCTTATTTCAAGGTTGGCACATTTTTTAGAGCAAGAAAGGAGATTTAGAGCTACATGCAAGCAAGAGAAGCATCCTTTTACGCATCTAGACATCCATAGCCATCACCAACATCAATTAGAGAGCCATCGCATTCACGAGGAGCACTCCAGGAAAGCACCACTATGAAGACCATACATGTATTCTCCAATCAACCACCTCCACCACTCAGCCATCAGATCCTTAACACAGTAAGTACGGACCCTAATCAGTATAGTTTATTTCAGTTAGTAATCTTTATTACTCATGTTATTAATCTATTCTTTGCATGCTTATTGATTCATCACCCACTTGATTGCTTGTAATCCAAAGATCCCTTCACCCACATCACCAAATCACCTATTCTCACCTACTGTATACTTCTGAGCCTACCTAAGATCTCCATAGACCCCCTGTTCACTTGCCCAAACTTTATTCAACCTCATATCACCCCTACCATTTAACCTATTTTGATTTTCTTTCACCCCGACCATACCAACATCGGTTACCATAACCATCGTCGGTTCTACCTAAACTGGCATCGGTCACATTTAGCCGACATCGGTCTCTCTGTTTTACACCTTGACCAAGAACAGAACCCAACAACCACCCTACCAGTTGACCTAAATAACCCAGAATCTGACCCTGACCAGTCCTAGAACCTTGATAGACCCCTCACCTCTCAGATTCAACTATAGGCTAGCATGTTGTGATTGAATTTTCTTATTGTATTTGAATGAGATACCTAAATCATATCAACTACAGTAGGACCTTGTTTATTTCTCACATTAACTTGTTTTAAACAGTGGATTGATAGTTCCTCTAGGAAGTATCACACTTCCCAGAACTAGCATATGCTATGTATTCCACTATCATATATCATTTAACTATATATTTTTTTCTTGTTTTCTATTACAGGTAGTTCCTCCTAGCCAAAAGGAAGCTCTCACATTTAGATGTGGATCAAGAAGTCAGAATTCACGTGTAATAACCATCAACTGACAACCATTAAACAGGTATTCTCCTTAGCCCTTACCCTTATTTGTTTTGTCATTTCAAAAAGGTAAAGAAAATGGTGAAATACTTACTTCTATTCCCATCAAAATATAAGCTCCATATTGGAGGATCGCCAGGAGAGCTTGTCCCTAGTGCGTCACCCTCACTTTTTACCTTTCGATTATGGGGTTTTTGTCAGAAATTATGTAAGTGCCTAGGCCAGTTGAATCAAAGTTTACAAATGGATCTCCAGGGGGAAGATTAGATAGATGGTCACCCTCCTGGGGTTCTCCACCCTCTATATATAGTTTTTCTTCTCTTGTGATCATAACATGGGAGGCCTTAAAACTAGAAGGTATTTGGTTTGTTATATGTTCCTTGGAGATTGGATCAGATAAGACCTTCTTCTTGGACCCATACTTGGTGCGTAGGATTAAGTGGGACCAATCCAAAGACATATACCCACCGATTTTAGCTATGAAATCTCAGGATAGGTAGAGCTCGAAGATCAATGGGACATTAACCACCATGATATCTTGGTGAATAGTTATATTTGGAAAGGAATAGAGTTACAATGGGAGTCCCTTGATAATTCCTATAGTTGGCACATAATTTCCATCTAGTTACATAACCTCCTTCTTCAAGGGTTCATACTGGACTCCTAAAGCATTTGCTATTGTCTGAGGCATGACAATAGTACTTGTGCCATAATCTATCGTGGAATTATGTAGTAACTTCTTTCCTATAATAAGAGTAAAAAAGAATGGGTTGGGCCTTGGTTTACTCATTTCTTCCTTTTGATTTAACAATATGGATTTTGAAGGCATCCGTGCGTCTTTGACTTGTCCTTTCATGAGACCCACCACAGTCGCATCCTCCTCCAATCTTAACGTCCCTTGGACCAACTCCTTCTACTCGGGAATGCTGAATAGATCCCACAAGGATACGCTGGCGGGTGCCTTTTTCAACTGTTGGACTACATTGATGGGTCCAACTAGTGATGGTTTAAGAGGTGGCTGATGCTTCATCCTCTCCTTCTTAAGGTTATGGACCTCTTTCTCCAGTATAGTTGGTTTGGGGACTTCTTTTTTCTTTGGCAATGGCACACTTCTAATAATTAGAGGTTCTTTATACACCTTGTCAACCGAACTGGAAGCTAGTGTGTCTACTTTAATGCTTCGTTTCTTGAAGTGACTATTGTAGTTGAACTACACAAGTTTTGGAACAAATACCTCATTTATATAAATGAACTCCCCCCCCTCTACCCAGGAGAAAAGGTATGTTCTGGTGCAATCTCGACCTCTTGTTCTAAAGACATTCCTTGCATTTGGGCGGTGAAAGTAGTGCTTTGAGCTCCCTCAGATTGATGAGGTCCAACTGTGCATGCGTCATAACCGTCTCTTGCTTGTTACTTGGCTATTCTTAGCTGCAAGTTCCCTTGGGGACAATATTTTGGCATATGAGGATTATTGCAAGGGAAACACCAAACATTAGGTTCCTCGACCAGATGATTTTATCCGGGGACGAGCTCTCTACTTATATTTTGGGGAGTGGTTTGAAGCGGTGTGGGTACAAGGACTATTTGATTTGATGGCTGAGTGGTTGGCATCCTCTGAGCATTCTGGTATGTAGATGGGTAAGCGGGTCAACTACTTTGGACATTATGATAATTTTGCTTTGGATAAGCAACCTGATTTCTCTTAAGGTTTACTATCTCATTTGAGAGACTTCTCAGGATGTTTCTCATCGCATCCATCTCGGGGAATGAAGATGTGGTAGTAGCGGTAGGAGTGGGGGCCGCAAATATTGGGGGATAATTGTATAGAAAAATAGGGCTTGATGTTGAACTCTGGGCTTGTACTTGCGGAAGGGGGCTATCTCAGGATTTATGGGAAAAATAGTTCTGGGAGGAAGCTTCCCTGCGTCTATTAGATTTATCTCAGCTTGGACTGCAAGGCTATAGGATTATGGAAAATAATCCCCTCCTAATGACTGAATCATTACCAAAATATATGAATTTAAGGCTTTTAAGTAGAAAACAATAGCCATACCTACATGTGGTCTAGCTAAGACTGGAATCCTTTGCCAATTTTTGTGGAACCGAGTGTTGAAATCTGTCATCAACTCTTGCAGACTCTTTTTGATACCAATTAATTGTTATAGGAGTGATGATCCATCTCCTTTCTCACTGAACCTTGCTACAAATGGTGTTTCCAATTGGTCCCAAGTGCTAATAGTGTTAGGGGTCAAGGTTCAGTACCATTCCAGGGCCCTCCCCTTGAAAGAGGCAACCAATAATCGTAAGGCAACATCCTGCTCCCTTATATAATGTACCGAACATATTTCCACTACATCTTGGAGATGTTCCTTGGGGGTTTTGAAGTCTTCACCGCTAAACTTGGGAAACACTTTCAATGCATTGGATGGAATAGGATTCCATACCATCGGGGGCACAGGTAAAATGAGTGGGATTCCCTAATCCCATGAAACGAACGGTCTCAGTAATGGAGGCTAAAGGTGTGCCATAGTGATAGGTATGAGGGTCCTTATTGACTGAGTGAAGGGCCTAACTAGTGGAGGGCTTAAGAGATTCTGGTACGGGGGGACAGAGACATCTGAATCTGTCTTCCTCTTTTATGTCACGGAGGAGATAGCTACAAGTAGTCGATGAGACCTTCTTCCCTCGCTTTTGATCTCGTTTGCATTCATTGATAAATATTGGGTGTTGCTTTAACCTATATGAAATATTAATGTCCCACCGGGTGTGCCAGGAAATTTTTTGACGATGATATTTACAGATGAACCGTTAGAGTTGTAGGAAACCTTAGGTTGGTGAGACATGCGCCCTAAGGTGACCTCCAGGTTTTAAAGAAGCTGTCTCTTCTCTATTTTTTATGAGTAGGTTTAGAAAAAGCATGTAAGTGACTAAAATAAATAGGTGATGCACAAAATCTAAAAGAGAAATGATGGAATATTTGAGATCTTTATCAAGAATAGTTGAAGGGATAAAACACCATAATCTACTACTTTGATAATGCAAAAATTTGAGGAACTGAAAAGATTAATAATAAACGAAACAAGGAAATTCTAAGGGTGTCAAGCATGATGAGTTTTATGACTCATTTAGAACTACCTTTCATAAAAGAAACGAAAGTTCAGAACATATGAAAATCCAATTTGCACAGAATAAGAACTCTTTATTCATATAGAGAAAGGGTACATAAGGCCCATGAAAGCACATATTAGACTTCTCTTCTATGAAAGAGGCTTGCTAAGGCTAAATAAAACATACAAAACTCTTCACTTTCCTCCTCCCTTTTCTTTGGCTCAGAATTCCTTTTTCTCCTTTGTATCTTGTATCTCACCTCCTTTTATAGGAAATGTGTTTTCCTCTGTCACTTTCAGCTACCACCCCTTTCTTTTAACTCTGATAAGGCCTTGCACCTTATCCTTCTGGCTCCTACCCCTAGTATTTTAAATGCAATGCTGCCATTGTCTTCCCTATTAATTCGGATATTTAACCTTCATGGTTTTGGAATAAATATTTCATCCCTTTATATAAATCCGCGCATCTACTCCCTTCTTGGTATTGCTAATGAGTCCCTATCTGATTAGACTCCTCATTTGGGCCACGTGGAGGGCTCACGCTGGCTTAGGGTCCTCCTTCCTTTTGGGTTATTCCAAACATGGGTCGGATAGACATGTGGAGTGTATGCGCGAGTTTGAGAACCCGCTTGAATTTTCAAAGTTGGGGATGCGCCTATGAGACACATGGAGACTGCCGCAAGCATTTCTTACTTAGTCGTTACTAGCTTTTGATCAATCAAGGACATCTAGAGTCTTGAGACAAAACAATTAACAAAAGAGTCATAACAAAATAATATAATCAATATTATTTCCAGAAAATATAAGATAAAACAAACAATTTTTAATAAAGGTTTATTATATATATATATTCAACATTAAAAAAATATATTTTTGTGTTGTTTCAGTGTTGTGGTACACCTTTGTAACTATTTTTGGATCCCATCTACTGCTTAGTGTCTGGTATGTGTGATCATAAAAATAATTATATTTGTAGTCCGTGTAATGTTGCTCTTTCTTCGCATAAATCTTTGGCATCCTCTCACTCCTTAGAAAAGAGTGTCCATTGCAAATTTCGACTCTATTAAGAATGAAACAAACAATTCATATGGAATTTGTTTTGTATTACCAATGATATGAAATATAAGAGTAATTGGTATCAGCTATGAGTTCTTGTAGTAGGCATTTTAGGCTCACACGTCTCAAATAAAAATGGAACTTGGGAAACATCTCATTTATTTTTACCTCTTTTAAATTTGAGGGTGGATTAAAAAAATTATTTACAAAAAAGACTGTGAAATATGTGAAGCATGCTAGATTTGACCAATCCACAAAGCAATTTACTAAAAGAAATAATTTTCTTGTTGATATTATGTTAAGATATTTATGATCAACCCTATTATCTTACCAAGAATTTGTTGTATTGCACTGACAATGGCCTTTATTTCCCTAAATTTTGATCTAGAAATGACACCATTCTCAATTCTCAATAATCATAGCATAGAATAAAGTCGAAGAGAATAGAATGGAATGAATCAATTCTAATTTGTTTTGTTTCTTAATTTTTTTATTTTCCATTTCTATTTGCTTCTCTTGCCATTCTCTTTACAAACAACACTGAAAATAATTTCAAAATGTTTTTGCACATAATAATACGTGGTATTACAAACAACACTTCTTGTGATTAGGCGTGATTAAGTGGTTATAATAGATTTAAGTTCATCATTTCCTTAACTCGTTGTTATCAAACACATAATAATAATTAGGTGTAATTCATAGAAATAATTTAAAATAATTTAAAATTAAATTAGACAGATGGAAACAATTAAAAATCATTGATAATAAAAAAATTCCTCAAATATGAATGTTAACATACCAACAAGCCTTATGTGCCTTTACAATCTATCCATCACTACTTTGCAAAGAAAAGTGAGTTAGAGCCTTAAAAATATATGTCATCGTGTCAAGATTTTGCAAATGCTCACAATAATTTCTGAAATTTTGAACATTAGGCACAATAAAAACTACCATTTAATTGTTTCATGGGGTGCATCAATCCTATAAAATCTATGGAAAATACATCTAGTCTACTGCAAATATTTTTTTTTCATACCCAAATAAAATAAAATATATATTCATTAACCATAAACATGAAAAACTCTATTGTAAGACCTTGTTTGATTGCCCTAACTATCAAAACAATTACTACTTTAGGATATATCTAATTATTCTTATTTATTTAATTAAATTTTGCATTTGAGCATTATACAATAAATATTGGTAAAATAATAATTAGGAAATAACAATCTCATTATAAGACTAATTAAGGTTTATATTTGTTTATGGAAAACTAATAATAAAAATGTAAACATTCTCATTTTAAGACACCGGGTAAATAAATATAATGTGTACAATAATTAATTTTTTTTGGGAAAGTGATTTTCATACAACTATTATTTAGGGTTTAGTTTACTATTGGAACCACCTTTATATTAAATTATAGACAAAATAATACAAAGTGTTACATAGTAAGGGGGTAGTTGGTAGTGTTCACATCCTAAAAAAACAAATGCCACATGGTCAAACAAAAGACAAGCCACAAGGATGAACAAAAACATGCCACATAGGGATACAAATAACAACCAACAAGTGAAGAGAGAGCACCAAAAACTACATCAAGAGAAAACATGATTAGGCACAAGGAGCCACGACACCTGGAAGAGGAGGCGGATCATCCCGCAGTGGAAGAAAACTGAGGGATCATAACTTTTCTAAAAGCGGATTGAGCAGCTAGCCATCCTAGTCAGGAATTTGAACGTTGAGTGGAACCATAATTCCCCACCCAGGGGGTGGCGAGCCACCAAATTGGGAAGCCCCACCAGGCGTAGAGCCCCAGTTGGAAGGGCCAACCACCACCTTGCCATGCATTGGCGGGCTCCATCTAGGACCAGAAGAATAGGGCCTTGAGAGAGCTGGTGGCGGAGATGGTCGAGTGCTTCTAAAGTGACTATGGGATCGACCATGAAATCTATGAGGTGGCTGGGGTGGCGGGGGTACCGATCATCATCATCCGGAGGAACCCGACTCAGAGTACATGGTGTATTTCTCCAGTGATCAAGTAGTTATTGGAGATGAGAAAACTCTTGCTCCACCTTTTGTGTTTGTGCCTAAATCTACATGTGAACAGAAGACAAGATAGCCACCTTTTTGTTAATGGTTAGTTCAGAAGAAAGAGTACAATGCTGAAATAAGGCAGTATTCCTAGATTTCTAGAGCTGAAACATAATAACATAATGAAAGAAATTCCAAAGGGAAGCAATGTAGGAAGGCCAAGTAGCATGGTCACCAATAAAAATAACTTTCCAATAAAAAACTTAGGGTGAAATGGCTAAAAAAGGGATTGAATCTAATGCCAAGCACGTTATGCATGAGGGAAAAAATAAAAGACATGTTTGAAGGACTCTGGGTGACCACAACAACTACAAAATAGATTAGGAATGCCAATATGACTTAATCTTTCCCCCAATGGTAGGCTCTGATAGATCAGACACCAAAGAAATAAAATGAGCTTAAGATCAAATAGGGGGTTCCAGGCCTATTGGAGACACTTTAATAGGTGACATGAGAAGAATATAATGACCATTTGGTATTGAGCTTATCTAAAGCCAGAAAAATAGGAGATAACAAGGAGTAGATAACTCCCGAATTGTATTGTAACAGTGGAATGTCCACGTTCTAAGGCCAATCTTTCCACCAAGCCTTGGGTGGTTGAAGGCCCATCTCGTGCAACATAACATCAAGTAGAAAAGATAGAATATCCAAAATTAAAGGCATATCATAATTAGCGAGGTTGTATTTCTGTTTCAACACTGGCTAAGGAAGTAAATCCCAGGAGGAAACCAGGTCCTGGATGGTAGCGATGCCTTTACAAGATAACCACATTGCTTTAATGTTGGGCTTTTCTGCAAGCGGGAGATCATCAGGAGAGAAAATATGCGACCAACACAGATTGTGCTCATTAAAAGAGAGACCTTTTTAGAATCCATCACCAACCCACTACATGAAGGGTTTGACCATCTCAAATGCTTTCCAGATGCTTTTGACTACAAAGGTGCTAGTTTTTTTTAACTAAAACTGTAGTAATTAGCAGAGTATGAAATCCTATGTTTTTCCAACATTTTTTACCATATGGTTCTCTTGAAGAGATACAATGTCATAACAAAACCTACTAAGTTTGGTTTCCCTAAAAACAATTAACAACCCACTTAGCGCATAGAGAGATACTCTGCCTATAGACATCAACAACACCCATACCACCCTGATCCCTGGGAAGAGTGCAAACCTCCCAGGCAACATGATGAAAACCACCTTACTTAGAGCTAGACCAAAGAAAATCCTGCAAGAGCTTAGCCAAATTTTTAAAGGAGACATGAGAGGGACACCAACAAGTGACATAATAGACCTGAGTGACAACAAGAATTTTAGTGCAAACCTGGAACTTCCTGGCCAAAGATAACAGAAGAGAGATCCATTTCTGCACTTTCTACTCAACCCAATCAACCACAAATTACCACAAGGTGGAAGAATCACTGTCGAAGGCAAAAGGAATTCCCATAAAGTCGAAATCATTCTCCTCACTGAATCCAGTGTTAGGGATAGGCCACTAACTAATCGAGCATAGGCCAGCGACTGTGGTGGAAACCCAATGATTTGGGAAACTGAACTTTAGAGCTGGACACTTTATAGAAAATATCCAAGCAAGAAAGTGCCTCCTGCACATTTTGTTCCAATTCAACTAGAGTACAAAAAGAGTCATTCGCAAAGTGGTCATTGATGAGTTGGGATTGATGATTAGGAAGATAAATGTCTCTTAATCTCCCTTGAGTAGCTATGTTGGAAAGAAGGTAACCGAAAGCATCCACTGCCATGACAAAAAGAGTTGGAGCTAAAGGGAAACCATGCCTTATCAATTGAAATAACCCAACAATAAAAGATTGGTGTCCATTGATGGTGAGAAAAGATGAGGCATTAACGAAGAGAGTGATAACTGCATTGAGAAAGAAATCACCAAACCCCAAGGCTTTAAGCATGACAAGAATGAAATGCCATTTTATATGGTCATAATCTTTTTCAAAATCTATTTTGAGAAAAACCAACTTTTGAAGAGAAGCGCGAGCCCATTCTAGCCCTTTCTAAAAACCAATAAGATTATCCAAAATGAAATGACCTTTGACAAAACCAGATTGTTCAGGTCGAACAATTTTGGGTAGCAAAGAAGCCACCCAAAGAGCAAGAGCTTTCGCCATAATCTTATATGAAACATTAAGAAGCATTATGGGCTGCCAATTGGTAATGAGCTCTAAATTACCAACCTTGGGGATGAATTTTATATCACCTTTATTAATACAGTTCGTAAGGGATCGCAATTGCAGGGCTTCCTGATAAACCTGTAAGAGATCTGACCCAACAATGTGCCATGTTGCCTTGTAAAATTCACAAGGAAACCCATCCAAACCTGGAGATTTGTCATCCACAAGACAAAGAAGGGCATTATGAAGCTCCTCCAGAGAAAGAGATGCATCATAATGCTTTCGATCTTGCGGGCTAAGCTTACTAGGAACCACTTTAATACATTGACGTAGAGCGGTAGTGCTTTTAACATAAGGCTCTTGCACTTGAAAGACAAGAGTATAATGGTAAAAAAAGGTAGAAGAAATTTCTGGTAGGGCTGTGACACAAGCATGGGCAAGCTGGAAAACTTTGATTTACTCCTTGACATTCCAAGCTTTAAGAATTTTGAAGAACCCTTTTGAGGCCCTGTAGCTAGTCTTTAACCACTGCAATTGAGCTCGGATCTAGGCTTCTTTGGCTCTATGTTGCTCAATAACCTTGAGTTGATGTCAAAGCTTAGCAACTCGAACTTTAACATCGGTGTCAAATGGTTGGAGCTCGAGTAATTGAGTTGTGTGTTGGAATTCTTGTTGGAGAGCATCGTCAGCATGCTTACGGACCCATGCCACTTGTTTGCCAAAGTGGCGAAGGAACTTGGTAGCGCGTTGAATAGTGTCATTCACCATAAAATCCAGTTGGCATCATAAGGAGGACATGGCGCTATATTCCAAACTTGAGAAATGTACACCAAAATCCCCGCATGACGCAACAAGGATGCATTCATATAAAATTGCGTGCTTGGAGTTTTAATAGAGGCCCCATCCCAAGTAAGCATGAAAGATATTGGACTGTGATTTGACAGAAGAATATCAGGCCATGTGGTGAAAGGAGATTGACTATTGGATGCTAGCACAAAACCCGGGTGCTGAGAAAGCATGACACGATCAAGTCGTTTGAGCACACGTGTCAAGCCTTCTCGAAAATTGGACCAAGTAAACCAATTTTGAGAAGTAAAGTCCCATCGCCTTTTAAAAAGATGGTTTTTAATGCCCCACCTACTTTTGAAATAGAACCATGGTTCATGCTCTCTAATGCACCATCTCATTGGCAGAAGACCCAATTTGTCATTGGGATGTTCCACCATATTAAAGTCACCGTAGAATAGCCAATAAGAAAAAGGAAGATTATCACCTAACCATTGCCATAACGCCATCCTTTCCGAACCATTATTAGAGGCATAAAGATTAATAATACCAAAAGAAAATCCATTATCATTAAAAAGCACCCAAACCGCCCTGTTTTCATGATCATGACCCGTGGTAGAGATCATGGAAAAAAATCTAGGTGACACAAAAATAGAAACACCACCTTTGCCTTCCAAATGAGAGGAATAAAAATGCAGAAAATTCAGAGCAATACACAATAAAGAAGTCGGAAGCAAAAAACCAGTAATTTTAACCTCTTGCAAACAAACAATATCAATATTACCAAGAATTTTACAAGCGTGCTTCACAGAATATTTTCGAGAGGATTTTGTGAGACCTCTAACATTCCAGGAGAGACAATTCATGAAAAGATAGACATGGAATGTTCTTCCTCCTATCCATCCTGCAACATATCCTCCAAATTTAAAATACCAAAGCGATTTCATACAAAACCAGACTGGTCTGAAGTAAGTGGTTCTGTTAAGTTAGGACAACACTTAGGCCTGTTCGGTCTAATGTTCCCCATAGAGTCTCGAGAGGGGCTCTGAGAGTGACGTTGTGAAGACGACGAAACAACTGAATTCCTAGCTATATGTTAAACCAGGGTGATTTGGCTCTGCATGACAAGGGTAGTTTGAACAAGCTTGACAAGAACAAAAGCGTAAGGTTGAAGAGTCGAGGGCTGCTTAGGGGGAGGTAGAGTAGCTGCTGAGGCAGGCTTACTCGCCACCTTCTTGTTAGCAACCTGGGTCCAACCTTCAACATTTTTTTTCCTGTGAAACATATGAAGTATGCTGAGGTATGGCACGTTGGGTCAACAAACAATCATGAATACAATGATTAGACGCTTGACAAGGAAAGCATGTGTTAGGAAGGTTGAAATAGACAATATTTTGTGAGATACGCGTGGACCCAACTTGTATGTCAATGTGGTCCCACAAATCAAATGTTAAATCAACCTTGACACAAACCCATTTATGCAGACGAGTATAAAAGAAATGGTCAGGGTTTAGTTTATAATTTATTGTTTATGGAAAAGTCATAGTTAGGAATTGGAAACATTGGTTGTAAAAAATATCTGAGAAATAACAATCTCATTCTAAGACACTGGTAATTAAATATAATGTGTATAGTAATTAAACAATCTTATTATAAGACTAATTAAGGTTTATAATTGATTAAATATAATGTGTACAATAATTAAAAATTGTTGGGAAAGTGATTTTTGTAGAACTATTATTTAGGGTTTACTTTAGAATTTATTGTTTATGAAAAAATCATAATCATAATTAAATATACTTGTGTAGAATAATTAAACTTTGGGAAAGTGATTTTCACGGGACTATTATTTAGGGTTTAGTTTATTAACATTAAATTCATAGATAATAAATGTAATATTAACAACAAGAACATCATGGCTACTAAGTACTGTCGGAGCTAAACTGATAATGTACAAGTTATAAGTATACTAGAAAAGGTGAACTGATTGGACTACAAATCTGTCACTTGCTTTGGTGAAACTATGTAGATGTCTCAGAGAAAACATGTATTTGATACAAATGTGTTGCTTAATTTAGTGAGAGTGTCAGAAATGGCTAATGGGCAGAAATATGCAAGTTAATCTCAATGCTTATCAGATACAAAGTGCAAGCTTGACATGTACACAATACCAAACTCTACATTGATGCCAACAAAAACCTTGAAGAATTTTCATTGTACTTAACAAAGTGGTATGATGGAATGAAACACTGTTTGAACCCTCATGATGGTTTTGGTGTTGACGCAGACTCACAGTCCTCTTTTCCACCATTGCTGGAGCCTGGAAGCAATTCTACAAAATTGTCTTCATAATTTCCTTGTTGGCAGTCAAAGACAAAATTGACGGAATCCCTACATGAAAGTTGTTAGCCTCTGGCTCTGGGCGTCTCCTCAGACATTCTTCCCATGACAGGCCTCCTTTTTTTGTTTGTTGAAATTTCAAAGCTCTTGGCATGATCCTTAAGAATCGACGTGTCCCTGACTTTGTTACTGCCTGAAACGCGTGTCATGGCATGATTTCTAATAAACTCTAGAGTTGTTGCGCAAAAGTGGAGGCTTTGGTGATGTAGATGAGTTCTGATGTGCTACAGAGTGAGATTTAAGAAAGGCCATAACTCATCCGATGACTCCTTTCTCGGAGGTAATTCAATGAATCTTCCTTGTATTTTTCCAGCATCTGATTTTTAACATCAGCTTTGAGGTTCCCGAAAATTGACAAGTGCAAATAAAGTGTAATATCCTTTTTTTGAAATTGTAGAAACCTGCAATAACATCTCAAATTAGTAGCCAATCATAAACATTACTAATAATATCTAACACTTTTTTTATAAGAAAATTTTGAATATTTTTTATTCAAATTTTAATTCTACTTATATGAAGTAAGCATAAATCTTCTCTTAGAAAATGCTACAATCTAAACTAAAAGTTTTATTACTAGTAAACTAAAATTTGTATTGCTAGTCTATAACCACTAAACAAGTGATAGTGATATAACTAATAAAATATAAAGGTTTATTTTATCTTAAGTTTAAATATGATTTTCTCAAGACCATGTTTGTTAAGTACTTGTTTTTAAAAAGACAATCAATTTCAAAAACTTATATTTATATCTTTTACTTGATGAAGAAATTCATATGTTTTAAAGTATCATTTTACCGTTATTTCATGCCACTTTATATCAATCAATGTAATTGAATTTAAGAAAAAAATTATCACCCAATTGTGGTACCATACCTAAATCTTAAGAGATTTTCAACTCTTACTTCAATTATAAATAGACATTTATCTCTCAAAAAAATCAACATGCCCCCATATAATACATGGTTGATAGTAAAAAAATAATAGACTTGAAAAAATTATGACACAAAGTTAAGATCAAGCCTTTTCATAATGAGAAACCAAAATCAATATCAACTTAGTTAAAGCTATGGTTAGGTTAGCATTGTGGTGATTTTATTGGGACTAATTTTGTCATCGAATGGTTGCTAGTTATGACTAATCATTTATTATATTAAAAAATAATATATCTAGTTGGTCTATTATAAATCATAGGGTAACAACGTAAGAGATCAATAGAGATTTTAAAAAATAGACCACTCATAGATATCAAACAACAAAGTCATTAGGCCTCTAAGGGTACTAGATCAGCTTCAGTTGACAACTTATACTAATGACATATAATAAGGAGGAAAATTAAAATTAAAGTTCAAGTCACATTCCTAAACTCCAACTATCAAGCTTCCATTCAATAATAAGTTAAGCTCATAAATCAATCTAGAATACATCCAACACTTCAACAAGATTCGTGAAGGAAAGATTTTAATATAATAATATTAATAACCTATAGATCTTATAATGTAGTCAAGATTACTTCTCCATGCAAATTACCCTCTATACATATATAGATATATGTAAATACTCAAGACTCAATATAATAAATGCTCAGCTTTGAAAGTAATTTAATATTACAACTCACAACCCATGTATCATATAGAACCCAAATTTCAAACAATCATTAATGCTCTTGGCAGGCCTAACTAGGGAGCCTCTGCCATGGAAATTCCCACTATGCTGCCATTGAATCCAAGTGATGCTAGTTGTGGCCCTACTGGAACCTCCTTCAAAGATGCTTTAAATGACAAGGAATCTCCCATGAAACCTACAGACATTACCCCATTCGTTAATTTTGCGGAAGAGTTTATTTCCTATGAGAACTACTACAAGAAACACACATTGATTTGCAGATTTGGGGGACTATGGCCCAACCTTCCTACTCTTCATGAGTGGATCTCCAAACACTGACTCCAATACTAGCTGGAAGGTTAGACTTGTATATGTGTGCTAAAGGTACTTTCGTTGTGGCTTTCTTTTCAATAGTTGATAAAAAGACCATTGCTTTCAAGCTTTGGATCTGCCAATCTAGGTACTTGGTCATTAAACCCCAATTCCCCTCCTTTAACCCACTTACAGAATCATTCTCATGCAAACCTGTTTGGATCAGGATACCCCATTTACCCCTTCAATTCTGGATTCGTGACTATCTAACATCTATTAGAAACACCTTGGGAACTATACTTTATATAGATTCTCAAGCCTCTGATTACACCCATACTACCTATGCCTGGATCTTGGTGGAACTTGATACTGCTAAAAACCTTCCCATAACCATTGATCTTAGAGTGCAAAATAGAACTTGGTCACATGATTTAGATTATGAAGGCCTACCTTTCCAGTGTAGAATGTGTTTTTGTTTAGGACACACCTCTACTGATTGTGGGATGACAAAACGTCAACATGAGAAATACAACTGGTGGAAAGATTCCCTCTTGGAACACCTGGTTTTCGGTGAAAAAGAGGATCTAGACTTAAATACAGATATAGAAGCTGAATTCGATTATGTCCTGGAAACCCCTTTATCCGAAATTCCAAATGTTAGCAGCAAGGAAAATGTACAAGTTATTGGTGGCAGCAAGGAAATTGATAAAGATTTATCTCAGGATAACAACGTTAATGTCCCAGCTAGAACAAATGTAACTCAGGAAAATAATCCTCCTTTTCCTAACCCTCCAATCGTGGAGACTTTATCAGGCTGGGTAACGATCTGTAAAAAGAAAAAAATTATTACTAAGAATGCCACTTCTCCACCTCGATGATTCACTTTTATGTTATTGTTCGGCTGGTATATATTGTCTCATTTATCTTTACCAGGAAACAACTTGATTTTCTACAATGGTGTTGTTGTGCCGCTGCAGATTTGTCATTGTACATCAGTTGTTTCTTTATTGATGCATTGCTGGTTGTTGGTTCTTTTCTTAGCAGATAATTTTCTATTATTGGGCATTAATGTTCTATTTGGATTTTGATCTTTTTGTTAAGCTTTAATTGTAAATTTGGATTTTGAGCCTTATTGTACAAGGGTATAGTCCCTTTCAAAAAACTATTTACCAATAATAATAAAACATTTTTTAAATAACACCTTATCGCAAGCTAATAATATTTTTAAATATTTAAAGGCAAATATTATTATCATTATTTTTATTATAATTATTATTATCACGCTTGTAGTATGTGATGCATTTCAAAGACAAGATCTGACTAAAATCCTTCACAACTCATTCTCCCTTCCCATTGCACTTTCTTCTTTCCTTGACTCATGACTTGTATGTATTTCACAATACTTAAGACACCATATTTATAACCTTTTATAGGTCTATCCATGGCTACACTACCTTTTATATACGACGAAGAAAAAAATAGATATTTTTGCATCAATTTAAGAGACAAAATAAGAATACCATTATTGAGAATAAAATGGAGAACTTCCAATTGCATGATTCCACAACTGAATAAATATCAAACGTTTGGATGGAAATGTTCATAATTAACTTAAACTAAAGTAATTAACACTTTGAATCTTTAACACATTTGATTATGGACAATGTTTTTGAAATAAAATTGTAGTTGAGAACATATTAAAACAAAAAACAAACAAATATTTAAAATTTAAAACAAAGAAAATGATATATGCAAACTATCTCTTTTTTAATGCAAGATTAAACCCATGTGTTCTGAAGTACAATTTAACCTTTATTTTATGTCACTTTATTTACAATACTAAAGGTCATATATCAATCAATAAGTTGAAGGCATGGATTAATTATACCTTAATGTGATAGAACTAGAGTTCAAGCATATTAATAAGAAACATTTATCAATAGGACCCTCCAAAATATCAGCACAAGACCTGAGCATTACGACACAAAACTTTAAATATATTTACACTTGCCATCTTAAAAATACAATACAATGCTTAAACAAAAATGTTTCCACATTACTCTAAGATAAATGCAATGCGAGAGGGGAAAGGGGAATGTTTATTCATAAAAAAAGATACACAAAATTTGTCAAAATATATTATTAAATAGTTAAATAAATTGACACCTCTCCATGTCTTCTATCATCTCTTGAATATGAGACTCTTAATTAATACTTGTCATATTTTAAATCATCAAATACAATAGGTTAAAAAGAATCCCTAATATATATTTGAACTAATTTAAAATATAATAGTTATATACCTGTGACTGCTCTTTCTTTGTTATGACCATCTCCCTCTCATATGTCATAGTTTTTGCATATATAATACATTGATCAATATGATTATTGTCGCTTTGAAATGCACCCTTAGAGAATGGTGTAATAACTCTCCTTTCAATTGACAAAATGGAAACAGTCCTAGGTTATGGGTGACATGTAAGTTGGAGTGAGTCTCCAAAGAGGGTTGGTTCCCCCAGTGCAATCACCTAAACTATTTCTATCTCTTAAGGCTAACTCTACTATGCCAAAAGGAACAAGCAAAAGGGAGAAGGAATGAAAGAAAAACTAAAAAAAGATGGTGATACACCAAAATGTTTGGGGATCTCAGATTTATTTGGATACCAAAGATGAAGCACGTGAGCCACACACACCATACACTAACCACAATTAAATGTACCAAAGAAAAATTGATTCATATAAGGGTTTGGGATGAGTTGTTACAAGATAAAGAAGGGGCATCAGGTGGCTCTACAACAAGATCCTGTAAACAACTTGTAAAACACAATTTATGACCTATAAATTGACACAAAATTGCATAAAAGCATGAAGGTTAAACTGATAAAGCAAGGATAAACATGCATTACAATATAAAACTAGTCTAAATAGAGTATGTGCTAAAAACATATTATGGAAAGGTAAAAACAACTCCTTTATTTCTCTAAGAGGTGGAATTAGCCCAGAGAATCACTCACGACCCTTGCTTTCTCACCCAAAAGACTGAATTTATGTAGAAATGTGAATGAAGAGGAAAATATTGATTTTTACAATGTGTTCTAAAGATTTTAAAGAAGATCTGAGAGAGGGAGAGAAGGAAATAATACATACATGCAAGTCTGAGTCTAAAAATAGGAAAAACATGCGTGTTTTGTTTTGTTTGCTACATTTTTATAAAATATCTTCTTAGTTTATTTTAAATCAATTTTGAGTTTTAAAAAATAAGATTGCATTCTCAAAAATAGAAGAAAAATACCCCCCTTTTCTCTTACATGCGTTGTTTCTCTGTTTAGAGCTTTTGGAAGAGGAGATGAGCCACATGCATGTGTTTTTAAATTCATGGAGCGTTTTTTTATTTTTTCACTGAAAAAAATTCATCAATTTCTTCTTCTGATAATGTCAACATGAAGATATTCTCGAGACCTTTCAAATGATACTGATTTTGTGCAATTTGGAGCTTTGGATCAAAAGATATGGTTGTTTGAAGTTTTACAGGTCAGGACGAATTCCTGATTGACACGTGACCTATGATTTGATCTTTATATTGACTACATGTTGCTCATGTGTTATTTCATTTTGTCACTTTCTTCTTCCACATGTGCATCTTTCATTAGTTATGGGGATGGGCTATAGACTTACATTGAACCTCCTCGGACTCGACACCCTTATTAAACATAGTTGATTTCAAGGACTTGACATCCATCAGGTGCTTTTGCTTTGAGGTTTAACAAAATCATGACACACTGTAGACACCAAAGTTAGGTCACACTCTCCTTGGTCCCTCAACAAATAAACACCTTGAACACATTCACCTAACCATGGCCCCTTTCATCCCACTCTAATATTAATTTAATTAAATTAATTCATTATCCTCACAATATTTATTATTTAAATATCCTAATTGGGATAGTTCCCACATATCCACCTCACCTTAAGACCTATTCTTAGTAAGTTACCATAACTAACTAAGAGCTACCAAAATCCTAAAAATCAAAGCCTACATTCCCTCTAACCACATTTCCACATGTTGAAAAGGGAAGCTTCCATTCTAATCCGCAGAGCCAAACTAATGAGATCCCAGAAAATTGAAAGGATCTTCCCATTTTAGAAAACCTAGGAAATCCTGCCCTAACCGACGCCGGTCACACCGAACCACCGCCGGTTAACCTAGAACCACCGTCGGTTAGAATTTAACCCCCAAAACAACCTTATTTCAAGGTTGGCACATTTAAGAGAGGTTGATACATCTTCTGAGAACAAGTGACAAAACCAGAGCTACATGCAAGTAGAACTAGCATCCATAGCCAACACTAAAAGAAACTACAGAGCCATTTGCCTTCACCAGAGCATCTGAGGAAGTGCTAGCACTACACCGAGTTCCTTCCATTTGATCACCCACCATTACCAACTAGACATCAAGCTCATACAAATAGTAAGTTTTGTTAACCTGCACTGGTTCATTATCATTTGAGTAGATCCTTTTACTTATGTTGTTAGTTTTTGTTCCCAATTCCCATTCCCCACCATTTTACCTCCATGCAAACTTGACCATCCCTTTACCCACACCCTTGAACTACCCATATCTGGATTTTAATCATTCCTGTGCATACCTGGGACCCACACAAATCTAACCATTTCCTTTCCATTTCCACCTAGCCTCAGATCTGTCACCTTACCAAGTTTTTATCGAGTTTCCTGTACCCCGACCATACCGATGCCGGTTATCCACAACCGCCACCGGTTAACCTAAATCGACATCAGTCATACCAGACTGACGTCAGTCTCTATGTTTTTGACCAAAAACCAAGAACAAAGATTAAAACCTATACCAAATACCCAAAAGAGTAGCCCAGAACCTCCCCCTGACTAGTACCAGTACCTTGACCAAGACCTTAACCTTTAGATGTAATCATAGCTTAGCATGTTATGAATGAATTTACTTATTGTAGACGAATCAAATACCTAAATCATTTTAACTACAATAGGATTTCCTTTATTTTTAGCATTAAGTTGTTTTAAACAGTGGATTGAAAATCATCTAGGAAGGATTACACTTCTTGGATCTAGCACATGCTAGGATGTCCACTGCATATACTCTTTAACTGTTATTTGGTGGTCTTGTTTTCCATTTCAGGTAGTTTGTCCAAGCAAAAAGGAAGCTCTCACGATCAGTTGTGGATTCAAAATTCATACGCGTGCAACAACCTATAACCAACATCTTAACAGGTATTCCTCCTATCCCTTTACTCTTATCTATTTCGTCAACATTCAAAGAGACACTCTAGAATTAGGTGAAACATTTTGGCACGCCCGGTGGGACCCATTTAGGGTTCTTTGCATTCTTTCATTTCTAGGTGAAAAGTTGCATGTTTGTTTCCTTTCTAAAAGGTTCTTACATTAAAATTTCTCCCCTGGAACCTTCTCTTCTTCTATTGTCTAAAAGCAATTGTATTTTGGTGCTTTAAAAAGAACACTTCTTCCCTTTCATTAGTATCACATTAGTGAAAGAGCATCCCTTCTCCTATTTATATTTTTGTGCCATTGAATTCAACATTTCAATTTGGGTTTAAAACTCATTTCATTTCATTCTGCTTCTTTGCATTAGCTCACATTAATTGGGGGAAACCTATACGCTTGAAGTCATGCCCAGCTGATGGTTGATAAATGAATTATAGAAAAGCATTTCCTTTATTTTTCTCTCTATGAGTATTACCAAACATCACAAAATTAAAAATATATACACATTCTTAAACAACATCTCACTCGGAAGAAGCTGTAGGTGATCACATGATCACGACACAGTGGGCACCCCATTGGTTATCTCTGTCCAGTACCCCATCAGAGGATGGCCCGCCCCCGCCATAACATACCTGAAACCTCTCCTTGTAGATCTCCTTCTTCGTAGGAAGCCATCCTCACCAAAAAATTCTATTCTAAAGTTCATGAGTCAGTCCTTAAATAGCATAAGCTAAACAAACATAATAGAAAAAGCACTCTTAGGATCCTATTTTTCTTAGTGTTTCTGCTTGGCTTGAATTTTGAGGTGAGAGGTCACCTTCTTCAGTTTTCTTATTTCCCCTTGCACACTCCTCATCATAGTTGGTGTATTCCAACTTCATCTGAGTGTGCCTAGACCATATTCTCATCATTCTCAGAATTCTGGGTTTGATTCCACATTTGATTTTAACTCACAACCACATTTTCTTCATCACTGATTCAATTTCTCAGTAACCGGTGTCGGTCTAAAGACCGTCATCGGTTACCCTCTAACCGTCATCGGTTTCACTCAACCAACATCAGTTCATTGTTCTTTTGGTTAACCTACCCAAAAGGACACCTATTCACCTTCTTTGACTGTTCAGAGTCTCTGTCACTCTTATCATATTCACTGACCTGGTAATTCCATCAGCATCTTGCATACTTGGAAAAGTATTGGCCTTTACCTTGTTTTGACCAACTGTCCACTTTCCACAGTGACCGACTGCGGTTACCTGTGACCAGAGTTGGTTTAACCTAACTGACATCAGTTAGCCTGTGTAATTTTCTAGCTGAAATTTTAACCCCAATTCACCTACCATCGCTTATTTATCCTGTATCTGCTATATTTCTGTGTCATTTACAGAAAGCAGTCCTGCCACGTCAGTGCTTGTTCACATGGTGCTGACCCGAAGCCAAGAAAATGCCCTCATATTCCATGCTAGTCATCAACCACTCCCACCTAGTCCTTCACCACCTTCTATTTTATCACCCATGGATCCTACCCAACCTATCACTATCGCCACAGGAGATGAGGAGTTCACACGACTCCTTGACCAGAACCCTGTCACCTTGCAGTTTTATCTTTCCCACTCATCCACTCGAGATGCCTCGGGTCAGTTGATATACGACATGCCCGTATCTATTCCCCTGATACTCGCTCCTACTTCTTGTCTCCAACCTCCTTTGGCTCCATGCTACCCACACCTGCTTTACCCCTATTCGTTTCATAGCTAGGCCCCATACCTGCTATGACTGCCGTGTCTGCCACATCTGTTGCACCCGCCACATCCACTATACCTTCACCAACCACCCAGAACATAACCTCATCCACACCTATTGTTTCATATATACCCATAGCTACACAACCACCCCCAGTGTTAGTGACCCCTACCCCTTTTCAAAACGTTGTCCTTTCTATTCCATAGTCCTTATCCCCCATTGCTACTAGGGTCACCTTGACCCTTCCACCTCCATATACGTACTATCAGCATCCTCCCATTTCATCTATCATTCATTCTGGGTATGTACCCCCTATTTCACTTCCTCCTTCTCAATCTACCTATATGACATCACCATATACAGGAATGCCACCTCCATCATATGTCCAACACCAACCGCTTACACTATAAGAGGTACCCAACAATCACAACCTACCAACAACCTAATCAAGTTAATGATGGACAAGATGCAAACATTAGAGGCATCGATTTATGTCACACTTAACTCTCTCACCTACAATGAGATTTATAATGAGCCCATCCACCCGTCCATTCCTATCCGTTCATATCCCATACATTGGGAAATGCCTAAATTTAACCATTTCAATAGCAAAGAAGACCTGCAACAACATTTGCGGTCTTTTAAACATGGGTGTTATCTGATCACCCATGATGACGCTTTACTTCTGAGGACCTTTCCCATGTCTCTGACTGGGCTTGCATTAGACTGGTATAGTGGGTTACCTAGACATTCTATCTTCTCATTCACTTAGGTAGCCCAAGCCTTCTTGGATCACTTCTCCATCAATGTCATTAAGAAAGTTACCATGACTGACCTCTACTCTACACGTCAGTATGACGATGAATCTATCACAAATTTTGTTTCCTCATTGGCGTAGCCTGATCAATCAACTCACATTCCAACTACCACAAACCAAACTCATAGAGCTCTTCACGTGGGATTGTGCTAGACATATCTCACCGACCCTGCAGGTCCAAACTTTCCGAACCTTCGATGAGGCATTCACCATGGCACGAAAGCTAGAGATTTGGGCCATCGAAGAAAAGAAAATCCAACTACGCAATAAGAACTCGGCATTCAAGTCAAATGATACCTCTTCTTCTTCGAAACCATAGAAAAATTATTCAAAAGCCAAGGGAACCACTAACGCAGTGGTACTCAAGGCCGGCCCAGATCATCCATCAAATTAGGCTAGTCCCTCATCTAATCTTTCTCCTATCCAGACTTTTCAATTCAGACGGGAACAATGGAAATACACCCCAATTGGGGAACCTTATTCTTCTATCTTAGAAAAGCTCATTAAATTTGGGGCCATCACCCTTCCTCCCATAAAACCACACACTGGTTTTGACCCTACTTGCCCCACACCCACATGGTACAAAGAGCATGACTTCTGTAACTATCATCAAGTAAAGGGTCATAGTGATAGAAATTGCATCACTTTCAAAAACATTGTCCAAGAAATTCTTGAGAAAGGTGAGTTAACCTTGGATAATCCTAACGCACCTGCCAATCAAAACCTACATATCTTCAAGAAACCATTTCCTAATCATGCCCCTTCTTCTGATCAAACCAGAGAGACCTCAACTCATGATAGCCATACCCGCGAGGTCCATGCTATTTTAAGTGATACACCCGTTGCTACCCAATTACCTCATATTCCTTCCATTACCTCATATTCCTTCCATTCCTCCATCTACAGGAAACCTCACCTAGCCACTTGAAGTCCTCCACCTCCACCTACACTTGAACCCACCTCACCTATTCCTCCACCCACAGAGGAACACCCTTTGTCTCCTCTCCTCACCCATGAAGGAGCCTTCCTGTTAACATCGAGATCATTTCACCTTTGACTCCTCCACCTAGAGAACCATCACCTGTGGTACATTTTAAGCCCAGGGAAGACGCTCATTCATCTCCTCCACCCACAGAGGAGCACCCATCAGCTCCTCCACCAACAGAGGAGCACCCATCAGCTCCTCCACCCACAGAGGAGCACCCATTATCTCCTCCACCCATATCACCCAACCTATTGATCTAGTAGAAATACCTTTTCCTCTAGGTGACCATTCTCCATCAGCTACCCAAGATCCTGTGGACTTACTTTTGGCTCTCTTACCCACGGAAGCTGAAGCTAGTAAATTCCCTGTCTCTAAGACACATTTTATGGGAATTTCCATTGGATCCTCATCAACCTCACCTATAACAGTGCCTTTTTCATGCCTAGCTGATCACTTAGATTATGTGGATAGAGCCTTACTTTGGGGGCATCTTCTACTTCCTGTCTCAACACAAATGCAGATGTCACTTGCTGACACTTCCACTATCTACCCAAAAATATTTCGCCAATCGAACCAAACACAACCACAACTATCACAAATTCCACCATGATACCACTCATGGCTCAACTCACACCCCTACCCATAACCCAACATGCATCTACATCCAAACCCACACCTACATCATCTTCCTTGCCTAAACCTATTACTACCTTAGGGGTCATCCCAACTGCCAACCTTACTCATCCACCCATCAAATTAGATTTAGCTACATCCTCCATAGCCAACACCAAACTTACTCCTGACCCCCAAACAGAAGAACCAATCCCATAGATCTCATACTCCAACCTCAGCCAAACGATCACACCTTCATCACCTTCACCCTTTCCATCCATCCTAGGACCTCACCCTTCCAGTGGTTAAGAAACCTCCACCCACCAGTAAACTAAAAACACAGCAACCCATTCTTCCCTCGCAAACCTCTACCATACCCAAGTGCCCTACACGACTTACGCCCACACCTACAGCATCTTTACCACCCATACCTCCAATACCATCGATAGCTTCTTGCATTACCCCTGACATTTCAGTCTCTTTCCCTCACACCTCCTTCACGGCCTGTGCCATCTACCTTCACAACACCTCCATTATCCCCATGGGTAACATGCCCCCTCCCACCATCTGCCTTTCCCTCTAGAGCTCATGTGCCCATATCACCTTTACCCAAGAAGGTGCAACCTAAAGACAAAAATCCACTACCCTCCAATAAGGTAGTCAAAACAACCACACACTCTCCTGTAAGTTCATCTACCATACCCCTACCCAAGAAAACATGACCAACACCCAAGATCACACCAACACCTAAAACCATAGCTCGACCCACTCCCCCTCATGCAAACACCCTTCCTCTACAGTCAGCCACACCTATACCCAAACTCACTTTCACTTCCCATTGTGATCCACTAGCGGGATCCTATGCCAAAATTTTAACCAACCTCCTTGAAACTTCCATTGTGATCACATTACCACCCTCTTAGACCTTATGACCCTCTCAAACCCAAACCAAAAGGGTTTGACGAACCAAAATTTGTGCCTACCATCATGTGCCAGGGCATGATGTAGAAAACTGCAAAGCTTTAAAATCTTCTTATCCAGTTGTGTCCTCCCGAAGAAAACTTTGACGATGATGACCTTCTTGATGAGGACCCCATTTCACCAACACCCATTCCCATAGCTCTTCCCTCACTACCTACTCAATGACCCATACCTTCACCCCCATAACTCCTAGAGCCACCCCCAAGATTTGAAATTAACATGGTTTGCATTAGAGAACTCACCAAACCTCCACCCAAATGTCAGTGTGCTCAACTCATCTCACAAGGTTCCTTCCCACCACTTGGCTTTTTCCCTTCATGTCACTATACCTTTCATGGCTCACCTACCTTCACCTACCTCCCCACCTTAGATCAACATGATCCACATTGCTACCCGCACTCAAAGAAAGACAAAGGCAAGGAAAAGGAAACCGACCCACAAACCAACCCTATACCCAACATACCATTTGTCACCTACACCTAAAATCATTATCTCGTGGCCCCACATATCCTATTTAGAATGGGGTTACACATCGCACCATGCTCAAATAGTTACACAAATCCTCCCTCAAAATCTCTCTGTATGAACTGTACGATGGAAAAGTGACAAGTGAGCATGGTCAAGCTCTACAAGTAGACTCTTCCTGCACACTCGACCTCCCAAGGTTGTGCCAAGATGAGCCGGTGGGGATGGACTATATGTCGGACCTGCAGACAAGCTAGTTAGGCCCCATCATGTATCCTCTCTCGATGCGCACTAATGGACCACCTATATGAATCTAAGGTAAAGAAGGCCCTCCTAACCTAAACTGGCATAATAGATTGGTCATCATGGATGTCTGCTTGAAGGCTCCAATCAATATCGAGCTCTAGCGTGATCTAATCTATAGGTTGTGGGATACAAGGAAAAGACATGAGATTGTTTCGTTTATATCTCACATACGAGGATCATAAGATGGATGATGTGATATGGTGGATTCTACGGGTGATTATCTGGTCTATTCTAGATACTCTTAGCTTTGTTAGCTACTATGTCTAACAAGCTATAACTGTGTGATAATGGTTGGCGGAAGTGGAGTGCCATCCTAAATACTAATGTGCGTAAGCCAACATCTACATGACTGATTGATCCTGTGGACTCAACTGGGTTGTGGGATTTGTGGATCATAACAGTAGATTCATGGTTGTTGTGGACCTAACCAATGTGTCATGTGTCTTGACCATCAGTCTCTATAGCCCTAGTATCCAGTAGTCATATGCACTTTTCGGCCTCTATGTTGGAGAAGCCTAACGAGTTGTAGACAATCTTCGTAGAGTACCTTACTAGGCATTCTGGTCAACCTGGATTCCGTAAGCTAGTGTCTATATTAGTGAAAATATCTCATGCGTCTGGCTGTGGGACCAAAGGATCACAACCAAATGTTTTCTCTCTTTTAGGCCCTTCTACAGTCATGCAGATAGTTATCTAGGGTAGATCTGTAGTTTGGCTGGTTTGACCAAAATGCATGCGCTTCTGTCGTCTTCTATGTTTAACCCTCTATCAAACCACTGAGCTGATTCTGCCTTGTAAGTCATCAGTTGTTGGTTCGGAAGACTTGGATTCTACCTATTCTGATCTATATCTTCCATTGCTGTAACAAGATCTTAGGTTGAGGCACGATTGGCTCGAATACGTCAGTCTCTGGGCTCCCTAGGTCAACCATGATTGTCATGCAAAAAGGGAAATGATATAGACATCTAACTAATGATAGAATAACACTAACCTATGGTCACTCGACAAATAAACATCTATGTATACATTCTTCTATTTTTTTGTGCCCCTTTCATCCCACTGAAATATTTAAATAAACTTGAAAGAGAATTCATTATCCTCACAGATATGTAGAAATTGATAACTAAACTAATAACGAAAGTTAAAACAAATCAAAGTCAGCCGAGTATAGCTCATCTTGCCACCTGCAGTTGTGAGATCTATTCTTAGTAAGTAACCAAATAACTGATCTAATCTATTTGAAAGACTCTCGATCCTAACCTTAGAAGTGAGGAGTGAATCATAGTTTCTCAGAAACTATCAATCCCCATAGCTTCCCTGACATGTATCAAAAGTGAAGATTCCATTCTGAAATGAAATGATTGACTACTCTATTTGAATGATATTTTAACTAGAACTTTGAAAGGATCTGAACCTGGATTTTAGCAGAACAGTGGCGAAATCCGGTTGTGTGTGGCTTTGTCCCCTTAGTGTGATCTCTTCATTCCTTCGTGCTCACTGGTGAATCCAAAACCAGCATGTGATGTTAGCATTTAACCCCCAAGTAGGTACTGTGACAGTGGTAGTTTGAGGATGCAGACTGAATACAATGCAAGTAGGAGAGGTTGATACATCTTCAAGAGAACAGAGCTTGGCTTATGCAATTCCTAGCAGGATTTATTGCAAGTCATACAACATAAAACATTCCAAAGCCTGAAACTACCCTATTTGACAACTACAGAGACATTGTAACTTTAATGGATTCCTACTGAGGAAGTGCAAACTATCCTATTCCAATGAATTGCATGAAACAGTTGATAACACTAGCACAAGAAGATTATGTGGCTTCCTAATAGCTAAACAACACTAACTCATGCATGCAACAAATAAAACTATGTTAATTCCTAAGAAAAACTGATTATCACTAAGCTATTGATCCTGAGAAATTGAGAGGTAAATTTGAGGGGCCATTTTCTTGAGCCACCATTTTAGCTCCATGCTATTTATAGACCATTCCCATTTACCCAAAGGTGAAAACCAAATTGAACTCTTTAACCATAAACTAGATGTAAAAAATTCCTATGCATACCAAGGAACCACATGAATCATAACCATTTCAAGCAAAGGCAGTGAAACCTAGCCTGGTATCTATCACCTTGCCAAGTTTTACATCGAGTTTCCTGTTAAAAAGAAAATTCTAGAGAATGCCAGTGATCAGGAACCGCCACCGGTTAACCTGGGTGGACGGTCAATCGAGACTAGCCACCTAGACAGGGAGGCTTTGAGTATCGTCACTAGAAGACCGAAAAGAAAAGAGCTTAAAAGAGGGGCCAAGGACCCAAAATAATAGCACGCAGGGGCTAAGCGGGGCATGACCAGGACTAGCTAACACATGACTTGGAGAGCTTTTCCAGATCCTTCGAACACCTTGAGATCATAGACCTAGTATCATCATTGGGGCACGAATGTAACTATGTTCTAGATGAATGCAGTACCCTACAATAATTTTGGGTACAGTACAATGACCTCATCCAAAACTCAGAATCCCAGTTGTTTTAATCTCTCGTGGATTGTCTTGCCAATCTATTGAGGTTTTACCCAATGACCGGACACCCATAGCACTCGCATTAGGCAGTGCCCCATCATGTAACCTCTCTCACCAAATTAACACCTTGGTGGTCCACACCTCCACCTACTCACCAAGTAGCCTCCCTTAGCTTCTCAAGAGGAAAGAGATCGCACTCATGACTAAATTGATGGACCCAAACCCAGCTCTCTTCATCTCTGTCGCAGCATCCTACATGACCATACATGTACAACGTGTTATGATCGATAGGGGCACTAGCCATTTACCCTTATCTATTTCGTCAACATTTGAAGAAATGCTCTAGAATCAGGTGAAACATACCTGACAATTGCATGCATAAACATCTTGTCATGTTGCATTCATTTAATGACGCTATCACCTCTACACTTGGCACCATCATCCTCCATGTTCCCATGGGCCCCACACTATTCTAAAGCTATTTTATGTCTTGGAGGGGGAATTTCAATATAACCTGTTGCTTGGTAGACCCTGGATTCGTGTCATGGGTTGTGTTCCTTCCACTTTGCATTGTTGTGTAAAGTTTGAGCATGAAGGACATGCCAATACCATTCCAGCATGATCCATCACATTTCAAAACTTACAACATGCTTTACCAACCCAATGACATGCTTATACCCATTAAGGTGTCTACCTCCATGAACTGCTGCCTCTTCACCTACACCTCCACCCACTAGTGCAGCCGCTACTTCAATTTCACCTACATCCTCCATTCCCACCACTTCCACCACCTTCACATACCTAAACCGTCAGCCTCCCACTCCGTTAGCTCCACCTCTAGAGTCAACCTACTGACACATCATCTATTCTAGCTACCCACGTACCACCCATAGATCCCTTGGAAGGCATTTTTCAACACCTCACTCTGAGGGAGTATCGCATATATAGTGTCAACACATTCCTTACTCCACAAGAGTACGGAAGTCTTCACCAACACCCTTGATTATGATCACCGTATAGGAGAACACCTTCTTTATGGTCCTTGCCACCTTCGTACCAGTCTCACCTATGAAGGACTTGATACTACCACTTACACACTTGAACCACCCTCACAAACCCGCCCATTTCCTACTGACCTCCAATCACTCACCAATCACCGTTTTGCCCACACCTTCCTGGACTGATGTGCATGGAAGGGTTTTGGTTTTGGATTTTAGGAGCAAGGACACCATAATGTTATTCCATGTACTAGCCACAAACATAATGACCGTAGTGGTATCAGCTTTACGGAACCACCCACCAAGTAGGACACCCATCAAAATCATGTGAGGACATCAACCCTTCTCCACCTTCTTCACCTTCTTCACCACCATCACCACCTTCACCGATGGATTTGATAGATCTAGAATCCATTCCTCCTAACTTTTATTTTTAATAAACACCATCTCCTTGGGACCTCTAACTTATCAATGTGAGGATGAGTCTCCTTCCTCTATTCCCTTCATGTATCCTGAAATGATTGACAATGATACACCTTCGATTAATGTCATTCAATGTTAGGATGATGAATCTATACTCACCTACCTTGGTGTAGACACTAAAATTAGGTCACGCTCCCCTTTGGTCCCTCGACAGATAAGCACCCTTCATCACATTCACCTAGCCATGGCCCCCTTCACCGCACTAATATTAATTTAATTAATTAAATTAAATTAATTCATTATCCTCACTATATTTATTATTTAAATATCTTAATTTAAATAATATCCACACATACAGTTCACTTAGACATCTCACCAAGCCAACTCAACCTAAGAACATATTCTTAGTAAGTTGCCATAACTAACTGAGACTTACCCAAACCCTAAAAATCAATGCCTACATTCCCTCTAACCACATTCCTGCATGCTTACCAGAGGATCTCCCAGTATAATCTGTGCGTTAATGACACGAGATACGAGAAAATCAAGAGGATCTCCCTAGTTTATTAAACCTAGGAAATCCCACGTTGACCGATGTCGGTTACCCCTAACCGTCACCCGTTAAGCCGGAACCGCCATCGGTTTCCCTTTTAACCCCAAAAAAACCTTATTCTTAAGGTTGGCAGAAGGTTGGAAAAAGATTGAAAAAATTGGTGAACATTATCACATTCCAGAGAGATATCGCATCTTATGAGAGTGAATTTCAGCGAAAACATGCATGCAAGGCAAGAGATTGAGCATCTTTTCCTGCACAACCATCCCAATAATGATCTGATCTAACCAAGCAAAGAGGAATGCACATGCAGCCCATGCAGAAGCTTTCCTTCAATTGGTGATCACCTACAGCCTTCAAAACCTCTCATCATCACCTCCATCCCTCACTCATAGGCATCCAGGACCAGAATCCAAGTAAGTATAACATCATACTTCTTTGGTTTATTTCATTTCATCATTATTTTATCATCTATTGTTTACCTAGCCACATATTAACCTCATCCAAAACTGACTACCTCCATATACCCATTAAAACCTCACCAAATCCTACCCCAGTCACCCAATACCTCATCCCGATAAACAAAATTCCTTTGTGCAATCACAAAGGAGACCCAAATCTTGTTCTGTGGCATTCTCAGATTTCCACAGTAACTGGCATCAGTTACACCTAACCATCATCATTCACCCTTGACCGACATCAGTCTCTGTATTTGTCCCATACAGCCCAGAACAAGTGACCTACCCACCAAATTCCACTCTCACCCTCATCCGCCTGTGATCTACCTGAGACCTCTATTTGACCCGCAGAGACCCAGAACCAGTCACTCAGACCTTTGGATTCTATTCTAGCCTAGCCTGTTAGATTAGATCTATTTTCTTATTGTGTTTTTAGTGAGATGCCTAAATCATTTCGAATTTTAATAGGATTTACTTTGTTTACTGCATTAAATTGTTTAAAATAGTGGACTGACAACCATCTAGGAAGTATCACACTTCTCAGATCTAGCATACGCTAGGTATTTCACTGCATATATTGTTTAATTCTTTCTGGTGGTCTTGATTTGCATTATAGGTAGTTCCTCCTAGCCAAAAGGAAGTTATCACGATCAGCTATGGATTTGGGAATTCATACGCGTGCAACAACCCATCAACTAGTATTTGAACAGGTATTCCTCCTACGCACTGTTACCCTATTTGTTTCGTCAACACTTCAAAGAAATGATCTAAGAATTAGGTGAAATAGTTTGGCTTTCACTCGGTGGGACCCATCTAGGGTTCCTTGCATTATCATTCATTCCTAGGAAAAATTGTGTATTTGTTTCCCTTTAGAAAAGCATACACATAAATTTTCTTCCTTGGTAACCCACTTTTTCTTTCTATTTTCTCTAAAGGAAACTTTTCTTTTGGTGTAATTAAAAAGAACCATTTCTTCATGTTTTCTGCATTGTAGTGAAAGAGCATCCCTCTTCCTCTTCATCTTATTATTTCATCCAACTTCACACTTTGATTTGGGTTTAAAAATAAGTGCATTGCATTCTGATTTATCGCATTAGCTCACATTAATCGAGGGCAACCTATACACTGGAATTCATGACCAAACTGATGGTTGAAAAATGAATAGTAGAAAGCATGTCTCTCTCTCCCTCTAAGTCTTGCCAAATTGCACAAATTCAAAACAAACACATATTCTTAAACAACATCTTTCCTGGGAATGCCTATCAACAATCACACTGATATGAGGATTGAAAGGTACTCCCCAGCTCACTGCTCTGTCGAGTCATACTTCAGAGTGAAGCCCGCCCCCACCATAACATACCTAAAACCTCACCTTTTAGATCTCCTTCTTCGTAGGAATCCATCCTCACCAAAAAAATCTATTTCACAATTCATGCGTCAGTCCTTAAATAACATAAGCTAAACAAACATAATAGAAAAGGAACTCCTAGGATCACATTTTTCTTAGTGTTTCTACTTGGCTTGCATTTTGAGGTGAGAGATCACATTCTTCATTTTTCTTGTTCATCCTTACACGCTCCTCATCATAGCTGGTGTATTCCAGCTTCACCTGAGTGTGTCTAGGCCATATCATCATCATTCTCAGAATTATGGGTTTGATTCTACATCAGATTTTAATTCACAATCACTATTCTTTCATCACTGTTTCAATTTCACAGTGACCTGTGTCAGTCCAGTGACCGTCGTCGGTTACCCTCTTACTGTCGTCGGTTATACCAACCGGTGTTCGTTCCAGGTCCTTTTTTTAACCTACTCGAAAGGATATTTATTCATTTTCATCCTTGATTTTTATTCATTTTCTTGCACTTTTCACAGTCCCTGTCACTGCCACCATTCCCATTGACATTGTAAAACACCATCAGATTTGGCATACCTGTAAGATTTGACCTTCTACCTAGTTTTTTCACTCACTGACCATTTTCTATAGTGACTAGAAGCGGTTACCCCTGACCGGCATCGGTTTGCCTTAACCAACATTGGTTAGCTCGTTTCACATTCTAACCACCATTTGGTACCTAATACACTTTTACCATCAGATTCACCTGTTCTTGTTATTTTTCTGTGTCATTTACAGAGAAACAACCTTACCTGATCAGTACTAGTTCACATGGTGTTGACCTGAAAATAAGCAAACACACTCGTATTTCATGCCAGTTGTCAACCACTCTCACCTAGTCCTTCACCACCTTCCATTCTATCACCAGCCATGGATCCCATCCAACCTATCACTATCGCTATAGGAGATGAGGATTTCACACGACTCCTTGACCAAAACCTTGCCGCTTTGCAGTTTTACCTTTCCCACTTGTCCACTCGCGATGCCTCGGGTCAAGTGATATACGACATGCCCGTATCTATCCCCCCGACTCTCACTCCCACTCTTACATCAGCTCCATCTGGATCTGTACTGCCTGAATCTACCTTACCCCCAGTCGTTTCATAGCTAGGTCCTATACCCACTATGACTGCTGTCTCTGTCACCTCTATTACCCCCTGCACATCCACCATACCCTCGACAACTACCCAAAACACAACCTCATCCACCCCTAATGTCTCACACATACCCATAGCTACACTACCACCTCCTGTGTCGGTGACCCCTACCCCCTTTTCAGAACGTGTTACTTTCCATTCCGCAATCGTTAGCCCCTATTGTCACTAGGGTTACCATGACCCTTCCACCCCCATATACATACTATCAGCAACCTCTCGTTTCATCCATTATACACACCAGGTATGTACCCCCCTATTTCACTACCTTCTTCCCAACCAACCTACATGACATCCCCATACACTAGAGTGCCACCCTTGTTATATGCCCAAAACCAACCCTCTCATGCTATAGGAGGCACCCAATCATCACAACCCACCAACGATCTAATTAAATTGATGTTCGACAAGATGCAGACATTGGAGGCATCAGTTTTCGGCTCCTACAACACTCTCACCTATGATGAGATTTGCAACGAATCCCATCTACCCATCCATTCCTATCCGCTCATACTCCCGTGCATTGGGAAATTCCTAAATTCAATCGTTTTAATTGCAAAGAAGATCCACAGCAACATTTGTGGTCATTCAAACATGGGTGTTATCTGATCGCTCATGATGGTGCCTTGCTCTTGAGAACTTTTCCCATGTTTTTGACTAGACCTACATTAGATTGGTATAGTGGGTTACTTAGACACTCTATATTCTCATTCAATCAGGTACCCCAAGCCTTCTTGGATCATTTCTCTATCAATATTGTCAAGAAGGTTACCATGACTGACCTATACTCCACGCGTCAGTATGAGGACGAATCTATCGCAGATTTTGTCGATCGCTGGCGTAGCTTGATCAACCAACTCACCTTCCAATTGCCAAAAATATAACTCATCGAGCTCTTCACATGGGCTTGTGTTAGACATATCTCACCGACCTTGCAGGTCCAAACCTTCTGAACATTCGATGAAGCATTCACTATGGCACAAAAGTTAGAGATTCGGGCCATCGAAGAGAAGAAAATCCGGTTACGCAATAAGAATTCGGCATTCAAGTCGAATGATACCTCTTCTTCTTCCAAACCACAAAACTAATTATTCAAAGGTAAGGGCACTGCTAACGCAGTGGTACTCAAGGCTGGCCCAGCTCATCTATCAAATCAGGCTACCCCCTCATCTAATCTCTCACCCTTCCAAACTTTTCAATTCAGACGAGAGCAGCGGAAATACACCCCAATTGGGGAACCTTACTCTTCTATCTTAGAAAAGCTTATCAAAGCTGGATCCATCACTCTTCCACCCATAAAACCACACACTGGTTTTGACCCTGCTCGCCCCATGCCCGCATGGTATAAAGAACATGACTTCTGTAACTATCATCGAGTAAAGGGTCATAGTGATGACAATTGCATCACTTTCAAAAATATTGTCCAAGAAATGCTCGAGAAAGGCGAGTTAACTGTGGATAATCCTAATGCACCTACTAACCAAAACCTACACATCTTCAAGAAACCATTTCCCAACCATGCCCCTTCGTCTGATCAAACCGGTGAGACCTCAACTCATGATACCCATACCCACGAGGTCCACGCTATCTTTAATGACATACCTGTTGCCTCCCAATTACCTCACATTCCTTCCATAGAGGAAATCCTAGCCCGAAATCCTCCTTCCACATCAGAACCAACCTCCCTTGTTCCTTCACCCATAGAGGAACATCTTTCATCTCCTTCATCACCTATGGAGGAGTCTTCTGCTAACATCGAGACCATCTCACCCCTGGCTTCTCCACTTAGAGAACTTTTACCCACAGTACCTCCTCCACCCATAGAGGAGCACCCATTACCTCCTCCACCCACAAAGGAGCACCTATCCATTCCTCCACTTGTAGTTGAGCTTCCATCACCTTCTACACCTACCATAGACCCAATTAAGATACCTTTGCCTCTTGGTGAGCATTCTCCATCCAGCTACCCAAAATCCTGGACAGACCTACTTTCGGCTCTCTTACCCACGAAAGCTGAAGCTAGCCAATTTCCCATCTCTAAGACACATTTTACGGGAATTTCCATTAGGTCCTCATCAACTCCACCTACAGACATGTGTCATTCTCGCATTTGGTTGATCACTTAGATTATGTGGATAGAGCCTTACTATGGGGACACCTTTTGCTTCCTGTCTCAATGCAGATGCAGAGGTCACTTGCTGATACCTCCACTATCTACCCAAAAATATTTCGACCAATCAAACCAAACACAACCACCTCTATCACAACTCCTTCCATGAAACCTGTCATATCTCAAACCACATCCTTACCCATAGCCCAATCTATATCTAAACCCAAACCCACACCTATGACATCATCCTCGACTAAACCTATTACCACTTTAGGGGTCACCCCGACTACCAATCTTACTCATCCACATATCAAATTGGATTTAGCTACATCCTCCAAAGTCAACACCACACCTTCTCCGACACCCAAACAGAAGCACCAAACCAATAGAACTCATACCTTGGCTGCGCCAATCACACCTACACCTATCCCATCCGTCTTAGGATCTCAGCTTCCCCACATGGTCAAGAACCCTCCACCCATCAATAAACCAAAAACACAACAACCCATTCCTTCCTCACAAACCTCTAACCTACCCAGACACCCAACATGACTTACACCCACACCTGCAGCATCTTTACCACCCATACCTCCAATACCCTTAGTTATTGCTTCACTACCCACTACACTTCAGTCACTGTCTCTCACACCCCAAGCACGACCCGCGTCATCTACCTTCACAACACCCCTGTTATCCCCATGGGTAACTCACCCTCTTTCCCCATATGCTTTTCCTTCTAGAGCTCAAACACCCATATCACCTTTACCCAAGAAGGTGTAATCCAAAAACAAAAACTCCACTACCCCACAATAAGGTAGTCAAAACAACCACACACCCTCCTACTCATTCACCTATTATACCCCTACCTAAACCAACACGACAGACACCCAAAACCATGCCAGCACCTAAAATCATAGCTTGATCCGCTCCTCATCTTCCAAAGACTGTTCCTCAACAATCAACTGCACCTATACCCAAACCCACGTTCACTTCCCCTTGTGATCCACTAGCGGGGTCCTATGCCAAAATTTTAACCAACCTCCTTGAGACTTCTATCATCACATTACCTGCCACTTAGACCTTATGACCCCCTGAAACCCAAGCTCAAAAGGGTTTGATGATACTAAAATTTGCGCCTACCATCATGTTCCAGGGCACGATGTGGAAAACGTGAAAGGCATTGAAAACTCTAGATCATTATCCAGTTATGTCCTCTGGAAAGCCAACTTTGATGATGACGACCTTCTCAATGAGGATCCGACTTCACTAACACCCATTTCCACACTGTGGCATTCAACAACCACAACCTCCACCCTCACAACTCTTAGAGCCACCCCCAAGATTTGAAATTAACATGGTTCGCATAAGAGAACTTGTCATGCCACCACCCAAATGTCATCGCACCCAGCTCACTTCACAAGGCTTTTCTCCTCCAATAGGTTTTTTCCCTTCATGTCATTATACCACTCATCCTACACCTTCTCCATTTCACAACTCCCCTCAAATCAACATGATACACGTCACTACACGTGCTTAAAAGGATAAGTATAAAGAAAAGGCAACTGACCCACCAACCAATCCTATACCCAACATACCATCTTCCGCCCATACCTAAAATCACTATCTGTGGCCCCACGTATCCCCATTTCTAATGGCGTCACACTTTGCACCATGCTCAAACAATTACACCAGTCTCCCCTCAAAATGTCCTTATATGACCTCATCCAAACCTTGGAATCCCATCGTCAAGCTCTCATGGAGGTTCTTCAATCTATTGAGGTTTTACCCAATGACCCTACATCCATAGCCTCCATTATCACACCCCATCATGTAGCCTCTCTCACCAAATTACCACCTTCATCTTCACCCCACCCTATTCACCAAGTGGCCTCCCTTAGCTTCTTAGAGGAAGAGATCACGCCACACCAAAAATATGACCCGGACCCAACCCTCCTTATCTCTGTCCACATCGATGACATATGGGTATGCCGTGTGATGATTGATGGGGGCGCTAGCATTAACATCATCTCATCCCATGTATTCACTCAAATACACATACCTAACAATTACATGCATAAACATCCTATCATGTTACATTCATTCAATGATGCTATCACCTTTACACTAGGCATTGTTATCCTCCACATTCGGGTGGGCCCCTGCACTATTCCAGAATTGTTTTACGTTTTGGAAGGGGAATTCCAATATAACCTATTACTCGGCAGACCCTGGATTCGTGTCATGGGTTGCATTCCTTTCACTTTGCATCATTGTGTAAAGTTTGAACATGAAGGACACACTTATACCATTCCAGCTGACCCCTCACCTTTCAAAACATGCAACATGCTTTACCGACCCAATGATGTGCTCATACCTATTAAGCCGACTACCTCCACAACCGTTACTTCTTCACCTACACTTTCACTTACCAGTACAACTACTGCTTCTACCACTGCCATAACCTCCACGGCTGACCCATCTGCTTCCCAATCCATTAACTCTACCTCCGCATCGACATCCGACACATCATCCATTCCAACTAGCTACATACAAACCACCGATCCCTTGGAAGGTGTTTTTCAATGCCTCACTCTGAGGGAGTACTGCCTATATAGTGTCAACACATTCCTTACTCCACAAGAGTACGAAAGTTTTCACCAACACCCTAATTATGATCACCACATAGGAGAATTCCTCCTTTATGGTCCTCCTCATCTCCATACCAGTCTCACCTATGGGGGACTTGATACTACCACTTACACACCCGAACCACCACCAAAAACTCACCCCTTTTCTGTTGACTTCCAGTCACTTACCAATCACTGTTTCACCCACACCTTCCTGCATCGATGTGCATGGAAGGGTTTTGGTTTTGGATTTTACGAGCAAGGCCACCATACTATCATTCCATGTACCACCTGTAAACATAACGACCATAGTGGTATCGGCTTCCCTGCACCACCTACCAAACAGGCCCGCATTGAACTCATTAAGGACACTAGCCCTTCTCCACCTTCTTCACCCACTCCACTTTCATCACCACCCTCACTGACGGAGTCGATGAATCCTAAATCTATCCCTCCTAACTTTTTATTTTCATAATCACCATTTCTTTGGGGCCTCTCACTTATCAACATGAGGGCAAGGCCCCTTCCACTCTTCCCTTCCTGTATCTTGAAATGATCGATGGCGATACACCTTCAATTAATGCCGTTCAATGTTAGGATGATGAATCTATACTCACCTACCTTGGTGCAGAAGACTCATATATTCATCAGTCGTTACCTTCTGAGATGTAAACCATGTTGAATGAATCGACTATTGAGATCAACATTCATACTCAAGATGACCCACACATCCTAAAGATCGGTCAATCTTTAGATGTTATTGAATAGGAAGCCATCACTTATTTTTCTCAAGGATCATAAACATGCTTTCACTTGGTCTTACGTAGACATGCTCGGTATTGATCCCACCATAGTGGTCCACAATATTGTAACCATCCCCAATGCCAAACCCATTAAACAAAAGCTGAGGAAAATGCACCCTCGCATTACTCTTCTTGTCAAAGAAAAACTTCAGCGCCTTCTTTCCGTTTCCTTTATCTTACCCATTGATTATCCTTATTGGATTTCTAACATTGTCCCTATCACTAAAGTGATAGGGGGACTCCAAATTTGCATGGACTTCCATGACCTCAGCCTAGCATGCTCAAAAGATGACTTTCCCTTACCTGGTATTGACCAGCTGGTTGATCTTACTGCTGGTTATGAGATGCTATCACTCATGGATGGCTTCTCGAGTTATAACCAAATTTTCCTTGCCCCAGAAGATCAACACAAGACCTCATTCATCACCCCTTGGGGGACCTTCTGCTATTGAGTCATGCCTTTTGGCCTTAAAAAAACTGGTGCCACATATCAGTGGGCTATGACTTACATCTTCCATGACATCATGCATCGCATATTGGAAGATTACGTGGATGATCTCTTGGCCAAATCTAAACACCACTCCGAGCACCTTGCCTTCCTCAAAACCATTTTTGACCGTCTCATTAAATATTACGTTTACCTTCAGCCAAAGAAGTGCGTCTTCACGGTCCTCTCAGGAAAGCTCCTGGGATTTATCGTTTCCCTACATGGTATAGAAGTTGACCCTGCTAAAGTCAAGGCCATTCTTGAAATGCCTCCGCCTACTAACCTTTGACAACTCCGTAGCTTGCAAGGTAAGTTGCAGTCTATTCGCCATTTCATTTCACAATTATCTGATCAATGTCAACCATTTCATCATCTGCTCAAGAAGGATGTCTCCTTTAAATGGGATGATGACTGACACAAAGCTTTTGAGGCCTTAAAACAATACCTTCTCCAACCACCCGTACTCATTCCACCTAAAGACGATAAATTTTTTTACCTATATATCTCAGCTACTGATCATTCCTTGGGAGCCATGCTCGCTCATCCTTATGAACAACACAGGGAGTAGGTGGTTTATTACATAATTCATACTCTTTTGGACTATGAAACCCGATACACCCATCCCAAAAAACTTTTCTTAGCCTTAGTTTTCGTTGGCACCAAACTCCGTCATTACCTACTCAATCACAAAACCTATGTTATGACCAACACTAACCACTTACACTTCATGTATGCCAAACCTTATCAAAATCAGTGTGCTGCATGATGGCTTATGATTTTAGCTGATCTTGACCTCGAATTCATTCATCAAAAGTCCATCAAGGGCCAAGCTATCGCTGACCAATTGGCCAATGCACCTATTTCCTTGGGATCAACCCTCTAATTTTGACTTTCCAGATGAGTCAATTGCTACCCTTTCCCTGGACAAACCCCCTTACCAAATGACACTCTTCTTCGACGGTTCCAAGTGTCAGTGTGGGGGTAGGGTTGGTATTATCCTCATTCCTCTTGAGGGTGAACCCATGCCTTTGTCTTTCAAATTAGATTTTGAATGTACCAACAATATTTCTGAATACGAAGTGCTCGTACTAGGTCTCTGATCCGCCTACGCCCTAGATGTCAAATCAATCAACATCTTTGGTGATTCTCAATTGGTCGTAAACCAAGTCAATGGTATGTACCAATGTCATAACAAGATACTTCAAAAGTATAAACATCATGTAGACATAATTTTGACCACCTTTGATCGTTACACCCTTCAAACCATCCCACGTTCAACCAATAAATTTGCAGATACCATGGCCTGCTTAGCTTCCCAAATACCTGCTTCACCCGCCGATTCTACAATCTTTGTCACTGTAAAATGACTCCAATCACCTTCTTACTTTCCTCATGATGTTTACTTGATAAGAACTGATACCCCTAACCTGAGTGACCTTTGGTATAAAAAAATACTCCAACTACCTTTCTCTCTCCATATTACCTCATGATCTGACCCGTAACAGACAACATGCCTTCCTTAAAAAGGTCTCTTGTTATGTCATTTTGGGCGGCCTCCTCTATAAGCATGACTTTGACGGTATTCTCTTACGATGCCTCACAAGTTCTGAAATTCCTTATACCATTAAGGAAGTTCACGATGGCATATGTGGAGGTCACTTCAGTGGCCTTGCTGTTGCTAAGCGTATTCTTTGCCTTGGCTAGTACTGGCTGACCCTTAACCATGATTGTTGGGACTACATCAAATGTTGTGTAAAATTCCAACAACATTCCAATCTTCATCATACACCCAGTCATGCCTTACAGGTCACTTGATACCTTTGGCCCTTCTCTCAATGGGGTTTGGATCTTGTCAGAGAAATCAATCCCCATTCTTCCCAATGCCATCAATGGATCATCATTGCTACCGAATACTATACAAAATGGGTGGAATCCATACCACTCATTTCCATGAAAGCTGAGAAAATATGTGAGTTCATTAACGATCACATCATTTTTCACTTTGGTGTTCCTTATCACCTCATCACTGATAATGGAAAACAATTCAAAAACAAAAAATTGCAAAAACTTTGCGACGCCTTCGACATTCAGCTTAGTTTCTTATCATCTTATTACCCAAAAACCAACGGTAAAGCTGAATCCACTAACCTTAAACAAAATTCTTATGAAAGTGGTTGACGATATTGGGAAGGATTGACATACACACATTCCTTTTGCCCTGTGGGCATACCGCACTAGTATTCGCACTTCCACTGTGGCCACACCCTTTTCTCTAGTCTATGGTACATAGGCAGTTCTGCCTCTCGAAGTCTAGATCCCCTCACTCCGTATATCTCTCTGTGACATGCTCAATGATGATGAATTTCGTAAGGACCGTTTAGCATAGCTAGAGTTATTAGACGAACGTCATCTTAATTCTCTGGATCACCTTCAAGTTTACCAAAAGCATATCAAACGTGCCTATGACAAATGTGTCCATGAATGAAAATCAACATGTAACCAAAGTAGAAAAAAATAAACGGGGAAAATTTGCTCCTAATTGGCTTGGACCATACATCCTGACTCATACCTATGGATCAGGTGCTTATCGTTTATCTTCACTTGATGGTAAACCCAAACCTGAGACCCTTAACGCCTTACATCTTCGACCATTCTATTGTTGACTTGTAGTCCTCCCTCACCTTTTGTCTCTTTCCATGCTCGTCCCTTGAGCACTATTCACTTCATACACCTCACTAACGATTAAACACAAATCATGTGAGTACCTGTCACTTGTTATCTTCTCTTGAATATGTGTACCACGACACTGCACATAGCATGATTCTCATGGATACTTTTCATCTACCTTTAGATGAGATCCCATGGTCGTTTCACCTTGTCTTTTGAACAAGAGTATTATTCTCTACCTTGGTCTTGTCCATGACTTCAAAGACCTCATATGGGACCAAAATCCTTGAGTCAAACTTATACTAAAAAGATGATGACTCCCTCAAAAGGACATCGTCCTCTCGATAATTTCTGTTATAAATAGATTGCTCCCTAGAAGGACAGCTATGTAAAACTCTAAAAAAAATGAGAGAAACCAAAGCTTCCCGCATCGATTATCTTCATGAAGACCTCAAGGAGTTCAATTTTATTCATCCCATATAGACTTCCCGCATCGATCAGTCTATCTCAACTATAAGTCAAAACACTCAACCTTTTTTTCATGGACTTGCCCATTGTGATCTAGGTTCTCTTGCTCAAAACGCATGCTACCTATACCATATGTAAATTACCCACTTTTCACCCTTCAAACCATGCCCACTCTCATTTCCTACTACCTCAAGGGACTTCTTGGAACTTAGACATTTGGTGATCATGTGACTACTTTTCACCGTAGAACAATCCATCATGCAATGTCTTTAGGGTCTTACGATCATCACCTATACCAAGGTATGATCTACTCGGTATGATCCTACCCAATCAGGTGGCTTTATTGCCCCCTCTTATCTTTTAACCATCTTTGTTTATGTTTTGATTACCTTATACAGGACTTGGTCCTCGACGCTTACTTTTGGGGTAATCTTCTTATTTCGCCACAATCACCCTCACATACATCATTTTACCTATAATCTACCCACACCTAAAAAACCTAAACCCACAACATGCCCAAAAGCCTGCCAACTCATTTTCATACCTCCTCATATTCTTCCCTAGCTTATGGGAGAACTACATCGGCCTGAGGTCCATTTTCCCCGGGACTATGTAGGCAACACTTCGAGTGCATAGGGCCCTTGGAGGTTAGCTCAGCCATCCTCTACCTTACACAATTCATCTTCAATGTGCCTCACATTACATTACACCTAACTTAGTTTCCCTTTTATAACCAAAATTGGAAATTCAACCACATACATAACGAGTTGTTTCATATTTTAAATATTATCATAGCATAAATTTATTACGCCTACCATTTCTCTATCATCCCTATGCATAGATTATACCACATCTCACATATGACCCATATTATCATTCATTGTATAAAATAATGACTCAAAAATTCACCTACTTTCAACTCCATCATGCCTACACAAACGTAACTCAGACCAAACTTGACCGATGCCGGTCACTATCGCGGAAAATCCCATGATTTCCTAAAACCCCCCTTTCTATAAAAAACCTCCCCCTACCCCCTTTACCCACCTACAATGACCTAAACTACCCTTGGACCTCCACCCACCCCCTATCCCATTTATTACCCTCCCCATTCCTCTTTTTACCCGCTATTCCCCCATTCCCAACTTCAATTTTTAACCACCCACCAAACCTAAAAACCAACACAACCTACCGCCAACAATCAAATAATCCTCTAATCTATCAAATAAAATACGCGTATAGTAGAGTGCTTACCTCGTCGCACTGCTGCCCTCTTGGTGGCACCTCTGGCTGCTATACCGGTGGCCCACTCGATCCCTCTTCGGCCTCCGCCATCACTGAATAGCTACCTGCAACCTCTGCCCAATTGAATCCCTCGCAATGATCCTGTGGACCCGCTACTCACCAACCAATCACTCGTCGATCACACTGCCAACTCACTGTTCCATTCCATCTGGAAACTTTTCTCTCTTTTCTCTCTTTTTTGTCATTTTCTCACTTTGCAAAATAACAAATGAATAACAAAAAACATGGATTTTTTATTTTCATAAGACACCCGACCTAACCGACGTCAGTTACCCTTGACCAACATCGGTCACGTGCCCTACCTAACCGTCGTCGGTTGACCTATACCGACGTCGGTTCTCCTTGACCGGCATCAATCACCTTTCCCTGCACATTACCCTAAATTTTACCCTTTTACCCTACCCCTACTTCCTTTTTTTACCTCACCCAACATTCACCTTGATCATTTACCTCACCCGACATTTACCCTACCCAGTTACCTCACCTTTCATGACCTCACCATTTACTACCTCCCTTTGTCCTCTTTTGAGGACTAATTATTTTACCCCTACCTTGGCCTTACCCGTGCTGTGACCTATATATTTGGACCTGGACCATCGCTAGTGACCTTTGACCTCATGTGTTCGCTATACCTTACTATACTATTACCTGTTATGTTGACCTAATGACCTTACATAGCCTATTGCCATGACCATTTATCCTAACCCTACCTTTGGTGTACCAGAACATACCTAAATGTTCCTGCACCTAACCTGCGTTGTGTTTCTTGACCATATCCTATGCCTTGGATACTAGAATCACTTCAACTTTGTTTAGATAAACCTATCGACCTTAGATGATGTAGAGTTTACCTGCTCTTCAGTTTGGTAGCGTGATACAGTTTATACGTATGCGTGTGTTTGAGTGTTGCTACCTTTGACCTAGACCCATTACCTAGAATTTCTCGAGTATACCATTCAACCTTTTTTCCCCTGTTACCCACCTTCCTTTTCATCACATTTACCTTTTATCAAACCACTCACTAATTATGCCTTCTACCTCATCAGTTCCTGGTTTGAGGGGGATCACCTTCACCCACACATGGGGAACCACATCTTATATTTTTTTAGCATTGCTTACCAATACAAGCTATTCAACAAAATGGGGTAAAATGTAGACACTAAAATTAGGTCACACTCCCCTTTGGTCCCTTGACAAATAAGTACCCTTCATCACATTCACCTAGCCATGGTCCCCCTTCACCCCACTAATATTAATTTAATTAAATTAATTCATTATCCTCACTATATTTATTATTTAAATATCTTAATTTAAATAATATCCACACATACACTTCACCTAGACACCTCACCAAGCCAACTCACCCTAAAACCTATTCTTAGTAAGTTGCCATAACTAACTAAGACTTACCTAAACCCTAAAAATCAATGCCTACATTCTATCTAACCACATTCCCGCATGCTTACAAGAAGCTCCTAGTCTAATCCGTGGGTTAACGACATGAGATCCAAGAAAATCAAGAGGATCTCCCTAGTTTAGTAAACCTAGGAAATCCCACCTTGATCGACACGGTTACCCCTAACCGTCGCCGGTTAACCCAGAATTGCCGTCGGTTACCCTTTTAACCCCAAAATAACCTTATTATCAAAATGGGTAGAAGGTTGTAAAAAGATTGAAAAATTTGGCAAACATTAGCACATTCTTGAGAGATATTGCATCTTCTGAGAGTGAATTTCAGTGATAACATGCATGCAAGGAAGGAGATCAAGCGTGCACAGCCATCCCAACAATGATCTAATCTAACCAAACAAAGAGGAATGTACATGCAGCCCATGCAGAAGCTTTTCTTCAGTTGGTGATCACCTGCAGCCTTCAAACATCTCATCAACACCTCTATCCCTCACTCACAGGCATCCAAGACTAGAATCCAAGTAAGTAAATGTTATACTTCTCTAGTTCATTCCATTTCATCATTATATTATCATCTTTTATTTACCTAGCCACCCATTGACCTTCTCCAACACTCACCCCTCCATATACCCATTTAAACCTCACTAAATCCTACGCAAATCACCCAACACCTCATCTCGACCAACCAAAGTCCTTTGTGCAATCACAAAGGATACCTAAATCTTATTCTGTGGCATTCCTAGTTTTCCATAGTAACTGGCACCAGTTACAACTAACCACCATCGGTCAGCCTTAACTGACATCAGTCTCTGTATTTTCCCATACAACCCACAAAAATGACCTATCCACCTAATTCCCTCTCACCCTCAAACACCTGTGATCTACCTCATACCTCTGTCAGACTTGTAGAGACCCAGAACTAGTTACTTGACCTTCAGATCCTATTCTAACCTAACATGTTAGATTAGATCTATTTCTTATTGTATTTTAAGTGAGATACCTAAATCATTTCAAATTACAATAGGTTTTACCTTATTTACTGCATTAAATTGTTTAAAATAGTGGACTGATAGCCATCTAAGAAGTATCACACTTCCCGGATCTAGCACACGCTGGGCAGTTCACTGCACATATTGTTTGACTCCTTTTGGTGGTCTTGATTTGCATTACAGGTAGTTCCTCCTAGCAAAAAGGAAGCTCTCACAACCAGCTGTGGATTCAGAAGTCATACGCGTGCAACAACTCATCAACCAACATTAAAACAGGTATTCCTCCTACACCTGTTACCCTATCTATTTCGTCAATACTTCAAAGAAACGTCTAAGAATCAGGTGAAACACTTGGTGCTGAAGACTCATTCATCATCAGTCATTACCATCTGAGATGCAAACCATGTTGAACAAATTGAATCTTGAAATCAACATTCATACTCAGGATGACCCGCATATCCTAAAGATCGGTCAATCTTTAGATGCTGCTGAACATGAAGCCATCACTTCCATTCTCAAAAACCATAACCACGCTTTTTCTTGGTCTTACATAGACATGCTTGGTATTGACCCCACCATAGTGGTCCACAATATCGTAACCATTCCTGACGCCAAACCCATGAAATAAAAGCTGAGGAAAATGCACCCTCGCATTGTTCTTTTGGTCAAAGAAGAAATTCAGTGCCTCCTTTCAGTTTCCTTCATCTTACCCATTGATTATCCTCGTTGGATCTCTAACATTGTCCTTGTCACTAAGGCGACAGGGGGACTCCGCATTTACACAGATTTTCATGACCTTAACCTAGCTTGCGTAAAAGATGACTTTCCCTTACCTGGTATTGACCAGCTGGTTGACCTTACCACCGGTCACAAGATGTTATCACTCATGGATGGCTTCTTGGGTTATAACCAAATCTTACTTGCCCCAGAGGATCAACATAAAACTGCATTCATCACCCCTTGGGGGAAATTCTACTATCGAGTTATGCCTTTTGGCCTTAAAAACCCTGGTGCCACCTATTAACGGGCTATGACTTATATCTTCCATGACATCATGCATCATATATTAGAAGATTACGTGGAAGATCTCCTGGCCAAATCTAAATGCCGCTCTGAGCACCTCGTCATCCTAAAAACCATCTTTGATCACCTTATTAAATATTGCATTCGCCTTCAGCCCAAGAAGTGTGTCTTTACGGTTCTCTTAGGAAATATATTGGGATTATCATTTCCTTACATGGTATAGATTTTGACCCTGCTAAAGTCAAGCCATTCCTGAAATGCCTCCGCTCACTAATCTTAGGAAACTTTGCAACCTGCAGGGCAAGTTGCTGTCTATTCACCGCTTTATTTCACAATTTTCTGATCGGTGTCAACCATTTCATCATCTTCTCAAGAAGGATGTCTCTTTTAAATGGGATAATGAATACCATAAAGATTTTGAGGCCTTAAAAATATACCTTCTCCAACCACCCATATTCATTCCACCTAAAGATGATTAACCCTTCTACATATACATCTCAGCTACCGATCACTCCTTAGGGGCCATGCTCGCTCATCGCAATGAACAAAATAGAGAGCAGGTGGTTTGTTACATAAGTCATAATATTTTAGACTATGAAACCTGATACACCCATGCTGAAAAAATATACTTAGACTTATTTTTTGTTGCCATGAAACTCCGCCATTACCTACTTAATAAAAAAACTTATGTTGTGACCAAAAATGACCCCTTACACTTCATGTATGCCAAACCTTAACAAAATCAACATGCCACACGCTGGCTCATGATTTTGGCCAACCTCGACCTTGAATTTATCCACCAAAAATCCATCAAGGGCCAAGCCATCTCCAACTAATTGGCCGACACACCTATTTATGGGGATCAACCTTCTAATTTTGACTTTCCAGATGAGTCAATTGCTTCCCTTTCCTTAGACGAGCCCGCATAAAAAATGACACTCTTCTTCGATGGCTCCAAGTGTCAACGTGGGGGTGGGGCATACATTATCCTTATTCCACTTGATGGTCAACCCATGTCTTTGTCTTTCAAACTAGTTTTTGATTGTACAAACAACATTGCCAAATACGAAGCGCTTGTATTAGGTCTCCAAGCTGCCTATGCCTTAGATGTCAAATCCATCAACATCTTTGGTGATTCCCAATCGGTCATAAACCAAGTCAATGGTATATACCAATGTCGTAATGAGACACTTCAAAAGTATAAACATCACGTAGCCATACTTTTGAGCACCTTTGACCGTTACGCTCTTCAAACCATCCCACGTTTAACCAACAAATTTGTAGATACCATGGCCTACTTAGCTTCTCACATCCCCACTTCACCTGCTAATTCTAAAATCTTTGTCACCATACAAAGAATCCAATCACCCTCTTATTTATCTTGCAAGGTTTACTCCATTGGAACCACTACCCCTGACCCGAGCGATCTTTGGTATAAACAATACTCAGACTACCTTTCCCGTTCCATGTTGCCTCCTGAACTCACTCGTAATGGAAAATGGAACTTTCTTTAAAAGGTCTCTCATTACGTCATCATGGGTGGCCTCCTCTACAAATGTGGATTCGATGGCATTTTCTTACAGTGCCTTACGAGTTTTGGAATTCCTTATATCGTTAAGGACGTTCATGATGGCATATGTGGAGGTCACTTTAGTGGCCTCGCTGTTGCTAAACGTATTCTTCACCCAAACTATTACTGGCCGATACTTAACCATGATTGTTGTGAATACGTCAAGTGTTATGTAAAATTCAAACAACATGCCAACCTTCATCATACACCCAGTCATGCTATTATCCAAAATAAGCCCCTTACTTATTTTTGGCTAACTCTCTTTTATTCCTTCCTTCCTTGTGCCTCAGTCAATTTTTTTCACTTTTTAGGCACTCAAAATTATTTGGAAATGGCTTCATCAGATAGATAATTTTCTCACCTTTCTAGAAAGGTAAAATTTTCCTTCTAACTCCTTGTCTTTTGCAAGTTATGGCTTGGTGGAGTTTTGGAGGGAAATTTTCCCTAGGAAGGCCCGCAGACCAATCAAAATGTGCCACGTAGTGGTGGAATGGCGGGTCAGTGAAGGTTAGTTAGAAAATTTTCCAAAGTTTTTGGTGGGGGGTGTAAATAAAAATTTCGGCCTGAAGCCCTACCAATGAATAGGAGGCTGCCATGTGTCCATCGGGCTGGCGGGAGTCAGAGGGGCACGAAAAAATTTGGTTTTTCACCAAAATAGTTAAGGGTGAAAAAGGAAAACCTAGCCTAAAGGCCCATAGTGAATTAGAAGGTGCCACATGTCTTGTTCGGGGTAGTGGTTGGAAATGCAAAGGAAAATTTGGAGCGCAGCCCCCGCGGGTGAATAGGAGGATGACACGTGGCAGTGGAGCGGTGGGGCGTGGAGTGATTTTGGAAATTTTTCCAAAAATTCAAAAAGGCGTAGAATGGTCATTTGAACCAGCAGACCAATCAAAATGTGCCACATGGTAGAAGAGCCGCGGGGGGTGGATTTTTTTGGGAAAATTTTCCCAAATTCAAAAAAGGGGAAAATTTTTGGGTTTCGGCCCGTTGACCCGATTTTTGCCCTGTTTTGCCCTAAATCTTCAGAGGGGCATATCTTTCGATCTAGAGCTTGGTATTTCTAAATTTTGGTGTCATTGGAAAGCTATTGAAGTCCTCTACATGATGGAATCTTCAATTTTATTTTTTGGTGTATTTTAGTGAGAGAAAAATGAGAAAATTCCTCTGGCATGGGGAAAAGAGTAGAACTGACATTCAACCACCATTTTTAATGCAGTATGGCTTCCATTCTTCTCTAGCATGGTTGAAAATATTGGAGAATGAAATTACAAGGGTACCCATGCTATTTTTATTAATATGGTCAATGGTTGGATGATTCCTTTCATTTTTCCCGCGTTTCTCTTTCCTGAGCTCGAGTTTTCATTGTTAAAAGCCAGATTTGGCTCATTTGTAAAGGGTTGGACATTTTTATGAACTGCAGGCTCCCTCCTTCACCCTGGTAAGTGAATTTGTGGAATATCAGACCTCTTTCAGGACTGAAACATGTTTTCTACCTCTTTTCTGTTGTAATGCACTGTATTTAAAAATGGAAATGACAATGCAAGCTTTGTGAATGAATTTTCAATCCTTTCTTGTGTTGTTTTCTCTATCTTGATCCTTCATTATAATTTTAGCAATTTGTGCAGGTTTTGTGTTGCACTTTACAATCTGTGTCAATCTATAGAAATATATGTTCACCACTCCTTTAGTGTATCACCTTATTAGTTTAGTTTTTATCTTCTTTTCTCTCTTCCATCCTTGTCTCCTTGGTAGAATTAGAGTAGGATTTTGAGTTAAACCTCTACAAATTTCATGTATACATATGATCAGAGGAGTGAAGGAACCAACCTTTAATCTGGAGAGTTTTTTCCCATTTTTGCAAGTCCCACACTTGCGGAAAAGATTCGATGTTGTGCAATCACACTAAATGACCCATTTCTCACTTGCAGACTTGAAGGTTATTTAGGGGGTGCTGCTGATTTGCACTAACAATTTGGCATGCTTGGTGGGACCTTAGAGGTCTTCATCTTCATTACAACAAAGTTGATGTGCATTTTTTGTAAGTTCCTTGCTTAAAAGAACCATGATTTACACATCTGGCGACTCCAAAGAGATAAAATTAACTGGTTTCAGTAGTCCAAGTCTGAAGATTCATGAGAAGGATCCAAAAAAGGTCAAGATCAAGAGAAGAGGGATTGTCTGAGTAACTACAGTTATCCCTAGGAAGAAGACAAAGGGGAAGAAGAACTCAAAGGTCTTCATCTCCACCAAATAGAACTCTATCAACTCCTTTACCTGGTAGACCTTTTACCCAATAAACAAGGGTTCTCAGGCCAATCAGAATGGCACAAAAAAACCCTTATGTCAACTTCACTGGCAGCAACCCACTTGCTCTCAATGCACAAAACCCAGTTCTAGTTGTAGCATTGAAAAACATCCCATACTTTACTGGGGAAAATCAGACCACTCCTGGTGATCATGTCAAAGACATTGCTAATGTTTGTGCAATCCATAAGATTGTTGAAATACAAATTGCTGTCAAATTGTTGGCATCTTCATTCAAAGGGAAATCCTTGCAATGGTTTAGGAGCCTTAGGGTAGGCTCTATCAAAAATTGGAATCAGTTGTGTAGAGCTCTCTATGAGCAGTTTGTAGAAAAGGGAGATAATTTTTCTCTATTGGAGCAACTAAAAACTATCAAGAGAGCTCCCAATGAGCAGCTAACATAATTCAATTTCAGATTTCAAAGGACATGGGATAGAATCCCAGTGATAGTAAGGCCAATAGTTTAAGGTGCTTTCTTATGCTATCTCAAAGCTTTAAATTCTGATATTTCTATGTTAATCCAATCTATAGGAGTTGCAAATATACCTGAAGCTTATAACATTTCCATTAGGGCTGAGAATTGTTTGATCCAAGCTAGTAAACTGGTGCCTAGGCCTCCCATGCCCTTGTATCCAAACTTGGAAAGCCTAAGCACTAGTCAAGCACCCACTTTAGCTCCTATTCCCACTCCTAGAAATCAGAGTTCAAATGAAGCTTCCACTTCATCCTCTAGTGCCTCAAATGAAATTCAAGAAGTCATGAAACAATTACAAAATTTAGGCAATGAGCTAGTTACACTCAAGAGGTAGCAAGCCCAAGGTTTTAGACCTTCTTATCAGTCTCAAAATCAGCCTAATAGGCAACCATGTCAGCCTAATAGGCCACCCAATCCAGCTGTAAATCAAAATCAAGTAAGGCCTCCTGCCAATAGACCATTTCAACCCTATAACCCCAATGCTACATCTACATCTAAAGCCTTAGTGCCAGTGCAAAACAATATAGCTCAAGAGTATGATTGGTGTTTCCCATGTAATGAACCTCACAACTAGTCTATGTGCTTCAATAGTGCCTTGAACCAAGCTTTAATGGTGACAACAACTGGCATAGAGAGTGAGGTGAGTTAAGAAATAAACCAGCAACAAGGAACATGTCAGCAAAATACAACTCCAAATAAGACTACACTTGTGAATTGGTAGGCTGAAGTTTTTTGTGGTATGAATCAAACAATTTCTTAGAATGTAGCAGCTAACACACGATCAAAGAAGAGGAATATTGGTGAAGCGAAGTCATTAGCTCCAAGTGATCCACAACCTTCTACCACTCCATAAAGTGTTGGCAAGAAAAATGTAGTTCCAAATGTACAAGGACAACCCAAGCCACCTTCTAGACCGACTCAAATGCCAGCTGTTGCAGCTCATGTACAAGAAAAGAATGTGCAGGCTACAGGGAAGCAAAGATATGTTTCATCCCCATTTAGCATCATTGAACAAATGAAGAAGACAAATGTGAATATATCTATGTGGGAATCACTATCCATCATAGGCCAAAGGGATCTACTACAAGCTGCCATGAAGAATTGGTCAACTTCAAATCAACAAGCTCATATGCAAGAGAAGGTACTCACAAATGCTTCTTAGCCTGAGGGGAAGCATGAAGGTTAGCAAGGTAAAGTTTTAAAGCCCCCTCCATTCTATGTTTCATTGATCATTGGGGATAAACTAGTACATATTTGTATGATTGATTATGGGCAAGTAGTTCTGTGATGCCCAAGTAAATAGCTGATCAGCTGGGCCTCCAATATGAATTCATATCCAAAGGGGTGGTACAATTGGATGGGTCAACAATAACAACAGTTGGGGTAATTAAATATTTGAGCCTCACTTTGCATGCATGCCCCAATGTCACTGTTTTGCAAGATGTCTCAGTGATAGATTTACCACCACTTTTTGCCCTATGTTTTCCAAGGGATTTCACGGCTAGAATTGGAGGCTATTTATCTGTTGATTTGTCACACATGTTGTTTCGGACCAGATATGGAACTAAGGCCATAATCAGGTCTGAACCTATTGTAAAATTTCACATTGAGCCTCATACTCCAAGCCTAATCAATGCTAACTGTTCAGCATTTGATCAAGAGGATTATGCAAGAGCACATGAAGCTGATGCCAAAGTAGGAAACATCCCAGATTTGAATCTTGATGAATGGGCAAGCAAGGTACATACTTTTTATCCCTTTAAGGAAATAGAGGAATCTAAACTAGGAGTTTATTACATACATGAAGAAAATCAGCCTATTCCTAGCATCACCAAGCTAGACCATAAAGATTACAATGAGGTATGGTAGTTGTTCTTTGATAGATCAAAATGTAGACAAGGTGCAGGGGGAGCTATGCTTGTTTCACCTCAAGGCATCAAGTATTATTCAACTTTTAGGTTTTAGTTTGCATGTTCTAACAACACTACTGAATATGAAGCTCTGATACATGGATTGCATTGGTCAAGAAAGAGAGGTATAAAAATGATCTGCTCAAGAGTTATAAGAATAGGGTGTGGGACCTCATTAAGGATTTTTAAAGCTTTGTCATCAACTCCATCCCTAGGAAAGAAAACCAAGCTGCTGATAGACTTGCAACAGCTGGATCAACCTTTGATGTTGTGGAAAGTATCAAGGAAGATAAAGTATAGTCAAACATTCATGTGATTGTAAGGCCATTACTTCCAGACAATAATGTAAGTTGGCAAGTGTTCGAAAGTGACCAAAAAATCATCAATTTCTTGCAAGAAGAAGCTGAGTTCTCAGCCAAAAATCAGGAAAAGTTAGAACATCAGTATGGTGATCAAGTGGTACAGTTGAGAACCAACAAATTGCTAAAAGGACTTGTCACTTTGGAGTCCATCTTTAATCCTAATGGTCAATTTAGGAAGGAGAAATCAAACATCCAAGTCAAGGGAGAGGATTCAATGCCCATCTCAGTGGGAGAAGGCAAATCACTTCAAATTGGTAAAATGACAACCAAACAAGAAAGGTATGAGTTCATGCAGCTTTGCCAAGAGTTCCTGGATATATTTTCTTGGAGCTATGAAGACTTGAGAGGTTTCAATCCCAAGGTAGCTCAACATACAATTAAATTGGATCCAAGTGCTAAACCCATCAGGCAAAAACAAAGACCGGTTAATCCACACATGGAGCCTCTCATGAATAAGGAATTAAATAAGGTAATAGAAGAAAGTATCATATTTCCCATCAAGCATTCAAGCTGGGTAGAAAACTTGGTTCCAGTTAGAAAGAAGAGTGGAGAAATCAGATTATGTGTAGAATTTAGAGATTTGAATAGAGCATCCCTCAAGGATCATTACCCACTTCCTTTTATGGAGAAATTTTTTTAAGTTGTTGCCGGCTCTGAGAGGTTTTCATTTCTAGATGGTTATTTAGGGTATAATCAGATCATGGTAAAGGAAAAGGATCAGTTTAAAACAACCTTCACCACCAAATGGGGAACCTATGCATATAGAAAAATGCCATTTGGATTGTCTAACACAGGTGCTACTTTCCAAAGGGCAATGTATATGGTGTTCAAGGGATTGATCAAAAAAATAGTGCTGATATACCTAGATGATATTACTATATTTTCTAAAAGTGCAGGAGATCATCTCTTTCATTTGAGATAAGTGTTCCTAAGATGTAGAATATTTTGGGGTATCCTTGAATCCCAAAAAATGTATTTTCCTAGCTCATGAGGGAAAGCTCCTAGGCCACATTTTTTCCAAAGAGGGATTGGCAATTGATTTAGAGAGGTTTGAAGCAATAAAAACACTGCCATTACCAAGTCACAAGAAGGTCCTTCAAAATTTCTTCGGAAGAATCAATTTTGTTCGAAGGTTTGTTCTAGACTTTGCAGCCCTTGTTAAGCCAATAACTATGATGTTAAAGAAAAGTATGACTTTCAAATGGATAGCTGAAGGTAAGGAAATTTTTTAGGCAATCAAAGAAGCTATCTCACAAGCTCCAACTCTCATTAACCCAAATTTCTCTAAAGACTTTATCCTCTATGTATTTGGTGGTGATGATACCATTTTTGCAATTTTAGTAGAGAAGAACAAAGAAAATGTAGAGCAGCCAATTGCCTTCTTTAGCCAAAGTTTGGAGGACTATGAGGTGAGGTTCCTTTCATTGAGAAGCATGTTCTTACAATGATTAGGAGCTTGATGAAATTTAAGCATCTAGTTTCAAACAACAAGGTTCAACTACTGGTTTCTCATGTGGGGGTTAAGGAATTCCTCCTCAACAAAGACCTAAATGAAAAACGTGCAGGGTGGATTACTCGTGTCATGGAGTATAACATTGAGATCAAAGTCACCAAGCTAGTCTGAGGAAAGGGATTATGTGAGCATCTGGTCTTGATCAAATCAATGGAAGAAAACAATGGGAAGGATGTTGTTTTGGCGTTGCAAGACAATCAAGAGAAAAGAGGTATTCAAGAAGAGAATGGTAGTATGCTCACTCCTTGCTGGACCCAAGACATAATGCACTTCTTACAAATAGGCCTATGCCCTTCAGAGATGAACAAAACTAAGAGAAGACACTTCAGATTGCAGGCTATTCCATATGTACTTATTGATGGTGTCTTGTTCAAAAAGGATATAAATGGAGTGCTGCTGAGATGCATTAGGACAACTCAAATTGAGAGAATGTTAGAAGAGTTCCATGGTGGATAAGTTGGGGGTCATTTTGCTCCAAGAGTGACAACCCTCAAGATTATGAAGGCTGGCTATTATTTGCCAAATGTGTTTAATGATTGTTATGCTTGGATCAAGAGGTGCAAAAATTGTGCATTCTTCACAGGCAAGGAAAGATTAGCAGCCCTTCCATTGTACCCAATTTTAGTTGACCAGCCATTTATGCAATGGGGTTTGGACTTCATTGGAGTCATTAACCCAAACTCAAGCCAAGGACACAAGTGGATTCTAACAGCAACAGACTACTTCACCAAATGGACTGAGGTGGTGGCACTCAAGGAGGAAAATGAATCTAGCATTCTAGACTTCTATGAGGGGATAGTAACTAGATTTGGTACACATGCCACTATAATATCAGATAATGCATTGGCATTCATAGGATCAAAGGTAATTGAATGGGATGTTAAGAATGGGATCAATCTGAGCACTTCATCAAATTATTACCCTCAAGGTAATGGCCAAGCTGAGTCTACCAACAAGAACTTATTAAAGATCACCAAGAGGACTCTTAATGAAAATCAGAGGACTTGATACACTAAACTTAAATCAGTCTTATGGGCTGATAGGATAATTCCCAAGAGATCCACCAGTAACTCTCCATTCAGACTTGTTTATGGAAGAGAGACAATCTTGCCTATGTCACTTGAGTTGCCAATGTTGGAACTCATGAAGCAATTGGAATTGTTGGAGTTTGAACCCATGGAGGTTAGATATGCAGAATTGATGGAACTCCAAGAAATTAGAGAGTATGCAGCCCAAACAATGGAGAAGGACCAAGCCTTGATAAAGAGAACCTTTGATAGGAAAACTAAGGCCAGAACCTTCCAAGTTACATTTAGTGTTGAAATGGGATGCAGATCGAGCAAAGCCAGGAAGGCATTCAAAGTTTGATGCCATTTGGAGTGGTCCCTATATGGTCAAAAAATGTAAGAACAACAATGCCTTCCAATTGTCTACATTGGATGGTGAAGAACTGCAGATTCCAGTTAATAGAATCCATCTAAAGCATTGCTACTAGAAGGGAAACTCCTCACCTTGTACATATTAACTTAGATTTTCAATCCTCCAAATGCTTGTGCACATTGTTTTGTTGTAGCTTAGTTTCACATTTCCTTAAGTGCTTTGGCACAAGCTTTGCTGTCCCAAGAATGCATCTTTATAGGCCATACTCCAGATCAAGTGATGTTCTACTCTCACAATCTTCTTTCTAGAAATTTCCTAATGATTTGAGAGTGCCAAGTAGTTAAGTTGATGTATCAATGCCCAATGGATTGCTTCAGGTAGCTGATCATTCATCCAGTAAGCAGATGATCCCTCTGAGTCGCCAAAATTATCATCCAAAATAAGCCCCTTGTTTATTTTTGGCCAACTCTCTTTCATTCCTTCCTTCCTTGTGCCTCAGTCAATTTTTTTCACTTTTCAGGCACTAAAATTTTTCTGGAAATGACTCCATTAGATAGATAATTTTCTCACCTTTCGAGAAAGGTAAAATTTTCCTTCTAATTCCTTGTATTTTGTAAGTTATGGCTCGATGGAGTTTTGGAGGGAAATTTTCGTTGGGAAGGCCTGCAGACCAATCAAAATGTGCCATGTAGCAGTGGAATGGTAGGTCAGTGGATATTAGTTGGAAAATTTTCCAAAGTTTTTGGTGGGGGGCACAAAGAAAAATTTCAGCCCGAAGCCCCGCCAGCGAATAGGAGGCCGCCATGTGTCCATCGGGCCGACAGGAGTCGGAGGGGCGAGAAAAAATTTGGTTTTTCGCCAAAATATTTAAGGGTGAAAAAGGAAAACCCGGCTTGAAGGCCCATAGTGAATAAGAAGGTGCCACATGTCCTGTTCAAGGTAGTGGTCAGCAACACAAAGGAAAATTTGGAGCGCAGCCCCTGTGGCTGAATAGGAGGATGACATGTGGTAGCGAAGTGGCGGGGCGCGGAGTGATTTTGGAAATTTTTCCAAAAATTCAAAAAGGCATAGAATGGTCATTTGAACCCGTGGACCAATCAAAATGTGCCACATGGCAAAAAAGTAGTGGGGGGCAGAGTTTTTTGGGAAAATTTTCCCAAATTCAAAAAAGGGGAAAATTTTTGGGTTTGGGCCCGTCGACTCGATTTTTTCCTTGTTTTGCCCTAAATCTTCAGAGGGGCATATATTTTGATCCAAAGCTCAGTTTTTCTTGATTTTGGTGTCATTGGAAAGCTATTGAAGTCATCTACATGATGGAATCTTCAATTTTGTTTTTTGTGGAGTTTAGTGAGAGAAAAATGAGAAAATGCATCTGGCATGGGGAAAAGAGCAGAACTGACATTCAACCACCATTTTTAATGCAGTATGGCTTCCATTCTTCTCCAACATGGTCAAAAATCTTGGGGAATGAAATTTTAAGGGTACCCATACTATTTTGATGGATCTAGTTGGTGGTTGGATGATTCTTTCATTTTTCCCACGTTTCTCCTTCCTGAGCTCGAGTTTTCATTGTTAAAAGCTAGATTTGGCTCATTTGTAAAGGGTTGGACGTTTTTATGAACTGCAGGCTCCCTCCTTCACCCTGGCAAGTGAATTTGTGGAATATCATACCTCTTTCAGGACTACAACATGTTTTCTACCTCTTTTCTGTTGTAATGCACTGTATTTAAAAATGGAAATGACAATGCAAGCTTTGTGAATGAATTTTCAATCCTTTCTTGTGTTGTTTGCTCTATCCTGATCCTTCATTATAATTTTAGAAATTTGTGTATGTTTTGTGTTGCATTTTACAATCTGTGTCAATCTACAGAAATATATGTTCACCACTCATTTGGTGTATCACCTTATTATTTTAGTTTTTATCTTCTTTTCTCTCTTCCATCCTTGTCTCCTTGGTAGAATTAGAGTAGGATTTTGAGTTAAACCTCTGCAAATTTCATGTATACATATGATTAGAGGAGTGAAGGAACCAACCTTTAATCTGGAGAGTTTTTTACCATTTTTGCAAGTCCCACACTTGCAAAAAAGATTCCATGTTGTGCAATCACACTAAATGACCCATTTCTCACTTGCAGACTTGAAGGTCATTTAGGGGGTGTTGTTGATTTGCACTAACACATGCCTTACAGGTCGCATGTGACCTTTGAAACTTCTCTCAATGGGGTTTGGATCTTGTCAGAGAGATCAATCCTCATTCTTACCAACGACGTCACTGTATCATCACCACTACCAAATACTACACATAATGGGTTGAAGCCATACCTCTCATTTCCACGAAATTTGAAAAAATATTTGAGTTCATCAATCATCACATCATGTGTCACTTTCGTGTCCCACATCGACTCATCACTGATAATGGAAAAGAATTAAAAAATAAAACCTTGCAAAAACTTTGTGACGTCTTCGGCATTCAGTTAATTTTCTCGTCACCTTATTACCCACAAACCAATGGCCAAGCCGAATCCACGAACAAAACCCTAAATCAAATTCTCATGAAAGTGGTTAACGATACTAGGAAGGACTAGCATAAGCACATTCCTTTTGCCCTATGGGCATACCGTACTAGTATTCGCACTTCCACTATTGCCACACATTTTCTCCGGTCTACAGTATAGAGGTTGTTCTCCCTCTCAAAGTCTAGATCCCCTCACTCCACATTTCTCTCCATGACATGCTCAATGATGATGACTTTCATTAGGACCCTTTAGCACAACTTGAGTTATTAGACAAATTTTGTCTTAATGCTCTTGACCACCTTCAAGTTTGCCAAAAATGTATCAAACGTGCCTATAAAAAACATGTCCATGAATGAACCTTCCAAGTCGGTGACCTTGTCCCAAAATAAAATCAACATGTAACCAAAGTAGAAAAAAGTAAATGGGGCAAATTTTCTCCTAATTGGCTTAGACCATACATCATGACTCATACTTATAGATCAAGTGCTTATCGTTCATCTTCGCTCGATGGTAAACCCAAACCTGAGCCCCTTAATGCCTTACATCTTCAACCATTCTATTGTTGACTTTTAGTCCTACCTCACCTTTTGCCTCTTTCCATACTCGTCCCTTGAGCATTATCCACTCCCTACACCTCACCAATAATTAATTAAGAATCATGTGAGTACCCATCAGTTTTAATCTTCTCTTAAATATGTGTACCACTTTTCTCAACATAACATGATTCTCATGGATACTTTTCGTTTGTTCTTAGATGAGATCACATGGTCGTTTCACCCTGCCTCTTGAAAAAGAATCCTATTCTTCACCTTATTCTCGTCCATGACTTAAAATCCCTCACATAGGATTCAACTCCTTGAGTCAACATTTCAATAAAAAGATGACTCCTTCAAAAGGAAATATTTCTCCTCTACATCGTTGTTATAAATAGATTGCTCCCTCGAAGGACAGCTATGCATAGCTCTATAAAAAGAGAGAGAGAGAGAGAGAAAAGAATTTGAAGCTTCCTGCATCGATCAGCTTCACGAAGACCTCAAGGATTTAATTTCCTCATCCCATATAGAATTCCCGCATCGATCATTCTATCTCAAATACAAGGTAAATAAAAATTCTTTTGTCATGGACTTGCCCATCTGTGACCTTGGATCTCTTGCCAAAAGGCATGATACCTATTACCATATACACTAGAAATTTTCACCCTCTCAACCATTCACATTTTCATTTCCTACCACATCAAGGGACCTCTTGGCACCGTGACATTTGGTGATCATGTGACTAATTTTCACCCTTAGAAAAATCAATCATGCAATGTCTTTAAGGTCTTACGTTCATCAGCCCCTCCAAGGTATGACCTATTCATTATGATCTTAACCAATCATGCGGCTTTCTTTCCTCTTATCTTTTAACCTTTTTCATTACATATTTATTACCTTATACATGATTATATTTTCGATGTTTATCTTTCGGTAATTTTCCTCCTTCACCATAACTGACTCAACACCTCCTATACCAATATGCCCATAATTTACCCATACCTAATAGACCTGAACTCAATCATGCCTAAAACTTACCAACTCATTCTCATACCTCCTCACATTCTTCCCTAGCTCATGGGAGAACTACATTGTCCTGAGGCCCCCTTTTCACTGGGACTATATAGGTAGCACTCCAAGGGCATGGGGCCCTTGGAGGTTAGCTCAGACACTCTCTACCCTAACCAATTCGTCTTTCATTTTCCTAACTCACATTCTACCCTAGTTAGTTTCTCTTTGACATCAATAATTGGAAATTAAAAACCAACAAACAACAATTTTTTTTCCCACCTGTATCATCATCAAACATACAATTTATCATGGACTACCAATTTCTTTACCATTACCATGCATGTATTATAAAACATCTTAAACATGACCCATATCATCATTTGTTACACAAATTAATGAATTACAACCTATAACCTGACTCAATCCATGCCTAGACCACAACCTAACTCAATCCATGCCTAGACCACAACCTGACTCAACCATGCCTACAACCTGACTCGATCCATGCCTAAACCACAACCTGACTCCATCATGCCTAACACACCTATCATGAATCCATCTATGCATAATCATAAAACGCTATCAACACAAACACATAATGATCATAATCATCATCATCTCTATAAATAAAAGCATCTGACCATGTGTATCCACATACATAATCTCAAATATCTTCGGCATGTAGGTCGTTGTATATAACCAAATCTCTCAAAAACTCTCATCTACAGCCTCACCATCTTTGGCGCGTAGGCTGGTATATGATCAAAAACAAAATACAAACTCTCGTACATTCTCACTCTCTTTGGCACACAGGTCAGTATATATCAAAACTTACTAAAATACATCAAAATAAAGGGATGTACATCAGGCATTATCCTTCTAGACATCACCCATGCCCATTACCCTCCCTCTTTTACTTTGCTACCAACCCTCGACCCCAACCCTCACCCTAAAACCTACCCAACCCAATATCACCTTACCTATTTACACACACCCTGACCCCTAACCTTACCTATTTTCCCACCCATCTAGACATTTTCCCTAATAGCTCCACCCTTACCTATTTTTACCCCTTACCTATGTTATGATTTTCACCATAACCACTTATTTTACCCCTCCTTCCCTCACCCACCCCACCTCAGACACTTTTAGGCCCTTTTTTTCCTCCCATTCCAACCGGTACCAGTTACCCCTAACTGACCCTGGTCCCCCTTCAACCGGTATTGGTCACTTGATTTGTGACCGATACCGGTGTGCTAACATCGACGTCGGCTAGCCTCCAACCGATGCCGCTCACTGTCGCATCAAAAATTGCGATGCCCAACCCCTATTTCTTCCTCAAAATCCCCTTTTTACTCCCTTCTACCCACCTAATCCTACCCCTACACCCTACACCCTTCCCCACCCCTTCTTCACCCAATGACCTCCCTTCCCATTCCTATTTTCATCGATTTGCCCAACCACAATTCAAATTCATTTCCCCTCTAAAAAAAAAGAAAAACTTGTTTTCAACTACTCAACCTTTAATTCAATCTATTAAACCAAACAAAGCATAGGATTGAGTCTTACCTCATCGTGCTACCATCTACTTAGTGGAACCTCTGGCCGCTGCACTAGTGGTCCCCCTGATCCCTCTCCTACCTCTGCTATCACCAAATAATCTCTCACTCTCCAACTAATCAATCAACTCAAAATCGATCCAACCTAGCTTGTGGATCCACCTATCAACCAACTCTCACTAGCCATGTAGCACGCCAACCCAATCTTCAGTCTCACTCTGTCACTTCCCACCTTTTTTCTCTCTTTCTTGTCATTTTCCCAATTTGCTAAAAGATAAATGATTTGAAAAATATGTTAATTTTTCTTTTTATAACCTGACCGGCAACAGTTTCACCTTGACCGACATCAGTCCTGTGCCCTAGCTTACCATGGTCAGTCCATCTTGACCGGCATCGCTCCATCAAAAACCGTCATCGGGTTACACTACTTAGGCTTTCTATTACCACCCCTACCCCCCAATTTTTGACCTAAATCTTTTTCTTTTTTTACCTCACCACACCTCCCTTAAACACTTCATTGTATCCTCTTGACCTTATCATTTACCCTCTCACCCTCTTCCTCCTTCGGGGACTCATTATTTTACCCATCCCCTTGGCCCTACTACCATGCCGTGACCTAGATACTTAGACCTGAACCATTTCTAGTGACCTATGACCTCATGTGCTCGCTAAACCTTGGGGCACTGTAACATGTGTTGATGGGACATACTGACCTTACCCTTGCCTCTTGCCGTGACCATTTATCCTGACCCAACCTTTGGTGTACTGGAACATACCTAAATGTTTCTGCACCTGACCTGCATCGTGTTTCCTGACCATATACTATATCTTAGATACCAGAATCACTTCAACCTTGTTTGGATAAACCTATCGACCTTAGATAATACAGAGTTTGCCTACTCTTCAACTTGGCATCGTTTTGCAGTTTATACGTGTGTGTGCATTTGATTGTTGCTACCTTTGACCCTGACCCCATTACCCCGATTACCCGAGTGGACCTTTTTCCCTTTTTTCCCGCGTTTCCCACCTTCCTCTTCATCACATTCACCTTTTATGAAACCACACACCGATTCTACCTTTAGCCTCATCAGTTCCTGGTTTGAGGGGGATCACCTTCACCCACACATGGGGCAACTACATCTTATTTTTGTTAACGTCGCTTACCAATACAAGCTACGCAACAAAATGGTGCAAAATGTAAACACCAAAATTAGGTCACACTCCCCTTTGGTCCCTCATCAAATAAACACCTTGAACACATTCACCTAACCATGTCCTCCTTCACCCAACTCTAATATTAATTTAATTAAATTTGTTCATTATCCTCACAATATTTATTATTTAAATATCCTAATTGATATAATGCCTAAACCACGACCTCATCTAGCCACCTCACCCTAAAACCTATTCTTAGTAAGTTGCCATAACTAACTAAGACCTACCCAAACCCTAAAAATAAAAGCCTACATTCCCTCTAACCACATTCCCGCATGTTGAAAAAGGAAGCTTCCATTATAATCTATGGAGCAACACGAACGAGATCCCAGAAAATCAAGGGGATCTTCCTAGTTTAGTAAACCTAGGAAATCCCACCCTAACCGATGCCAGTAACCCTAAACCACCGCCGGATAACCCGGAACCAACTTCGGGTACCATTTAACCCCCATAATAACCTTATTTCGAGGTTGGCACATTGTTTAGAGGTTAATACATATTTTGCAAACAAGTGATGAAACCAAAGCTGCAGATAAGTAGAACCAACATCCGTGCACGCATCAGAGCATCCATAGCCAGCACCTGAAGCAACCACAAAGCCATTTGCATTCATGGGAGCATCCAGGGAAGTTCCAGCACTGCACCAAGTTCCTTCCATTTGATCACCCACCATTTCCAACCAAACATCAAGCTCCTATAAATAGTAAGTCTTGTTAACCTGCACTGGTTCATTATAATCTAAGCAGATCCTTTTACTTCGGTTGTTAGTTTCTACTCCCATTTTCATTCCCCCACCATTTTACCTCCATGAAAACTTGACCATCCCTTCACCCACACCCTTGAACTTCCCATACCCAAAATTTTATCATCCCTGTGCATATCTAGGACCCACAAAAACCTTGTCATTTCCCTTCCCTTTTCATCTAGCCTCATATCTATGACATTGCCAAGTTTTTATTGAGTTTCATGTACCTCGACCATATCATCCACCGGTCGCCCACAACCGTCCACCAGTTAGCCTAAACCGACATCGGCCATACCAAATCGATGCCGGTTTCTATGTTTTGGACTAAAAATCAAGAACATAGCTTAAAACCTCCACCAAATACCCCAAAACAACCCAGAACCTCACCCTGATAGAGACCTTGACCTCCAGATTCAATCATAGCTTAGCCTGTTGTGAATGAATTTACTTATTGTAGACGAATGAGATACCTAAATCATTTTAACTACAATAGGATTTCCTTTATTGTTAACATTAAGTTGTTTTAAATAGTGGATTAACAGTCGTCTAGGAAGTATCACACTTCCCGGATCTAGCACATGCTAGGTATTCCACTGCATATATTGTTTAACTTTCATTTGGTGGTCTTGTTTTCCATTTCAAGTAGTTCCTCCAAGCAAAAAGGAATATCTCACGATCAACTGTGGATTCAGAAGTCATACGCGTGCAACAACCTACAACCAACATCTTAACAGGTATTCCTCCTAGCCCTTTACCCTTATTTGTTTTGTCAGCATTCGAAGAAACACTCTAGAATTAGGTGAAACACACACGTCCATTTGATCTGCCATTAATCTACACCATGTGGCCGCCTTAAACCATGTCGCGTGTCCTGTTGACCTTATTTGCCTCCACCACGGACTTGACAGTTTATTCAATTCAAATGATTCCGTGGGTTTCAAGTGCATGGAACCCGAATGTAATGTGGAGAGCCAAAATTATGTTGTGTCTTTTTGATCAAGCATTGAGATCATGTCACATGGTTCATTAACTTGTTTAACCTTTTCCTCCTACCACTCCGGACATGAGATCATTATTAAACTTGGCTTACTCCATGGGTTTGGCATCCGCAAGAACCTTTTGCTATGAGGAATGCCAGAATGGCGACACATGTTACTTCATGGCTTTAAGTTTTACAGGGATTTTGAATGTCAATGGCATTTTAAAAAGAGACCTACTAATGCTCTGTCTCGCAGATTTTTAAACTTTTAACGGATAATTTCCTGTCGGGTTATAAACTTGATGGGCAAATGAATGTCCTACAGAATTTTAACATGGCTGAGTCCATTTTAATGGGGAAAATTATCCAAATTAGTCTGATGGCTAATTTAGGGTAACAGTGATATATTGATGTACTCTACATATATAAAAATAAATTAGAAAACTAAAAATATGTTAAATTATCATAAAATAAATATCAATTGAAATCAACAGTTATAACTATTTTTATTAACCACATATAATTCTTTTTTAAGTTACATATATTCATTAATTAAATAATATGTCTACAATAGTTAACATTTTGAATGGAAAGTACCTATTATCGATTAAATTACAACCTAAAAATGGGCATATCACATATACGACGACTAAAAATTTACCCCAAAAAGAGGAAAAACACCATCATTAAGAAACTATTATCAAAGTAAATATAGATTTTAGTATTTATGATTTCGTCATAATTTTTTCTATAAATATTTTAAATGAGCAAATAGATTTTAGTAAAGGATGATATATTCTTTATAACCTCATAGCTATTTGGAAAGGTATGGAATAGCTTACACTTTTTAATAGCATATTATTTTCTTATCTTGAATTTTGAAAAACCTTATGACTATATTGAATGGCCCTTTATTCTCTCCATGCTAAAAACTCTTAAATTTGGATATTTCTTCCACTTGGTTGTGCATGCTCTCTTCTCGTATCATTGTGTTTGATTACCTACCAATTCCCAAACATATGAAAGATTTTGTCTCATTCACTCTATCTAGTAGAGTTTCATGCTTTCTCTTGCTCTCTACATTATTGCCACCGAAATGAACATGGGTTGTTATACTCCTTTATCAAACCTCACCACAAATTAGTGGTCATTTTGTATTCTTTCCGAAAATCAATATTCCTTTAAAGACGTGCTCCAAAGTCTTGATATATTTTACAAAGTGTCGTGATTCAATTTGTAGTGGAACAAGACTCAAGGTTTCATAAAAAGTATGATGCACATATTAGATTGGCTGAAAAATTATCCTTAGATGTGGATTCTAAGTGGCGAGTAGTTCAAATATCTTGGTATTCATTTTATTTTTGATAATATATCTTCTAAATTATGGAAATTTGCGATCGATATAATTAAGAAAAAAATCCCCTTTTGAATTACCAGACCTCTCTCTGTATTTGAGAAAGTCCAAGTGTGTACCAATTTTTTTTCTCATACTTTCTACTCAGCATATTAGGTTCCTTTCAAGGCATCTTATAGAAAAAGTGTCAAACTTCATAGAGATTTTGTTTAGGCCAACGCTAAACAATTCAAAGGATTTCACAAAGTTAATTGGGATGTTAATTTCCTCCCTCAAGATAAATGTGGTATCAGCTGTATACATCTAATTTTTCACTCTTTCTGACTTTTTCTCTTCATAAGTACTAGCTGTGCACTCCCTTCCCCAAAGAAAAGTCCTTAGGGATATTATCAAGAGTAGGGATAACCAAAAATAGCTATATTTGGTTTTTATGGTAATTATGAAAGGGGCTTGATGTGTAGTCAATGTCATGACACTTTAGATACCTTTTATACCCTTACTATCAGATTTTTACAGTTATACACCTAAAGTTAGCTTTAGGCATTTGATAATGTTTGTTTATTATCTTATATGCCTTATATGTGACTTGTGCGCATAAATAGAGCTTAAATGCACTATCTTAAGGCTTGAAATCCCTCATTCTATGACCAAAAACCCACAAGAATACCTCTATTAGTATAAAATACTTATTCTCTCATGTATAAACTTTGTTAGGTCTTAAATTAATATTTTCACCTCACTCAATAAAATCATCCAATAGAAATAAGATTGACTAGTCAATCCTATCTAGGGCCCTCTAACAATCAAAATCTCAAATGGGCACCTTCTTATGAGTATTTCATTTCCCCTATATTGGAATTAGTGTTAAATATCACCTTTGGAGTCTTATAAATACAAATCAAGCCCATTAACTTATTTACAAGACAATTATCAAGAAGTCCTCTAGAAATAACTATCAAGAATCATGTAACACTACCCTATTCTTTCCAAAATTAGGATTGAACATTGAGAGGAACATTTATAAATGTCTGAAGTGCTCTAAACCAAGTTAAAAACAAGAAAAACCAAGCTAAAGAAATTTAAATTCAAGTCAAAGAAAATATTGTCAAGTGTTCATGTATTAAATTTTAGTTGCATCATCACAATTACACTTTTGATAAACAGAGAACTACATGGGTTTGAATCCTCTTCGAAGTAGTGTTATGTAGGTGGTGAAAGGGTTCCTATAGACACTAAATCACTCACTTGGGTACATTTCTAGGTCTTAATCACATACTACTATTCATATGATTCATGAGTGAGAAAACTAGTAATTGAAATCTATCTTTGGCCTCTTTTATGTCTTTCTAGTTTCCTCTTTAGTCTTACACACCCCATAACCCAGTCTGATATCCATTTCTTTATCTTTATTGACTCTGGATACCAACACCCACTTAGGACGCCAGTGCCTAGGTGCTCTCATCCCCTCTGGGTGTCCCCAACCTCTTTGTATATTGCTCGCTCCTTTTGGGCCTTTTTTTTATCTTAAGGGCATATTGTTTTTTGATGGGTCAGCCTTTTAGCTGTCGATTATGAAATTCAAACAAGGAAATCTTATAAATACAAACCTATGTGACCATAATAAAGGACCAAGCTCTAAACATCTTCTATCACCACTTAAGGTTGCATCCAAAGGCATTCTAAGAGCATCAAAACATCCATCTAGCTTCATTCAAGGGACAAAGGACTGTTTATTCTGTTAGGAAATTTATGTTTACATTATTTGTAATTATTGTATGATTAATACAGTAAGTTATAATATTGTTTGTTAGATGGTTAAGGTATATATATATATTGTTATAACAATATATATTACAAATAGTTAGAGGTGGGAAATATTGTTTGGGTGAGTTATATCAGAGATATGATCTCCGTAAATATAAGAATGTATTTCCTATATAATTGTATCTTGTTTACAGAATCAAATAATGAAGTATCTGCCTATATTCTGCTGTGCATTCTGAACCAAATTCAATATTTGGTATCAGAGTGATATGATCTAGTATGTTAGTGGAGTAACAATTATAAAGGGGGAAGTGGTATTGTGCTTTGTCCCTGTGAATGAGAGAAATTCTACAGAATTAAAATTAATTGTAATTGGAGCAATAGATTTCTATTTTCTATGCCTCCTGTATAGAGTTTCCTCTACAAGATAGGAGTAGCTGGTGTTTTGCATCCTTAGAATAGAATTTGAATTTTCATCGATGATCCAAAAGCTAATTTGGTGGCTTCTAAATTTGAACATCAATATCGTAATAGTTGAAGATCCTGCACTCATGAAAGGATAACAACATTATTCTTTAATCGCCAAATCATATCAGATTTTGTGCTTTTAAGATTTTATCTTCCAATATTTTTGAGTTGTTACTACAAGCAGTGGTTCATATTTGTGCTTGGATATCTGCCAAAATATATGAGTGTGCTCAGTTTTTGCAAACTCGTCAAATATTTTCCTTCGTATGTGCAAAGCCGAACATGCTTCTTTATTGGTCAATGATCTATTTGCTACACAATTATCTCAACAAGTTGCATCAGATTCCCATCGATATTGAAGAGCTCGTAGAAGAAATTCAGTGAATCTCTATAGTCTGTGCATCTTCCATGTGCGTATAGATCTGGAGATTAGTTCATGCAATTGCTTCTAGAACATCCAAATACGGCCCTGATTATTCAAGGAATTTTATCTATTGTTGCATGTTGCATTCTATTCATCTTCATGTAACCCGAAATCCATCTCGACTTTGCAGATATCTAAGGGCTCTTAAAGTGCATATCAAGTAGATGCGCTTGAAACCTTTCCACCTGTTCATGCAGTCTGACACCATAACCAACGACTTACATGTTACCTTCCATTTTATGCTCTATTCAGTCGATATCTACTGGTGTATCTGAAGAGGTGTATGTGGTGCATTGATTCTACCAAACTTGGCCTACCTGATTTGTCTCCCACTCGCCTTCTTCCACTGTCATACGTGAGTTAAAGTATACAATTATTTCCATGAAGTATATAGCGGTGTCAATATAGATTATAGAAAGTTAGTCCAGTGTTTAAATTTGTGATCATTAGATATTATTGTAAAAAGTAATGTTATTAATCATTTGTCTAGTCTTGAGTTAGTAGTTTTATATTTACAAGAATTGAGTTATTAGTTTTGTCACAAATGATATGGGGTCAAATAGATTTAAAGTCTTTTAGAAATGTCAATAAAACCATTAAATGTCAAGTCTCGTTTTTATATTGAAAAATTTCAAGAGTCAAATTTTGTTCAGTCATGTATAGGTTATATAGTAAATGTAAGAGCATATTTGTGTCAATTGTCAAGTCATCAAAAGAGTCGAAAAAATTGTAAAAATAAAATAAAAAAATTGCCTTACGAACGCATTCTTGGTGGAATTTGACCTCTGTTCAAGGTATGTATTTGAAGCTCCAATTCAATATCTGCTGAGATAAGCAACACCATAATGGAGGACGGAGGCTTTACAAGATGGAGGTCAATCAATGACCTCTCGTCAGTCACCAATGACGGGGCCACATGAATATGTGGTGGCATTTTTGTGGTGTGAGTACTTGTTTTTTAGTTTGCAGTTTTCAATAAGTGGAAATTTCACATTGAGGGGGGAACATGATCAACATGATCCAATGTTCCATTTCTAATTTTTCAGTTGTGTTTGTGATTATTCCTACATAAATTCTCCAATGCAAAAAAAACATAGTGAAGAACAAATAACACAGGGAAAAGCAACATCATGAGTCTTGATGAGGTAGAACAATCAAATGTGTTCCTGTTCGTACCTAGGTTTGTGGTTAGCCTCCTAAAAACCATTGAAGGCTACTCAAATGTGTTCCTTCTTGAGTTCCCCACACTGTTAGATGTGTTCCATAGAGTGATTGGTTGATAAGCAGACGGTTCCTGAGCATGTTCCGATCCTTGTCGGTCAGATGTGTTCTCGACAGTGCATGGTCAATAAGAAGTTGATGTTTTCCTTATTTTACCTTCAGTTCAAGTGTTGAACTAAGATCATGAGCAAGAATGAGCAGCACGCTCTAGAGGAAGTGTGAAATTTCTTTTACTACCATGTAAACATTAAATGGGGGAATGTTAGGAAATTTATGTTTACATTATTTGTAATTACTGTATGATTAATATAGTAAGTTATAATAGTGTTTTTTAGATGGTTAAGGCATATATATCTTGTTATAATAATATATATTATGAATAGTTAGAGGTTTGAAATATTGTTTTGGTGAGTTATATCAGGAGATATGATCTTCGTAAATATAGGAATGCATTTCCTATATAATTGTATCTTGTTTACAGAATCAAATAATTAAGTATCTGTCTATATTTTGATGTGCATTCTGAACCAAATTCAATATATTCCACATAAACGCATAGAAGGGGAAGTTCATTTTTCCATACACACATCTATCTACATTGCTACATTTAGATATTGCTCCCTATCAACTGCACCTTGCACAAGAGCTTCCTAGGGCACGATTCTACACACACACACAAAACTACATGGAATATGAGATGTAGTGTAACACTTAGTTGTAAGTTCACTCTGTTAGGTGATCACCGGGGTCAGTCAAACTCCCCATTTGCATATTTTTCTTCTTTAGATTTGACGTGTTTTAGGGTTTTGCAGAAGATCATTTATTTTTTAGGTTACAGGCACATTCTATGGACATAGTACAACACACATGCGATAAAAAATGAAGGTTAGAGACATTGGTGTAACACAATAAAAATTAGATTTCAACCATTTTTGCAGTCACAGGTGCATAGAAGAAAACTATGGTGCCTAGGTGCCCCTGATCTAGTCTAGGCGAACCAGTCTAGAAATATCCAACATTTCCATAATTTTGTGTGTGTGGTTACGATAGTTTCCTCATCATATTCATAAATCTTCCAGTCCAGCATACTTCGGGATCAATTACAAAATCAGCTAAGTCTCCTATTCCCTCTCTTGCACCTAGGGTTTCATATTTCTTTAGCTTATTGTTTAGGTCAGATCTATACTTTATTTCTTTATTTATCACACTTGACTCTATAATTAGGATTTTACAAATTCAATATTTGTTAAATCAATTGGTGAACCCATCACTCGAACCCAACCTTACTTCTAGGTATTTTGTCATCTTTTTATCATGGCTCGATTTTCTGAACCATTTACTGAAGCCCACCTTTAAGAGCTCAATGATCATCTTTTTGAACATCCCCAAGCTCTAGATATAATTTTATTCGCTGCTTGTGAGGAGGCCACCAATCTTGTTGAGCTTAATATTCCTACATTCATCCCCGCTTCTATGCCTATTGGTACTCAACCCCCTACTTCCACTCTTCCACCTACTTATATTGTTCCTGTATTTATTCCTACTCCCACCAACCACTTCAATTTGCCTCTTATTTCTCACACATTGCAAGTCTCTTCTGCTTGCACTCAAGACATAGCCTCTCTCTATCAAGATCTCTAAGCTCAAATCCATCAACTATAACATGCTACTCCCCATGTATCTCCATCTCTTGATTCCACATTACTACTTCATACTCCTTTTGTACCCACCATTTCGACTTATGCATTTCCTCCAAAATTCATCAATCCCAAGCTTCCCACCTTCAATGGCCATGGTGACCCTCAGGATCATCTCTGAGCATTTCATGTAGCATGTCTAGATTATGTGGATGATAATAATTTATTAGTAAATATCTTTCCTAAAATTCTTTAAGATTATGCAATGCGTTGGTTCTACGATCTACCTGTCCATTTAGTAATATCATTTACGCATTTGGTTGATGATTTTCATGCTCATTTTTCAATCAATATCAGTTCTAAGATATCCTTTTCTCAACTCACGCAAATCACACAAGGATATAATTAGAATCTAGTTGATTATGTATTATAGTATAAGAATAACTTAGCTAACATGTCTAAAGTACTAGTGAACTATGAATTGCAAGATTTATTTGTCCAAAGTCTCTTACCACCTCTACAAGAGAGCATCATCTTTGAGACCTCTCCATCATTTGATCAGCTATGACATACACTTAAGCTACATGAAAAAAACTAATATCTATGGGAAAGCTTAAATATCATGATCAAGCTTCAGCTTCTACTCGATTTCAAAGTAAATCAACTTTCAAGCCATCTACTAAGCCCACTGAAGCAAAAACTATTGTTAACGCTGTCTCCACTCTTGAAAAACTTAAATGACAACCTACAAAGCATATATTTACTAAATTTCCTCGTGTTCCACATATCATTTTAATACCCTTAGAACAACAGTCTAATCCTATGCGCGCTGACCTATCACCCAATGGGCATTGGGCACTCACCCGAGGCATGTGCAAGCATTGAGCCCCTCCTTTATGTGAGTTTTGTGAGAATACATCATCTATGATAGATACTTAAGTGTAAAAGAATGGAAAAGAACCATGCATTCATTCTAAGAACCTAGGATGAATTTTCATATTAATGAATCCATTCAGATAGTAAAATAGGAGTATCAAATAACATATAGAAATGATTCATAACACAAAGGAAATGCATTAGAATTAAGCTCATAAACACATATATGCTTTAGAATATAACCTTCCATTCATATTAATGAGTTCAATAAACACATTACATTCGCTGAGGCCATAACAGACCCATAATAATGCAGAGCAAGGTCATGCATCAAAAACTAAACTATGCCCTTCATATTACAAGCATAAACACAAACCCATCCCTCTAACTATGCCATCACTCCTATGTTTCCTCTAATCCCAACCCATAGAATCCTCCATGATATTTCTGTAGAGCTTCACCTCTCTTCCACCATCTCTGCTACTCTTCTAATGCTACCTTCTACCACATGCGCATCTCTATATATATCTTTTTGCCTTCACCGCCATGCCTTCTAAGGTAACAGATTGGTTGCCAAGTGTCCAAGTGGTCCTCCAATGGAGCATGCCTCCTTTGATCCGAGCTCTCCACTCTTTGCAATGATGTCCTTCTGGATCCTTCCATCACATGCATGGAATATTCCATTCTTTGATCCTACAACTTCCAGGCTGGTACCTTATCCACTCCGCATGCTAGATGGGTCACGCATTCCTCATGTGCTATCTGGAACTCTGAATATCGCTAAGTCACAAAACCCATCTTTTACGCATGCACGCATGTCCATGTGTTCTGCTAAACCCTGCTAGAACCCTTCCCTACATGCCTTTAACCCATGTGCCCTTCTTCAAATAGGTCCCGTGTGCCCACACGCCTTCTTGTACTTAGCCAATATTTTGGGCCCAACATCACCCCACACTATGCCTATTCTCCATCCTCAGAAACACTTATCTTCAAAGAATAAAGAATGGTGGTCTCAAAATAGGGGAAAAAGAATGAAGGAATGAAGAATTGGGAGAAAGAATTAAAGAATGGGGAGAATGAATGAGAAAAATTTCTTATTTTTGGAGGAGAGGGAAATCCTTACCTATTTCTGCCTCAATCTTTTCCCAGGCATCAACCTCATTCTACGTGCTTGTTGACAGAGGTCTCCAACTAAGGCACTCACCTCCTCAAAACTTAATTCCTCCCCTTTGGCACCCATTGTCTCAACAATACTCTCCAACTCTTTTACAAAGTCTTCAAGCACATCCATCCTACAGGTGATCTGGGGGTACAATTCCTTTAGTCAGATTTTGATCGATCCTCACAAGGTCTCGATAGCTTCTAACTTCTTCTCTACCTTGGCTAGGATTTTATCTCTTTCTACCCTGTTCCCCTTATTATTTTCTTGAAACTCCTTGAGTTCCATTTCATGTGTGGCGACCAGGATGCTTGCCACTCTATCTCTATCAGCGTAGTTGTCATATGCAACTTCTGTGACTTGTGTGGTGGCCTTTACCTCTGCAAGGAGTTTAGTATATCGAGCAACAATCTCAAAAACCTTCAATTTTCTCTTCTCTTTCTCTTGGTGCATGCCAACACTTCTTCTATAGAATCTAAGGAAAGTGGCCACCTTTCCATCATGAGGATGCGAGGTCAAATCCTCCAGACACTGCAAGGTTGATTCATATTTTTATTCAGGTGGCACTAAGTCAAGATGTTTTAAAACAATGACACCCGTAATCATTTCAATCTTCTTATGCAGCTCGCACACCCTTTCCTTTTCCTCTTTCAGTTCACACCTTAACTACACACTGATAAGCTCTTCCTGCTTCAAGTCCTTTCTCTTCTCAGCAAGCTCCTTCTTCTCCTTCTCCAATTCCTCCTCCAAGAATCTCACTCTATCATTCCTTCCAAACAGTCTGGCCTCAATCTCAACTAAAACTTTGTTGAGCATGTTACAGACCTGCTCATCTGATAATTGTTGAGCATTCACCAAGGGATTTACTCCTTTTGTTTCTGGCACCTTCATCAACACTCTTTGACTTAATTCAAACTCAGGTTCATCCACATGGGACTCGAATGCCCAAGATAAAATCTTCCTGGTTTGGGGATATGCACCTTCTTCATCAAATGATGACTTAGCTAGGAGTTGCTCCATTAGTACGGTGCTTTGGAAGCACGTACATAACACCTTGCTAGGATCATTAATGTATCCCATTCCTTTCTCTTGTTCCACCACTACACCTTTCCAACCTATTCGCGTAGCTTTTGGGAAGCTTACCACCAAATTGGGATTCCCCCCCATGCTGCCATACTCTTTCCCAATGCTTTCTTCTTCCATCTCCTTCAAAATCTCATCCGCACTTCGCTCCAACTCCTGTTCCACCAAATCCTTCATGATGCCCGCCACTTCTCTTTCTATGGATTTCTCCACTTGTTCCTTGGTGAGGCTTGGGGTTCCTTGGTTTTTGGTGCTTACCTCTTCACTCACCCCCTTTCCTTGATCCTCTGCTTCATCCTCATCATTCTTCTCCTATTCATATTCCTTGTCATACTTCTCTTCACCTTCCTCATCCTCAGAGTCATGTATATCATATACCAGATGATCTTGACCTCCTTAGGGCTCATCGTCATCCTTATCACCAATTTAGGAATCTAAAATTTCTGTCTCCTCTGAGTCTGCCTCTTCTGCCACCTTCTGCTTCTTCCTAACTGGTGATTCCAGTATAGGAGATTCTTCTTTCTCCTTCTCCTTAATAGGTGACATCTTCTTTGGTGATTCTTCATGTGTGAGGGGCTCTTCATGCTCTGACACCTCTTCTTCTAGGGTATTTTCCTTGACTTGACTGGGACTTCTTTCTACATGCATACATAAGTGCTAGGCTTCACAACTGCTTTCCGGCACGCCCACTGATTGTGTGGTCTACACACTTGGTGCCTTCTTCTCCTGTACCTCTTCTCTTTCCCTCTTCTTTGGTGTGGCCTTTTTCCAACCTGTGGGGTCTTCTGGAATGGATACATCACTCTCCAGATAGGATCCTTTCTCAAACTTAGGCCTTATGCGTAGATATACCCTTGTTGCATCCCTTCCAGAGTGATCAACAACATTATCGGCTTCATCATTTGTACTTCATGGGAGACATACTTCTCCACATATGCATGCTTCTTAGGGTACATGAGCTTTTGACAGCATAGCTCATGGTGGTCTTGGTATACCTCACTAAGGTTGAACCTTAGTATTTTGGCCTCCTTGAACCTGTTGACCCCTTCTTGGAAGTATTGCACGGTGAAGGAGAAGGGTAGCTTGTACCATGGGCTCTTAGTCCCATTTGTCAAAGTAAACCTACCAATACAGAAACGATGGTAAATTGTAAACTCTTCCTCTCTATCCATGAGCACAAAAACTACTCTGGGATCCTCCACTTTGCCCCGAATGTCACACATTCATTTATACCACTTCTCTAGGCACGCCTTGTGAGTGACCATCATGGTTTCACAAGTATACTTCTCAAACCTTTTCGTGGGTGAGGAGTTCTCTTCTAGATACTCCCAAACAAACTTCTCCAGCCCATCTGGTACTCCAATCTCTGAAAAGATGATGGTGAGGAGGACGTTTCCAAATAGTATCTTTTCTCCTTCCTTCACCCTGCTTATGATTTCATCCGCAATAAAGGTGGACAAGTTATAGATGGTCCCTTCTGATATTTTCTGGCATACATTCAACCATGCCTTGTTCACTTGCATCCATATTTCTTGATCATTAAGCTTGGTGACCAAGTGCACGTGCCATCCTCATAATAGGGTCCAGAATTTCTGCAATGTCAAAGTACCAAAAACCCTTTTTGTAGTCATAAGTTGCTACTGTTTCCTTGATAGCCTCCTTATCACTCAAATCATCATCTATGGATTCTCCTTCACAATTCAGGCCAGTGAACTTGGATATCAACTGCGGTGTTATGCACATCTTATGGCCTACAAAGTAGAAATGGTCTTCATGCATGTGCAACATCAACCATTGATATAGTCACTCAGGCTTACCAAAATAAGGCAACTCATATAGTTGCAATAGCCCTGCCTTTTCCAACTTTACTTTCACCTCGTCACTGTAAATTGGCATCCCATCTGGTGTCCTCTTGTTAGTTAGATGAACTAGCTCCAACACCATTTCTTTCTCTGTAGTGCTCATGTGATGGTTGTAATCACTCATGGTCATCTGTCTCAAGTGTGACACCCACTCATTTCCCAACAACACTCTATATGGGTACTGCATTTATACATACCATTCCTCATTGGAGCTTGTGATGGTAGCGGGTTGTCTTCCTTTTCCCTTACCTTTCTGTTTCTTTGGTGAAATGGTCACTTTCTTTAGTGCCATTCTTTCTGTCGGTTTAAAATTTAAAACTCCATACTCTGCTCTACTACTCTACTCAATCTCAAAACTCAACTCGTGGAAGAAACCCTCATATCTACGTGCCCTAACTACCAAACCCTAACTAGGAAAACCTTCCACAAGACAACACACTTCAAACAAACTTTTCTCACTCTCGTGTACTCCTTCCTCCTGGTTTGCAGATCCACTTTAGTCACACACTTAGATTTCTAGGATTCTTCCTTCGCAGAAATCTGTCTAGATGCCCTAGTTCACAAGAATGCTTCAAATTCGTAATAGCAAGGTAGAATAATGACTTGCCTGACCTCATATTTATAGTTTTTTATTCCCTCCAACAATAAATGTTATACCACCTACCAATGTACTTAACATTAAATGTGGATTTTTCCACTAGGCCAACTTTAAGCACCCTTACCCACATGCACCCAATCCTATGAAAAACCTTCTACAACCTTCTGGTGTGTAAAAATCCAATCTGACCGAAGACTCTTACGTGCACACGTCTACAGTGCCAAAGGCACTTCTTCTGTCCTTTACCTGATTTTTTCCCTCACCTACCTCATGTTGTTCCTGTGCTCTTCATCCTTTATATGTGGTCTTTGTTACAGCCTTTTTGACACCATAATTCATTATCCACCATTTCCCCATGCACTTTCTCAATCTTACACACTTCCTTCTACTGGGCCACTCAACTTTTACTACTGGCTTATACTTTGCTTTGCATTACTCCACCCCACACTAAAATAGATGTGTGGTCCTCTGCACATACACAACCTTAGAAAATAATGTGGTTACTGGCACACAAGGCACAAAATGAAAAAAAAGAAAGGAACAAGCAATGAGAAAGGGAAACACAAGAAAAGAAAAAGCAATAAAGGGAAATTCTAAGCTAACTAGCAATATTGCCTTATTTACAAACACCAAGAAGACTTATTTATAGTAGGGCTTCAGCCTACTCCCATTGAAATGACCTGGTAATCTCATCCCATCTAGCGCTTGTAACTGGAAAATGCTTGAATCAAGGATGTACGAGATGATGTAAGGTCCCAACCAATGGAATTTCAACTTCATAGGATGGCACAGATACTTAGAATAATACAACAACACCATATTCTCAACCTCAAACTTCTTTTTCTTGATATGATGATCATGCCATGCCTTTTGTCTTGCTTTTTCTGTCTTCTGACTCCATCTAGCAAGTGATCACCTTTCATCTAACTGCATCAACTTATCAATCCTCTCTTCTAGCACTTGTTCATCATCCAATGCTCCTACGTGTGCTATAAAAAATGATGGTAACATGAATTCAACTGGAAAAATAGCCTCCGTACCAAACACCAATTGAAATGGTGTGGCCTTGTTCAACCTCTTGTAGGTTGTCCTGTATGCCCATAGAACAAATGATACTTTGTCATCCCAATCTTGTCTTCCGACGTCACAAATCTTAGTCAATGTGTGACTTAGTATTTTGTTAAATGCCTCAATAGTTCCATTTTCTTGAGGGTGATAAGGGGTAGTCTTGTGATGGGCCACCATAAATTCTAGCTAACAGAATCCTGACCATTTCATTGAGAAAGTGTGTACCTTTATCACTTGTTAATCTTAAAGGAAAACCATACATGCTAATTATGTTTTCCCATTAAAATTTAGCAATTATTGCTACAATGCAATCCTTCGTAGGCACTGTCTCTGCCCATCATGTCAAGTAATCAGTGCAAGTAATGATATACCACAAACCAGTCCTTCACACGGCTAGTGAAATTGGCCCTACAAATTTGATTTCCCATTTTTCAAATGGTTCAGTGCTGGCTATTGGTTGCAAGGGAATTTCATCCCTCTTTCCAGGTTTTCCAAGGTGCTGGCAATGGTCACATGCCTTGCAAAACTCAATACAATCCTAGTAGATGGTTTCCCACCAAAGCCCTGCAAGTAGAATCTTCCACGTGGTAACATTTCCTGCATAGTGTCCTCTAAGCAATCCCACCATGCACTTCCTCCATAATTTCCATGCTCATGTTCTAATATGCATCAGTGTAGAACCTCACCATGTACTAACTTATACATATCTCCACTAATCAACATGTAGGGTGTGACACGTATTGCTAACTGCTTCCTCTCTAGAGCCTTCATCCCTTCTGGAGTTACACCTATTTTCAAGAATACTGTGATATCTTCCAAGTTTGAGAGTGCACCACAACCTAAACAGTTACATGTCCGACATGGTATCCTCAATGCTTTGTGTGTCCTCCCCTGAGTTAATCCTTGATAAGTGGTCAAGTCATGAATTACTCTTCCCTAGTTTTACAACCACCGTGAACTCAAACTCTTGAAATAATAGGACCCAACGGCATATGTGCCCTTGCAAAATGGGCTTGTTCACCAAGTACTTCAATGCCATGTGGTCAATGTAGAATATAAAAGGTGTTACAAATAGGTACTGTCTGAACGTGTGCAACACATAGATCATAAACAGTGCCTCACGCTTAGTATTTGTGTAATTCTATTATGTTGGTGTCAAATTTATACTTGCAAACCATAAGGGAGGATTAACAATCCCCTCATCATGTTGTGCTAGTACTTCTCCCATAGCTGTCCTTGAGGCATAAACATGCACATGGAAAGGCTTATCCCAAGAAGGAAAATGTAGTATGGGCACAGTGACAAACCTATCCTTCAAAGTGTCAAATGCCTTCTGCTGCACCTCTCCCCAATGAAAGGAACTCTTGTGTTTTAGAAATTCCTCCAATGGAATGGTGATCTTGGCATACCCCTTGATGAATTTCTTGTAGTACCCTGTATGTCCAAGGAATCCGCGTACTACACTTTTACTAGTAGGCTCCCCTAATCCCATAATAACTGTAACTTTGGCGAGATCCACTAGTAAGCCTTCCTTACATATAATATGTCCTAACAGGGTTCCAAATGGAGTAGCAAAGACACATTTCTTAATGTTGAGGGATATCCTCAATTGCTGACATCTCTCAAACATCAGCCTCAAATTGTCACAATGGTCTTTTACCAATCCATATACAGTCCAGTCATCTAGGTAAACTTGAAGAAATTTATGGATGAAGTCCTGAAATGCTTGTACCATGATGCATGAGAACACAGTAGGTGCATTCTTCAATCCAAAAGGCATAACCGTGTAGGAAAAACTTCCCCATTCAGTGGTGAAAGTTGTCTTTCTCTGGTCTTCCTTTGCAATCCTGACTTGGTGATACCCTGAGAACCCATCCGTGAAAGAGTAGACTTCGCGCCCGGCTACTCCCTCCAAAATTTCTTCAGTAAAGGGGGTTGGAAAAGGATCGATGACACATACTACATTCAGGTCCCTGTAGTCCACACAGATCCTTATCCTCCCATCCTTCTTGATACTGATGACCATTGGGCTTATCCATTCTGATTCCTCCACAACCTCAATGATACCAGATGCTATCATCTTGTCTATTTCTTCCTTGACCCATACATGCAAATTTGGATTCATCTGATAAGGCCTCTTCTAGATCAGGCATGCACCTTCCTTCAACTTGATCTTCATCTCCCCCAAGGAATGGTGGATGCCTTTGAGTTCATGGTACCCATGAGGGAACAAATCCTGGAACTCACACAATAGATCAATGACCTTTGAAATTTATTTTTCTAACCAATAGTCCTTGATGATAGCTTCCTTAGGTTATGTCTCTGTCCCAATGTTAACCTTATTTGTTTTCAAGGGCTCATGGTAGGTGCATGCTCACTCATCAGTGCTATCTATGAATTCATGCATACCTTCAGAATGGTTAACATCCAAAATTTCCATCTCTTCACCATCTACTACATAGACCATTTTTCCTTTTTCATTTTCCATGCACACACGCACTCAAGTTGTACTTCCTCTGATTCTTCTTCATTGAGGCATGTCTCCAAATAAGGTTCACCCAGAAACTCCAGTAGCCTATCTTCTACCATAACACTATCTCCCATTGTAAGGTGCTTGATTACTTATAACACCTTATCCATTGATGGCTTTGTACTCCTATACTCGAAAGCTTGAATGAGATCATCTGTCAACTCCTGCCAATCACCTGTTTGACGATGCATCTCTGAATGAATATACCATGCACATGCATAACCTTGTAAGGTGGAATACAACTTATGTACCCATAATGAAGGTGGTAATGCTTCTACACTTCCCATCCATGCCTTCTCACATGCTTGGATATGAAATGAGGTGATCTCTTTACCATGGCTATCATGAATCACAGTGGGCACGTTACTCCTAGAGAACCTTAAAAAAAATGTGATTCTTACCTTGTGCCATTCTAGGAGGCTCTCCTAATGTGTAGCACACTAGCACGTTGTAGTTCTGAGAAGGTTATAACTGAGCATTCCCCTTCTCTCATCCTCATTCTTCCACTGAGCCTCCATTTCTCACAAGAAAATTTCAGGGTATGCTCCTCCAGAGTAACTTGGAAACTTCTTCCCTCCTAGGTACTTGACCAAATGCACCTTTTTTACCCTTGTTACAGATCCTCTCAACTGTCACCCAATCAACTCATAAGTCCCATGCGCCCAATTGTCACATGCCATGCTAGTGGTATCACTCAAGGACTGAGCATCTTCAAACTGGATAACTCCCTCAGTGGGATGAATTATCTCAGGATCTCTGATGGAGTGCACATAGATTTTGTTGAGGAATTCCTCTCCTAAGGGCTCAGTATAGGGCACTGAATTCCCATCTGTTAAAGGGATAATCACCCTTTCTTCCTTGTTCTCAAAGCTGATATACCCCTTGTTAAACCATAGGTCGACATTGTTCTTATAACACCAAGGTGCCCAAGTAATGTTGGGAAATTATCTACCTCAGTGAGCACCAAGACTTTAAAGTCCCCAGTGAACTTAGCCCCTTGAATAGTGATAACCACATCCTTTAAGACTCTAATGGTTATTGCCTTTTCCTTGTTTATCATATACAATACATTCAAAGATGGTTGTAGTGTGGGTCTTCCCATTTGATGCCAGGCATCCAAGGTAAGAACATTGACCTCCACTCCTGTGTCAATGAGGATATTTCTTAGAAGCCACCCATCAAAAACTGCATTCAATGTAATCTCCTTATCATAGTCAATGTTATGAGGAGGAAGGTTTGCATGCAAAACCTTCCTTTTGTACTCTGCTCTGGCATGTGGTACCTTCTCCCTCAGCCATTCTCCTATCAAGGGAATAATATTCTCTTTCCTTAACATCCTACATACTTCCTTGACCTCATCCATGTCCTCCTTTGAAGGCTTGACATTCTTCCTTTTCTCCAACTGCTTTGACTACTCCTTTAGACATTAGATATCCCCTTACAAACTCCAAATCACATCCATAGTCTCTTGATACACCTTCTTTAGATGAGTGGGGTCTAGATACTTTCCATGTACCACTTCCTCTCTCAAAAATAGTGTCCTTTGTCTTAGCATCTCCCTGGCGTGCGTAGCCTTTACTTGTGTCGTTTGTAATACAGGTTCTAGTTCTAACTCATGCACCACTCTTGGCATCCATTATGAATCAACCTTATTAATGCTTATCATCTTAATACCTTTGTATTTCTGGTGCTACTCATTCATATGCTCATAAATATTTGGACACTCTTTGTACTTATGTTTCTTCTCACTCCATGAGAATTGTAATAGATCAGGACACTCACACTTGTAATGTTCTATAGATTCATAGTTATAACATGTTCCCTATGGGAATTCACTTTCGTCCTCCACCACGGTTACTGCAACCATGAAATCCTCTGTGAAAACCTCTTCCACACACTCCTCCATCTATGTGCCCTTCATAGTGATGATCATCATCCTTAGAACTGCTTGCAAGACTAGTCTGGTGCACACCAAGATCAATAACATCATGAATCTGGTCAATCAATTTACAATCCTTGGTATCATGGGTGATAGAGGTACAAATCTTACAATAACAAGAAACATTCTTGTGGATTGCGCATTGTAGTAGAGAGAACCTACTTGCATCATGATCCCCATGGAAAATCTCATAGTCTACCACCATGGCGTGTACCAAATTCCGAGGGAAACTATCCTTTGCATGCCCTTCCACTTCACATTCTATACACCAAAATCCACTACAAACGTCATGCATTGAGTTTGCAGACAACTTCTCTAACTACTTGGCCATTGCAGTAATTTGAGCCTCTAGAAAGGGGCTAACACTAGTATCAATGCTCCCAATAGCCTTAGTGCGTAAGGTAGCTTCCATGGCCCCACCTGGGTCTGTGAAAGTCTTGTGTGATAGAGCCCTCCTAAATGCTGTTATCAATCCTCCAACAAACCATTGAGCATATTGAGAAGGGTGAACGTCATAGGATAGTTTTGACAAGAGAGTCTTGAAACATGTGTCACTCCCACACACTCTCTGCCATTCCTTGTTGGATATCCTTCTGGGCGTTGATGCTCTTCTGTTCAAATTCAGGGATATGGAATTCTAATAGGAAGCATTCTTCAATGTAGTGTAGTCTACCACCGTTTGATGGGGTCATATTTTCGATACCAACTATGCACACACCCTTGCAACATCATTACAAACTGACTTGCCATCTACTCCAGAGTAATGATCCCTTTCACAATCCATAGTAATTCACACTTGTGCACATGCTTTGCAACATCCTCAATAACCTGTAGTCTGGTAAGGGCAAAGACATCTCAAAAAATACTTGTGGAGGTGGTTGAGGCCCTTGTCCTCTTGATCCAGAGCCTTGGTTCCCTCTAGTGTTTCCTCCTCCACCAGATCCACTGGATCCACCAGGTCCTATTCCTCCTAACCCACCAAATCCTCTAGATCAGTTAGGTCCACAAGGTCCTCCAGCTCCTATACCACTAGATCCACCTCCTGCAACTGTAAAATGGCCTGAAGTGGTTGTGCCTACTGTTCCCAATGTCCCACTAAACTGCACGTTGATGGTTTGTGATATTGTCCCACTGCCAGTTGTGTGTCTCGCACCACTCTCAGATGTGATACACAAACCTTGTCTAAAAATTCCTCCAAATACAGGAATGGTTTACGTAGCCATGGATGTTCCAAATGAGAAATTATATCTCCTGGGCATAGATCGGTTACTCCCACCGATACCAACTGGGTTAACAATACTTCTCCCTTGATCTAGAAAACCAAGCACCAGGGGTTGGTCACCAGGTGGGTTCAGATGCGCGTCGATGGCTCTCCTTTCTCCATGCAACAAACTCTCATCAAAAGCTAAAGGGGCTTCTCTCCCGTGCTTGCCAAGATGGGGTAGCATAGACTACTCAGGTTCCACATCCTCTGCATGAACCTCAACTCCTTCCTGCAACATCTACCTCCATAGATCCATCACACTTGCAACCTCACATTGTCTAGTCATCTCCCTTTCATGAGCTTCACTATACTTGAGTCGTCTCTCCTCCCTTTCCTTTTCAGCCGCAATGTCCACCATCTTCCTCCACCCTAGCTTCCTCTCCCAGTGCTCAGAGAAGCTTAGCTAGACATGGGAAATGCCTCTAAACTTAGGGTAATGACCAAGATCTTCATAGCCAAAGGAATAACACGTAAAAATGATCCTCTGGGCTCCCTCAGAAACTAAAACTCAACAACTTTTGGGCAAGAATACGTAGAAATGGCATATTCTAGAGTATAATTGGTCAGCACTCCTTTCCACCAGTGATCAACAACACGCGTCCAAGTTAGATCTACATCCTGCAGCCTCTGATAATCATCTTGGGTCCATATGTGTGATCTATAGTACCAGCTTGATTTGGATGCATATGTTGAAAGCCATTCATATAGTTCTACTGGAAAATAACAGAAGAATGTCTCATATAACTCATGGTACAGGTTCTCTTCTACCCATCTACGTGCATCAAACTCAGGTCCAGTGTTGAATCTTTGAGAAAACTCATCCTCTATTCTCTTGAACCATGTTTCAACACTTTCCAAGGTCATACGTTCTGTCATCACACATCACAGGGAAAAAGATGTATGCCATTTCTCACAACAACTTCAAAAAGAGGTCCCAACAACAAAACCAAGATGTAGTCATTTTTATACCCTTAGAACAACAGTCTAATCCCATGCGTGCTGGCCTATCACCTAATGGGCGCTGGGTGCTCACCCGAGGCACACGTGGGTGCCGAGCCCCTCCTTTATGTGAGTCTTGTGAGAATACATCATCTATGACAAAATACTTAAGTGCAAAAGAATGGAAAAGAGCCATGCATTCATTTTGAGAACCTAGGATGAATTATCATATGCATCCATGCATCCATAAAAGAGAAGTATCAAACAACATATAGAACTGATTCATAACACAAAGGAAATGCATTAGACTTATGCTCATGAACACATCTAAGCTTTAAAATAGAACAATGTATTCATATGAATGAGTTTAGTAACCACATTACATTCACTAAGGCCATAACAGACCTATGTAATAATGTAGAGCAAGGTCATGCATTAGAAACTATACTATGTCCTTCACATTACAAGGATAAACACAGACCCATCCCTCTAAATATGCCATCACTCCTATATTTCCTCTAATCCCAACCCATATAATCCTCCATGATATTTCTATAGAGCTTCACCTCTCTTCCACCACCTCTCCTGTTCTTCTACTGCTACCTTCTACCATCTGCACATCTCTATATATAGTTTTTTTCCTTCACCGCCATGCCATCTGAGGTAACAGATCGGTTGCCAAGTATCCAAGTGGTCCTCCAATGGAGCATACCTCCTTTGATCCAAGCTCTCCACTCTTTGCAATGATGTCCTTCTAGATCATTTCATCACATGCATGGAATATTCCCTTTTTGATCATACAATTGCCAGGATGGTAGCTTATCCATTCCGCATGCTAGACGGGTCATGTTTTTCTCACATGCTATTTGGAAATCTGAATATGGCTAAGTCCCAAAACCCATCTTGTCTTACATGTGTGAACCATGTGTTCTACTAAACATTGTTAGAACCTTTCCCTACGTGCCTTTAACCCACGCGCTCTTCTTCAAATGGGTCCTACACGCCCATACGCCTTTTAATACTTAACCAATATTATGGGGCCTAACATCCACTTACTATGGCTCCATCTTGACCTAAAAGTTGAAATTATAATGAAAAATTTAGATGAAATTATCATCAATGTATCGAGCATTATATGGATCAATGTTTCAAAATGAGGCATTTAATTCAAGATCTTATTGACAACAACGTGATCGATCTTCTTGAGCCTTCAGCATCTACACCGGTCAATGAAAACAAAAATCTAAAAATATTTAATGATCCTCTTCATAAGCATGAAAAACAAGTAGACTCTTCGGCTAATCATACATATCGTGCAATGCCTCCTCTTTCATCAGGGGCTCTTTATTTTCTAGTTGCTCACGCTGATGCATCTCCACCATTCATTGAATTTTCTAATCACAACTATCATGCTACATTCTCTTCTGATACATTACTTATCAATTCTTCTATTAGGCCTCATGTTATCAATAATACAATGATTGATCCATCGATTCATATGAGTATAAGCACTATTACACTTCTTATTTCTATCAATTATCCACTCTTACATCTTTCATATCCAGTTCCTAAATCTTATGGTTATGTCAAGCTTCCCATCACATTTTTTCCTATTACCATGCTTGTGTTATTTATTTTGGAACCTTCAATCAAAGGGTGTGACATAATCTTAGGTATTTTCTGGCTCCACGTTTCTCAAGCTATAATTTCTATGAATCACTTGTGTCTAAAGTTCATTCACCACAAAAAAGTCATTACTATCAATGGTGTTCCAACATACACACCATGTCTGTAACCTCCTCTTGAGGTTTCCTTTTCACTTACTAGAGCATCTAGGTCTCTTGGGCCTCTCAAATTTAAGGCACATCTACTCCTATATTTTCTATTCATACTCAACCTGCTCGGTCTCATCAGCCCATTAGTCCATCTCATCAGCCTAAGTCCACTACTTGAATGGATCCATCACATAGATACACATCACCCCATCGGTATCCTTCACTTAGGTACACATCACCTCCTCAGTCTCCTTCACATAGTTGCACATCACCTCTTTGGTCTCCTTCACATAGGTGTTCATAACTTTCTAGATCTCATGCACATAGGTCTCATTCACTGATACATCATCTATCTCCTACATCACCGATCTCAGAGCATGGTCACATTCCTTTATCTTCACAAGAATAAGGTGGAAGACCCTTGCATTTAACTTTTTTTGGATAAATTCTTCATCATTATACACTTGGTGGGTATCATGCTTACTCTCCCCCCTTCTAGCATTATCAAGTGTCTTGAATTTCTACTATTTCACATCATGCTTCACATCTAGTCTTCCTCATTCATCATACACATATTAATACACACAACTTGTATCCTTATTACTGTATGACACACTCTTTTGCTATAGTTCACACTTGACTGTTAAGGGAATACTACATACATGAATCTCACACACTACATATATCTACACTCGATGCATTCACAATACATCTTTCTAGCATCAAATTCTCACACAACACACTACCCCATGAATCACTCTAGTTTTATGGTTCATACTCGATTACTAAGGGTATAACTCTAAAATGAACCTCATATCATCTCACACTCTTCATGATCTATAGATTATTGATTTATCTTTCTAGCACACAGTTTAAACCATTTTTTGACGATGCAATCTAGTTCCATGGTTCATACTCAACTGTTGAGGGTATAACTTTGAAATGAACCTCACCTAATCTCACACTCTTTATGTTCTATACATTATTAATATATATTTCTAGTGCAAATTTCAAACCATTTCCCAAGGACACACCCTTATTCTATGGTTCGTTCTTGACTACTGAGGGGGAATTTTATTAATGAAATTCATCTCATACATATTCATCCATATAGACTTGGGGGGCACATTTCTCCTATCACATTCAATTTGCATACCATTCCATTTCACCCGTTCACATCATACTGCATATCTAGGTTGCACTTAGAATTGTTTGCTTATACTTACATGTACACTTTATTTCACATGCTAGACGAATATTTTGTATGTCATTATCTTTTCTATATACACATGCACATTCACTTGTTCTCTAGTTGTGAATGTAGACCTTACATAAATATTTATACGCAACATGGATGTTTGGTACTATATCTCTTACGAGTCCTGTTGAGGCTCCCGGGGGCATCTATTTTCATACACACCACAAGTGTTATTGTCTTGTTTTATACTACTTCCTATTCTTCCTATTACACTACACTATCAATATATACATGTCTTGACATAATTTTTTTCTTTCTAACATGTTAACGAGTGCTTCATGTGTAACATTTTCTTTGTAGGAACTATTTTCCACCATGATTGTCTGATATTTTTCTTGCTATGTTTTCCATTATCTGCCATTATCTTTCATTGTTTGTGGGCTTTTCCCTATGTCTTGTTTGTTCATTTTTTATATACTTTTGGCCACTTTGGCCCTAATTTTCTTGTGGCAATATGAGAGACGACCCATGTCTACAACCCACATTTTTTAGTCTATATTGTCTTCTTACTTGCTAGACTACACATTATCTTCTGTATGTCTCTTTGTCTTGTTTGCACTAACACATGTTTCCAACCAATTTGTTTGCATGTGCCTTGGTTTCTACTATGCACATTCCCCGTTTAGGGTATCAATTTCATATCAACTTCCAGTTCTCTCCTTTGGGCCGCATCCTCCTAATGTCATCGCATGTACCGTAAATGAGGGGGGCATACATTAGGTGAATCTGTCACCCCATTCAATAATACACAGTCACATTTTAGACCTTCACAATATAGGAATAAAATAGTCTTCAGTTATAGAAATGACCCATAATTTGACTTGGGTCCTCAACACAACACATACACCAGCACCCTGATACAAACATGAACGCCTGGGTGCTCTTGACCTTTCTTGGGTTCTTATGACCAGGGGGTAGTTATAGATTTTTTCTCAGATCAACACAGTTTTTAATATTACACAATACAAGCACAATCCTCCAGTAATTAGAATGCATTTTATTTCCTTTTTCTATTCTACCTAGATCAAAATTGATCAAAATGGATTGAATCTGAACAAAGAAGGATCACACCATCTACAATGGTGTATAAATTTTGGGAAGCATTCAGGGATGGAGAATAACACTAGACCTTTCTCCCCAATACTTCTTCTTTCATGGAGTGAGATCACCCCAAAACTCACTCTCCTATAGAAATTCAGGACACTTTCTATCCTTTTCACTCGTCACAGATCAGATGTACATGTTCCTTTTACTACTCTTTCAAAATTTTACATGCATTTTACATATTTGGATCAATTTTTTCATATAAGCATATTTGAATACTCTTTTTCTCTTCTTTTTGCAGGCCCGTCCTTATGAGAAACAATAGTCACATCAAAAAACGCATCAAGCAAAAGTGACAATGACAATATGTACAATGTGACACAACACATATGCTTCACCCCTAAGGTCACTTATTTTTTCTTAGCTTCCATGATTCATTTTATCACTCCAAACTTTTTCTTGTCTCCTTGACATGCTTTCATCTTCAATCTACATGGTTATCAGGAACACATCTCTTATCTACTTTATGCTATTAAGTATTCACTCAACAACATAAAGTGGGGGATAATGTAGACACTAAATCACACACTTGGGCACATTTCTAGTTCTTAATCACATATTACTATTCATAAGCTAGAAAAATAGTAATTGAAATCTATCTTTGGCCTCTTTTATAACTTTGTAGTTTCCTTTTTTGTATTACAACCCCACAACCCAGTCTACTATTCATTGGTTTATATTTAATGAGTCTGGACACTAGTGCCCAGCCAAGACACCAGCGCCCAAACACCCTCATCCCCTTTGGGCACCCCAAACCTCTTTGTATCTTGCTCAACCCTTTTGGGCCTTGTTTATATTTTAGGCATGTTGTTTTATTATGGGCCATCCTTTTAGTTGTCAATTATGAAAGTTAAATAAGGAAATCATATTAATACAAAGCTATGTGACCATAATAAAGGACCAAGCTCTAAGAATCTACTATCACCACCTAAGGTTGCATCCAAAGGCATTCTAAGAGCATCACAACACCCATATAGCTTTATTAAAGGCACAAGGGACTATTTATTCTGCATACACACATAAGAGGGGAATTTCATTTTTCCATACACACATCTATCTACATTACTATATCTAGCTATTGCTCATTATCAAGTACATATTTCACAAGAGCTTCCTAGGGCACGATTCTACACACACACACAAATAGAACTAGATGGAGTTTGAGATGTAGTGCAACATTCAGTTGTAAGTTCAATCTGTCAGGTGACCACTAGGGCCAGTCTAACTCCCCATTTGCGTATTTTTATTTTTAGGATTTGATGTGTTTTATAGGTTACAGGTGCATTCTGCGGACATAGTGTGACACACATGAGATCAACAATGAAGGTTAGTGACATTTGTGTGACAAAATAAAATTTAGATTATGACCATTTTCACATTCATAGGTGCCCACCTAACCTAGTTTAAGCGCCCCAGTCCAGACATATTTGATAGTTCCAAAATTTTCTATGTGCGGTTGTGACAGTTTCCTCCTTTTTTTCATCAATCTTCAAGTCCAGCATACTTCAATATCAATTGAAAAATCAACTCTCCTATTCTCTCTCTTACACTTAGGGTTTCACATTTCTTTAGCTTATTGCTTAGCTCAGATATGTACTTTATTTCTTTATTTATCACATGTGACTCTACAATTAGGATTTTATAAATTCAATATTTGTTAAATTAGTGCCTCAATTTAAGCAAGTGACCCCTTACATTAATTTTCAAGAAAGTTAGATGTTTAAGAGGAGAAGACTACTTTTGGTAACTTGTATGCATATTAAAATTCTATATCTAACATAAAGAAGAGAATTTAGTAGTCACAAGTGTTTATACATCCATACATCCATTTTTATATGTGGGATAAGCCTACACAACAATAAATAGGTTGTGGAGGTTGATTTTTCCAGAGGGAAGATTTGGCCCTAGTTTTAGAGACAAAGCATACATAGAGGATTTTACTACTTATTCCACTCCAGTTCACATCCAGATCAACCTAGATTCTAGAAACACGTAGAAAATTTAAGTGTACCATCCTCTTATTAATTTATATATTTAGAATGTGCTTTAATTAATCTAATTTGTCAATCATTTATTTTATGTTTTTGTATGTTGATTAAATTATTTAATAATCTAAATATACATATTTTCTATATGTTAATCATATTATCAAACAATTAAGGTTTTATATCCTTTATTTAATTTATTTAGGGAAAATCAATAGTTTCCCTTTGACATCACCTTGTTATCCTCTTATGATATCCTTTATAACTACATATAGCACACATACGTTCATCATTTCACATTTCAACAACTTTAGAGCCTTCCTCCATCCTCTATGACTTTCTTGTATGACCATGTGATAATACATTACCTTGAGCTAACAACATCAACCATGGTTAATGTTATTTGAATTTTATTTCTAACAACTAACTACATTAACCATGATCAAAGTCATCAGTTAAATTTTTTAAATGATTAATCATGATCCCTATATATATGTGTGTGGTATTTGAGTGCTAGTACCATCACATCATCACCACTCATTTGGTTTAGTTGCACTAGAAAATATGTTCTTAAGGTCTTAAAGCTACTTTCTTGTATTTTGGAGTCTACACTTGGAACATTAGGTACTTAGGGTTCCCAAGCATAAGAGGTGTAGGTTCCTTGATCATCCCAACCTTTTCAATCTTTGGATTATTTAAGAAGTAGTTTTTTACATATTCTATTCATTTATGATGCCCCACATCAAATCTCTCATAAGGTGTTACTAACTCTGAGGGAAGATAATGTGCTAATGGTGCCTACACAAAGGTAAGTTTCACGAATATATTATTTTCTTTATGATCTTACATATTTGATTGATTGGTCATGCATAAATTATAATAGAGCAATAAATTCTTAATCTATTACATTATTATATACTAGTCCTTACCTTACAATCCTCCCTTTGGGATTTATAATCTATTGATCCTTACCATACATTTTTACAACCACAACATAAATATATTTCCCTTGTTACAATTAATCTATTATCAAAACCTAGTTAGATGAAACTCATCTTTCCTATATGTAGGATTTGGAACCCTAAATCTAGCATAGATTGTGTACTATTATATTTATAGAGACATTTATTTAATAATCTATAACCCTCTTGTGTTCATATTTAGAATGGTCATTGTATTATCCTAATTTGTATCACCCAAAAGAGAAAAAAGATATTCTTATATCATTTTTACTTGTATATACTATAGTGAACCTAATGTGAATCTTACTCTATTTTATAATTGAGTATTCTTATTTTTTCCCACTTATGTAGATACCTAAATATGGATCTATCATCATTTGGAAACTAATACTTTCCATTTACCTCAACTTGCAACTCATTGTATAATATATTAACTAATTCTCACATGCCTTTCTCAATAAAAATTATTGACTACTAGGTCATACTTGTTATCCATCCTAGACCGCTCAAAAGTTTATTTTCAAGCCATATAAGACATCATTAAACACCTCACCACTGTCTCCAATTGATAATTTGTATTGTGCATTGTGGCCAAAAATAATAATTCGTCCTAGAAAAAGTCACTTAGATGACCTTTTCCAAATCCAATGACTTCATCCTCCAAATCTCTGACAATCAAATTTTCAAATGCATAAGTTATCCTTGTTGGTCATGTGTCAATTAAAAGGGAAATAGTATCTTAACAATCAACAATATAAGCACATTCATTTAAACCATTATAAGGACCTCCTCTTACAGTTTTGGGCTACTTAGGAGATCACAAAAAGTGCCCAATTACTACATCGCACTCTCAAGCACTAAGTTTGTATACAATCATACAATGAGTCCCTAGGTCAAATTTTAAAACTTCAAAACATGCCAAATATTATTTCTAAGTTCAAAATTTCATAATTAGGGACTTCATTTCCAAAAAAAATTATAATATACATCTTACCCACATTTCACTAGAAGTGAATAACTACACGGGTTTGACATCTCTTTGGAGTAGTGTTATGTGGGTGTGGTGAGTACCAATCAACCCAAATGCACTAACCCCTTTTATATCCCTAAGAAAATAAGAAGAGAATAATCCCTAATCAATCACACAATGATGATCAAAAATTTTTAACCATAGAAGATGAATGTATAAACTGTTGTCATGATAAATGTCTAGCATGCAAAATTGAAAATTTTGGTCATGAAAACCAAGCCCTGACTTGAAAATTTCCTCTCTGAGTCATGTAAACCCTTCCTCCAGCCAACATATCTATAATTTCATCCTCATTCAAGACAATAGTAATTTAATAACATGATTTTCAAGTGTGTTTCATGTGTAGTGAAGTATGCCTAAGGTTATTTTTAACTAATGAATATCATCCAAGAGGTGATTGAAAGGGAATAACCCATCTATAAGTTGTGAAAAATAAGCCACATTATTTATGGAATCAAATAAGTAAAATAGGCTCATTACGGGTGCAGGTAATGTCATACTCCAACGAAGAAAGTTGACTTGTCCTGAAGATTTTGGGAGTTTTAGGAGGATATGAGAGCTAAAATTATATGCAATGGAAATATATTTGAATCCTCCACATTATGGAAACATCTATTTTGTTCCAATACTTCAAAATATTTTATGAATATCAAAGACACTATAGCTTCCCCTTTGAGCCAAAAGAGGAACAAACCCTGAAAATAAAATTTTAGGAAGAAATGGCTCTTGAAAGTGGTTGGGATGATCTCAAAAAGTTTGGAGTAAAAATAATATAATATTTGACCCCAAAACTTCATTCCAGGCTCCCAGGGAAGAAAAATCACTCCTAGTGTTTTAAAACTAAGGGAAAAAGAATTGCGATCTACCATCCATATAACATGTTTCATCACTTTAAATAACAACTTATGTTGTTAGGGAGTGTAAATGGTGTTTCAATTAACCCAAGTCCCTCTACTCATGTTGTAAATACCCTTGGCACCTTTTTAGGGTGGAGTGTCCCCTTGCACTTGTAACATAGTGCAAATGGACATGGGGGACAAGAAAGTGTGCTCCCCATGCTTGGACTTGATGTGTCACTTAAGTTACAACATGGAGTGTTAGAAACATTGCAAAATTATCTACCACTAACTCATGGACCCTCCTCTCATGATACAAATACCCATGGTGCATTTTGGGAGGTTGAGTGTCCCCTTACACCTGTCCCATGGTGCAATGGACATGAAAATGTGTTCCCCCTCTCCTAGTCAACCCCTGTTCATGTGAAAAGCAAAATTACAGCTCCTAAAATCCTATTTCTAGCACCTCCCATCTCACTCAAATTCCACCACAGGCTTCCAGTTGTCAACATCTTGTACAAAGAACATTTCCTTTCCCCTCTTATCTATTTCACCTCTTGTCCCTTATTTTTTAGGATGCAACCACACTTCTACTTCCATCTATCCCCAATTTATCCTATGGAGTTAAAAGTTGAGTTAAAATTGCAAGATATGAGTGAAAGAGTAATAAATCATAATAATTAGAGTATTTTTATATTTGAACACTCTAATTTTTCCCCTTAACTCCATTGTTGCACAAAAATTTTGTTATTTTTTGTTGGGACATCAATCTTGAAAAATAATTTTTCCTCATAACTCCATAACTATGCACCCGATCCTTGTAAAATGTTTCTAAAATTATCCTCTTGCAAACCCATTTCACAAGATATACCACTTAGAATATGAAATGACATGATTTATTTTCTATTTGAGAAATAATTTTCTAGCCATGAACTCCATTTTTTGCCAGAGCAGTTAAAAATGTATTTGCATTTTCTCGGTGACTCGGTGAACCAAATTGCCTGAGATTTGGATGAAATGATTGACATAAAATTATATTTCATTTGATCCATTTATTGTATGATGAATTGGAGTATTATTAGGGATATGGAGTACTGAGTTTTCTCTTAGTATTTTTCCCTCCTTGATGAAATTTACATTTTCCTAATGATCTAGCGAGCCAAATTACCTAAAATTTGGAGTAAACATTCTTCATAAAATCATTTTTCATTCAATCCATTTCTTGTATGATGAGGTGGAATATTTTTTAGAGATATAGAGGAATAAATTTTATCTCAGTATTCTTCCCTCTTAGATGAATTTCTCACTTTCCCACTAATCTAGATGAGATAATCATCTAAAATTCATAGCAGAGTATCCGTGTAAAATAAAGAAAATTTTGAGACCACTCTCATCTCATTCTGACACCCAAAATACCCACTTCTAAAACATATTAAGTCTTACAAAGCTTCATATTTTATAAATAGTAAGGGTCGTAACCGTTCATTCTCGAAGTTTTCATTACTCCTTTCATATCAAGAACACTCAAAAGTGCTAAATTGAGACACTTACTAGAAATTGACATCCTGAAATTGGGCTTACTAAAAATAGCTAGTGTTAAGATTGTGGTCAAAATTTGCACTCTCAGTCATATCCCATTCATCTCACTAGAATTTGTCACTATGGGTATTAAACAATTAAGTTTGGAGCCAATTTCAACTTCAAATAGTGAGTATTATAATAATATTGATGGAGATGTAACAAGTATGGAACTAGAAGACTTGAAAACAAGGATGTTGATTGAAAACCAAACCGATGCAGAGGGGAAGACATTATTTTTGGTTTATTCAGAGTTGAGAAGGTCAATTTTTTAAGATAATGGATGGTTTAATCCATCCTACAGTCACAAAAGGTCATCATGTTGAAGTGATTTTGACAACCATCTCAGGTCCACACAATGTAAGTCTTGTAGTACTATTTTTTTTAACACTTATTTAATGTTTTGGAGTGTGTCCGCATCTCATAGAAGGAGAATGTTGAAATAAAAATGTTTCAATTCAATAGGAGGTCAAAGGAAAAAAAATTCATTCTTAGAGCATTCTCTCAAGATCCATCATAAGCAGACTCTTCATCATCACTTCTCTCTCCTCCCTATTTCTCTAACATTATATTCCTTCATTGGTAATGTAATTTTTCACTCTTTCATCTTATTCACTTAAGTGGCCTTATTTTTCATTGTAAAATTCCATTGTAAAAATAAGTAAAAGAATTAATTTCATTCCTAGTGAATGTGAAGGGTCACAAGTGGTGGTGAGGTGAAAATTCACATGGGGGGTGATGAAGAGACTTTTTGTAAGCTATTAATTGGGATGGCCTCTCCATTCTAAGGGGTTAGTAGTTGTTGGTTGTTATTATTTTTTGTCCTTTTTATCACTACAACTACAAGAAATAAGCTACATTCTTCTATTTCCTTTCATATGTTCCTCTACTCTCTCTATTTTCCAACTTTGTAAGCATTCTAATCTTGTACAACCAAGAAGGAAATTTGTGTCTTTAATTAATGAATCAATAGAACTTTATGTCTCTAATTTATTAATATTTTTATTTATTACATGGTTTATTTATTTCTATTTAATATGGACATACTATGGATAATGTGTGTGAAATTTGTAAGTCTACTCACAACATTAACCCCCCCTCTCCATTTTCCTACTTCACTTTATATATTTTCAAAGAAAATTCCTTCCTTTTTTATTATCAATTTAGACATCATTCCTCTATCCCTCAAACATCATCGATTCATATCCATTTATATTTCATTCGTTACTTATAATGATATAAGTAATAGTTAATATCATTACTTTAATTTCTATTTCATCTTTCATATTGATTCTTTATATACTTAAAGAATCATCACTGAACGATGACAACATTTCCTTAGCTCCCCTCCCTGAACTATCTTATCTATCTAGGCTCCTATCCATATACAGGGGCACATAAAGTTGTTTAATATGATTGTATAAATGAGACCAATTTCCACATTGTATATTGGTACATATAAAGGATAATATATATACTCTTCTCATTTCTATATTGAACATAATTAACTTTTATTTTAACTTGCATTGGCAGCCCCATACATCTATATAGATATTAGGTCGAGCATGTACCATATATAGATAGGGCCCAATCTATCGAGCGGAGTAGACAGTGATCCATGTAATGATCCCCATCATACATGTAGTGTATGGGATGACCTGAGATGGCCATTGTTGGTGATCCCCCAGGAGTTCCAATACCGAATGGAGGTGATATGGAATAGAGTGATTGATATGGCCCCATATGTGATGGAACTAACTAGAACCCCATACCCCCATCTCAATTCCCATTTATTTCATTCATCTTTTTTTACCCCCATCAATGTTAGATGGGAGAGGGATGGATCATATTTTATCCCTATTTGTGGAGGGGTGGATTGTTCCTTCACCCCTTCAGTTCTTAGGACTTGACTTTGGATTTTCAAGGTTGAGAAATTACCTTAAAGTTATCCTTTCAAGATTTTTTTTCATCTCTTCAGGGCTTATGTCAAAGAAAGGGGGTTTTTTGTTATAGCCCCACTTGGGGTCTACCTTGATATGGGTAGGGGGTGTATAATTTTTTATTATTTGTTAATGTTGGTATAATCAGATATCTATTTTTGTTAGAATATACAAGCACTTTGCCATAGGTTTGGTGGAGTATTCATGTGTGATCCCCAACATAATGACCACCCAATAGTTTTATTTAGTCTTTGCATTCAATAAATGGGAGCCTCCCCATACTCAAGAAGGAGGGGCCTAACCCCATGACTGTTGTGGAAACTAGTAATCTATCCTGCAAAAAATTATTTCACCAATAATTTTTGGTGACTCTATTAAGGAAGATATGCCTTGTGTACCCTATAAAGATATCTAAAATCCCCCAAAAAAATTCCAAAATAAAAAAATTCAAAGGTGACTCTATAAAGGAACAAATCCATGTCACATTCATTTCACACATCATGAAGATGAAGTCTTGTGATTGAAGTTCAAAATCAATAAGTGACAACAACAATGAAGAAGAATATGGCCATCAAAATACCTCAATTTCAGAACAACCACCATTCTTGGCAAGATTTTGCAAAGGTATGGATGATAACATAATAAAGATGTCTCTTGTTTTGACTAAAAATATACAATCATGAAAAGGAAAGGATGACATTAATTTCCTTACACAAGTTATAAAAATGATATCCAAATGGATAAGATTGTTACATCTGATGATCCTACTATCAAATCCTTGTGTATACACCAATTTTTAATATCCCTTGTTCCTCATCCTACATGCTCTCCGCTTCATTGTCATTGTTTAACATAAAAAATCTTTTCCCATTTAAATCCCCATTTCCCTCCTAAAATATACTTATCCATTTAATTTGTATTTTCCACCTTAATCTCATCTCATCACACCATTAATTAATCTACCCTAATCATCCCTAATCACCATTATTTAATCTTAAATCCCCATCTAATCCATTTATCTTCCTTAAATGTTTCTATTTACCATCCCTAGGCTTGTATTTAATGATTTCATCTTTCCTTTTAATTTACTTAATGTTTTCCACCTCCCACCTATCCTTTTATCCATCCTAAGCAACTCTAATTCGTACTTACCTCCCAAAACCCTAATCTAACCTCATAAGGGATCATAGTATTGAGCTTGTCATTCTTCCACCACCCAAATGGAAAGACCTCCGAAGTCACCGGTAACCCATCCGAGTGACCGTCGACCCTATAAATATGACCATACCCTCTTTCAGGGATGAAAATTTGGAGACTTTGAGCTTTTTTGTGATCTTGCCTTTGTTTTGGATCATCTTTGCAGTTGTTATCACTATCTTGGAACTATTTTGGAGATATTTTACTTCACCCTTGGAGATTTGAAGTCTTCTTCCTCTCTTGTATGCTTGGATCCACCCTTTCCATTTCATCACTTTGTTTCCTCATCAACCTTTTTACTAGTTCACCAGTCATACAAAATACTCTTTGCATTTTCTTATCTTCATCATCATATGCATATTTTCATTTTCACCCATCCTTTTCCATCAAACCTTAGATCATTCCCAGTCACCGCCAACCCTATCTAGTCATCATCAACCCAGTTTGTATTTTCGTAGATTTCTGTCATCCACTATATCCCTCATTTGATTTATTATCTCATAATCCTTTGGAATCCTCCAATCATTCCATTATGCACACTTGTAGATTCAGAGACCAAATTCATTAGATCTAGTCATCTCCGTTTAGGACCAGTCACCGTTGACCTTGTCAAGAAGTTCTCATCTCAAATTAATTTTCTTACATCCTTTCTATTCTCATTAGATCCAGTCTTCTCACCATAACTAAACATCATTCCCAGGTTAGATTAGTTTTAGATCAGGCTTCAAAAGGCCTATTAGGTCTATTTTTCTACATTTTTTCTCATACCGTTCCAATCATCATTTAGCCTTGGGTCACCATCGACTCACCCAAGTTTGATTTGGTTTATATTTACTTATATCAAATCTACATTTCTATTTTATCTTTTTCATTTTAAATTTCTATTTTATCTCAAATTCTAATGCATTATATCAAATCCATCATTTACGTTATTTATCTTCATCAAAATGTGGGTTGACATCCATCCTATGAAGTTTTCACTTCTCAAGACTGACATTTTTAGGAAACCCACCCACCCATCTATTAATCTTTTTCTGTTGAGTTCTCTTTGTTGTGCATTTCATGTAGCTCACTGTGAGGAGTTATCTTTTGTACCCACATCTGTTATTGTTCCATTCAGAGGTACCTTAAAACCTCTCATATTTGGTGTTACTCATTTTATTTGTTACAATTTCACTAATCTGAAATAGGTATAAGAAATCCGGTTCAACATTCTGTCACGCCCAGTGGGACACACCCTTCTTTGGTGAGTCTTTTTATTTGTCTTTCATTTCCATTTTCTTTTATCCATCTTCTGCTAACCATACTGGTAAGAGTGTTTTTTGTTTTCTTGTGTACATGGGTTGCTTTTCTTGGATCAATTTGCTTGCTTTAAAAATAAAAATAAAAAGGAAAACCTTTTCCCATGTATTATCCATTTTTCTTTATTTTCTCCTTTTACATAATATTCCCCTTGCTTGATTTCCTTCATCAAACATAACACTTCATTTTGGATCTAAAAATAAACTTCATATTTTCTTGGAAATCTAGTCTAATTAGGAGGTTAACTCTTTGCATACACTTTATCACACACATCCAAAACACACGCGTCAAAACTACACATCTTAAACGTATCCTTCCAGGTGTAACTATTGGGATTTCATCACCCAATAGGAAATCCACAACGGTGTTGTGGCCACGTTATAAAGTTTTTGGGCTATTGGTATATTGGTTAAGCGCTCAACACCCTTATCACTGTGATGCGTGACGTGCATGGGTAGGCCCCATACCAATAGTCATCACAGTTTCATGCCTCATGTACCTTCAAGTATATCGAGGAATCCATCTAAAACTACATGAAAAAATCCATAGTTTGGCCATTTCCTTGGATCCCTTTAAGCCCATTTTTCTTTTCTTCTCAAATTTTTAATAATCAAGAGAATCATAAATATATTGCGTGACTTGTTTGAAGTAATTAAAATCAGCATATTTTCTTATATTAATGTTTGTTTCATGCTCGTTATTACATGTTCCCAAGCAATTAAAATGTAACAAACCATGTCAGCTAGCAACATTCCTATTTCCATTGTTTCCTTCCAACAAACTTCTGCCCTTTCTATCATTTCTTCCACCCCTTTGGTTGCCTCTTCCATGGTTACATAGCCAATGGTTCCCATTCCTCCTCTTCAAGAGAATCCAATCATCCAACCTCACACCCATGTTGAAACCAACCCATTTCTTTATCATCACTCCATCCCATCTAGACCAGCTATACCCCCTTACGCCACCTTTATCAAAGTTTTTGGGCCTCCTACCATCCCTTGTGGATGTGTGGAATTCAAAGAGTGTATTTATGCTAAAATAGTTTCTCTTCATGATTACCTTATTCACAAATATATTAACCTCCTTCTTGAAAAATCCCCTATTCAAAAAATTTATGCTTATCATTACCATCTTGAATCCACTCAAGTCCTCACATCACAACTCGTTGTATTCTACAATTGCAACCTCAATTGGTTCTACAACCTTTTGATAAGTGGGGCTTATATTTTTTTGCCCCTATAGATCCTCCATCTCAAAAAAAAGAATATATCCTGGTATGTACACACTACCTAACCAAGTAAACAGAGGTGAAGGCATTGTCAAACTAGAAAAGTGATAAAGTACCTAAGTTCTTGTATGAGCACATCTTTAGCAGATATGGAGTCCCAATAGAGATTGTGAAAAACCAAGGTACATATTATACTATTGATGTAATTGCTGATTTGGTTAGAGAATATGAAATTAGGCATAATAATTCTACACCATATCATCCCCAATCTAATGGCCAAGTAGAGGTCACACACAGAGAGATAACAACCACATTGAAAAATACTATAGCACTCCATAGGAAAGAATGGGTAGATAGGCTCCCAAAAACAGTCTAGGAGTTCAACACAACATGAAAGACCACAACTAGATTCACACCATTTAAACTACTATATGGAAAGAATTTTTTGTTACCAATATAATTTGAGCATAAAACATTAAGGAATTCTCTTGAGCTGGGCATATATTTAATTGAAATCTCAGAGAAAGAGAATTATCCAACTCAATGAGTTGGATGAATTGAGGAGGAAAATAGTTCATAACACAGAGGTAGTGTAAAAACAAAGGATAAAATGGCATGACCAGTATATAAGGACAAGACAGTTCCAAGAAGGTGACTGGGCACTTCTGTTTGATTTAAAATACAAGGATCATATAGGATAACTCAGAACAAGGTGGCTGTGCCCCTAAGAAATTGAGAAGATCTTCCCTAATGGAGTTGTGAAGCTTAGTGCGATTAATCCTATAAGATTCAAGTTGTTGATGACTGGCCACATATTAAGATTTTACAAGAATATAGAAGATAAAGGCTTATTCATGAAATAGTTCAGAGGAGATATGAGTAAAAGGGATAAATAAAAATTAGACACAACCTCAAAGGTTGAGCTTGTTGGATCACCTTATAAGATTGTATAAGATTGAGGAGATTTCAGTACCCTTGGAGTATTCAACTTGCTAAATATTTGAAGGCTAAATAAAAGTCTTGTGATCAACCTTTCTGGGCGATCATCAACACTTTGCTAACCTATTTATTTTATGTAAGTTTTTTTTGTAGGGTTTAATAAAAAGTGATTGCAGAAGGGCATTCTCTCCATCACAAGAAGAGAGTGTAATGACTAAATTTCTATTTCTAGCCACAAGAAAAAAGCCACTGTTTGTTTGTAGCATCTTCAGAACTCATGATCATAAAATAAGGATGCACGACATGGAAGATATCCAAGGAATGATTGGCACCCCAACCGATTGGAGTTCCCTCTTTGGGAATAATCTATTTACAGAAAAGAGAAACTAACATAAGTTAAGTGCACATCTAGAACATCAAAGCACACTTGCATGTAGCTAAGAATCCAGTTAATAGAGCATGCACATCCATCATTACAAGATAAAAATGAGACAAGTGTATCAATCTATCACTTTCATAAAGTATGATTAGGTTAATTATATTTAATTAAAAGATATGCCGAGTCAACATGCATGTGAAAAATTAAAAGACCATTTCCTTTCAAGTTATGATGTGTCCAATTTACTCCTCCACATAAGCCAATGTTGTCACATCACTTTTCCTTATATGCTTAATTTTATCACATCCATTAATGATTAGTAACCCCTACATGAATTATTTGTGCCCTTAGCAAAGAAATCCAAATGATGAAAGGTCATCAACACAACTCAATTGTGCAAAATTATTTCAAAGAGATATCATGTTGTTACGTATCGAGCCTAGGAGAAGCTGCGTATTCACCATATTAGGTGACTTGATCATAAATAAGCCCTCAATGCATTTGCAAATCTATGATCATCTTGAAATTGTCTGGTATTTTGAGAATCATGGTTGGATTTAGTATACCAACAAGTTTCAAGGTTTTGATGAGGCAATTATAATTTTTTTTTTAAACATCTTGAATGATGGTGAAGTAAGAGTAAAAGGGTTAACAATAAGAGTAAGTGATGAAGTTTTGACAGAGGATAGTGTTCTACTAGCTATAGGAGAGCCATTTCCAAATAAAACCAACCCAGAGGTAGTAATAAGGGATTTTGCAGAAACTAATAATGAGTTCATCTTAGATTGATAAGGTACATTTAAAATATCTCTTAAACCCTTGTGGGTATAAGCTATTAATTTTGTTATTTAGTACTTTAATTTTGAAGGAATTTTTTTGAGATTGAACACAATCCATTTCAAATTGTTTATTCATTTGAAGAATAATAGTCAAGTAAATGTCCCAAATTTATTACATGAAATGCTTAAGAAGATGAGTAAAGAAGTCCAAAGGGGTAGGGTAGCACTATTTAACCACTGTCTCATAATCCTAGTTGTACAACATATTTTGTAGAAAGAGAACCCTCAAATTCCACGGGATGACTTTGTAAGGTTAAAAAATATCGAGACTTTACTGGGAAACAGGGGAAAAAGGAACAACACTGAAATATCCTCTACAGGTGTGTTAGAGGCTGCACCATCCAATTTCTAAACCTAAGAACCCCTAACTTCTGAAGGTCTACCTCCTACTGATGAAAACCTTGTACCTGTCTCTCTAGAAATAATTTTTAAAGCTGAAATTCTATTGGAACTCTCCTCTCTTGAAACCTCCAATTCCAAGGCCAAAAAAAATCATCTCATTCTATTCCCAAACAAACTAGGTGTTCTCAAAGGATTAGAACACAAAGGAAAAAAATCTCCAGTCCAACACAGTCACAACCCATCTCATTAGATAGTGATTTGGAAGCCAGAGAGGAAAAATGTGAGCCTCAACAATTGGAGATAGATCATGAAGATACTGATACTGTAGTTCATGAGCCATAATACCATGAACAACTCATTGAATAACAAGAGGAACCGAATTAGAATGAGGAAAAAGTACATGAAGTGGAAAGACATGAAGAGGGATAAGAAGAGGAGATAATAGAAGGATGAATTAAACACAAGTAAATTCCTGCAGCTGTTGAACAAGTCATTGAAAAAGTTGTTGAACTAACAAAACATGATGTAACACCAATGCAACCTCAAATAATTATTCAAGAAGTCATCAAGGAACCTACAAAACCATCTTGCAGTGAAATGCCAATACAAACCATGGGGCCAAATATTGACAATATAATGCTACAATTGGAAGCCTATATTGACAGGCTTAAGAGGAAATGAGACAAGGAGAAAGAAGACATCATCTCTCAACATAAGAAGGAAATTGAGAACAAAGACAGAGATAAAAAGTATGAAACAAAAACAAGAGTAAATAGTTCAAGTATCATTATAAATGTTGAAATGCAGGCCTCCACTAAGTGTTTACACAATATATTTAAAAGAAAGAATGTTATACCATAGGTTTATTTGCATCAATTCTGACATGGTATATGATATTAGTTCAACAAGAAAATTCTTTAATTTGTATCAAACAATACACATGAGCTCCAAAATTTGATGTGTGAACTTTATTTGCATAACTATGCCATTCCATGTGATAGAAATTGGATCCCAATTTTGTATATTGGGGATGTACAAGTGAAAGAATTATGTTATTATTTCTCAAATGAATTAGAGAGAGCTAAATAGATAGAGGAATATAGACATCTGGAAAAGGTTACACCATTGCATGTCAGAGATGAAGAAACAAACATATAAGAAATTACCGAGAAATATGACAATTATATGGAAGTGGTTGAAATAAAAAACAAAGTGTTAAAAAGGAGAGTGGAAGCCCATGCAGAAGTAAGGAACATGATTAGAGAACATGGAATTCAGGTTGTACATACATGATGAATAAGATGGAACACATTTTCCCCTACACTACAGAGAAAAGAGATACATTCCTATCCAAACATACAAGAGTGAATGAGTACATTACAATTGCTAATGAATGTGATGATGAATGGTTTCCTATAGGCTATCATCCACCAATGTTTCACTTTCCAATACCACCATAGAAAAGAAAATTTCTGATTAATCTAAGGGTCTAAGACAAAGTTTGGGAGAGATTCATGAGGAATAGTGGGTATTTCTTATCAGAATAAGAGGGCACTGATACACCCACTGAATTTTGGCATGAATGCAAACTCCAACAGAGAAGATATGAAGCCCTTGAATGATGAAATTCAAGAATTAAGCCTGAGGGTGTGATGAGTTGTATAAATTGATTTCATAACAACTCATCTTTTATATTTTGATAAGGATTTTGTAAACCATGTCTATGTATTTTCAAGGAACATTTATGAAAACTACCATCCCAACCATGAAATCTTGGCATAATTATTAATTAATATAACTATCTCTAATTGTCTTTATTTTGTGATAATGTGTGTGTTTTTATTTTTGTTATCCCAACAAATTGTTTGGATGATTTTATATGTGTTGATGCTACTCTTGGTTGTGAGTAGTTTTTCATATGCAATGAAGTAACCTATCCATAGTAACTTGTTTGCAGCCAAATGACCTATCTGTAACAGCTCGTCTATAGCCAAAAGAAGTCATACAAAACAAAGTACAAAATTTATGAAGATATTTGGAAACATGGAGTAATGGGACTCAAGTCCTTACATGCCATTGAAGAAGAAGTTACAAAAAGAACATGGAAAACTAGGAGACAAATCAATCTTTGATTTGGTCATTGATGAAGAACCAATTGTTAGATTAAAACTTGTTGTGTGTTTCACGAATAACTAATTGATTAGTTGAACACTTGTTATATATTTCAAACATGTGTTAAATCTTTAACTTATTCTATTGAAGACTCCTTGTTGTATTCTTCTTCTTATCACGTGTTGTTATAAGCATTTATTAGTCATTTATTTCTAAGTTTGAGTTTTGTTTTACTTCCAACATTGTATTGTGACAAGTTATTTCATTTCCAACCTCTTAAATAACTGTAATTTTGCATACACCACTAAAAAAATTTCAAGTTTACATCCCCTAGTTTAATAATTAAATGAATGTGATTCAATGTACAACATATTAATTGCTGCAAGTTGATTTGCACCACCAACATCCTCTTTCTTTCATCCACCATTCTCAAATCCACTTCATCTACAACCTCTTCTTCAACAACCCTCATCGGTTCCTACAAATAAATATACCAACACTTACTTCAAGCATCCGCAATCACCCTTCCCCTCATTAAGTTGTTTGATTCACGTGGCCCAAGACCTTCATGTTTGATTCTAATCTAGTTTGTGTATATCATCATGCTCCAAAACATAATGATGAGGTATAATGGAAAAGGCTGATCTCTCTTCTCCATCCCTATATTCATCCACCAAAATATCTAAATATCCTCATTCATATAGTTCCTGGTATCAATGTTATTCACAATTCACCCACATTAGTTTGAAGTTAATTAATGAGTTGTAGAGAATAAGTCAGAGAGTCAAAGAGCAAAGATCACTTTGATATTTTGTTCATGATGTTTTCTGAAAATCAATAAAATAATCAGAGTTCTATTATTTATTTCCTAGTCACAAATTCTTCCTATCCATGTTGGTAAAAAAAACCTCCATGAGGTATTCTATATCATAGAAGCGGGGGTTCTAATACAATATCTTACTTGAACGACCATGGATTCACGTCATGCGTTGTGTTCCCATTCACCCTCCATTGATTTATCATAATATGAGCATGAGGGGAAAATCCTAACTCTTCCCATAGACACTCCTCCATTCAAAGCATGTCACATGACTTATTGACCTAACAACATACTCATCCCTAATCAATATTCTTATAAATCATCCACTAGCTCATCTATCTCTACGTCTAAAATTCCTAATGATGAATCTTTAGACAAGTGACAGACCATCTCACACTTGGGGAGTATCACTTTCTCACCATTAGGAACGAGTGAATAAATAACTTATATAAAATATTTATCAATCCAAACATTAATAAATAAACATTTAATAAAGAAAATAACGTTGTGCCATAAAATTTAACATAGAAAACCACAAATAAAGAATTTTCCATATTTGAGAAACTTTTACATAGTCCAGTAACTCCTTTGCTCACTCCTGCTCCCTATTTTTAACCTAGTGTGAAAATTCATTCACTCGATTATGACCCATGTCCATATTTAAAGAACCCTAAGGGTTATGAATATTAAGTGACATGGTATGCACCTTGATTTAATAAATAATTAGTTATTAAATAACTAATAGACATAATATAAAGTTTATATTAAATAATAAACAATATAAACTATATTCTAAATTATTTAATCATAAAATAAACATTATACACACTTAATATTACGCTCTAACACTGACCCTTAATATTAAGTTGGGATCCATATGCCAACATCACCTATTTGTACAACACGGTTTACAATCCATAAACCATTAGTGAAGGTTTAGGCTAGCATATCACTTTTGAAGGAATTAAAAAACATTCATCATGTTCAAATTACCTTTTGGTACAAAAGGATTTGGAATCCATAAATGAGAAGTATGATTTAGGCTAAACATGATTTGTGAGACAACATTCCATGGTTTCTCATGGAAAAATTCTTAAAAATGCATCTCTATGATCCTTTTATAACACAAGGACCTCCTTTACATATAGATGTAACACACTGGACTGCACACGTAAACTCTATCAGTTTACACAGATCATAAAGATCTATTTACAATGCTTTATACCATAGCATAAGTTTAGAGGAGAAGGAGTCATCAACTAGCCAACTATTAGGAGGTGACATTACCATGCACACTCCCCCTTAATGGAAACTCTAAAAGGCCAAACATTGCATAAAATTTGCAGTATTTTATAGCACACAATGGCTTGTAAACATATCTACAATATAATCTTCAATATGGCAGTAGTGGAGATCTATATCACCATAGAGAACCTTCTCTCAGATAATATCCATATTATCTTTAATATGCTTCATTATTTGATGTTGAACTAGATTCTTTAGCAAGAGAAATACAATTATGGCCATCACATAGAATAGGAACACTTCCTTTAGCTTCCATGTGTATCTTTTCCAACAACCACTTCAACCACATGGATTATTTGCTACTTCCATTGCACTTTTCTCTACTCTACCTTAGTAGAATAAATGGAGACTGTTGATTTATTTTTTCTGTTCCAAGTAATGACACATGCACTAAAAAACTTGAACACAAATCTAGATATATATTTTATATTCAACATACCATCAACATAGTTAGATTCATAATATCCATATAGAGATCATAATAAGCGTAGTATAAATCATTATTGATTTCACTTTTAACCATATGTAAAATTTAAACACTAATTGAATTAACAACTAACATAACAATACACTTAACAACTAACCATGTTATATTACAAATATGTTCAAAACTTTCAACATATTACTCTTGTAAAATATATATTAGATGCAATCAGTATTGGACGTCTCCAATACAAACACAAAGGCATCCCCAAGTGTCATTTGATATGTATATAATAACATTTATAGTTATCAAATATTAATTTAATCATCTTAAAAAAGAATATATAATTCATATATGCTTTCTATAAAGACTTTTTTCCTTAAATGAAAAATTCAATATTACATCATATATTGATACTTCTTGCATAGACAAAGGTAAGGTTTTATTCACAGAAGGTACTAAACACAGGATCATGGAGCAGGGGTCTGTCGGTGCTATCCCGCACTGGGGTCAAGGGGCATTGCCCCTCGATACTAAGCATAAATTATAACTTAATCATCCTTTGAAATTGATGAAAAACCACTTTTGTAAGAAAAAACCAGTTCCTCTTCAATCATATTTTCCTCCATGTACTTAATTCACCACCTCCATCCATTTCTTTGGATCTAAACATCCAAACGGACCACATTCCCATGAGCTTCCAAATATCAAGTTTAAAGGAGGGAAACATAAGTTTGAAAGAAAGTAATCTACCTATCACCATGGAAAAATATCCTTGCACTTCAAAAAAAATGTATAAAGTAATTCCAAGAACAATAGGGTTTAAAGGATATAAAACACTACAAAATTTTTAGTAAAATCTATTGTTTATCTCTATGTGACAATCCACTTCAGGTTTGAGATTTTTTTTATATGCTCTATACTTTGAATAACAATTTATTGATTAATTCAAAAAATAATTTGAATAATACATATTTCTAATAATTAGAGAAGAAAATATCTGAAATTAGAAATAATGAAAAATGTCCCTTTAATTCGATTAAATAGTTTATTTTAAATTTTATCGATTCTAAAAAAATTACAATTTCAATTTCTAGAATTTTATCGAACTTAAAATAAATAAATTACTTTATAATTAAAAAAAAACTTCATTAGAAAAAGGGTGAAAGGGTTTGAACCCTTAACCTATAGTTTTTTGGAATTAGGGTAAAATGTGGATTTTAGAAGGTCCCACAACCTTTTACAAAAATACCATATGGAAATATAGAGCAATGAAGATTACATTGCGAATACCTATAGTTATCCCAAAAAACAAAGCACCTGAGAAAAATAGAGAAAAAATATTTACTTAATGATATACATCATAGGATTATATGAGCTTTTTCAGCTCAGTAACATTCTTTCTAACATTAACAAAACCACTTGTTCAAGCTAGAGAGTCCACCAAGGTGATCATTTCAACACAATCTTTGTTGATGGCACCACTGGTGTTATCCGTGAAGTCTTCCTAGGCCTTCAAAACAGTAAAGACCCTTTGTATTTTAGTGAGGATAGAAGTAGCAATTTCCACATTACTATTTTTAGTCGATAGATTCTCTTTAGTTTCTATTTCAATATTTTTACCATAACATTTATCAGTATGGATTTCCTTGACCTATGACTGTACATCTTCCTCAGCCACGTGTTGAACAGTATCCAATTCAAACATATGAACATTAGAATTTTCATGCTGAATTTCTTCAGTAGCAAAAAACTGTTCTTATTCCATAGCATTTGGCTCAGGTTTAGGAGAATTCAGATACAAAGAGGCCAAATTTAGAAGGGCTTTAGAGAGGAGTTGTTTTGAACTAGAAACATGGGAAGGAAGTTGAAGAGCAGTAGCTAGTTCCTAAATTGAGGAGGCACCACTGGTTGACGGGATGGAACAAGGTTTATTTAGAGAGTGGGGGGGGGAAACAATCCATAGGGGATGTAACCTCAAAAGAGAATCCCAAAATGGAAAATTCATAATCAGAGTCAGTGAAAATCATCCTACGGCACTATTTGTTATATTAAGGATGGGAGAATGAAACGGGGAAGTGGTGAGAGTATGATGACCCTTGTCAAATTTGGGTGGGAAGAAGATGAGTTCAACAGGGGATGCTGTAAATTGGAAAAGAAGATAAAGGAGACACTGATGAAGAAGGGCACCATCACCCTCCCTAGAAATATTGATAGAGTGTTACAAATATTGAAACAAAAAAGAAGAGAGATTAATATTCTTACCACGGCAGAGGTGTGAGAGAATGAAGAAATGAGGCCCATAAATCAGTTTATAACGACCATCAATAGTGAAGTAACACATGATAACCTCACTCACTCTGTTCCATAGAGGATAAAGGGATTCCCTCGCATAACCCAAAAGATACTTAGTGGGATTCTCGTCAGGCTTGATAAAATCTTGTAATTCCACCTTGAGTGAGCATTTGAAGTAAACCTCTCCCAAGGATGGAAGACCAGTCACCACAGATATTGCATTAGTCAAAATCATGAAATAGGTGTTTCCCACCTACACCTTGCCCCTCAACCAAGTAGCTAACATACCGTATGAAAATTTGACTGAGTAACCTGAAATTCTTTCCAGAAAGGTGGTGATACCATTTTCCCTAAGAATGTCACACACCTCTTTATCCTCCCGGTATTCATCACAAGAAATAGGATCAATGCACTTCAGTTGACCTCCCATGGTGATGAACCAACCACAAAATGTAAAAATGTAACTCGGGGCATCAAATTTATAATTCATGCTTATGGTTTGTGAGGAGATATCCTCATTATTACATCTTGAATAGGTATGATTAAAAGGCATTAAAGAATATCTTTCCCTAAGATCCACACGAATTAAAATTAAAATGCCACACGTTCTCAAATAGATCAATTATTGCATCAACATAATGGAAATATTATGGTAACTACCATTAAAAAATAAGGTTTCCTTATTGCTATCCTTGCTGACATCAGAAAGAACCAACATAAAACACAAAATATTAATGATCAAAAGAACAATCATTATGGATGATTTGGAGCAGCTCACTTGGGAAGTTTCCAATTCAAATTTGTTGGTTTTCGTATAGGATTCCCAAATTAGCAAGGTAGTTAGAAACCTTATTAACTTCTCTGTAAACATGTTGATACTTAATTTCTTGGAATTTATCTTGAAGAATATGAATGTATGCAATGATATTCTTGATAGTCTATTGTACAAGGTATTCCAAATAAAGGATTTTGATGATGTTTAGTGAATCAATTTCAATTATTATACATACACTCCCTAATTACAGAATCAACTCAAGACCTTTAAGGATAGCCATAGCCTCCACCCTGTGATCGGTGCCTTCACTAAGATTAGCCATAGTAGTAGCTAGAGGGGCACCATCATTGTTACAAAGAATAACACCTCCTCTAGAAATTCCAAGATTTACTTTAGATGCACCATCAATATTAAGTTTGAGCAATCCAAGAGGGGGAGGGGTCCAAATTACATCAAGATGCGTAGCAACAGAAGGTTTGACTGTAATATGTATCATAAGTTGCTGACACCAGTTCTTTTTTCCACAAAAGTTAACCTTCTACAAATGCTTCTTCCATAAATAGTTGTTAAGGTTTTATTGAAAGAGAATGGAAATGTTTTTGGCTACCTGTGTAGGGTATATAATTTGGTATTTGAATATATGCTTATTCCTTTCCTTCCAGATACCCCATAAATAATGAGGGAGGATTAGCTTCCAGTTAAGAGATCTAATGCTTGAAAGGGGAGCACCATTGGTTAAAAGTAACATGTAGAGACTCAAGAAAAATCCATGATACTCCAAATTGGCTTAAGATCCATTTCCAAGTGGTTTGGGTAAAGGAAAAATGAAGAAGAAGGTGAGAAGATGACTCTAGAGTAGCACAACAGAGGACACATCTAGAAGGAAGAGAGAAACCTCTCCTTTTAAGGTTCTTGTCAGATATGAAAGCATTCCTATAGGATAGCCAGATAAAAAAATGAATTTTGGGTATAACTTCTAGAGGCCAAATGTGGTTAAGAGGTGGACCACAGTGAATGTGAGGATTAGAAGCATAAGTATCTTTGACATTGAAATTCCTAGTAGAAGAAACGTGACAAATGGATTCATCCACAGGTAAGGAAAAATGAATGTACTAAGAGGATAGAAGATTCCTCAAGAAAATCAGACACTGACTATGGATGTTAGTAATGCTAAGCCAATTAGGAATAAGCCAAGTAGGTTTAGAGTTGAGGATTTTCCAATAACCTGCAACTTTCTTGTGACATCGAGTGATAAGGGGCCATTTGATTGAATCCTAGGAAGGGTCATAGAAAAGAGGTATGTCCCCAACCCAAAAATCCATCTAGAACTCAATTTGGCAACCATTTCCCAGACGCCATTTAATACTAGCACTCAAAAGAGGGAGGGAACTCACCATTAAGTTCCAGATGGAAAATCCTTGAGGGGGGAGGAATGAAGAAAATTTCCCATGTGTGTTAGATATTTGGATTGAAGAAGATGGACCTAAATAGATGAGTTTCCTGATGCCACTTCCCAACCAATCTTAGTAAGAAAAACTTCGTTCATGTTAGTAAAGTGCCTAAGCCCCAAAACTCCCAAGTTGGTCAGTTGACACACAACATTCCAAGAGACTAAATGGATTATTTTCATATCTTCCACACCCGACCAGAGGAATCTCTTTTGGATTTGTTCAATAACATTGACCAATGTAGAAGGCATTTTGAGAAGTGACATAAAATAAATGGGTAGACTCTAGAGTTTAGTTTTAACCAGTTGGAGTTTACTAGCCTAGCTTAGAAGGGCCCCTTTTCATCTTGTCAGTTTCTTTTGGTAGTGCTCAATGACAGAATTCCACAAGCTAGTTTTTTGCCTTTGAAAAGAGGTATGCCAAGATAAGAAGATGGTAGATCCATGATGTTACAACCAAATATATCAACGATCTTCCTTTGTTGACTTAGAGGGGTGTTTATAGAAGGTATGCCACTTTTAGAGAAGTTTATCAATTACTGAGAAGCCGCTTGATAACATTTCAAAATTTCTTTAAGGTATTTTTCCTCTACCACTGATGCTGCACTCAAGAGAACTATGTCATCTGCGTATTTCCTATGAGTAGTGGCATGTGAATGAGTGGTGATCTTAATACCAAAAATAGTAGCAACTTGTTTGGATTCCTATAAATCTATACTAAGTGTGTGTCTTCCATTAACATGAAGAGAAAAGGAGACAGGGGGTCTCCTTGTCTAATTCCTTAGATATTTTTAAAGAATCCAGCCAGAGTACCATTTATGAGGATGGAGAAACAAGGTGAGGAAATATAGGTCAAAATCCATCTACATTATTTGTGATCAAATCCAAATCTACTTAGTTTTGATGCGTAATCATAGTACCCCTGGAGTCTACAACTCAATGGGTTGAGACTCATAGTGTGATTGCATAACATGGAGCATCTCTCAAAGTGTGGGACTTTGTGAATCGAGAGAGCTCTCTGGATGAAGTCTGGATCCTATTCATCTGTTCAGGCACACATGTTCATATTGCAAAGGATATACTCTAAAACCTACTCTAACTTTCCAAGGAGACAAGGTTAAGAAGATGCAAGAAAATAAAACCTAAACTAATAAGGGTGATGCACACAAAGGAATGCTGAAACACCTTATTTGCAATAAACACAAACCATAAAAATGTAATACAATCACCATGCACAAATAAATAGGACTACAATGAGAGATTAGAAAGGAGACAATGAATGCAAGATAGGGTTGAAAATCATCCATAGACATGCATTATCACTCAAAAAGTTGATACAGTGCATTATAATGGCCAAGAGGTATGAAATTACATTAGAATTTGAATGGGAGTCTTGAAATCCAAAAATCCACTTATGGGAAAGAGAAGAAGGGAGGGTGTAGAGTAGAAATGTCCAAACTTTTAAAAAATGCACCTCCTTGCAATATATAGGAAGAATGAGAGAAGGAGGTAGAATAAGTCTGGACTCGTGTTAAACCACCCAAGAGATGCATTGAATCCACCTGTGAAATTAATAGGTCTCTTGACACAACCCACACCTCCATTGCCATTTCTTGTTGGGAAAGAAATACCTCATTATGGTGGTGGGTGAGAAGCATGACATCCTCAAGAATGGTGGCCTGTATTTACTCCAGTTGTAATCAAGGTCATCTAAAGGTTAGGGTTGGGTGCTCAATGCGGGCTCTCACAATATTTTCAAGTTTAAACATTTAAAAATCTTGGTGGGCTACATGATTCTCCAAATATTTTCCAAACTGCTTTGGGTTTGGAGTTTACCCATACGAGATTTTTGTGGAGCTCCATGTGTTCTTAATATTTTGATTCCCTTTTTTTCACTCCTGAAGTTGCGATGGTTGGACACTTGTTATCACCCGTGGGCCTCCTTTGTTTCTTTGTGTTTTGGCTAAGTCCCCCCCTTGACTAGTAGAGAAACTATGTCTAACCCTAGACATGTGGAGGGCTTGCAATTTTTTGGGACCTGCCTCCGGAGTTGACCTTTGAAGTTACGCCGAGCTGACATGTGGAGGCTTTCACTAACTCTTAAACCTTTTCAACAACTGATTCAACTTTTGGGGCTCAGACCACATGGAGGCTTCACACTCATTTTGGACTTTCCCTTTTGATTCTACCTTTGAAGTTGTGTAAACAAGGTATGTGGAGCCCTCCACAGGCTTTTGGACTTCTCAATGGCTGGTGTCCCCTTTTCAAACCTATGAAACATGGAGGGCTGGTGCTAGTTCAGGGTCTCTCTTTGGGTTGCGCCTTTGAATTTGTGCTAATGAGGCACATGGAGGATTCCACTCAACCTTTTGTACTTAGCTGATTTGGGCCTACTCCCTTTTTGGATCCCTAACTACAAATTGGGATGGCACTCATTTGGGGACCACCTTTGGATTCAACCCTTGAGGGTGTACCGATGAGACACGTGGCACCATCCACTGGTCTGTCTCGAGTTTGGACCTTTCAACAGCTGGTGAAACCTTTTCAGACTCTAGCCATGTGGTGAGCCTGCACTCATTTGGGGATTCCTCCTTTGTCACACCTTTGATGTTGCATCGTTGAGACATGTGAAGGCTTATGTTATGTTTTGGAGCCTGTTTTCATGTTAGAGTTTGGTACACCTTCCATGTGTTACACTCAGATATTTTTACGGAGGTCCCACTCGCCGGTGAGCAGGTTAAGGGGGTTCGGGGGGGGTGAAGCCCCCGAAGCAAATTTTCATGGGTGGTTTATTAACCCATGGGTAATGGGTAACTGTTATGGGCTGGTTTTGGGCCCATGGCTTTTCGGTACCCATTGTTTTGTAAAACTTCCTCTTTAGCTACCTATTAATGTACTTATATATAGATGGATATACAATAGGATTGATAATGAGTGTTTTTGTGAAGGTGAATAGTGTGTGTGAATTCAAGTGTGAATTCAGGAGGGTTTGCTGAGCGCAACTCCAAACAAGATCTGGTTATTGTAATTGTGAAGACTGTTGGCTTGTAATAAAATATGAGCAAGTGTTCTTGGTGGATGTAGCCCACATTGGGTGAACCACATTAAATATTGTCTTTGTGTTTTACATATTTCATTTCTGTAATTTCTATTCATACTTCTTATTATTACGATTCTGAGGAATTATTCCGCATTAGATTCTATTAATTCCTAATAGCTTCTGCTGGCCTCTTTTATACTTAGCCGATTCAAGCCTCAAGTGAACAAATTATATGTGCTTCCTTGGTAGGTCCCTCATTGTTTACTCCACGTGGAAGTCCCATGGGGTTTTGACTTTCAATGTTCCCTCTCACTTTTGGAATTGTGCTAAGCTGACACGTAGTGCCTTCCATGATTCTGTTGCTTTGCCTTTAGTTTTTAACAGCTGGTTCCACCTTTTTGGGCTCTAACCACGTGGAGGGATAGTGCTTGTTTGAGTCTCCGCTTTGGGTCATGCCTTTGAAGTTGTGTCGATGAGGCACGTGGAGGCTTCCACTCACTACTTTATACTTAGCCAATTCGGGCTTCGAGTGGATGCTATCTTTCTCCATTTTTTCCTGATGAGCTTTTGATCCCCTTTAACATTGTTTGGCCTCATTTTCTGACATTTCTCCTCCATTATCAAGTCTGCCCACACCTTTGATTTGGGATCGAAAATGAGCTTGCAGGACTAAACAGACCCTTTGATTTTCTCCTATGCAAGGTCATGTTTGATTAATTTTTCCTAAGGGAAAAAATTGGTCAACACTTAGCACACGCAAGAGGAAGGTCCAACTGACTCTATCAAAGGAATTTTGCATATCCAATTTGAGGATAATTCCCACAAACTTAGCCTATTGTACTGAATGAATTGCTTCATGAACAGTAATAATACCTCCCTATATAAGCCTACCGCTGATGAAGCCATTTTGGTCTTCAGAGATTAGGCATTTCATCAAAGGTTTTAATCTAGCTGCCATCATTTTGGTGATTATTTTGTAGGCAATATTGCAAAGATTTATAGGCTGAAATTTGGTAACTGAGTTAGATCCTAGAGATTTGGGGCCCAGAGTAATGAAAGTTGTATTGCATTCTTTTAGAAGGGAGTTACTATTTTGAAATTCATTCACTACACTTAAGAGATCAAGCTTGATGATTTCCCAATAGATTTGGAAAAAAGTAGCAGGAAAAGCATCAGGGCCAAGAAATTTAACCCCTTTCATAGTGAAGACATCAATATGAATTTCCTCTATAGAGAAGGGATTCATGAGTTTTTCCTTCATTTCTGATATGAAAAGCTTAGGGATGTGTTGAAGCATATTGAGCATGTCATTCTCATTAGGAGGAGCCTCTTCCTATAAAAGGTTAGAATAAAAAGAAATGAGTTCATTAGAAATATCCAATTTAGATGATAGGAGGTTACCTTCAACTAATAGTAGATCCTTAATTTTATCTTTTCTTTTGTGATTAGAAGTTGTGACATGGAAGAATTTGGTGTTTATGTTTCCCTGGTTCAACTAAAGATCCCTTGATATTTGTCTCCACTATAATTCCTCCTCTATTAAGGTATTGTGGTATTCACTGAGAAAATCAATTTCTTGCTTATGGAGCTGGTTTTTTCTACCTTCTTTCTCAATTTCCATAGATATACTTGTAATTTTCTAAGTTAGTTTTTGCTTGTGAAGCTTGATGTTACCAAAAATTCTAACCTTCCAAATATTGAGTTGATTCTTGATTTCTTTGAGTTTGTTGAAAAATCTGTACATGACAGTACCTTGGATGTTTATTTCCCACCAGCTCTTTACAAGAGGAGCAAGATTATTATTTTCCAACCAAGCCAACTCAAATATGAGCGACGGATTTTTAGTTTTGAGATTGGTATTAGCACATATAAGCAAAGGGTTGTGGTCTGATGCCGCTCTAGGTAAAGCACTAAGATAGAAATCAGGGTATAATAAGATCCAATCCATAGATCCCAATGATTTTTCAATCCTACTTTTTATATGATTTCTACCCAATCTACGGTTGGACTAAGTGAAGGAGGCTCCATAAAGATCCATATAAAAAATTCCCCCTGTTTACGAAAATCAGCCAATGCTCCCATACTGGTTAGGCTAGTAGGGGTTCCACCCTATTTTTTCGAAGGGTAAAGAGTGTTATTACAATCACCCATGATAAGATAGGGAAATTGAATTCAACTCCTTTTTAATTCTGTGATGTCTTGCAGAGTTGTTCCCTTTGTGATTCCAAATTAGGAGCATAAATGTTGATAACAATCTAGTAAATATCAGAGCTAACTTCCTGAAAGAGCATGCCCAAGAAGTTTGAATTTTTTATGAGGTAGTCACCATGTAGAAGTTTAGGGTTCTAAAGAGTGTAAAAACCTCCAGAGTTTCCAGACAAGTTTTGAGCAATAAAAAAAGAATTCGGCCAAAGCCTTAGGAGAGTATCTTCATTTTTGAGTTTTGTTTCATGCATCATAATGATATCAAGAGAGTGATTAAATCTAATATCCTTCTAGAATATTTTATTTTGCAAAGAATTGAGATCCCTGATATTCCATGAGATTATCTTCATCTTTTAGATTTGGTTTTGTTCCCCACAACCATGGGGATGGTACTCTTTGTTCCTTGAGCCACATTTAGAGATGATTCTGGTTGAAGCTTAATATTTCTAGGGATTCTCCCTCTAGTTTTTTCCATATCTATGTCAGATTTTTTTTTCTATTTCTTCTATTTACCCAAGGTTTATCGCTGCCATTAGAGGCTGAAGGAGAGGGGGAATGAAGTTACTCGAGATTTAACTCAGGAAGTAAGGAAAAAGGAGGAAAGGGAGTGGGGGACTCAAAAAAGGGAGTAATGGAGAGAAAGAAAAAAGAGGGGAATACAAAAGCATGGGGGAGAACATCAATAGAGAGGGTAGGGAGCGGAGAATCCTAGATGACATTTGTGGTCACTTCAACTAAAGAAGTAGGAAGTAGGGAAGCTTGGGTGGAAACAGTGGGTATCTCAATAATAGAAGAGGGACGTGGGGAAGCCTAATTAGCAACATTAGGAATCTCAACAGTAGAAGAAGGAGGCAGGGAAGCCTGGTTGACAATAGAGGGTTCCTCAAGATTAATTTCTCCATATTCCAGAAGATTGAAGGGGTTAGAGGTATGGATCTTTGGAGCCGTCTCCAAGAGAACTTTAGGCATATATTTCCCTTTCTTCTTAGGGGTAAACTCATGATTTTTTGGTTTAGTTTATGTATTAGAAGGGAAAGTAGGGGATCTATGACCAATGATTTTGGAGATTGAGCACACTTGTGGGAAATATTCATATTTAATGGGATGTGTCTAGATTCCAAAATCAGAGAGAAGATCTATATATTTTGGGAGTGGGCCACTAACATTAACACAAAATTGAGCGTGAATAAATCTAGTTTTAACCTTAGTGGCTTGATTAATGATGATGAGAGAGCCCATGGAAAGAGCAATACCTTAAATGACCGTTGAATCCTAGAACTCCAGAGGAAGGCCTGGAAGACACACCCATATTGGAGCATGTGTCATGGTTTCAGTTAGTGGATTAAAGCCATGAGTCCATTTTTGAATATAGAAATCTTGCCTACCAAAAAACCATGGACCACCAAGAAGAGCTCACACAAATTCCTCTTTAAAGCTGAATGAGGAGAGGATGAAGCCATTTGGCATGACAAAAATCTCCATGGAACCAAATGGGGTCCATTTCATGCGTGCTCCTTTTTTAATGTCCTCCAGTTGGGGTCTAGGTCCCATTAGTTTGCCAACTAGAAACAAATCTCGAGATGCAGTAGTCAAGGTGGTAATGTGAGAAGGAATTTGTTGAGAAAATGTCCCTTCAAGAAGGATAGTTGATAACTTCTCCATATGTGGGCTGGAGGAGGACCTTGCCACCGCTTTTTCCATGCCTCATTGAGTAGTATAGGAGACAGGCCTCCAGAGTTATCATGACAGGATTTAGGGTCCGTATCAGAGGGGTCTGGCATTTGAGCAAGCACCAGAGGTCATAGGAAATTCAAAATCAGTGATCAGGAAACTAGGATCTCTTCCCCTTAACCTGTAGTTTACTTTAAAACATAGTTACCAATTTCCTTAAGAGATTTTACATTTGTATATTTACATTGTATTAATTTAAGATTTATCTTTAAATTTATAAAATAAAAAAATATTTTAACCTATGTTTATATTAGCCAAATGATATACATTATATTAATAAATTATCCTATTTAGACCTTTAATCATTAGTTTATATTAATCCCCAAATGGGAAAATTGAATTTAAAAACTAACAAAATAAAACTTATAAGTTCCATCCACATATGCTTTTTTAGATAATGTCATCAAACTCATAATTTGACGAGTCACAATATATTATTGTGAATGTTATGGTTGGATGCATTAGCCACCAACTCCCTAACCACAAACCATGCCACACATTACTACCAATGCACTCACCATAATTACCATAGCACAAGAGCGGCCCACTTGACCTATAACATAGGTTAAAAACATATTATATAATTTAAGATTACATGCCAAACAACTATTTTTTAGTTTAGGTATTTAATATGATAAATACATAGTTTATAACATGTTAAATGTAAATAAAGTAGAGGGTTCAGATAAGCGACATAAGATTTAATTTAAATATACAACTTAGGCCATCCATATAGGATATTTTTAAATTACCCATATACATATATTTTAATTTTATTATATCATATGCATACTATATAAACATAATAATTTGAATAAAGGGGTTCATGGGTAGGTCCTTAGTTTGTTTAGGTTATATTATATATAATATAAACTGAAACATAAGTTTATTTAAAATTAGGTAATTTAAAAAATGAAGGGGGCCATATTCGACATGGGTTTTTACAAACTAAAACAATATTTTTCCCATTGTCATAAATTTTCACATGGCCAATAGGAAAATTCAAAACCCTATTTCCATGGAGGGTTGTCTCCACTTAGGAGACCTTGAATTTAACTTGGTTTTACCTCGCAAATTTACTTTTACCTTGCAAATTTGAAAAACTATATAAATTAAATAAAAAATTCAACCTTATTTACCCATAGTCTATTACAGAGTTCTTGGGGAGAAATATTTCATCAAACCAATTAATCCTTTTACATGTGAGGGTAAGGATAAATGAGGCCACCATATCTATAGGTTTAAAAACTATAGTTTAATCTTTTTAAGACTAAAAAATAGGCCGCAGTACTATAGTTTTAAATGTTTAAACTTTTAATTTTTTAAATATATTTTAATCTAGGCCACATTTTAGGGTTCACATTTGGTTTAAACCAATATATAGTTTTCAATGATATACTATTTAAACTATAGTATTTTAATTTAAATTATAGGCTATAGTTATACACACATTAAGAATAAGCCGCATAGGTTTATAGTTTTTAGGATATTTTAAACTATATAAAAAAATTAGTGTATAGTTTATATTTCATAAGCTATAATATAAAGTTTTCACTTATAGTTTAATACACTGTATTTTATATAATGTATGGGTTAAATTATAAGGGCATACAAGAAAGGGGGCCGGTTAGGCCATAGTGAAACACATAGAACAAATTAAAAATATTAAATGAATATTTACCAGAGGTTTACAGAGAGTTTGACTCCACATGAAGAAAATTACCTTGGAATTTTATAGAGGGGAAAAGGTTTTTCATCCTTCCAATGAAAAAATTGAAAAACCTATTTCCATGGAGCTTGTCCCCTCTATTATTCATTTATTTTTAATTTAACATCGAATGGATTTTATCTTGCACATATGAAACTATATAAAAATTGGAAATATTTCAAACATAGTTGATCTTGATCTCATAAAATGTTTTCACGTGCAGGTAATCCAGAGTCCCTTTCACTTGTGCACACACCAACATAAAAAAACATGTCCCAAAGGGAGGGGGGTTAAATAAATATCCCTAACTAGCCAACCGACCAACAATCATGCCTATTGGTTAATTAATTTAATAAACATTACCAAACCACTCTGGTAACATATTAGGACCGAGTGAATAAATAACTTATATAAAATATTTATTAATCCAAACATTAATAAATAAAAATTTAACAAAGAAAATAAATGAAATAATGATGTGACACCAGATTTAATGTGGAAAACCACAAATCAATACTTTTCTATATTTGAGAAAATTTTACATAGTCCAGTAACTCCTTTCCTCACTCCTGCTCCCTATTTTTAACCCGGTGTGAAAATTCATTCACTCGATTATGACCCACAACCATATTTAAATAACCGCAAGGGTTATGAATATTAAGTGACAGGGTGTGGACCCCAGTTTAACAAATAATTTGTCATTAAATAACTAATAAATGTAATATAAAGTTTATATTAAACAATAAATATTATAAACTATATTATAAATTATTTAATTATAAACTAAACATTGTACACACTTAATATTATGTTCTAACACTCACACTTAATGCCCTTCCCACACCTCATAGACTTGGCAGACCTGATAAATCCCCAATGTACCAACATGATGTCGGGGATGTCACTTTTTTTGTTTCACCCCATCTTCACACTAATCTCATCTATGATGACATCGACCACCATTCATCTCACGTTGACACTCAATCACACACCAAGCCTTACACCAATGGCTTTGAATTTATTTACAACAAATAATTTACCAAAAATTATATTTATTGATGCAAATAGAAAATATTTGGAATGGGGCTTTATGAACAAGGAATACATGACCTCATCATTGACCAATCTCATGAGCACCATGAGAAGTTCGGATTGGGCTTCAAGGAACAACCTATTGAATCTCTCACACCTTCTTCATCCTCATATCTCATGATAATTGATACCTTATCTTATTCATCCTATAAGTCTATGGATACATATGACACCATGTCCATTTCCTCTAGGATTTTTTTTAATCTCCACCATTACCTTAGGGATGGTCACTTATCAATGTGAAGGTGAAACTACGTCCCTCCCTCTTCAATTTCTTGATATGGTAGAGGAGTATTCCCCTACCATTGACATTATTTAGTGCACCAATGATGATATTATCCTTTCTTAAATAGGGGCAGAAGATTCCTGTCTTCATAAGACGGTATCGTGTGACACATCCACCCTTCTGAATGAATCCACCATTGACATCAACATTGTGACTCCGAAAGATCATCACATCCTCAAGGTGGGTAAATCCCTTCATCCAAAGGAGCTTGAGAAGTTCACCGCATTCAAGACATAGTCAATCCTTTGCATGGCTGTATGCCAACATGTTAGGCATTGATCCTTCCATCATTTTCCATAATATCATAATCATTCCCGATGTTAAGCCAGTTAAGCATAAGCTTCTCCACATGCACCCTGGAGTTACCCTCCTTGTCAAAGAGGAGTTGCAACGCCTTATTTTAGTTAACTTCATCATAACCATTGAATATCCACAATGGGTTTCTAAGATTGTACCTATTTCCAAATATATTGTAAAGCTTCACATCTGTATTGAATTTTGAGATTTAAACCTTACTTGTCCTAAAGACAACTTTCCTCTTCCCAATATCGATCAAATTATGGACCTTTCTGCTGGTCACAAGATATTTTATTTTATGGATGGATTTTATGGGTACAATCAAATCCTCATCACACCAGAAGACCAACATAAGACATATTTCATCACTACTTGGGGGACATTTTACTACTGTGTCATGCCCTTTGGTTTAAAAAATGTCAGAGCCGTATCAACGGGCCATGAATTAAATATTTCATGATATCATCCATAAGACTATTGAGGACTATGTTGATGATCGCTTGGATAAATCCAAGCATATACGTGATCAAATTTATGTACTTAAAGTCCTCTTCAAGCGCGTTATCCACTTCTTCCTCTATCTCAACCCAACCAAGTGTATTTTTGGGGTCTTAATTGGTAAGATCCTTTGTTTCATAGTGTCTATCAGGGGTATTAAAGTTGACCCCACCAAAATCAAATCCATCCTTGAGATGCCCCCTCTTTATAATCTAATGAGACTTCACAGTCTCCAAGGCCGACTTTAATTAGTTCACCATTTTATCTTGCATATTTTTTATCATTGCTAACCCTTTTACCATGTTCTTCGCAAAGAAATCAATATCCGTTGGGATGATAATTTCCAAAAAGCCTTGGAATATCTCAAGCATTATCTCCTATCCCTGCCTATGCTTACACCTCCACGTGAGGGGGAGCCTTTCTATTTCTACGTCTCTACTTCCAATCATGCTCTAGGGTCCATGTTGGCACATCGTGATGAGAAAGGTAGGGAGAAGACTATTTATTACATCAGTTGTACCCTTTATGATTATGATATGCTACACTAAAGCTAAAAAGCTATACTTGCTATTTTATTTGCCACTTTCAAACTTCTCCATTATATAATTAATCACAAAACCTATGTTGTCACTAGATTCCATCTTCTCAAAACCATGCATTCCAATCCTTATCATAATGATCGCATCACTCGATGGCTCATGATCATGATTGAGTTTGACATAGATTTCATCTCTCATAAATCAATCAAGGGACAAACTATCACTGATCAAATAGTTGAAGCCCCTTCCTAATAATAAACTTCCTCATGAGAAATTTCCAAATGAATTTATCAACACTATAGATCATGAGTTCTCTCCTCTTAAAACGATGCTATTTTTTTATGGATCTAAGTGTCAGCAAGGGGGAGGCACTGACATCATTATTATTCCTCCTTGGGACACTCCTAATCCCATTGCCTATAATCTTAATTTTGAGTGCACAAATGATATGACTGAGTGTGAAGCCCTCATCTTAGGTATTCAAACCACTATTTTAGTTAGCTACCAAATCCTTGACATATATGGGGATTCTCATCTCATCATGAATAAATTTAAAGGAATTTATCAATGTAGAAATGAGGTCCTTCAAAAATATAAGGACATCATCATCTTTCTCCTCGAGGCATTCAATTTATACACTATTCAAACTATATCTCATTTATCTAATAAATTTGTGGACACTATGGCATCTCTCATGCCTCTTATCCCTTGGACTAAGGAGGGATCTAAACTCTCTATCGTCATTCATCACACTGAAAAACCAACTCACATTAGTGAGATACCTTGTGTTAATCTTATCGAATCCAATCCTTCTGATCTTTGGTATTCTCAAATATTTGATTACCTCACTTAATCCATCATCCCCTATGACCTATCCAAAAATGGTAGGAAGTTATTTCTTCAACACAATAACTACTATGTCATCCTTGGTGGCATCCTCTATAAATGTGGGTTTGATAGTGTCCTTATAGAATGCCTAAAATCCTTTGAATCTATCCGCAATATCCAAGAAGTAGATGATGGTATCTATGGTGGACATTTTAGTGGTTTGGATGTCACCAAACATGTCCTTCACATGGGTTATTATTGTCCCTCTCTCAATCAAGAATACTGTGAGTATGTTAAGAAATACATCAAATGCCAACATCACTCCAATCTTATTTGCATTCTTAGCCAAGCCTTACAACCAACTAAAGACATTTGGCACTTTTCATAATGGGGACTTGACCTCATCATCCTCATCAATATACACTCCTCTAAACACCATCATTATATCATCAATGTTACTGAGTATTCCACTAAATAGGTGGAGACCATTTCACTTGCATAAACCAAAGCTAACCAGATTGTTAATTTGATCTATCAGCACATCATTTTCCGCTTTAGCATTCCCCAAAAAATCTTCATAGGCAACAAAAAGTCCTTCAAAAATAAATATCTCAAGAATATTTGTGATTATTTCAATATTAAGCTTAACTTATCTTCTTCGTATTATCATCAAGCTAATGACTAAGCCAAAGAAACTATTAATATCCTTCGTAACATTCTTGCCAAAACCATTGATAAATCAATATGTAATTGGCATCTTCATATCCCTTTCACCCTTTGGGCCTATCGGAATAGCATTCCCACCTCTACTGGTGCTAATCCTTTCTCCCTCATCTACGGATCTAAAGTCGTCCTTCCTCTTGAAGTCCAAATCCCATCCTTGTGCGTTTATCTTCATGACTTCATCTCTGATGAGGACTATCGCTGAGATTCTCTAGCACAACTCAAGTTGTTAGAAAAATGTCACCTTCTCTCTCTTGAGCATCATTATGTCTATAAATAGCACATCAAACATGATTATAAAAAAAATCTTAAAGAGAACGACTTTAATATTGATGATCTTGTCCTTAAAGAAAGTCAAAATGTTACTACTCTAGAAAGGAGCCAACGTGGAAAGTTTTCTCCCAACTAGATTGGACCTTATATTATCACACATAAGTATAGGTCTAGACCCTATTATTTGGCCTCCCTTGATGGTAAACTAGAAATTAAACCTCTTAACGCATTGTACTTGCAGCCTTTCTATTGTTAACATACTTACCAACATGAACTTAGTCATCTCAGAGATCATACATCCATCATTAGCCTCTTCCATCTCTCATTATAATTATTTGGAATCATGTGGTCTACCTTCACTTTCCTATCCATGACCTTGAATATGGGCACATCAACTCTTCCCATGGTATATTCCTTATGGAAATGTTCCTCCTTCTAAGTGGGAACCCCGAAATCATGACATCAATCTCCTTCTTATCTACCTACTGGAGCCATGGTAAGGGTCCAAAGGTGTCACTTATAAATTTTACATCCCCTCCTAAGTGGTCTACTTAGCTATCCCAAACTCTCCCATAAGAATTCAAAATTTTTGGATGCTCATATTAAAATCTATCTGAATCCTAAAATAGACTAATCCCTTGAAGGGAAAATATTCATAAATAAAAATGTAAAAATCATAGACTGCTTCCTCGAAGGACATCTATCGAATATCCTGCCATCTAAAAATGAAAAAATAAAAAATCCAAAAGTAAAAAGAAAAATGTAGACCATTCCCTCGAATGATGGCTACCATCTCATATCATGGTAGTAACGGATTCCCACATTGATTAGCATTCTATATATTTAAAAATAAAAAGCATAAAGTTTACAAGCAAGCATCCTAAAAAAACTTCCCACATCGGTCAACTTTTTCATCTATAGAAAACTTCCCGCATTGATCAATTTGCACCATACTACTTAAAGCTGGGGCATGAACTTAAGGAAAACCACCTTGGGAGAACCTATCTTATTATGTATGAGTTACATATAAAACCCTTTGTCATGTCAAAATTAGGTCCATAAGCCCATCTTCTATATTTTCCTAATGATCCTTGGAATAACTAACTATCAATGGTTATGTGTTAACACTCGCTATGAGATGCAAGTGCATTACCTTGTTTAGTTCCCCTTCTTGTTTACCTTCAAACCAGTTTGAAGCATCGATTATTTGTGTGATCCTTGTTATGATGAATTATCGTTCATCTCATCCAAGGAACGACAACAATTACTCAGGACCAGCATGCGTTCAATTACGCCAGAAATTATCTCGTATCTAATATGCTCCTATCATTCATTCGCTATCTATTTCTCCAATCCCAATCCAATTCATATGAATCCATAACATACTCTTCCTAATCTAATCATATGATTCATGTTTATGTATATATTTTTAATCCATTGCATCCATTGTAATTTTTAAAATAACATTTACCATGTTTGTATCTCACAAGTGTGCATGCCATCGCATCTATATCTACCATTTTTCTAAGCCCATCACATCATTTGTATACACTATCTATGTCATAATCATGTCTAACAACTATCTATCCATTTCCATCACATATTTTTATCATCTACATATGCATCATGTACGATAAAAAATCACATCACATCACAAATCCATATTTTACTCCAAATTCTAAACCATAAAATTCCATCATAACTTGAAGAGGCAGGGGAAGATTGAGATGGTTGCTTGGAGTCCACTAGAAGAGGAGCAATGATAGGCTGATGATTCGTAAGATCTGGAGAAAAGGGCATTGGTGGTCGTGGAGCTATCTTTCCAGCCTGAATCAAAGAATTCTCTGCACTTATGGCAACTTCGTAAGCATCAGGAAGTGTAGTCCCTCCCATAGACTGGATCATAACTGCTACATCGCTATTCAAGGCTCGCAAATAGTACAAGAATGCATTATGTGCAGAAGGCTTTATGAGCGCCGGAATCCTATTCCAAGTCCTGTGGAATCGGAAGTTGAAATCACTCATGTATTCTTGGGGAGCTCTCTTTATGGTAGTAAGTTGTTCCAAAAGTGATAGGTGATCACTTTTGTCTTCGAATTGTTTACATAGCTTTTCTCCCAACACGTCCCAAGTGGTTATAGTGCCAACACCTAACCCGCGAAACCATTGAAGTGCTTTTCCCTTGAAAGAGGTAGCAAGAAGTCTAACTGCAACATTGTCTTCGGTGATATTATGTACTGCGCAGATGCTGGCTACATCAAAGATATGCTCCACTGGAGTAACGTGAGTTTCCCCCGTGTAGAAGGGTAAACTTTTGAGTGCCGCAACAGGTATCGGATCACGTTGAGCCAACATAAGAGGACTGCTTGCATTGAAAGGGGGAAAAACTTGGTTCCTCGCCATAGCGACGAAAGGTTGATTGTTCCTGGGTGGAGGAAATCTTCCGTAAGGAGGAGTTGAATGACCCCTAGTAGGTAAATCTACAACTGGGGATGTGGAAATGCCTCTTCTTCTTCTCTTTGGAGGAGATAAGGAAAGTTCGGTATGGCCAAATCACTGCACCCCCCGAATGGCCAGGATGTGAATAGGACGTTCGGTGCGATTGGGACACATGGGATCACCTCTCAAGCTGTGGGACTTGGGCTCGAGGTGAACCTCCGGAGAAGGCCGGCTTCCTCTTCCTAAACTAAGTGCTGTACTACTCCTAGTGTAACAAAAATGATTATCTAGTCCTATGCTAACATTTTCATGGGGTTTTAGGGAAAGAGATTTACAGAAATGAAACTATACTAGGGATGGTGATGCACCGAATAAAGGGTGTCTTCAGATTCAGGAAGGGTTAATTTGAAGAGGGTGTGTGCACCACAGGTCAACTTCACCTACTGCAACTTAGAGAGGGTACATGATACCACAGACTAAGAGACACGCGTTCCCTTGGTTAAACTGTATCAGACTGAGAAATATACCAGTTTCCCAGCGAAGAAGGATGAACTCAAGAAGGGTGAATAGACACCACAACTCAACTGCATGCAATACTCCACCACTCGATAAGCACAGAACTCCAAGAACCTGCAATAGAACTTAAACTTGCACAGTGTACCTGCAAGTATGAGAAAGGCACAAAGAAGCATAGAAGGATGAAAGGACCGAGATTAGTCACAAAACACACACTTTTATTGCTTCAATAACATGCACAATGCATCATACATTCAGAAGAGGCAATAGTTGCCATTACAGTCTTGAAGAGGAGGCTTGAAAGTTCTCTCAACACACAAGAACAACTTGCAGAAGAGAGAGGATTTTTGAAAAGTATACACTCGCCTGAGATATCTAACTGTCCAACTTGTCTGAACTGTTGGAACCCTTTGAAATGAGCTTCCAACTTACATTTATAGAAAAATATGTGAGAAAGAAGAGGAAATGGTCATAATTACATTCCTAAAATGAAGGCCCATGATGTATTTATTACAGTTAGTTGAACTACCTGAGAAGGTTCCATCATGGGTCATTAATTGCCTGATGACCAAGTCTTCTAAATTAATTAAAAGAATATTTAAATAAAATATTTAAATAATAATAATAAACATTATTATTAAAATATTTAAATAAAAATATTAATTTAATTGAAAATACTGGTGGGACCCCCCCGTTGACCCGTTTGACTTGAAGAGTAGGGGGGTCCATGTGGATAGAGTCTAGACATATCCCAACTTGACGAGCTTCGAGCAACATACCGAACTCACCGAGCTCTCAATCTGCATTGAGCTCTTCTCACCTCTTCTAATGCTCATCATCGGGTCATTCAGACTGCAACTCGGCTCATCCTAAGTCACTTATTTCGCTGACAACCGAGCTTGAATCTCTATTGACCAGTGACTCGGCACGAGTTTAGCTTGTCGAGCTCTCTTTGAATTTTCAGTTTGGCATTAATGCTTGATGAAATAAACAAAGTTAATTAGAATGAATTACTGAGCAGTTGTATGCTCGAGCTATTCACTTGACTTGGTTCCCATCCAAGCGTTCCCCGACTGACTCACTCGGTTATCTGAATCTTTCATGCGAGCTTTCTCCCGAACTTATTTTTAACGTGAACCGTGTCTTAGTCTTATGCATATGGCTTATGCAGCGAATTCTTTCCTCCGAGGCACTTGACACCTAGATCGGTTCCTCAACCCATTCCAATTTGAACCTCTTGCTTGCAATGGATACCTCACCGTGTGTAAAGTACCGAGCTCCACTGCCTTCATTCTTAGAGTCGTCCTTACACGTTTGTGTGCTCAACTAGCATTTTTATTCTCGAACCTTTACCGTTTTCTGTGATGTATCCATGCAAAACCATTTTCTATAAATTCTTCGACCTCAATTGCACACTTTATTTTTCAATTGGCTCTGCAATGACTATTCTTGATTCAGACTTGGCATTTAATCCGTGAATACTACACTCTTAGAGCGAGCTAAGCCTGACTCCATTCGACTTGCTATGACTGCCAACTTCTCCTAAGCCTCATCGTTTTGGTGCTACTGCAGAACATCTCGTCTGTTCCTCTTCACTCCATGTGAGGTGAACTAAAACAAACATGTTCTGATGAGCCCTCAAGTTCTTTTACCGATGAGCTCCTTATTGTCACAGGATTTTTGACTCAGTGAATTCCATTTGAAACTCTTTCAGTGCCGAGTTATTTCCATCGTAGCCCGGCCGACTCGTACTTATCACCTAATTGACCGAATCGCTCCATGTGATTTGGTTCGCCTTCGCTCGTGTCTTACTGATCGAACATGAACTCAAATGTATTGAATTCCACATTGAAACTCCGGAATCGTCTTTATTAATAGACCGGGATACTCGTTTTGAACCCCGCTTTTCATTCTATCGACGTCTGAGTTCATTTTCTCTCTACACTACGCTTGTCGTCATGTCCCTCCCCTCACATGAAGCTTGCGACTCGAATCCATGATTATATGGCATAGGTAGATGTGAGCTACACCATATACTCATTTTTCCAGAAATTAAAAGATCCTTTATGTTACAATTCGCAACACATAAAAGAAGCCCTTCAAAAAAAATACGTTGAACAACTGGGGCAACCAAAAGGACCTTGGAAAAATGTACAGGTAACAACCATATGAATTCTTCCTTAGTCGCGGATCAAAGCTAATAGAAATAAAGCTAGATAAAACTAGCTTGAAACTGCAGTATATCGTCCATTGTTTAAAAACAAGCTTCTCTGAATCTGGTAAAAGAATACTTTTATTGTCTGATTGGACGTATCTAATGGAAGGGTATAAATATTGCCTGCTGCACACAGAGTTTCTCAAAGAGACCATTTACGAGTGACAGAGATGTGAGTCGTGACATACAAAACGGCCGACCAGGTATTTCAGAGTTGACCTTCGCATTCGTTTCGTTTCTAGGAGAAGGAATGCTGAGCAATATGAATCGTTTCATTCTGCACCGTTTCAAAACTTCATCTCCTGGTTCGGGCAAACTTTATGAAGCCTTGAATGACGTGACTCCAATCTATCATACACGGCAGTGAATGTTTGTTTCCTGCAACTGCCCGCTGGAGGCGCTGAAAACGGCTTCTACTGTATTGCAACACGTCTGCTCCCTGGTTGATGATTTTCTCTCGCGGCCACCGAACTGGACGAGTTTTGAGCACTCTGCTTTCCTGTTACTCGATATCATTTGACAAATATCTGCATAATGAGACGAGCGGCCTGTAGCCTCCGCAGAAATTGGTATCACGTCGCGTTTTTTCCATGACCCGCTCTAATTCACAACTGTCCTATTAATCCTCCCGGTGACTCGCACAAAGACTCGGACCACTCCAACTGCGCGGGGTTTTCATGACGGATTGCCATCTTAATTTTTCCCATTTGGCAGTGTTTGCCTGAATCTCCCCTTCGCGGAAGTTTAGTCATGGTTTGCCAAACCAATATTTCCACGGTTGGCAGTTTGACCCGATTTCTCCAACGCGAAGTGAACAGCCTCAGCGCGGGATTTAACAGCTTGGCCCGCCATCATCAAATTTCCGCTTGGCATTGCTTGCCGGAATCTCCCCTACGCGGAGTGAACAACATGGTTTGCCATCTTAATTTTCCCATTGGCACTGGTCGCCTTATTTCCCACGTAACGGCCCCTCGCATGAAGCTTGCGACTCGTCTCTACGAGCCCCGAGTGTTTTCATTGCTGAATAACTCCCGCCGAGCCTTGTTTATCCTTACCGGGCTCTATTTCCTCTGAATCAGCGAGCTTCTCATGAGTTTCACCAAGCTCTACGCATCGAGCAGATCTGCCTTCGACTGAACTCAGTCACTAGATTGCTTCAATGCAGCTGTGTTGCCCATAACCCAAAGCGCTCTGCGAGCTCGTGTCAATGTCACATTCATGTGGCGAACATCAGCTATAAAACCAACCCCATGATTTGCAGCTCGGACACAAGACATAATGATTATATCACGCTGCTGGCCTTGAAAGGCATCTACCGTATTGATATATAAACCTTTTCCTTCATCAAATTTGAGGACAACATCAAACTCTCGGTGTAAACATTTCAGCTGTAGCTTGTAAGGTGTGATCATTTCAACAGAAACCTTTATGCTTGCCAACCTAGTGACTCGTTGAAGATGCTCGTATAATTGCAAAGCAAATTATGCTCCATGAATATTCTGATATGAAACAGTTATACCTCTATGAGATCCGCTTCCATGAACTACATCGTAAAACGAGTAAGATCTCGATAGAGAATTTTTGTAATAAATTTCCTCAGGTTTCCTAGTAACACTCCCACTGTCACTTAATCGATTTTCATAAAAATATCTTGAAGGAAAATCCCGAATTTGAGGATGCATTTGATGCTGAACAGATAAAAACATAGTTGGGCGACCTGCTTGTTGGAAGTGCTCAAAAGAACTCTTACTATACTGCAACATGCTTGCTGCCTGTGCACCGAATACTCGACCGAGGAAGGTCTGAACACCATTATAATTCACAGCTCTTTTTAAGATGTCGGTTTGACTCAATTTTACATTGGTATTCGATGGTGCTTATACTTTCTTCCTGGGTTGATAGAAGTCCTTCCATTATGTAATTACAAACCCGAGATTCAATGATGTTGAACCTCCCATATCTGCATAATTTCATATCATCTCGGTCAAACAAGATAATTCTCCCAAGTGGTTGGTCGAGCACTGTCTCAATGGATTAAACCTGGCATCATGTTGACTTTGACTCTCCCTGACTTGGCCTTCAGAGCTTTTTGCATCGATCTCCACCGAGATCCTTGTACAGTTCCTTTCATTCGTCAATTTTCAACGAGCTATATTTTGCATTAACAAGACCATCGTCGAGCTCTTACAACTGAGAGTCTCCACTGAGATGATTTCTGAGATGACTATCAATTTGACACCGGGTTCTTTATCAACTCGACCCTGAACTCTTCACTGAGTCGAGATCAACTGGGTGCCTTTCGATGCTAGGTGATCTCTTCATATGCAATTTAGGAATTATTTTTTAATTATTGCATCTCGATAATAACCGAAGGTGGGTTCCTGGGACTATTATTTTATTTTGAACGTGATAGGACCCCGTTGTCCAATCTTGCCAGGTGTGCAAAATTGGATAACATTTTTGGCGACCTCTCGGGGATGATTGCCTGCTAAGCATGATTCCAGTAGCCTTAAGTCATCCATTGGGCATGGAGTCTATGTTGGAATCCTGAAAGTAGTATGATTTTCTTTGACACATCCCGAAATCTCCTTGAACATTTCTGATATCCTGGGCCTCCCTGGAATGCTAAGCATGAAGTATACTGAATCTGTTGAATGCTTGACATCCATGGAACACTGAAAAAATTTGAATGAAGCAGATTTTGAACTATTATGGAAACCTTGAACCTTTCTTCTCCTTGACACCTTCCAATGATGAAACAATGTGCAGAACAACACAAAACACAACAACGAGGAAAGCAAAACAACAACAGACAACAATGTGCATAAGCACTTGGAGGAAAACACCTAATTTTAACTGTACAGGGGGTGGAACGCTTCTCAAAAACAAGCTTTGAGATGTATCCCATTCACATGAATGGGCAGTTCTTCTCCATTGAGCCTAGATAGACGAAATGAATTTGCCTCTTTGCAACTTGTGATGATGTATGGTCCACTCCAGAGAGCGTCAAACTTGGCATGCTTGCCTGGTTTGGCCCTGTCTTCATCCCATTTGAGAACTAAATCTCCCTCTTGAAAATGTCTGTCGGACGCCTTCTTGTCAAAAGATTTCTTAACTTGAGCCTGATGCTGCTCCAAAGTTTTCATAGCCTTATCTCGTACTTCCTCTAACTCCATGAGTTCAGCAAACCTTACTGTCAGAGGATCACTCTCTATAACTTCAAGTTGATGAGCTAACTCCAAAGAAGGTAACTCCAATGAGAGCGGGAGTTTTGCCTCTCTTCCATATACAAGAACGAAAGGAGAATTTCCAATGGCCCTTTTAGGTGTGATTCGATCTGCCCATAAGGCGGTCTTAAGCTGTGTATGCCAAGTCCTCTTGTTAGTCTCCATTGTGCGCTTAATAATCCTTATGAGGTTTTTGTTGCTAGACTCAGCCAATCCGTTTCCTTGCGGATAGTAATTGGATGAAGTTTTGAGGTATACCCCATTTTTAACAGCCCATTCACTCAGTTTCATACCAAGAAAAGCTAGCGCGTTGTCTGAAATGATTGTAAATGGAACACCAAACCTCGTCATTATACCCTCCAAAAAATCTAGAACTGCCTTTTCATTGCTCTCTTTTAATGCTACCGCCTCTGTCCATCGAGTAAAATAGTCTGTTGCGGTAAGGACCCACTTATGTCCGTCACTGGATGGAGGATTAATCATTCCGATGAAGTCCAACCCCCATTGAACAAAGGGTTGATCCACTTGAACTGGATGCAGTGGAAGAGCTGCCAGCTTCTGCTTACCTGTGAAAAAGGCACATTCCTTGCATTTCCTTACCCAGAGATGGGCATCCTTGAATAAATCCGGCCAATAGTAGCCGGCTCGCATGATCTTGGTAGCTGTTGTTCGTGCGGAATAATGTCCTCCAGATAGGCCATTATGAAATTCTTCTAGTATCTTACTTACCTGTTCCGGTCCTATGCACCGAAGGAGAACACCGTTCAAATCTTTTCGAAAGAGAATGCTATCTACCAAAACATATGGGATAGATTGAAGACGGAAAGTTCGTCTTTGGTTTTTATCCATGTTTGCCGGGTATGCTCCTGAGAAGATGAAATTCTTCATTTTGGATAACCAGTCAGCTTGATCAACATCCTCATCAGTATTTAGGAGTGTCACGTCCTCATTACCTTTTGATTCCATGTCTGCAGCAAGTTGCTCACATAAACCCTTACCTCTGACAAGTTTAGTGACTTTGATATGCACGTCATACTCCATTACCTTCGTGATCCATCCAGCACGCTTTTCGTTCATTTCTTTGTTCAGCAAAAACTCCTTGACACCTGGATGAGACACCATCAGATGAATCTTGTTGTTGGACAACATGTGTTTGAATTTCTTCAAAGCTCGAATAACTGCAAAGACTTGTTTTTCAATGAATGAGTATTTGAACTCGTAGTCTTTGAGGGACTGACTGAAGAAAGCGATTGGTTGCTCCATCAGGTTGTCGTTTTGTTGGGTGAGGATCCCTGAAATGCTCTCTTGACCTGCAAAAGCATAAAGGATAAAATCTTTGTCAAACCTGGGGTTCACAAGCGTGGGAGCTTGGGAAATGGCTGTTTTGATGGCTTCGAAGCTTTCTCGTCCTTCCTTTGTCCATGAGAATGGCATGTTTTTCTTTAGCATGGCTGTCAGTGGTTTAGCCAATGTCGCAAATTGAGGGATGAATCTCCGCACAAAATTTATGGTTCCCAAAAAGCTCTGGAGGCCCTTCTTGTGACTCGGGAGAGATAAGGACATAATTGAATGAATCCTGGCTGGATCGATTGATAATCCTTCCGCTGAAACAACATGCCCCAACAATTTTCCCTCGTGCACTGCGAAAATACATTTCTTGGGGTTAAGTGAAACCCCAAATTCCCTACACCTTTGGAAAACTTTCCTTAGATGTGTGATGTGATCTTCTGCATGCTTAGAGTATACAGTTATATCATCAAGGTAAACCAAAATAATATCGTTGATCAGTCCCTTAAATGCCATGTCCATGGCTCTTTGGAAAGTAGCCCCGGCATTGGACAATCCGAATGGCATTTTATTGTAGGCATATGTGCCCCACTTGGTAGTGAAAGCCGTTTTGAATTGGTCAGATTCTTGGACTAGGATTTGATTGTAACCTGAATATCCATCGAGCAAAGAAAATCTTTGAGCTCCTGCCACCGTTTGAAGGATCTGCTCCATCGATGGAAGAGGATAATGGTCTTTCAATGACGCACGATTCAAATCCCTGAAATCTACGCATAACCGGATCTCTCCGTTCTTCTTCCTCACGGGCACCAAATTGGCTACCCATGAGGAATGCTTGATGGGAAAAATTATACAAGCCTCGATGAGCTTGGTTAGCTCCTTTCTCATTAGTGGCTCAATTTTGGGATTAATTGGTCTTTGTTTCTGACGAACTGGCTTAGCATTAGGATCCAGTTCGATGGTATGTTGCGCAAGACCTGGATCAAAACCACGCAGATCTTTATAGCTCCATGCAAAGATGTCATGATACTCTTGACAAAGTTTGATGAAAGCTTCTTTCTCCTCAGAAGTACACACTTTTCCGATCTTAAGAAATTTTTCATTTGATACTTCGACTTCCTCAAAATATTCTTCTTTGACCACCATGTTAGGGCTTTGTCTTTTGGCTTGGTCATCTGAATTGAAAATGGATTCCAAAGTGACTAAACCTTTTGGTAACTTGTTGCTTTTCAATTGGATAATTTGTTCACCATATGACTCTTGTAACTTATCTTGATTTCTTGCAGCAAACTCCGCCTCTTCTTGTAGGAAGAGGACAATTTGGTTGTCACTATCGAACACTTGCCAACTACTCACATTATCAGGGACTGCTGGTCGAACCACCATTTTAACAAATTGCTGCCCTTCTTTCATGATATCAACTGGTATGTTGTATTGTGAACCAATTGTAGCAAGCCTGTCTGCATCTTGATTTTGATCTCTAGGGATTGCATGGATCCCAAAAGCTTCGAAATCTTCAATCAGGTCCCAGACTCGGTTCTTGTATGATCTTAAAAGATCATTTTTGGATGCACTACGTGCTGAAACTTGATGAACAACTAACTCACTGTCTCCAAAAACAGTTAGGGCCTTGATTCCCTTCCTTTGGGCTAGCTGAATTCCTTGCACAAGAGCCTCGTATTCTGCAACATTGTTAGTGCAACTGAACTGCAACCGGAAAGATGAGAAGTACTTATCTCCCTCTGGAGAAATTAACATAACACCAGCACCGGATCCATTCTTACTTCTTGAGCCATCGAAGAACAATTGCCATAGTCCTTTAGAATCATTTGGTGTTTTGACAAGTTGTGGTATGATCGTATCTTCTTCATGGATACAGTAGGTACCTAATCCTGTTTCTTCCAAGACCAGCAAACCAGCTTCTTCTTCTGCCAATACATCGGCGTAGGGATCGTACTGATGATCTCTACTTGCTTCATCTAGCAAAGTATCAGGGACTTCTTCAACAAGGGTGGTTGGTTCATGATCGGCACCTTCCTCTTCTGGATCACCGATGGTGTAATTTCCATTTGTGGGATTAGAAGTGTAGGGTTCTACATGATTATGGCAGATTGGTTCTGCCCTTATAGTTACTTTGGTTCCATATCGAGTCCTGAGAATCATATGCGACCAATCGGCTGATAGGTAACCACCCATCTTGGCGGTGAAATCCCGTGATAGGCAGATGGCAAAGAGGGGAGGGAGATCAATGACTGATATATCTTGGGTGAATGACAAGCTTGGGCATGCGTGGATGGTAAGTTGAAGTCCTTTGATAACCCCAACAGTCTTAACAGCTGTGCCATCCAGTTGAACAACCCCTCTTGCAACTGGCGCATATTGTATGCCTAGTACATCTGCGATTTGTTTCGGCATGACAGAGCTACTGGCACCAGAATCGATCATGCAATTATGTACCAGGTGGTCGCCAATGATCAGGGAAATGTAGAATGGTGGTGGTTTGTTTGCCGTAGGAATGATCTTCCCTTCCGGTTGACACAAATTTGTAGCATTTGTCACTCCATGGCTTGGTGATCCGCTGGTTGTACTAAAACTGTTCAGAGCTTCTCGCAACAGGTTTCTTTGAGAAGGAATCGAGAGTGCATCCCACATGGTAACGCTCAGATTGGTTTTCTTCATTTGTTCTACTATGCTGAAGGGAATCGCTCCAACTTTATTGACACTTTTTTGGGCATTGGGGTCCTCCTTTGGAAAATGTTTGTTGGGTACCGTGATGCCTGGAGAACCATCTTTCCCTGCGGCGTGGCTAGCCGATGTTTCTGGTGATTTCTTTCCCACATTTCTATCAACCGCCATTTGTAACCCATGTTGAGAAGTGGATGCTAGATCAGCTTCGAGAGGTTGAGGCTCCATTGCTCTCTTTTTGGAACGAGTGTTTGCTGCCACTGATGAAGAATCTATATTCAATCCGCAAAAATCTTCTTCTTGCCAGTTTAGTAACGTGGATTCTTCAGGTGCCTGCGGTTGATCTGCTGCTTCTTGCGTAGATGAATTGTTTGTTAACTCTGAAGGGGCAGATACACTTTGAACCATAAGGGCCTGGCTAAGAACCCCATTGGGACAAAGATTTTGATTGTGAGGTTGAGAGCAAGGATAGCACCATTCGTAGTCTTGAACTAGATTATTCTGAACAGGTACTATAGCTCTAGATGAGCTAGCTGCAAGAGGGTTCCGGAAGTTCAAGGGCCTGACATTTGCAACTTGACTCGTAGTTTGATTTTGAGGCTGATTGTTTCCTTGAAAGGGAGGACGGCTAGCCTGATACTGCTGATTTTGTGGCTGATACGGACGATTGTATTGAAATTGTTGCCTTTTGAGTGCAACGAGCTCATTTCCAAAATTTTGCAGTAGTGACTTGACTTCAAATAGGTCATTTGAAGAGGCAGGGGAAGATTGAGATGGTTGCTTGGAGTCCACTGGAAGAGGAGCAATGATAGGCTGATGATTCGTAAGATCTGGAGAAAAGGGCATTGGTGGTCGTGGAGCTATCTTTCCAGCCTGAATCAAAGAATTCTCTGCACTTATGGCAACTTCGTAAGCATCAGGAAGTGTAGTCCCTCCCATAGACTGGATCATAACTGCTACATCGCTATTCAAGGCTCGCAAATAGTACAAGAATGCATTATGTGCAGAAGGCTTTATGAGCGCCGGAATCCTATTCCAAGTCCTGTGGAATCGGAAGTTGAAATCACTCATGTATTCTTGGGGAGCTCTCTTTATGGTAGTAAGTTGTTCCAAAAGTGATAGGTGATCACTTTTGTCTTCAAATTGTTTACATAGCTTTTCTCCCAACACGTCCCAAGTGGTTATAGTGCCAACACCTAACCCGCGAAACCATTGAAGTGCTTTTCCCTTGAAAGAGGTAGCAAGAAGTCTAACTGCAACGTTGTCTTCGGTGATATTATGTACTGCGCAGATGCTGGCTACATCAAAGATATGCTCCACTGGAGTAACGTGAGTTTCCCCCGTGTAGAAGGGTAAACTTTTGAGTGCCGCAACAGGTATCGGGTCACGTTGAGCCAACACGAGAGGACTGCTTGCATTGAAAGGGGGAAAAACTTGGTTCCTCGCCATAGCAACGAAAGGTTGATTGTTCCTGGGTGGAGGAAATCTTCCGTAAGGAGGAGTTGAATGACCCCTACTAGGTAAATCTGCAACTGGGGATGTGGAAATGCCTCTTCTTCTTCTCTTTGGAGGAGACAAGGAAAGTTCGATATGCTGATAATTTCCTTTCTTTGAAGAAGCTCTTGTTTGAATTCTTCGCATAAGTTACTGCACTGAGATTCGGAATCCAGAGATATGGAGTCGCCAGGTACTTTGACTTGTGTAAGTGAGAAGAGAAGTACCAACTCTGTCCCACCGGGCGTGCCAAAAACTGTTGTGTGTGGTCGCACGGTGGCTTATGATTTGTTGTTGTAATGAGACACCTTGAAAAGATGGAAGATCTAACCTTAGTGTCCCACCGGGCGTGCCAAAAACTGTTGTCGCCAAATCACTGCACCCCCCGAATGGCCAGGATGTGAATAGGACGTTCGGTGCGATTGGGACACATGGGATCACCTCTCAAGCTGTGGGACTTGGGCTCGAGGTGAACCTCCGGAGAAGGCCGGCTTCCTCTTCCTAAACTAAGTGCTGTACTACTCCTAGTGTAACAAAAATGATTATCTAGTCCTATGCTAACATTTTCATGGGGTTTTAGGGAAAGAGATTTACAGAAATGAAACTATACTAGGGATGGTGATGCACCGAATAAAGGGTGTCTTCAGATTCAGGAAGGGTTAATTTGAAGAGGGTGTGTGCACCACAGGTCAACTTCACCTACTGCAACTTAGAGAGGGTACATGATACCACAGACTAAGAGACACGCGTTCCCTTGGTTAAACTGTATCAGACTGAGAAATATACCAGTTTCCCAGCGAAGAAGGATGAACTCAAGAAGGGTGAATAGACACCACAACTCAACTGCATGCAATACTCCACCACTCGATAAGCACAGAACTCCAAGAACCTGCAATAGAACTTAAACTTGCACAGTGTACCTGCAAGTATGAGAAAGGCACAAAGAAGCATAGAAGGATGAAAGGACCGAGATTAGTCACAAAACACACACTTTTATTGCTTCAATAACATGCACAATGCATCATACATTCAGAAGAGGCAATAGTTGCCATTACAGTCTTGAAGAGGAGGCTTGAAAGTTCTCTCAACACACAAGAACAACTTGCAGAAGAGAGAGGATTTTTGAAAAGTATACACTCGCCTGAGATATCTAACTGTCCAACTTGTCTGAACTGTTGGAACCCTTCGAAATGAGCTTCCAACTTACATTTATAGAAAAATATGTGAGAAAGAAGAGGAAATGGTCATAATTACATTCCTAAAATGAAGGCCCATGATGTATTTATTACAGTTAGTTGAACTACCTGAGAAGGTTCCATCATGGGTCATTAATTGCCTGATGACCAAGTCTTCTAAATTAATTAAAAGAATATTTAAATAAAATATTTAAATAATAATAATAAACATTATTATTAAAATATTTAAATAAAAATATTAATTTAATTGAAAATACTGGTGGGACCCCCCCGTTGACCCGTTTGACTTGAAGAGTAGGGGGGTCCATGTGGATAGAGTCTAGACATATCCCAACTTGACGAGCTTCGAGCAACATACCGAACTCACCGAGCTCTCAATCTGCATTGAGCTCTTCTCACCTCTTCTAATGCTCATCATCGGGTCATTCAGACTGCAACTCGGCTCATCCTAAGTCACTTATTTCGCTGACAACCGAGCTTGAATCTCTATTGACCAGTGACTCGGCACGAGTTTAGCTTGTCGAGCTCTCTTTGAATTTTCAGTTTGGCATTAATGCTTGATGAAATAAACAAAGTTAATTAGAATGAATTACTGAGCAGTTGTATGCTCGAGCTATTCACTTGACTTGGTTCCCATCCAAGCGTTCCCCGACTGACTCACTCGGTTATCTGAATCTTTCATGCGAGCTTTCTCCCGAACTTATTTTTAACGTGAACCGTGTCTTAGTCTTATGCATATGGCTTATGCAGCGAATTCTTTCCTCCGAGGCACTTGACACCTAGATCGGTTCCTCAACCCATTCCAATTTGAACCTCTTGCTTGCAATGGATACCTCACCGTGTGTAAAGTACCGAGCTCCACTGCCTTCATTCTTAGAGTCGTCCTTACACGTTTGTGTGCTCAACTAGCATTTTTATTCTCGAACCTTTACCGTTTTCTGTGATGTATCCATGCAAAACCATTTTCTATAAATTCTTCGACCTCAATTGCACACTTTATTTTTCAATTGGCTCTGCAATGACTATTCTTGATTCAGACTTGGCATTTAATCCGTGAATACTACACTCTTAGAGCGAGCTAAGCCTGACTCCATTCGACTTGCTATGACTGCCAACTTCTCCTAAGCCTCATCGTTTTGGTGCTACTGCAGAACATCTCGTCTGTTCCTCTTCACTCCATGTGAGGTGAACTAAAACAAACATGTTCTGATGAGCCCTCAAGTTCTTTTACCGATGAGCTCCTTATTGTCACAGGATTTTTGACTCAGTGAATTCCATTTGAAACTCTTTCAGTGCCGAGTTATTTCCATCGTAGCCCGGCCGACTCGTACTTATCACCTAATTGACCGAATCGCTCCATGTGATTTGGTTCGCCTTCGCTCGTGTCTTACTGATCGAACATGAACTCAAATGTATTGAATTCCACATTGAAACTCCGGAATCGTCTTTATTAATAGACCGGGATACTCGTTTTGAACCCCGCTTTTCATTCTATCGACGTCTGAGTTCATTTTCTCTCTACACTACGCTTGTCGTCATGTCCCTCCCCTCACATGAAGCTTGCGACTCGAATCCATGATTATATGGCATAGGTAGATGTGAGCTACACCATATACTCATTTTTCCAGAAATTAAAAGATCCTTTATGTTACAATTCGCAACACATAAAAGAAGCCCTTCAAAAAAAATACGTTGAACAACTGGGGCAACCAAAAGGACCTTGGAAAAATGTACAGGTAACAACCATATGAATTCTTCCTTAGTCGCGGATCAAAGCTAATAGAAATAAAGCTAGATAAAACTAGCTTGAAACTGCAGTATATCGTCCATTGTTTAAAAACAAGCTTCTCTGAATCTGGTAAAAGAATACTTTTATTGTCTGATTGGACGTATCTAATGGAAGGGTATAAATATTGCCTGCTGCACACAGAGTTTCTCAAAGAGACCATTTACGAGTGACAGAGATGTGAGTCGTGACATACAAAACGGCCGACCAGGTATTTCAGAGTTGACCTTCGCATTCGTTTCGTTTCTAGGAGAAGGAATGCTGAGCAATATGAATCGTTTCATTCTGCACCGTTTCAAAACTTCATCTCCTGGTTCGGGCAAACTTTATGAAGCCTTGAATGACGTGACTCCAATCTATCATACACGGCAGTGAATGTTTGTTTCCTGCAACTGCCCGCTGGAGGCGCTGAAAACGGCTTCTACTGTATTGCAACACGTCTGCTCCCTGGTTGATGATTTTCTCTCGCGGCCACCGAACTGGACGAGTTTTGAGCACTCTGCTTTCCTGTTACTCGATATCATTTGACAAATATCTGCATAATGAGACGAGCGGCCTGTAGCCTCCGCAGAAATTGGTATCACGTCGCGTTTTTTCCATGACCCGCTCTAATTCACAACTGTCCTATTAATCCTCCCGGTGACTCGCACAAAGACTCGGACCACTCCAACTGCGCGGGGTTTTCATGACGGATTGCCATCTTAATTTTTCCCATTTGGCAGTGTTTGCCTGAATCTCCCCTTCGCGGAAGTTTAGTCATGGTTTGCCAAACCAATATTTCCACGGTTGGCAGTTTGACCCGATTTCTCCAACGCGAAGTGAACAGCCTCAGCGCGGGATTTAACAGCTTGGCCCGCCATCATCAAATTTCCGCTTGGCATTGCTTGCCGGAATCTCCCCTACGCGGAGTGAACAACATGGTTTGCCATCTTAATTTTCCCATTGGCACTGGTCGCCTTATTTCCCACGTAACGGCCCCTCGCATGAAGCTTGCGACTCGTCTCTACGAGCCCCGAGTGTTTTCATTGCTGAATAACTCCCGCCGAGCCTTGTTTATCCTTACCGGGCTCTATTTCCTCTGAATCAGCGAGCTTCTCATGAGTTTCACCAAGCTCTACGCATCGAGCAGATCTGCCTTCGACTGAACTCAGTCACTAGATTGCTTCAATGCAGCTGTGTTGCCCATAACCCAAAGCGCTCTGCGAGCTCGTGTCAATGTCACATTCATGTGGCGAACATCAGCTATAAAACCAACCCCATGATTTGCAGCTCGGACACAAGACATAATGATTATATCACGCTGCTGGCCTTGAAAGGCATCTACCGTATTGATATATAAACCTTTTCCTTCATCAAATTTGAGGACAACATCAAACTCTCGGTGTAAACATTTCAGCTGTAGCTTGTAAGGTGTGATCATTTCAACAGAAACCTTTATGCTTGCCAACCTAGTGACTCGTTGAAGATGCTCGTATAATTGCAAAGCAAATTATGCTCCATGAATATTCTGATATGAAACAGTTATACCTCTATGAGATCCGCTTCCATGAACTACATCGTAAAACGAGTAAGATCTCGATAGAGAATTTTTGTAATAAATTTCCTCAGGTTTCCTAGTAACACTCCCACTGTCACTTAATCGATTTTCATAAAAATATCTTGAAGGAAAATCCCGAATTTGAGGATGCATTTGATGCTGAACAGATAAAAACATAGTTGGGCGACCTGCTTGTTGGAAGTGCTCAAAAGAACTCTTACTATACTGCAACATGCTTGCTGCCTGTGCACCGAATACTCGACCGAGGAAGGTCTGAACACCATTATAATTCACAGCTCTTTTTAAGATGTCGGTTTGACTCAATTTTACATTGGTATTCGATGGTGCTTATACTTTCTTCCTGGGTTGATAGAAGTCCTTCCATTATGTAATTACAAACCCGAGATTCAATGATGTTGAACCTCCCATATCTGCATAATTTCATATCATCTCGGTCAAACAAGATAATTCTCCCAAGTGGTTGGTCGAGCACTGTCTCAATGGATTAAACCTGGCATCATGTTGACTTTGACTCTCCCTGACTTGGCCTTCAGAGCTTTTTGCATCGATCTCCACCGAGATCCTTGTACAGTTCCTTTCATTCGTCAATTTTCAACGAGCTATATTTTGCATTAACAAGACCATCGTCGAGCTCTTACAACTGAGAGTCTCCACTGAGATGATTTCTGAGATGACTATCAATTTGACACCGGGTTCTTTATCAACTCGACCCTGAACTCTTCACTGAGTCGAGATCAACTGGGTGCCTTTCGATGCTAGGTGATCTCTTCATATGCAATTTAGGAATTATTTTTTAATTATTGCATCTCGATAATAACCGAAGGTGGGTTCCTGGGACTATTATTTTATTTTGAACGTGATAGGACCCCGTTGTCCAATCTTGCCAGGTGTGCAAAATTGGATAACTTTTACATCATCATATGTGTTTGGATGGAGCCTAATAGCACCTGCTAGCGGATCAGCTAACATCAGGAAAACCAGAAAGGTATCATAGCAACCTCATCTGCATTATCATCTAATGCCAACACTCTCAAGGACTATTTGAGCTCACCCCATAATTTTGTTGAAAAGCATACATTCATGGAATCCTTAGTAGCTACCTCAAGAAGTTTAAATAGTTGTCAAACAATGAGATCAAAGTCTTTGATCACTCATCCATAGCCATCAAGTCAGTACATCTATCCCAGGCACAAAATAAGTGAAAAAAGAGATGCTATGGATCACCAAGATCTAACCTGGAATTTCATGTAGAAACTCCCCAATCTCTCACCATACCAGCTAAAGACTTCTATGGCTCCTCTATCACCAAGAGTCTTAGTTTGCATTCAACCAACTAGAGGAATGCAGTGGATAGCTCAATATGAAGAACTCTTGGTTCCAGGACATGGATGAACTACATGGCCAAATCACTGGAGGACTATCCTGAATTGGCCCAACAATGTCATAATGAAACTTAGTATAACCTAGTCTCTAGACCTGAAAGCTTAACGGCGTAACAGTCCAAGAGCTCATGGAATACATGAGACGACATTCGTGTTGTAAGAACCTTGTCCATGCCAGCTCAAGATGGCTTGACGAGGATCCGTAACGAACTCTTGATAATGCCCATGGGAATCTAGCTACATGAGCGTAACCTTTCCCGTAGTGAATAGATCTAGATAGCCATCATCACTATATATATAAATTTTCTCCTCGCTACCCAAAGATCATATTGAGTCTTGATCCCTGCAACATCATAGACGTAAATGTCGATTATTTGGGGTATAAAATGAATAACTAAAATCGCATTAATACACCTAATTTTCTATCCACATTAATCAGATATATGGGATCCCATTGTATCGATAACCTAAATGTCGAATACAATATCCTGCAGAGTGAAGGGAAGATGTAGGCTAGTGTTGCAGTCTCAGAAACTGGCTTAGCTAACACAATGCCAAATAACTATTGCCATAGTAGAATGCAAATGACAAATTGCATCAAACTGTTCATCCATCGGTCTTCTCTGTTAGTAGTGTCTGGAGTCCGATGGAGATTGCTTCTGCAAATAACTAATTCCAATTTGTGTCACTAAGAAGATGCGCATGATTCAATCATAGCCTATAAAAAGGTACTATATCTCAAAGGTATACAATGCACGTTGGCTCGTTTGGAGTACTGAAGGGAGACTCGATAAAGATCTAGACAACGCTTTGCAGTCACACATGCGTTATGCATTAGATCAACATCAAGAAATGGATTCTGGAATATTACTAACGCTAGATTTGATGCTTAGCCCATTAAACTAGGTAAACGATGCCTCCAAGCTTCAGGTTACCAGCATAAAAGGGCCCATTAAAGGAATTTGTAAACTGTATCCAGTCACCATTGGATTTAATTTGGCTGCCAAGTGTTAAAAATTCATTGAACTGGCATAAAAGGTAATTAAAAAAAATTTATTAAAAACTTAAGATCTAGGTTGAGGCATAGGTATTTACCATCTTCCAAGTCATCCTGGCAAATTACTAGATCCTCAAGGAAATGGCCTTGCATCAGTCTTCGAATTTCAATAATCTAATCAGAATCTTTCGAAGAGAACCAATCTCCAAACAATCAGAGGCACTGGCACACATGAGGTGAGGACAGCCGACTTGCTGAGCATATATTACACCCAAAAAGACTATTGGTCACCATTTTCCCCTTTTATGCTTGTCACTACTGGTACCCTAGTCACCAGCCAGACTTACCAATTCATCACTATAGACATGCTAGCCCTTGACTTAGCTCATCAGGCTAGCCATTGGTAAAACTGGAAGAAGTCATTAGAAGAATCTTTTCTTCCATTCAAAGTCCTATTGTGTCACCTACCAACAGGCTATGAAGAAATTCCTTGTGAAAAGAAGTCTCATCCACTAGTTTTCCCAAGCTCAGAACTTACATAATGTGGCCATCCTTCGTGATCCGTTGATTGGGGAAACTCATTATCCGTGTCCTATTGATTAAAGTCGTCTTATCCTACGCATACATAGATTTTATCGATATCACTCATGTGTGAAGGATGCCTCATCCTACTTTTTCCCCCCATCACTCCCATCATCCCCTTGTCTGGACCATCGTCACATTTGTTTGACCACATCCTATTGATGTCTACATTTGATTTCATTTATCCCACTTCAAATTTTTCATCTCCATTCAAGTGGATTTGCCTAGGATTCGGCAAAAGCTTGCAGTGAGTTTAAGACTGACTAAAAACTTTGTAGAATCAACCAAGTCATCCTCACATTGAGACTGTACTTCCTTCTACATCAAAGTGATTCCACCACCATCACCGCCATAGTTGTGACATTAGATGGTTATGTTTTTTCCTTTCAAATCCTCACCTGTAGCGCAAGCATTGATTGGGTGATTCTCATTTCTCTTGCATTTCCACTCTTATCACACTCGTGATTGATTTCCATTTATTTTTCTTGGATTTCAATGAATGTTCATTTTAACTTGGTCAGACCACTTTTGTTCAGTAGATCTTATCTATCTCTTCTCATTAAATGTCCTCCCTACCTTATCCCCATTACTTTATCACATATTTATAAAAAGGGGCATTTATCCTAGACGTTCCTTAGATGTGTTAGTATCCCTGTGTCCCATCATCCTAACATACTAACACATCCCCTTTATCATTATTGTATTTTACATACATACCTATTTTACCATTTAGATCCCCCTTTCATTTTAAAAATATCTTAGCCATTTGACATTCATCCTTTCCATTCTTAGGTCATAAGTATTCATCACACCCTGTGCAATTAATAAAACATAGATCATATCATAATATACCATTAATTAGGTTGAACACGTAAAACACCCATATAATCCATTTATCATCTCTAGAGGTCGTCTATTTACCTTCGTTCTAATACAACATTGGGAAAAATTCCATCCTTGTGGATTTTCCCAGGCAATGATGTATTTACTTTTCTACCTATTGCCAAATTCAACCCCCTTTGAATTTCATCAATGAGCTACACAGAACCCTTGTACTTACCATCAGCTAAAACCTCCTTCTTATACCTCATAATTGCTCATTGTCTCGAAGATCATCACTGTTCTAAATCTAAGCTAAAACTTTGGTTTTATTGTGACTCATGGCTTAAGACTTATCAAGCTCACTTGTTTCCTACCTTGCTCTACCGTTATGGGCCTATAAATTTGACTAAGGTTGCCCTCATGTATGCTTTGTGTTGTCGATGCAACATTGGATTTGAATTCAAACTTTCTTGCAATCTTGCCTTCGTTTCTGGATCATCTTTGCAACTATTATCACTAATTTGGAGCTATTTTAGAGATCGTATACTTCACTCTTGGAGATTTGAAGTATTCTTCATCTCTTACATGCTTGGATCCACCCTTTCTATACCATCACTTTTTTTCCTCATCATCCTTTTTGCAGGTTCATCAGTCATACAGGAGCCCAATTTCTACATTTTCTTATCTTCTTCATCATCTGGAGATCGTCATTTTCACCAATCATTTTCCATCAAACCCTAGATCATTCCCAGTTGCCACTGAATCTTTCAGGTCAACATTGACCTAGTTCATATTTTATTATCCTTTTATCATCCACTCTGTCCCTCATCTTATTTCTGATCTCACAATTGTTTGACATCCTTTGACATCCTTTTATCTCATAGACTCTATACCTCTCCACCTGCCTCCATAGTAAGGCCACCTCAACCGAATGCTCAATGAATTGTCCCTCTAACTCCACATATTTTGTGAATACATCCTGAGCTAGGGATCCTTCCCCTACGACCTCTGTAGCCTGATGAGTCTCCATATGAGCCTCATCACACGCACTTAGTAGTACAATACATGTGGTTTCCACTATTGCCACTGGATAAAACAAATGGGCATGATCTCCCACAATAACATCCACTCACTCTAACATCCCACCTCCCACAAACACATATGGAGGCACATTTTGTGTTAGCGTGTGGATCAATGAATCAATGATCAATGTCAAATAAAAATAACCTGTAATCATCCAATACAAAATTAGTTATCATATGCATTTACCAGTATATAACAACCAAGTAATAATAAAAAATACTAATGAACAATACTTACACTCAACTAATTTCACTGCTAGACCATCTCCATCAGGGGTAGGTGCCTACCCCTCTACTTCTCCACCTAATGGTCCATCCGCCACATCTACGACAACAAGAAATAATAACACCCATCGATGTGATGCCTACCAATCACTATAGGCATGGGTACACCCCGCATCATCCACCTCTATTGGCTCTATAGCTGTATCTACCTCATCTAGGCCATAGTGCACTAATAATGCTCTTGTTGGTCTTGGCCTCACTCCTGGCTGCCTCGGTGGTCTTGTAGCTCTCACTCATACATACAACTCTAGGGGCACATCCTGAGCCATAACAAATTTTCTCGATACTCCCTCTACCTCAAACAACTCAACCACTTCTGGGAATCAGTCCTCCAACCACATAGTGTGCCAAATGCACCGCAACTCTACTTCATCCTATATCCATCCATTATACTCTCTATATGGCCTCCATATGATGGCCCTTATTCCCATCTGATCAAGCATCGACCTATAAGTGGTCGTGTCTATCCTCCTACTATGGGTTCCTACCCACCTTTTTACAAATATATCAGTTCTCACCCAATCAACACATGGCCCTCTGAGTGGCTTCAATACTACGATATGCTCGTATTCCTATACATGTATCAATGTGGTTGCTCCTAGTCCACCACCATGGTCCTCCTATGTGAATTTTAATAGGTCTCTATAAAAAATGGCCTCACATGCAACATGACCATATAAATATCATCCCATGCTCCTCTATGCACTGACAAATATCATGCATCTTATACAAGATGCCCACTCCACCACTCTCTACTACTAATGATGACGTAATAACCACTACAATGAGATTCTACAATCACAAAACACCTAATATAAATATGGAATCTAGACTAATATGGGTCTCTGTCTATACCTGTGTATTAGTAAAGTATCACCTAGTTACCCTCATCTTCCTATGAACATCCACTACGACCATCACTTATACTCTCTCACCCAAAACTGGTAGTCACAATATATGAAATACATCCTCTAGGGTCATTGTCCTCTCCCTAGTAGGAAAGCCAAAAGTACATGTATCCACACACCACCTCTCACATAATACACTCACCATAGGCATATTATGGGGAACCTCCCCCAATCTCGCTATTTTCCACAAGCCGACACGGTCTAGTATGTTGTACTCAACATCAAATAACCCCACGGTCAATAATGTAGTTAAACACTAACCCCCAATGAACTCCCTTGATTGTATGCATTTATACGCAACACAAACACCAACAAAATTTAGACATTAGTACTTCATACATGTTCAAAACTAGCTAACTACAATACAAACATCACTCAAAATACCACTATTTTGGGTTGTACTAACAAAACCCTCTCTTGGGTCTCCAATGCTTAGGAGTAGGTTATAAATTCCTACAAATAGGTCACCAACGCATGGAACTAGGTGCTAGCATTCCAAAGGATGTCAATGGCCTATATGCTCTTGCCTAGGTCAGAAACGTGCAAACACATAACATTTCAAATTTTGTAAAAATTGACAAATTCAGGAAAAACTCTCCACATTTTTAAAAAATAACCTTACTCACCAAATCATCAGTCGTTTGCAAATTTAGGGCCTCCACTACTCTCTCGAACCTTTCCAACCTCATGTCCCTAACTTACGGCATCCTCACAAGCTCAGAGCTCCAATTTACACTAAACCTTGGTAAAAATGACATTACTATTCACTTTTTATTATTATTATATATAGAAAATTTCAATTTTCCATTGATAATAGTTACCATTTGCACTCATTTTTCTAACTAATACATGGCACACATTTTCACTCATATACTGAGCCTAGTTACTCCATTTTCATCCCTCTTTTCACCATTCAGTTCATAATCTCTCCTACCACCATACTGCACATGTTCCACAATGCTATGTTCTAATCTGACACATTTACAACTCGACATGCCCACAATCTTGCAACTTATAATATACTACATTTCATTTACTATCACACTATTTCACCTCTACTTTTGGTTGAGTACTTGTTATTTCCACCTCTCACCCTTTCACTAAAAGGGGGCATATAATTGGGATCATCCTACAATCCCTCTTAGGTTGCTATATGATCATTTGTTACTTGTAATAAATCATTATAAAAAACATTCTCTGACACTATTCAAGTAAAGGTACAAATCATCTCATACAACATTCAACATTTTCTAGTACTTGAAATCTATTCCCCCTAGTGACCTAATTTGGGGGAAACAAGAAAAAATATCTCTCTAATTAATCTATTGCATACATCCAATTCCAAAGTAATCTCTTACTATTTTAATCAAATCAATCGATCAGTACAACATATCATACTTTACTATCTCTCCCAGATGACCTAACTTGGGATTTGCATCACTTCATTATCTTTCCTAGATGACCTAACATGGGAATCATTTTTCATCACTTCTAGATGATCTAACATGTAAGCCTTATAACACTATATGAAGCAAAACACCCATGGGAGTGGGGGAAATGAGACATCATTTCCTTTCCTATATTGCTCCTATATGGGTTATTCAACATGGAAGTGAATTTTGTATTTATCCCTCTGCTATGGTTGGACCTTTTGAGGATGTATTTGTGGATGGAGAGTAAAACTAGACCTCTCTCCCCAACACTCTTCCTCTAAGGATAAGACATCGAAATTGTTCCTTGATTGAAATTTGACAAAATTGGGTTGGGATTTGATCACTCCTACCTCTTCAAAATCTCCATTGGAAACAATCAAAGTTTCCAAATTCTATGAATCATATCACATATTTCTCCAAGTGATCCTTATGAAGGTTCACTATTTCTATTTACGCCACATGGGTTGACACGCTTATAAATGATTCACCATGTTATATGTTTTTACATGCACTTCTACATCATGGATTTTTCATACTTATCATAGGTATGTTCCTTACTTCCTTTAAACTACATGAATTTAATTCAAATATCATAAAGTGGGGGAAAATGTAGACACTGGAGTCTAAGATGTAGTGTAGTGCTTGGTCATAGGTTCACTGTGTTGAGTGACCCACGGGGTCAATCTGACTCCCCATTTGCATCTTTCTTTTTTAGGATTTGATGTAGTTTGGGGTGTCTTAGGATATCATTTTTTTGAAAGGTTACAAGTGAATTCGGTGATCATCTAGTGACATACATGAGACCAACAATAAAGCAAAGAAAAACCCAAATGACATAGGAAAAATTAGATTATGAACCTCTACATAGTCACAAGTGCTTACAAAAGGTCTCTGGCACCTAGGTACATGTGTTCATCTCTATTCAAAGTTTCCATAATTGATACTGAGCATTTATGACACTCTTCCTAACATTTTCATCAGTTACTCTAGTTCAAATCTACTTTTGGATAAGCATACATCAGATAAGTCCCCTTATATCTCCTATTATCTTACACAGTTGCATATTTAGAGTTCTTAGCATTTGTGTTTCTGTTGTATGTTATCATAGTAGTGACTTTGAAATTAGATTTAATATTCATATTTTATTAAATCATAAGTTATCTAGGTCTTTTTCCTTCACTTGGATTTCAAGGTTCTGGATATTTCTTCGAGGTCAGGCATGATAGCTTACTGTGTTGTTCATGGTTAACTTTAAAGTAATTATTAAATCTATGGGAATGAATCTTCAAGAGTTGACATGATGTTGGTTTCCAGAGCATTTTCAGCAGCTTGATGTAGGACCATTTCTTATTCATTATGGGAAAGCTCTGCCACATGGGAAGACATACCTAGATGCTCTTGAAGAGATGGAGGCTGTTTTATGTGATCACTTAGATGAAAAAATAGCTCATTTAGCTTTCCTAACTCACTTAGATCATTTATCTCGCTCAGCTATATCTCATCTCACCCAACTCATCCAGCTCACCCAACTCACTTGGCTCACCTCAACTAGCTCACCTTGGCTCACCTCAACTAGCTCATATTGGAGAGATGATGATGGATTCAATAATAAATGATTTTATTTGAGCATGATGACCTCATATGATAAAAACATGGGTTCGAATGGGGTTCTTGGATCTCTTTGAAATCTTTTTCAACTACACATTGTCCTTGACTTTTTTCCTATTACGCCTCGATACGTCCTGTCTTGCTCCTTGACATAATTGTGAACAGGGTGATACTTCAGGACCCTCGTGAATGGTGAAATTCCTTATTTTATCTATGAAATAGTATTACATCCCTGTGAGGATGGAAAAAAAGTTGTAAGATGAGTGAAAATAGAGGAAACTGTAACTTTCTACACTAAAAACCAAGACTTTCTATTTTTGGTAGGTGGGACCAGGAACTGCTATTTTTGGGATATTTTTTAATTTTTTTTTTTAATGAAATTTTGTGTTTTTTTAATCTCTTGGTATACTTAATTTACCTCCATTAGTGATGTTTTATTACCATTTTTATCAAGTTTATATTTTTAGCAGGTTGCTCCAAACCTATTATTTTAGGAAAACTGCCAATTTTGCCTTGTTGTTTTACATTATTTCCAACAGTGGTTAAAGATTTAAATTTAAGGTAATTACTATATTTTATCATGTGAATAGGCATGGAATATGATATTTTTATTAAATTGTCATTTCATCATCGGTTTACAACAAAAACCTTATTTTTGGATTCAGCTATGCGTCATAATCTTGTGCTCCAATTTTTGTTACGTTTCACTCGCTGGAACTATTGGAAATCAAAAAGGAAAATTTTTTGATGGAGGCTTGAAGCTTTAGTGATCAAAGGGATGTCTGGGAGAAGAAAAAATTAGTTGAAAACTTGGTGCAATTAACTTTTTGGTTATAGAGTCATGGAAAGAACTTTATTTTCACTATCATGGCTAGTAAGAAATGGTTTTTTGCAACATGGTTATTGGGATATGATGTTATTTAAGGTTTCATGGCTTAAAAAATGGATGGAATCTCTAACTATGTGAATAAATATACTTTTTTAAAACAAGTTATATTATGTTTTCTAGCTTCCTCGTAGTTAGTTTTTTTTACATGGATGAGTAAACAACTTCACAACTTGAAACTAGGGTTTCAATGGCTATAGTAGAGGGGTGAATTTTTATTTCCACCATATAACCTTTGGAATGGGGAAATATGGGAAGAAAAATGCATGCTCTGTAGATGTTACCGTGTGTCATTCACAGGCTGCGAGATGGGGGAGGTGAGATAAGCCCTTCAAAGAGCTGAACTTGGTCATATGAAGAACGAGATGGAAGGAAGAGGGTGAAGAGGTGAAATTTTTGTGTCTCCTATGTAACCTTGGGAATGGTAATTACAGGGACACAAAATTGTGCCCCACTAGAAGGTGACATGTTCACTTGACTATTTGACTAACTGCAAGAAGTATACATGTAAGAGAGACAATTTCAAGAGCTCAAAAAGGTATTTTCTCGTGAAGTTTTATATTATTTTGACTCCAAAGACCATTACAATAACAATGGGATGGGTTTCAGACCCTAATTATGCATTCATATTAATTTTTTTTCCATTTTTCTTTAGGACAATAAGGTGCCTCTATCAAAACTGAGCAACCATGTGAAGCCATCCGATATTGTGAAATATTTAATGATTAAATAATGTAGATAATTATTCAATGATTATAATTCATATTTATTTTCTTTCCAATTCATTACAGAACTCTCTAAATCCTTTGTAGAAGATTAGGTGCCAATTTTGACTACATGCTCCCTGCCCTTGAAAAACCTCTTTCATACGAATTGTTTCCAAACTTCCAAAAATTACCTAAATATTCCTAAATCACCTTTTTTTTTTTTCATAACTCTTAAATAATATCTTAAAATTATTGTGGGCCTTCACATCCATCCCAGAGGATGCACACCTATCCTAAAAATTCCAAAATTAGTCTTTCTAATCCTACTAGAGAATTCACCTTTGGAAGCACTTCACTGTATGAGATGAATGACCTTGTCACAAAATTTAAAACAATAGGAAATATTGTTCAAATACATGGGGAAGGAACTACAAGGTCAAGATGGGCATGATACAAAAGGAAAATGATCGGGAGAGGGGTCTAGGAAGACTCAAGACTAAATTTTAACATTTGGGTCTAGGTGTCATACTTGAAAGTCTGATTTTTTCACACTAAATATTTACATGAAAATACAATAATTGTATGTTTATTTTATTTTTTTGGTTATTGATACCTCTCCATACCCAATCATTGATATCCTAGTAGGGTTCCTTCTTATATCTTGACCATGGATGGGCCTTGGAAACCCTAGGTTGACCTAGTGTTGATTTTAAAAGATGAATATTAAATCTAATTTCATAGTCATTGATAAAATACAATAGAATACAAACACGAAGCACTCTAAAGATGCAACCATGTAAGAAAGTAGGATATATTGGTAAATTATCTGATTTACACTCATACTGAAGTAGACGTGAACTGGAGCAACTGACGAACTAGATAGGCAGAGTGTTGCAAATGTTTGATATCAATTCTAGAGTATAAAAAAGAGTTGGAAATAGGTGCCTAGGATGGGGAGATGATGCCTCGGTATCAGAGACCTCATGTAGGCACTTGTGACTACGTAAAGGGTTAGAATATGTTTTTTCTTGTGTCGCTAGGGTTTCACTGTAACTTCTTGTTGATCACCTAATATTCACACTTGGATCACCGAGGTACCGGAAATATGGAACACAAACCTTAGCTACTTGTACAAGCTCACAAACACATCAAATTGGAATGGAAAAAATTTAATATGTGAAGTCATACTGACCTCGATGGTAATTTCAAGGATGAAATTATGACCGAGCACTACACTACATTTCAGAGTCTATGTAGTTGTGTGCTTGTGTGTGAAATAGTTTCCTTAGGTTTCTTTTGCACCAAAAACACCAATATAATAGATTATAGCTAGATAAAATGTAAATATGTGGGATGGAATTTAGAACTTCGCCTTCTTATGTAGTGTATATAAAGTAATCAGCCCAAAAATGCAACCCCTTTGATAATATGTATATATGCTTTCCCTTTATAATTTCCTGCACTTATAATGGTATGTATGTTGTGTATATATAGGGATATATTTCTTGAATTTGAACACTAGTGATAAGACATGATGAATAGGACCTCAGGATAAGAGTGAGAAAATTGAAAAGGGTGATCAAAAATGCCAAAAATGTGAATAAGAATAAAGAGGAAAAGAGTGCCCAGAGTGGACATGAGTGCTTGGGCATTAGTGTCCGGACTGGGCACTAGTGTCCTAGGATGATTGATGACAAATGTGAGAAGACTGATAGATAGGGATCCTTGTGACCTACCCATAACTAGGTACATAAGTGAAAAATGCAAGAGATAAAGAAAATAGAAACAACCAAAGTAAATAGATGGACTAGGGAGTGTGTCACTAATGAATAATTTTCTTACTTGAGATCCATGTATATAACAACATACTTGGTGGAATAGTAAAATAGTAATATGTGCATGATTTTGTGTCTACATTTCCCCCCCTTTATTCTATTTGAATGAAATTCAAGTAGTGTAAAGGAAGTAAGGAACATGTTTGTGAGAATTTCTGAGAATCCCTTATTGAGAAATATGCACAGAATATATGAACATATAGTGTGGTGAACCATGGATCATCATGTCAATCCATGTGGCGTAAATAGAGACAATGAACCATTGTAAGGAGTACTTGGAGAAATTGATCACTTGATTTGGAGAATTTGGAGATTTAGAATTGTTGCTATAGGAGATTTGGAGGGGTAGGGAGTGATCAATTCCCAACCCAATTATTGTAAAGTTTTGATCCGGGGAAGATTTGAGTGTCCTACCTCTAGAGGAAGAGTGTTGGGGAGAGAGGTCTAATTTTACTCTCCATCCATCACTACACCCTCAACAATGTCCAACCGCTATAGACGACTAAATACAAAATTTAGTTCTGTGTTGAATAACCCATATAGGAGTAGTATAGGAAAGGAAATACCATCTCATCATCCCCACTCCCATGGGTGTCACAATTTATATAGTGATAGATGGCTTCCATGTTAGGTCATCTAGAAGAAATGTAAAGTAATTCCCAGGTTAGGTCTTCTAGGAAAGATAATGAAGTGACATAGCTCCCAAGTTAGGTCATCTAAGAGAGATAATAAAGTATGTCATGTTGTACCGATCGATTGATTTGATTAGATTAGTAAAATAGTTGAATGTATATGATAGACTACTCACAGAGATATTTTTTCTTTTCCCCGCTAGATTAGGTCATTAGGGGGAATAGATTTGAAGTAGTAGAAAATGTCGAATGTTGTATGAGATGATTTATATCTTTTCTCGAATAGTGCTAGAGATTTTTTTTGATAATGGTGTATTGGGAGTATGAAATGATTGTATAGTATCCTAAGGTGGGTCATAAGGTAATATTGATTGTATGCCCCCCTTTCAGTGAAATGGGGAGGGGTGGAAAAGAATGATCATTGAGCCAAAAATAGAGGTGAAATAATGTAACAGTGAATAATATGTGTTATAGAAGATGTTGCAAGATTATATGTACGTTGAGTTAAAAATATGCAAAATTTTGAATATAACATCATGGGATGTGTACAATATGGTGGTAGGAGATATTTTGAATTGGATGGTGCAAACAGGGAGGAAAACAAAGTAGTGAAGCTCAAGATATGATAAAAACCATGTGTCGTATCTTAATTAGAAGAACATGTATAAATGGTAACTAGGGGGAATAGATTTGAAGTAGTAGAAAATGTCAAATGTTATATGAGATGATTTGAAATCTTTTCTTAAATATTTCCAGAGAAATGTTTTCGATAACAATGTATTACCAGTATGGAATGATTGTATAGTAGACTAAGAGAGATCGTAGGGTGATCTTGATTGTATGCCCCCTTTCCATGAAAGGGGGAGGGGTGGAAAATAATGAGAATTGAGCAAAAAATAGAGGTAAAATAGTGAATAAGATCTGTCATAGGAGATGGTGCAAGATCACATGCATGTTGATTTAAAAATATGCCAAATTTGGAATATAACATTGTGGAATGTGTACAGTTCGGTGGTAAGAGATATTTTGAACCGGATGGTGTAAATGGAGAGGAAAACAAAGTAGAAAAGCTCAATATATGAGAAAAACTATGTATCATATATTAATTGGAAGAACACGTGCAAATGGTAACCATAGTTAATGGAAAATTGACAATTGCTATACATAGTGATAGTAACAAGTGAATAGTAACTTCTTTTGGATTATGCTTGAGTTATAATTTGAGCTCTGAGCTTGTGAAGATGCCACAAATTAGTGCAACGAGGTTTATGAGGTCCGAGAGAGTAGTGGAGGCCCTAAATTTATAGATGATTGATGATCTGGTGAGTAATCTTAGTTTTAAATAATGCGGAGAATTTTGCCCGAATGTGTCAATTTTTGTAAAATTTGAAAATTTATATTTTTGTGTGTTTCTGACCTGGGTGGGTGTAGCCAAGTTGGTGAGGTCATTTAGGATACCAACGCCCATTTCTAGGCCTAGTTCTATATTTTCATGGGCGTGATGTGTGTTGGTGCATTTGTATAGAGATCTATATAGGTTTACACAAGAGGAAAATGGTTATGGACTATGAGCCACCACATTGCTACTTATATGGGCCTATGAGAACATTGTTATATTGAGGCCACTTAGTGGGTCATGCATGGATTGGGTGAGACTTGATATATTTTCTATGAAATGGGTAGGCACCCACAACAGGAGGTTGGATACCACTACTTATAGATATATTCTTGATCGCATGGGACCAGGGACCATCATATGGAGGCCATATAGAGACTACAGTGGATGGATAGAGGATGGAATAGAGTTACAACGTATTTGACACAACATGTGGTTGGAGGAGCAGTTCCTAGGGGTGGCCGAGTTGTTCTAGGAGGAGATCATATTATGGCTATTTGGTATGGCTCAGAATGTGCCCCCAGATCAGTATTTATGGGTGTGAGCTACTAGAGGGATGAGGCATTCAGGAGTGATGCCAGGACCGAAAGGAGTATAACTAGTACACCTTGGCCTAGATGAGGTAGATGTAATCATAGAGATGATACAAGTGGATGATGTGGGGTATACCCAGGCATATAGTGAGTGCTGGGAAGTGCATCGATGGGTACTATTGTTTACAGTTGTCATAGATGCAACATTTGGATCATTGGTTGGAGGAACAGAGGGGCAGGCACCTGCCCCTAATAGAGATGGTCTAACAACACCATTAGATGAGTGTAAGTATTTGTTTTTTGGTATTTTGTGATCATTACTTAGTTGTTGTATATTGGTAAATACATGTGATAACTAATGTGGTTTTAGATGGATGTAGGGGATGCTTATTGGTCATTGATCATTGATTCATTTATCCATACAATGACATGGAATGTACCCCCAAATTTTCTCCTGGGAGGTTGGATGTTAGAGCGAGTGGAGGATATTTTGGGCAAGCATGCCTATTTGTTTGAGTTAGTGGCAATAGTTGCAGCCACATGTATTGTAATATTGAGCAAGCGTGACGAGGCTCATGCAGAGAATCAACAAGATAGGGAGGCCATAAGAGGAGGGTCCCTAGATAAAGATGTATTTAGAAAGTATGTGGAGTTGTAGGAATGATTCACAGAGCATTCAGTCGAGGTAGCCTTACTACAGAGGTAGGTTGAGAGATATAGAGGCCGTAACTAACAATGTAGATTGAGTGGTGAAACATCTAGCTCTAGAGCTCCCATAGTTGTATATAGCGATAGTGAGGATGAGATATGATGTATATGTATGTAATGATGGATGGGGGATTCCCCCCCAACAATTTTATTTTTGAAACTGTGATTTATATATATACATACATACATACATAGATGATTGGTATTATTGTGTGTTGTTGATGTTCATTGATATGTGAAGTGATCATTGTTGTTCATATGTTGGTTTGTGATGTTTAATTTTCATTATGTAAATGATTATGTTGATTGGAGATAGATGATGTAGATAGAAAATAGATAAGTAATGCTAGAAAATTAGATTATATGTATTAATTAAGATGGATAGTATGTGGTAAATAGTAATAGATGTATGTGATGTATGTAATGAATAAGAACAATGTGAATGATATGATATGAAATAGTAGAATATTGATCCCTTATTAGTTTTAGGGTGAAAATGATGTATGTAATTATGCGTGACCATGGAAAAGAGGGGGGGGGGAGAATAGCGATGCCCCCCAGTGTATGTGTGGAAAAAGGAGGTTCATGTATATAATACCCAGGCTTGATAATAAAAATGAACTATAGAAAAAGAGTATGTCATCGAGAAATGGCTTGATAGTGTATACTATTAGGATTGAGTGTGAAGCATAGAGTATGAATAATGAGTGAGGTTATTATTGTAAAAGACCCCTCAATAGTTGTGTAATATCCTTAAGAACACTAGTGTGTCATCGGGTAATGAAGTGATCATATAGAAATCACTTACATAAGATGATGTGGCCTGTGAGAGATGGTGGAAGCATGTGAGGTGGTGCTAACATGAGCATAAGATCTAAACTAAATGTTAGATGAAATGGTACCAATGATAGGAGATGTAGTGGTAGGAAGCACAAATGTTGATGTATTAGGAAGCGAATGTGATGTAGTAGCACTGTGAGGTGGGTGATATGGTTCTGTAATAGATGAGCTAGGTGGAGGATGTAGATGGATAATGATATTAGGATATGGAAAAATGAAAACTTTAGAATTGGGTGGAGGAGACAAGCAAATAGTGGTGGAAGCACGCTTATGTGGAATTGGAGAAAGAAACTACTCATGAGAGTGAGAGGTAAAGATAATGACACCATTTTCTTCTAATATTGTAACTTTTCATGAAGGGCACAACAATATTTGTCATGGTAGCTATTGATGTGGTGGAAATTACAATAAGGGAGATTGCATTGGTGATGCAAGTGATGAGGATGATGATGCTGATTAGAGGGTAAGATAATTAAGCGCTTATCAAGCAAAACACAAAAAACATCATGAGGATTAACAAAATTTGAGAAATGTAATGGCTCCTGAGTAGGAGATGGAGAAAAATTATGTGGAGAATGATGCGGTGGAGGAGATGGAAGATGATTATGTGATGGAGGGGATGGAACACGTTGATGAGGTGGAGGAGATAGAGACCTTAGAGGGCACTTTATAGATGGAATATGAGAAGAAGTAGAATTTGATGAAGCAGTAGAAGGAATAAAAGGGGGTTCTATAACATGTTATATAATTAAATCTTGTTCTAGATCAATAAATTTATAGTATAAAATCATAAATGATTCACATGTATCATATTGTAATGTTTCTTTAAATTTAGGAATCAAGCAACAAAAAAGTTAAATTGATTTTTTAGCTTAATAGGCTCAAATAATAATTGATGCATACAAGAATTGAAGCGTAAAATGTAATCTAGAAGGGGTTCTTTCTTTCCTTGATGGAATTTAGGTAAGTGATCATTTATAACTCTAGGACCATTGTTAAGTATACATCATTGAAGGAAAGTTTATTCCATTTCACAATATGTAATAATAGACCCATAAGGAAAATGAGTGTACCATCGAAGAGCATCATCAACAAGACTATGATGAAATTTTTTTAGTAACAATCGATCATTAAATAAGAAACCATAGATAAATGATAATGTGTAAGATGTAAATATGGATTTCTAGTGCCAATAAAACATGAAAAGGTAGGCATGATAAAATCCTTAGGCAAATATGAATTGTGATTTTTCTTTGGAATGGGATTTCCATGAAGATATTTATTGTCAATGAAATCATAGTAGGCTTTAATTTTGAGAGTAAGAGATTTAATTTGAGATTAGAAATGGACAATAACATACATGAGTGATAAAATATCATGTGAAGGAATCATAGAAGAAGTGAGAGGCATATGAAGAGGCTGAAGTTTTCCATTGTGAGTGATTATGGGAATTTGAGAAAAAAAGTGGAAGATGAAGGTGCTATGGGAATGCTAGATGTAGATGCAAAAGAAATAAGAGGATGTGTACTAGTATGAATGTGAAAATCAAGATGAATAAAATCTAGAGAAGGAGAAGAAAGAGGTGAAAGAGGAGGAGAGGAACACAGAATATTAACAGAAATGCTAGGAGTATATTAGGAGGAAATGATAAGAGGTGAATTAGTAGGAGTGATAGAATCATCATGAATACTATTGGAAACAACCTTAGAAGTGGTAGAAAGTAGAGTAGAAAATTATAATTCAACAGTCTTAAGAGAAGTAACAACCTCACAAACATGTTCATGATCAGAAATATAATCAACATCACTATCATTCATATTTTCAAATGCAAATAATTCATCAAGAGAGTCATCAACATATAGATAATTAGTAAGAGAACTATCATGATATTTAGCGTTACATTTATTGATTCATTTTCAAATATAAAAGAGACATGAGATATAAATTTACATTCATCTTGTATAGTATTAGAAACATCATCATGCACATGTACATTTTCGAAATTGGAAGTAACATCATTTTTATCTACATTTTCACATGCAAGACCAAGAATATAATCTATAATAGTGCTATGTAGTGCTATAATACGTTGATAAAAAGGTGGAGTAGCACGAGTACCTATGGGAGAACATATAAAACATGAAGTGAAGTTTTGGTCTAGCGAAACGATGCAAATGCTAGAGTTGTGAAGTTTACGAGGAGATTTTTTTTTGAGAGAAAGGATTTATTGTAAGGTGGATGCATTAACCTGAGGGTGTCAATAGATGCCATTAAGATCAGCTTGTACACAATTATCAAGGATAGGATTCACACTAACATGATGCATAGATTTCCTAGGAGAGAAGGATCTATTTTTAGCCATGAGGGTGTTATCCAAAATAACAACTCTAGTTATTTTGACAACTTACAATTCCATTTTGGATCTAATATCAAGCTAACAGGTTGTACGCACTCTTGGTTCTCTATTTTGGAAAAGTCTTATGGCTGCATTTATTCATGCACACCCTCGTGCGCCCTTCCCACTTCTTCCTTGTGATCTCTTTCTTTCCCTTCCTCCTACACATAATTCTTGAACTTTCACTTCCCTCTATATTTTGCTATCTCATTTCATCCTACCTTCACGCACATCCTTCAATGCATTTTATTTGCTTCCTAGGATATCATGCACTCCTTACATGCACCTGTAGACTTAACTCCCATTTAGGCTTAGTTCCTAACATGCTTTCCTTGTGCATTACCTTCCTTCTTGAGTTCCATGCACATATTTATGTACACTCATTTTCCTTTCCCAATTCCCCTTATGCACTTCCCTTACGGGATTAATCCCGCACATCTTTTCCCTGTGCAGCCCTTCTTCCTCATATCTTTTCATTCCTTTGTAGATATGCACCTTTTATTCTCACTCCTCGCACACCATCTTTCTCTTGCACATGCATCAAGTGAAATATTATTTATTAGTCATTGAGTGCCATGTTGTGACTTGTCAAATAAAGTGCACAACACACAACCTATCAGAACATTCCAATTGAACTAAATCCTCTCATCAAATGAATTCATGCCATGTGGTCGAAAAGACAAAATAGATAGACAATTAGTTGAATTATTCAACCAATAATAACGCGCCATGTGCCTTACATGTTCATCATACACTATGATCTATAAATAATCATAACTTATGATACAAAGCTTAGATTCACGCACTCTTGGTCTTGGTTGAAATTTTTTGATGTGGGATACACATTGGGCTATTTAAAATCAGATTTTGGGTGGGATTTGGTAGGTGAAATGGGGAAATATGATTCAGACCATTAATGCACAGATTTAGTAGACTCAACAATCCATATTTGATTATATTTGGTCTCCTTCCTTTTTCAAAAATTAAGTTGACATGGGGAGGTGGATATGACAGTGTTATAAGTGCATTTATAGGTATTTAATGCAGGTTGTTTGCGGTTAGATTTGAAAATTTGAGTTTCTCTCTCTTTCCCTCATCTTATCTTCCTCTTTCTTCTATATATTGTTAAACATTGCTCATTTGTAAGGGTTGTGTTATTGATAAAATTTTAACACCCCTCCTTTATCAAAATAAGTTGTAAATATTCTTATTACTTCTTTCTTGTTATCACATTCGTAATGAGTCTAGCGGGGCCACTAGGTATTTAATGAATTATTTTATTTGTCTAACACTAAGTGGTTTTGTGGAATTCTTTAATTTGTCAGCCATCATCATAAAATTAATATATATATATATATATGTCATCTGTTTATCAACATGGATGGTGAGTTTCTATCATGGAAATCAAATTTCACTTTGTGATATCACTGTTTGGATTTTAGGATCGTATTTTGATATTTTTGACTTTTTGATTCTCAAAATGGTCATTGGAGGTGGCTATGGTCTAAGTTGATATTTTGAAATAATGTCTTGTTTGTTGTATTCAATCGATAGATTGTATTTTTCCATCTATCTTTTCATTTCTAATGTGTTGTTTACATATGAATGTGGATTTCAGATGCATAAAGTTGGGATCTTACCAGTTCAATATCACATCTTAGATTTGATTTTATTATTGCCATGGTAAAAATTATATCATATGGAAAGTGTTCTTTGGCTCAAAAATAATTTTAAGTGTAGCATAAGGTTATTGACATTTAATATATCAAATGATTTTTTGCATTTCAAACCATAATTTAAGTTTCCAATTTTAAAAGGTGATTTCCAAGTCATGAGATGGTGGGAGTATAGTGGAAGAATTGGTGGCGGTGAGTAAATGGGCATTGGATGAGCCCGTATGAGCATTAAAAAAGGTGATGGTTTCAGATTTTGGGTCATTTGTTGGTTTGACATTGTAAAGGAATTTTAAGCTGGGAGTTTTCTAGTTTTGGGTGAGTATACATTATTGGTTTCAAGCTTGAGTTTTTAGTTTAGAAAAATACTTAATAGGTATGAATGATTTCTTTGAATTTTTATTTTTATTTTGGCTCAAGTTAGGCTGTATGTATACAAAGTAGACATGGAATTTTCCCAGTTCATTTGGTATTTTTCTTGTGAAAGTTTTGAGCTCATCCGAATTGATATTTTTTATACTTAGTTGGTTTTTAGAAGAATTTTTTCATACAATGAAATAGATATCACTTGCATGTCGGAAAATAGTGACTTCTTTAAGTTCTTGTTCAATTTTCAAAGCATGCATGTCTTTCTTTTGGCTTTATGTTGTGTTAATGGTGAAAGGTGTTCATTTTAAGTCACACTAGTTCATTTTAAATACCATCAAGTTGGGTATTTGTCATTTTGGAAGTTTTTATAATATAAATTATGTATCATCATTTTATTTTTCTAGGCCAAAGAAAAAAAAATGTTTTGATGAAGGTGGAAGAATATGTTAATTGTTTGAAAGATTTCATTTCTCATTGATTGTTTATGGGTAAATAATGACTGTATAATGAGGTTCAAGATCTATGGTTTTAGTTTAGTTATTTGATACTTTATTCAAAGATTCTACAGTCTGTAATAAATACATTGTCAATGCATGCTTTCATTTTATATACTTGGTTGGTTTATTTGAGAAAACAATGATGAAGATTTGAGTATACAAGATTTTGATATTTATATTCTATATTCGAGCTTTGATAGTAGTTATAAGTTGAAAAAATGGAATATTTTGGAAGAAGTCGGTTTATTATCCATGCATGCATATTTAATAGGAATCTTGTTTCAAATCTTTATATTTTTAAAGGATCAAAATTATACAGTGATTTGATGGGTTTCAAAAAAGGAAATGGTGTTTTGAAATGTTGTTTTTTGACTACTTAAGATAAAAGTGTGCAAATAAACAATCAAAGGTTGAAGTAAACTAATTTTGTAGAATGTATATGAAAATTGGTTTCATCTTAAAGATTTAAGTGTAATTTTTAGATGATTATGACCTATTGCTTTGATTGATGATTATGAATTTAATGATTTTGCATGCTAAAATTTTGGTAATCATCTCTCCTTTCAGTTGTAATCATGTTTGGATGGGATGGTTGGTGTTTTAGAAGATATGGGTCCCATCAATCATGGGGGCATTAAAATTTTCAAGTTTAATCACAGTGGAAAAGGGGAGCTAGTACTCTTTGAGAGAGCAGAAATTTTGATAGACATGGCCCCACCCATGTTTCCATCCATTTCAATACAAATGAACCTTTCCTTCATGAAGTATTGCAAGTGATTGAATCTTATCCTTGCACGTAATCTTCCCGTAACATTAATAACCCTCCTTGACACAATGTTGAGCACACAGATGCTAATCATAAACCATCCTCCTCTAATAGGTCTTTCCAATCTGATCCTTCTCATATACCTCATCACCATGTCTTACCTATTACCACCTCACCATTATTATCTGGAAAAAACCAACCTATGCCTTCACATGATTCCCCAAAAACATCTAAGAGTGTTAGGTCCTATTCCTTAGTGCCTAAGATGATGAGTGTGGTAAAGAGAGTTAAGTTGGAGGTGGATGAAGATTCTCATATCATTACTTGTACTACTCTACCCGTTGAACGATATGAATATGTTGAGATGACTACTAAAGTTGGAACACTAGTGCTGGATTTGACAGGGGTAGATTGATTATGTTGTTTGGGATTGGAAAACTTGATAAAAAATGAATCATTTGTAGATACTTTATATTTTTGGATTATAGTTGGTAAACTTATGATGACAATTTATTATACCTATCTATATGTATATGTATGGATGAATTGTAAAGTTTGTTTACTATTTAATGATGATGATGTTTTGGTATTTTGAAAAGGAATGAATACTTTATGGTTGTGTTTTGAATTTATTTAATGTATGGAGTATCTACTGGGCCCCTTTTTTGATGACTCATTCCTCATTTAATTTCACAAAGTGAAATGTTTTGAAGTTTCCCGAGTGCTTGATTATAATAATACTTTATTATAAAGTATCACTTAAGTCATAAATGAAGAATTATTATAATTTATAAATTATTCACTTGAAAATTATTCAAATAGTTCAATCGGTTATAATTTATTCTATTTAAGAAGATATTATAAAAGGAATTGGAAGATACAATTTCAGGGGATGATAAATCAAGCGTTATGATGACATTGTTTTGAGGTTTGATTATGAAAATCGAATGCAAAAGGTATATCCAAATTTAATATTATTTTTGTGATTATCTTGTTTATTATTCTACATTTTATCTAAATTGATTGCAGATATTAATCTGTCATATCCAGAGAAGTTCTTGTTGATATTTTCATTTCGATCTCAAAATAAATGCAAATTTTGTATCCATGTTGGCCTTGATTTGAATCATGATATTGTTAAGACGTTGTTTTAGTAATCATTTTCCTTTCTTTAATTAATGTAAAATCTATTTCTTTTCAACAAGTTTATCTTTATTTTCGTCAGTATAATTTGTGTAAATATGTTTATATGTTAATATTGTTTATTTTCTTTCTTTTAGTTTGCTGTTACGTTTCATATTCAAGATCATAATATCATTTGATAAATCATTGCAAGGAAAATATTATCATATATCACTCAAGATTTTCACCTTTTCAAGAGGTTACCTAACTAATAGGTTTTCACTCTATCAAATAAAGGTTGATAATATAATTTTTATATAGAAAATCATTTTTATTTATGAGTGATTATCTTGCACATAAAGTCATAAAACTTACGAGAAATCTCTTTATCATTCTAATTAATATTTATGTGGTCTTGTTTTTATTTTTAGTATGTTGGTTTGTTCTTTTGTTGGAGTTTGTATATCCTCTTTGTTTCCAAGAAAAAGGAACTTCCCAAATCATATGTTGAAACATTATTGAACCTATGTTAAACTACCCATGTTTAAGCCAAATCTTAAGTATAATTATGATTAAACTGGTATGATTATGTCTTAACCTTTTCATTAGGTGAAAGGGTTGATTGGTTTTCGGTATAATTTTCATTTACAAAAAATTTGGTGACTCCTCTAGGAAGCCTATTCTATTTCTCATTTCTAAGTGGATTTCTTCTAATTGCCCACTTTTTCCTCTTTTCTAATTCTATCGCAGAGTAGATTTCTTCTAACTATCTACTCTTTGATTTCATCAAAGACCATTAGATTTTTTTCACCTCTTGATCAAGTTGGTTTACTCATTGGAAATACTTAATTAGACATCAATTTTGATATTCAAACTGTTGTTTAGGATTATGCAACCACTATTTCATAATTTGCATAAGTTAGTGAGTTTCTTAATGGAAAATAAGATAGATCCCTAGACATTCAAATACTCACAAGGTCCAATATTCAAAACCAACATGACATTGTAAAGAAAAATAAACAAGCTAAGGATGAAAGGGAAACAACTTTAAAATATGAAAATAATTTTAAATTTTTACCTTTGGATATTATGAATGATAAAAATATTCTTAAACAATTCTATTAGATAAACCTTTAACTTATGTTGTATTATTCTAATTAATTTACAATGGCTGAAGAAGTCGATAGATAATGGAGAAGAAAGAGAAAGGGTGCCTAATCCTAACCATAACCGAAACAAGATCCCTATTTTTGAACATAATAGGGATAACATTACTATTGATGAAGCATCAGATCATGAGGAGGATAAAATCAATCCTTGGATTAAGAGAAATCCAATTGATATTGGAATAAACCCTCCCAAATTACCATTCTTAAAGGGAATTCAATTAACCAAGTTTTCTGGTGAGTATGGCTCATCTTGGGAAGATCACCTTGACTCTTTCAAATTGATATGTGAAACCATAGGGTAAAAAATGAGAGGGATTATTTAAAAATATTCTCAAAAACACTTGAGGGTGGAGCCTATAAAGCCTTTACTAGTTTCCTACAAAACTGCTTACTAGGTGGTCAAATATCAAAGATTGGTTAGAGGGCTATTTTGGGAAATACAAAGATGAGTTTGAACTGGTGAATGAACTTTCTAACATGACTATGGACCCTGGTGAGGCTATCTATCCTTTTACTATCCGTTTCACCAAGTTACAACAAAAGATACATTCTAAAGTAAGACCTCCAAATAATTTAGCAAGGCTAGATTATTGTAATTATTTACCATCAAAATATAGGCTTATGTTAGAGGATAAAGACATCTATGAATTTGAGGAAACTCTTTCTTTTTATTTGCAATATGAAAATAAGTTGAATAAAATTGGTTTCAAAGATAAATCATCATCTAAATTCTCTACTGAAAATATAGAAATTCTAAATGCCATTTGAAATTTAGGTAATGAGATGGTCCCCATTAAAATATAATTAAATGGCTAGACATCATCCTCGAAAACACACCTACAAGGCTAGGTATGGTAAATAATGAACTTGGGAAAGTAAAAATTGAACCTAAAGAGATGTATTGTGGAGTGATGAACTAAAATGTAGAATATTAATGTTATTCTATAGCTAATCTAGACTAGTAATAGTAATGGAATAAATGATGTAAAATGAAATACTAATGCTAAATATATTATTTTGATATTTAAATGAAACAAAATAATGAAAATGAGAGGGATAATGTACTGACCTGAAAATGAATTACCTCACTATGCGCTGGAATTAAACATGATGATGTGTGGATAGGAAAAAATGTGAAGGTTCTACCCAAGAAATTATAGCAACTGAAGATCAGGATGGACTGGGGCACCTGGGAGAGGACTGGGGCACCTACGGGTGCCTTGGTATGTAGTTTGAGCACTCTGTTCCGTATAAAAGCTTAGGATACGAATCTAACAGTGTCGCTAGATATTTTAAGTATATTTATCTTTGTCACATATTTGTCCTAATATCTTTTCTTATGTCACCGTAAATACGACGTGAAGATTTACTTGCAAATCCCCATACAAAGCATCAAATCCTGAAAAAATAAATATGCATCAAAAGTAAGGGGCAATAACTAGATGTAAGAATGTAAATGATGGATGGAATATAATGAATACAACCCTTTCCCCCTATGATTGTGTGATGTAGATGTAAATGATGCCCAAATCCAGTCCTTTGCCTTAGTAGATAACTAGCTCTTGATAGTAGATAGTCCACCCCTGAGATAGTGAGTATTCTATGTTTATATATGGATCTCTTGTTCAAATTTTAACACTAATGACCAAACATGCCAACTAGTACCTAGGGTAATGAGAGGGGAAATGACAAAGACCAACCTCGAATGAGTAAATTAGACCCAAGTGTTATGGGGACAAGGGCACCTAGAATTGTGGACTAGGGTTCCCATGGGCACCCTATTATTACCCTAGGCATCCTAGTCATAGATTAGAGATGAAAAATGACTAAATAATGACACCTGAAACTACCTAAGAGACAACCAGAATAGTGTAAACAATTGACGACTGTGTAAGATAAATTTCGATGACGACTGAATAATTGATGATAGGACTAAGGGATAGGTCATTAGTGAATACTTTTGTTACATGATATACATATATAAAATAACATACTTGGTGGTATAAATGTAATAGTAAGTGCACGATTTTATGACTACATTTTCCCCCACTTTATGCTGGTGAGAAAAAATCTCGGTAACATAAAGTAGATAGAGATGAGTACTTGAGAGAAGTTGGAGAAGCCCATGCTATAATAAAATGCATAGATGTGTAGTAGAAGTGTGCCAAAAGAATGATATAGCATACCAAACCATGGATCAAAGTGTTGATTCATGTAATGTAGTGAGAATCGTAATGTCACGATGAAGCGCACTAAGTGAGAGTGATGATAGAAATGTGATATGATTTATGATTTGAATGTTATATGATGATGATGATATGCGGTAGGGAGTGATTAGTTCCCAACCCAAACACATGTACATGAATAATCAACTAGAGGAATTGGGCATCCTTTCGAGAGGAAGAGTGTAGGGAGAAAAGTGTATTATTCTCCAATCCCTAACTATATGCTCAAGATCTAGCTACTTTAGACAGAGTCAGATCAAAAGACTTTGTGGTTTTTGGATCCAAATAATTTTGATCAAGCATTTTACCTATATAGGAGTGGTATAGGAAAGGCACTCTTTCCCTCACTCCATAGATTTCGATTAAATGTGATAGCTTCCAAGTTAGGTCATCTGAAAGAAAACACAAAATGTAGAATAACTTCCCAAGTTAGGTCATATGGGAAAAGTGATGAATGTAATCTCCTAAGTTAGGTAATCTGGAATGTTGATTACGTTGAATTTTATTAATTGAGTGGTGTGATTTTGATTTTTTAGAGGTTTGAACATGTTGGTTGATTGATTTTCCTAGTTACTCATAGAGAGATTTTACGCTAGTTACCCCCAGGTTAGGTCATTAAGGGAAATCAATAGAAGTTGGTAAAATATCACATAAAAATAATTATGATCACTTGTTTCCCCCAAGTTACATCATTGGGGGGAAGTGATGAAACAACACATAGAAAAATTGTATGTTTGTTGCCCCCAAATTAGGTCATTAGGGGGAATTGATGGTGAAATTTTACACGCTGAATTAGTAAATGTTTTGGAATTGTCACATTGACAGTGTTTTAAACATGTGGTGATATAATATGAGTTATAGGATGAACCCAATGATATTCCCCTCATTCAACGAAAGGGTAAGTGATGATAAGAATGAATGCTAAGCTGAAAGTAAGCACAAAATGGATAGAAAGTAATAGAAATTTCCAACAATGAGTATGAAGTGGATGGAAGAAAAATTCAAGGAGAGATAATGTGCATGTAATGTGTATTTTACGTTGGTAGGAATAATTCTAAAAATAATGCCACAAACGGGGTGTAAATTAGAGTAGAAACACTCAAGATATGAAAACAACAGTGTGGTGTGTATTAGTTGCGTGAATAAGCGTGAAATAATGACTATATTAAAGTAGGTGATGAAGAAGTAACTATAACTAGTGAAGTGAAAAAGTGTTTAGTCACCTCATTTGTTTTGTACACAATTGTGAGAGTGAGTACGAAGTGAGTGAAAATTCTGCAACTGAGAGTAGCACGTCCTAATTGGTTTGAGAGGGTGGTGACCATAGTAGCGTTGCGTACTACCGTGGAGTTGGTACGTGCATTATTTTTCAAAAAATGTATGGTATAGTAGTTGTTTTAGTTGATTTTTGTAATTTTAAGATTTTTAAGTTTTTGTGTGTTATTAACTTAGACAATAGTGGTGAGGGCACTAGTGACCGTTGGGATATGAGTACTTAGATCTGGGCATTGGTGTTGTGCTCCTAGGTGCCCCAGTACTGCATCTGGGTGCCCTAGTCTAGAATGTGTGTTTTTGGCATATAATGGTGGATAATAGGTTTATGATGCAATAAGAAAATGTATTTAATCTTGGAATGTGCTCTAACACTGCGTTTCATTGTCGTGATTATGGTGTACAGAGAGATATCCACTTGAGGGAGCTCCGTAGTGGGCATCATATGAGTACGTTTCTTAGATTGGGGTTATCGTATGATGATTAGGATGCGATGGACCATGTAAGACTATATTACATAGCATAGATGGGTTATGTACCCCATAATATTCCCATGTTGACTACACTATGTGAGAGATGGTGTGCTAATACGCGTACATTGTGGTTTCCTATGGGAGAGATGACTGTTACTCTAGAGCATGTATATCACATACTATGATTAAAAATGGTTGGGGAGAGAGTATGGGTTATGCTAGTGGAGGATATGGAGTGATAGATGCGAGCCATGAGATGGTATTTTGTGGGGACTCGAGTACCTATTGAGGCCCATATTAGTTTAGATGTTATTTTTTGGTCTGGGGTTCCGTACTTGTGGAAGTTCATAACGGTTATGATTACATCATGTATAGTCGTAGAGGGAGGAGGTGTAGGTATCTTATATAAGATGCATGACATATGAAAACAGATAAAGGAGGAGGGTACTAGATGTGTGTGGGCATGGTGTGTGTTGGCCCACTTATACAAATATCTATAATGATTTATATATGAGGAGCATGGTGGAGGGATATGAGCTAGTACACTATTGCATGTATGGGAATATAAGCACATAGATATGTTGAGACCAATGGGAGGTCCATGAGGAGAATGGGTTAGGAAAGAGATATATGCAAGGAGGTGGATTGATATTCATGGTAGGAAGATGGACACAGATTCCTATAAGGCACTAATAGATAGGATGGGTCCCAAGGTAATCACATGGATGCCATATCACAACTATGGAGGATGTCTTGAGGATGCAGTAGATTTACAGTGTATTTGGAGGACGATGTGGCTTAAGGATTGATTTCCTGTTGTGGCCAAGATTTTTCAGGTAGAGAGAGTATCATGGCAATTTATCATTGCTCAATATGTGCCCCTAGAGCCATATATATGGTTGAGAGATATCACAACACCTAGGAGGGATGGAGATAGAAAAAAACTACAACAGAGAAGTTAGTATTGTTAAGGTGATATGAGGTAGATGTAGTGATAGAGGTTGTAGAATCAGACGATGCGGGTGGCACTGAGGAGTACCGATCATGGTGGGCATCTTATTGGGTATTATTGTTCCCATTGTTTGCAGGTCCAATAGGGTTACCATCTACAGGAGAAGGAGAGGGTGAGGCACATGCCCCCAAACCCGTAACACCAACTATAATTGAGCGTAAGCATTTGTGTAATCATGTACGTTTTTGTATACCTATATTGTTATATATGTTTTTCTAACACGATGCGTGATTTTTTTGTGATGCATACTGGTCATTGATAGTAGACACATCCATTCACACATTGACATGGAAATTTTTGAACGATGTACTTGGTGAAGGAATACTTGAGCACGTCGATGATATTACAGGAAAGCATGCCAATTTATTTGAGTCAGTGGCCATAACAATAGAGAAACGTACTATGCTATGGGAAGAGGCATACGAGGAGACTCGATGAGCCTGAGAGGTAGTGGTCCCTTGGAAAAATATGTGTTTGCACAATATGTGGATATGCACCACCAGTGTTTCAAGTAGTCTACATAAATTACCTTGCTATAGAGGTAGGTTGAGCGATATTTAGGCCATGAACAATGACATCACTTTAGTGGAGAGGCATCTAGTTCTAGGGCTCTTGCAGTACTTGAGAGAAATAATGATGATGAGGTATGATATGTACTATGGAATATGATGTAGGGGATTATCCCCCAGTGACAGACATGTTTTTTTTATTATGATTGTATTCAATATATATGTATGGACACATGTTTGTGATATATGATCATTTTGCATTGTCGTGGATATGTGTTGCAATGTGTTGGATGATGTATTGTTCGATGTTTATTGTATGTGTGGTGCATTATTTGCTTAGTGTAGATTCACATTATAATTTTGCTAATGGTAGAAAATATGTGTATGGTGAATGATGGTAGATATTAAATGTAATGGGATTGATAAAAACACGTAGTTAATCTAGTGATGATAGTAGAATAAAATTTAAAAATGGATGATGTATAATCACCAAATAAAGTAATGTGTTATGGTAAATTATAAGAGGAAGTGATTGTAAAATGTTAATATCATGATAATAAGGGGGGAATGAATGATTTCCGTCAGCACATGGATGTATATAATCATTGAGTTAATATCCCTATACAGTCAAGAATGAGATGTGTAAGCAAGAGTGCATCATTAGGAAATGATTGAGTGCTTTAGATTAAATGATGAAACAAGTGACAAGAGGTTCTTAGAACAAATCCATCAACAATCATGCACAAACTATAAGAACACAAGTGCATCATTGAGGGGTGGGGGTAAGGTGATAACAATCACCTACCAAAGACAAAGGTGGCACATAATGGTTGAAGCATGTGGGATGGAAGCAACATGAGTGTATGAACTGAACTGAATGTCATATGGAACTATGGTGGGATGTGTGAAATAAGAGTGCTATGGAAGCCAATGCGAATGAGTAGTGTGATGTGGTAGATAACGTGAATGTGATGTATTAAGTGAATTCGATTGGTGAAATGATATAGTGGTGTATGGACGTGGTGGAGAACGTGTATGAAAAATAGACTATGGTGGATGTACCGTAGCCTGAGTACCATATGTAGGAGATGACTCATCGGTAGTAGAAAATATATAAGTAGGAAGAGGAGAAATGGATCACTCATATGAGCGAGAACTAAAGGAGATGATGCCCTTATCTTATATTTGTTATAATCTAGCATGAAGGGAAATCCAATCATTATCCCTATGGAAATTTATAGGCTGGTCACCCTGATGTTATAATTGATGTTGTGGATGATGCTAGTTGGAGGGTAGGTTAATTAATCTCTCAGTAAGTAAAACACGTAGCACATCATGTGGTCAAGCATGATGAGAGAAATGTAAAGGCTCACATGACCTAAGTGGAGTGGTAGTAGGAGTAGCTTTTCACGTAGTCGGAGAAGGAGTATGATTTTATGGTGAAGTGGGTTGAGTTTTTTTCTTTGCTTGTGAGGTAAAGGTGGAGATTGTGTTGGATGCTCAACCAGAAGTACTTTCAGATAACTAGATGAGGTAACCACCATAGAGATGTGTAGATGATCTATGATGTGTGATGAGAGAAGATCTTGTTCTAGGTCAATGGCATTATAACACAGAAGAATGAAGGACTCACATGTATCATATTGTATTATTTTCTAAAGTGGAGGAATTAGGCCACAAAAGAAAATGAATTACTTCTCTAGATCAATAGGTTTGAATATTAGTTGATGTTTATAAGCATTGATTTATAAGAAATAATCCTTGATAGTTTCAAAGGATCCCTAAATTTAAAGTAGGTATGTGATCATAAGATACTCTAAGGCCATTTTTGATGATGAAATGGCGGAGGAAAATTTCCTCCATGTCATAGAAAGTATTGATGGACCTAAAGCGGAGATGAGTATACCATTGTAATGCCTCATCAACAAGACTGTATCAAAAGGCCTTGAGTAAAAATCTATCATTAGAATGAGAGGCCATAAGCATGCGATAATGTAGAATATGAGCATGTGGGTCACCAATATGTCAAAACATGTGAAATTAGGCATGATTAAATCTTGATGAAATGTAGAGTTATGAATATTCTTAGGGATAGGGTTACCTTGTAACGAATTGTTGTCAATAGAAGTATAGTAGGCCCTACTTTATAAAGTGAGGAAATGAACCTAAGATTGTAACTGACCTACGACATGCATGAGAGAGAGGATATCTTGTGATGGAATGGTGGAGGATGGAAATAATGTATTAAGCAATTGTAATTTTCCATTATGAGTGATCATAGGAATATAAAGAGGTGATGTGGGAAATTATGATTCTAAAGGAACACTAGGAGTACATACCAAGGAAGCTATAGTAGGAGATATAGATGGAATATCGATAACAATGGTAGTACTAACATAAAAAATCTCCTTAATAGATGATGGGATGGATGGAGACACATCTATAGGAGAAGATGGACTAGGATACGTAGGTGATGTATCCAGAGGAGATGAATCGGTAGGAGAAGAAGAAGTGATAAATGGTGGTGACTCATGCACAGTGGTAGATATAATCTTAGGAAAAGGTAGTGATGGAGTAGGAGAGTCACACTGAGAGGCATATACATAAGGAGAACCATTAATATCATCTTCCTCACTAGTATCATATAGAGACTTAGAAATGAGAATGTCACTAAGAATGTTATGAATAGAATCATCAACATAATGTGAAGGAGAATGAAAACTAGTAGGAGATGTATCAGGAAAAGTAATGTCATAAGTGGTAGAATCATGAAAAGGAACTATATTAGTGGCCAGAGTAAAAGAAGAATCATTATGCACATGTGAATGATTGTCAATACCAAGTAAGTAATCAATAAGAGAATCATCTAAAGTTTTTGGTGAAAGATCAAAAGGAGGACCAAAAGTAGCTGTATATCATGGTGTAAAACGAGTAAAGGATATTGGATCCTCAAAATTTTGAATGCCTATAGGGGCATCTTCAAAATGAGTAGGAATATGTTGATCATCTAAATTTTTTTGTTTGATATGATTGGGTGTAGTAACAAGAGTACTATATAGATATTTGAGCTCAGCTATGACAACCTCATCATAGATAGGGTTAACACTAAAATGAGACATAATGGGTGAAGAAGATGAGATATATTTATCCATTAGGTTTTGATTTGATCCTAGGGAAAGCTATTCGAAAAGAGGGGTTCACCAAAATGATTAACTAAAATGTATAATATTAATGATATTCTATAGCTAATCTAGACTAGTAATAATAATTGAATAAATGATGAAAACTGAAACACAGATGCTAAATATTTTATTTTTATATTTAAATGAAATGAAATAATGAAAATGAGAGGGATAAGGTATTGACCAGAAATGACATACCTCACTATTTGTTGTACTTGAATAGGCTGATGTGCCGACAAGACAAAATGTGAAGGTGCTACTCAGGAAATTTCAGCAATTAAAGATCCGGTTGGACTGGGGCACCTACAGGAACCCTGGTTTATAGTTTGGGTGCTTTGGTCCATATAAAAGATCAAGATTTGAATCTAATAGTGTCACTAGGTATTCACAACATCTTTATGTTTGTCACAATATCTTCACTTATGTCGTTGTAAATCTGATATGAAGGTCTACATGTAAAACCCCATACAAAGCATCAAATCCCTAAAAAATAAAGATACATATGAAGGGGCCAGACATTCCTTAGCTACCATAGTAGTGGAATCAAAACTAAGCACTGCACTACATTCCAGACCCAACATAGTTATGTGTTCTTGTGTGTGAAATTGTGTGCCTAGGGTGCCCGAACGTCAACGACACAGAAGTAGGGGGCAGTAAGTAGATATAAGAATGAAGATGGTGGATGGAATAGGTTGAATAAAACCCTTTCCCCCTATTCTTGTGTGATGTATATTTAAATGATGCCCAAATTTAGTCCTTTTCCTTAATAGATAGCTAGCTCTTGATAGTAGATAGTCTGCCCCTAAGATAGTGAGTATGTTATGTTAATATAGGGATCTCTTGTTCAAAATTTGACACTAATGACCCAAAATGCCAAATAGTACCTAGGGGAATGAGAGGGAAAATGACAAAGACCAACCTCAAATGAGTAAATTAGACCCAAGTGTTATGGGGACTAGGCTACCTAAAATTATAGAGCAGGCCATCCATGGGTACCCCTGTACTACCCTAGGCACCCTAGCCAAATACTAGAGATAAAAAATGATTAAATAATGACACTTGATACTCATTTAGGGATGACCAAAACCATGTAAAAAACTGATGATTGTGCAATACAAATGATGATGATGACTGAGTAACTTACAAAAGGACCAGGGGATAGGTCATTAGTGAATAATTTTCTTACATGAGATCCATATATAAAACACAATAATTAATGGTATAAATGTAATATTAAGTGTGTAATTTTGTGACTAGATGGAGTTTGTGAACTAGATCATGAACTTGACACATGTAAATCTACTGATCAAAGGTAATAATGTTTCAGAGATGTGTATTTTTTTTTTTTTACTTTGATGTAAATGTAGTTCAAATTGGGTCAAAGTACTATGCTAAAAATGATGGTCAAAAAGGTAAAATGGTTGATGATGCTAAGGGAAGACATAAATATGATCACTTAACAAAATGAAGTCACACAACAAACCAACTAAAACTATTTTAGATGATGTTACATCTGGTTTGAACAATGATTAATATCATCCCTAAAGGCAAAACATTTACAAAATCTTCTATATTTCCTTTTAGGTATGATATTATAGTTGACATGAAAAAATTGACGAGTAAATTGAACATTTTTTGAGAGCTTTGGATTACCTAGTCAATTTGAAAAATTGGAAGCTGCTCACAAAAAAGATCTGAACCTAAACCATTAGTGGTTGTCCAAGAAGATCAATCAGAAAGTGAAATAGATAATGATGAATATCAGGTGATGAATCAATCAATTTATGCACCTGATTATATTCCACCTTTTTATGTGACAATTAAACTTCAAAACAAAATCATTCATTAAATTATTTTAGATATAGGTGCATCAAAGAAAATCACTCCTAAGTCTATTGTAGATCAATTTGGCATCTCATATGAACATAATAACCAAAAGTTAACTGGTTTTGATTATCACCAAAATAGATGATGTGGCAAATTCAAGGACATAGTCATTAAGATAGCACAAGATGAAAGAGTGATATTTATTGGACATGTGCATATCTTAGACATACATGCTAACTATTCTATGTTGCTTGGAAGGGATTGGTCACAAGCCATATGTGCTTTTGTTGGGAAAGATCGTACTTGGGAACTAGTTGGAAATGCCATAACATTTATCCATATAGAGGAATGGTATGGTACACTAATTGAATGGATCTCATCATCTGTTGCTTTAGTAGAGACTGGTATGGGAACTTATGGTGTAAATTATTTAGTTATCAATGATTTTGATGATGAATATTACCAACATGATAGATTATTTCCCTCTGATGAAATTTAGAAAATGTGTTTTGATGGAGCATGTTCATAATTTAGAAATGGTGTTGGTGTAGTCATTAAATCACCCACAGGAAGATGATTCAATTATAATTTTCAATTATAATTTGAAGAAACAAACAGTACCACTAAATTTGAAGCTTTGTGTTTAGGCCTACAACACACTTTAATTTTGAACATAAAAAAGTTAACTATTTTTGGAGTCTCTAAGATGATTATTAGACAAGTAAAGAAGATATATGATACCAACCAGATTCCTCTACATTGATATATGATACATATTTTAGGTAATTAATTCCAAGGATGATAAAATGTTGTTTTTACTTCTAATCCCAATTTTTTTGATAAGATTGACTATATTTAAAGTAATTTTATAGAACTATGATACCTAATATGGAAACTAATTGGCCTGTGTTCTCCTGTGATGAACAAATTGATACATTCTTGAAAGGAAATTATTTTGACTTAGATGACTATGTGCTGAATTGTGGTGATTATTTGAAAATAACTAGTAATAAAATGTCTGCTGGTTTAGTAAGCTTGGAATCCATGTTTTCACCTCATGACCAACCCAAAATTTCTTCCTCTACTGAACCTTTTAGAAGGATCATATATGAAACCATTGTTGTTAACTTTGGTACATAAGAAGATCCAAAGTATGTCTATCTTGGTGCTTGCTTGACTCCAAAAGATAAAGAGGCTTTCATAAAATTGCTAAAAGAATTCATTGATATTTTAACATGGTCATAAAAATATTTGAAAGGTTTTGACACTAGGATCATCAAACATGACATCCTTATTAAACCTGTTCATCAAAAGCCTAGAAGAGTGTTAGTGAGAATTTTTTTTGGTTGGAAAAACTTATGGGTTTCTTGCCAACACTCTGGGAATCAAATTCCTTCTAATTGTATAGTGAAAATCCATGTGTACATACATAATGAAATGGGATTTTCCTAGTGGCTTTTTGGTTGGGAATCCTATAGGGGCACTCCATTGACCCCCCGAAGCAAAGATAACAATTTCTCACTAGAGAAGACTTTGTCTGAGGAGAGGGAAAGGGGGTGAGAAAAAGAGATAGGGGAAATAATGTTGCGGGTAGAGTATCAGATTCCTACACACACTAGTTAGAAATTCCAACACACATTTATGAGAAAAACAAAAACGATTTAATGCTACTAGCTAGAGGAAACCATGCATATAAATATGCACACATTCATATGCCTTAGAAAACATAAACTTATTCATTTATTAGCATCTCCATTAGAGTTTTACATAGCATGAGAATAGAGGAAAAGAGGGAAAATTGGAAGAAAAATGGCTCTCTTTTTTCTTTCACGAGTAGACAAATGCTCTCTCATGAATTCACGAATATGAAACCCCTTGAAAATGGGAATCCCTTACCTTTTCTAAGAAGAGAGGTGACTTTTCATATTCCCCCAATGACTCTTCACATGTCTTAATACTTTTCAAATTCCTAGGAAAACTTTAAGTCCCTTTTTATAACATAAAGTTACTTTTTAATTACATTAAGACATATGAAAAAGTGCATCCCCTACGACAAATTAGAACATTGAAGAAAGATAAAGTTGGGGAGGGTGAGAAAAGAGAGAGATACATAAAAGAAGAGAAGAAGGAGAATCATGTTGAAGAAGAAGGAGCCGCTCCTGATGACCTGATCGCACTACGTGAATGATCTTTGTCTTGTGCTACTAAAAATATCTCAACTCCTACGAATTCCTTACTGAAGTGAGCCACAATGGATGCTACTCTATCAGTGTGAGGAAAATGCATACAAGTCAAATTTTCCGTCCAACCATTCGAAACATTGTTGATATCTCTCCACTTTTCAAACCAAGATGAATGCTTCTCTACAATGAGTGTGATGACAATACAAATTCTAGTTAGATACTATAGAGTATCCTTATTGAAAGACAATGGATTTCTCACCTCTTTCTTGACATATTCCTCAAATGGTCCAACCAACTCATTTTTTATTGTGCTTTCTTCAATCACAGGCACTCCAAGTTTTTGAATTCAGTGATTGATGTTATCTTACAACTTGTATGCCAGCTCTTCTTTTCCATCCAACTCTATGATGGCTCAATTGATCATTTCATACCTAGTCTCTAAGGCCCTTGCCCAAAAACGTGATAAGTCTTCTGAAGGAGTATCAAAAATCCTGTTTTTATCAACATATGAGAGAAAGTATTACTCATTTCCATCGCCAATGGATGGAGAGGATCCCAGTGATCTTTTTATTTTTCTAGGTCTTCCCTAATCCTCTGTGCTTTATCAGCAATTACACACATGTAGGTGAAGAGATTGACTGCCTCATGAAGCAACAAATTTCCTTTCTCAATAATTTTACCTACGCATTCATCATTATCTCATCCCTATACTGTGAACTCGTGTGTCTTCCTCAAGGATTATGGATTGAAGGTTCTTATTGGTGCAACTTCCTCAATAGGGATTTTAGAAGCACTTGGATACACCAGGTGTTGTACATATGATGAAAGAGTTTGTACCTGTTCTTCTAGCTCTTTGATCCTTTTATTGTACTTTTGATTTCTTCCCACCAAGCAAGTGGAATATTTTTGGTACATGTGTAAAAACTCCTTCATGAGTAGCCGGCCCCAGCTGAATTGTACTCATCTCATAATTAGCCAATGGCATTTCATAGCTTGATCACCTTGGGTTGGGCTACCTCGATGTATTATTCACATTTTTCTCCATTATAGAAGCGTGAGGTTACATGAGCAATTTTTCTTTTCTTTCCCTTCGTCAATGATGCTATTGCTGACATATTAGGGACAGTGACCTGCTGGATAGTACGCGTGTCTTGTGAAATTATCTCCTTTATCCAAGGGAACATTTCATCAAATTCAGGTTCTGTAATGGGTGTATGTATTGTATCCTACTTAGGTGGGAGAGATATCTCCAGGATAGGAGAGGTAATAGAGTTAACAAGAGGTGGGACCTCTTGTGACATCTCAGGAACTGGATTCTGAACTATATCCTCTTCAACAACTTGTGTTTTTGTAACTGGATGTTCTTTTATTCTAGCTCTATTATTTGACTTCTCATGAGAGGAAACCTTCAACTCTATGGATTTTCACTTGTGAGATCATTCTAGAGTGTCTTGAACTCGAAGTATCCTCCACCACCTTAGATGATGATGGTTGTGAATATTTTTTTTGAGTTGTCGAGATACTTCATGATTGAATAAAAATGGAACTTTTTCTTTAGAACCATTCCCTCATTCTCTTGACTACCTTTCATGTCCACTCCATGATGTCTCCAGACTTGTGAACATACCAATTCACCTGGGGCATAGGGTAAGTCTTGACTGCTTCATACTCTGGATCATAAAGTTCAGTCCCATCATCCTGTAAACCATCTTCATACCATGAGAACTGATACTTCTTCATTTCACCCACTTTCATCCTTATATGGTCTCTCTCTCATACATCGAAGTCATCGATACAGTTGGCCCAATAATCTTCTATTTTTGGAACGTGATGCAACTTTGGGACATGGAATGTGTCTGGATCCATCCTTATGTCAAATTTGGCCTTGGGAATATATTGGTGCAACTTTAGGTGCACGAAGGCCATCTCCAGGTGGGATGCATCATTTACATTCTTGAACATGAAAACTCTGAGGGAGATAGGGAATGAGACCAGGTTCTTCTTTCTGTTCATGTGTTTGTTGTTCACTATACAAGTTGTTTATAGAGCTCGAATAACACTATTTGATAACTAAGGTACCTAGTTAACCTTAGTAGGGCTTGATCGAAGCCAAAGACTCGAATGTAGGAGAAAGTGGGAAATTGGATGAAATAGGAGCCATATCTTTTGATCAGGGATGTTCCTTATGGTGAGATTCTTGCCTCCAAATCACCTTCTAGATTTTTGACAATGAACATCGTCAAATCATTATTCATGTTGGTGAATTTCCCTCAACACCAATTGAGGGAATTTTTCAAACATTGGGACTTTAGCAGAGATGTTTTGCACGAGAGCTTATCCCTTGAATGAACTCGAATTGGTGAGAAGATATATCAAATAGGAAGTCATGTGGAACTTCTTTGTCATGGGTACTTGGAGCAATTAGAGATGTAAGTTGTCACTGATTATTTTCCCCTAATTTATCTTCTGATCTCCTTCAGTAATGGTTAGAATAAAGAACACCATCCAATCTTTAAAATACCTCGTGCTTGTTTCTCCCATCACCCTACTAAGGAGGGTGATTGCATCTAAATAGCCTTTGTGAAATTCATATCTTGAGAGTGTTTTTGGCATTCTGGAAGGCTTTCTCCCTGTCTTCATCCACGAACCCAGTGTGATGCCTTGCAGATAGGTCTCCATGTTATTCCACTCTAGTATAACTTTCTCCTTTTTGATGACTACCATGTTGGCCAAGGGGGGAATTTGCAATGCAAGTGACATAGCTCTAGGATTGATGATCTCCACAACCATGTCATTATCTACTCAGATTGTCAATGTATAAGGTTCATAGTGATTTGAGTAGGCTAAGACCAACTCAATGCTTTGTAAGGACACAAGATGCCCAATAGCTACAAACAATCCACTTATGACCACTTTGTATTCAATTTTCCCTTTTTGTTCTGAAAACATGTGTGACTTGAGATCGTCAAGATCCATATAGGTAACATCACTATTACACACTTCAACATACTCTGACGAGAGGGCTTGAGTTGGTTTTACCCCTGTGAATTTGAACTTCATTGTTTCTCCTTGACACTTACTATATTTGGAAATAGCAACCTACTATTTTTAGCAAGTATCAAAAATTGGCTCTCTGGTCCTCAACTGATGATTTTGACTTGAATGGTGGTCTCTTTTTACACTCCCTTTATAAAATTTGCTTTCTGGAATAACTTACTATTTATAGTAAGTGCCTATAAGACAACTTATTATATTTGGAAAGTGATGATTTTGGCCGAGATGACCACACCGATGAGTTTTACTTGTATTACTCCCCATGTATACATTGTCTTCTCCTAGATTGCTCTTATAAGGTGACTTACTAAAAATGGTAGACACCCATATGGGAGACTTACTATTTTTTGCAAGTGATGAATTCCACTATTTTTTAGACTGACTAATCAAGCTGACCTCATTTTCCTCCTCAATGCACATTGTCTTTGTCACAACTGCTTCTGGTGATGACTTACCCAAAATAGCAGCCACCTGTGTAGGAAGGATTACTATTTTTGGAATGTGGGTCTCTGGTGTTCAGTTTGTGACAAAATGAAATTTTGTGATATGGGTTTTTTGCTAGTAACACTCCTATGAAATTTCAACTTCACCCAATCATTGGTTTGGGAGATTTTAAAATTCAAATTTTTTCATGATGGGGAATGAGGGTTTTTCCACCAAAAAAATTCGGGCCATGCATAAAAAAAAATTCTCTAGGATCTCTAAGGCACCTGGAAGTATAGATGAATTCAAAATATGACATTTGAATCCAACTTGTAGTTTGTGAGCTATGATGATTATTTGTTTTGAATACTTTGTGGTTTTCTGGAAAAAAACATCTTTGTTTTTTCTCTGTTTCGATCCATTTTTTTAGTGATTTTTAATGTTTTTAGATGAAGGAGGATTACATTGATTTATTCAAGCATCAAAATTTTGGTTTTCATTCCTAGAGAAAATTCGGCAGCATTCTGGCAGTGTTTGGAGGTGTGGGGAGGGGGGGGAATGGTGAAAATATGGCTAAGTGTTGGTATATATAGCATGCAAATGAGAGAGGGAGGGATGGGGCACATTTTTTTGTCCCTTTCATCCCTTTGAAAAAGGAGCAATGGGGACATAAAAATGTGCCTCACTCTAGGCTTGACACTTGGCACCTTTTCGTTTGTTGAGCAACTTAAGTGAGGGGGCTGAATTAGAGCACTTGGGGGTCAATTGGTGGTCGCATGGAGAACCAGAAGGCACAATAGGGGTGGTGAACATTTTCATGTCCATTTCATACCTTTGAAAAAGGGAAAAATGTTATAATAAAATGTGCTTTTCTCTGGTGAGGACAAGTGGCGTGAATGCAAGGTTAGGTGAACGCACAGGTTAAACTGGTGAACGGGGGCTGGCGGATGAGTTCATGGTCATATCAGTGACCTAGAGGATAAAAAATGGTAGGGTTAATTTTTATGTCCCTTTGCAAAGGGACTAATGGGACAAAAAAATGTGCCTTCATTATAGGATTCCACATGTCCAGCTTCAAATTTTGCTAAGTATGGGAAAGCGTACCTTAGGACCAAGTAGCGAAAACCATATCTCGTGCTCCAAGATGAATTTTTTGGGTGAAATTTTATATCATCCCACCTCCAAATAACCCACTAAATCCAATGGATATTGATTCAAGTTCCAATTATGAATGAAACACCTCCAAATTTCTTATTTTTCCAATTGGTACATTGTCTTGAACAATGTTTGTGGTATTGAGAGGTCCCGTTTTTTCCACCATGTAGAACATCAAAAAATTCTTTCCATGGGTAATTTTTTTAGGATTTAAAATCACTATGGAGCTCCCATAATCTTTATTTTAATTTTAGGTCCTCTTTCACTATGCATGCTCCTTCAAGATTGAAAACCCACTTCTAATGAATCAGCTCCAAAACCTCCAAACTTTCCCTAAATCTTCCAATATCAATTCTATGATGTTTCTAGCACTTGAATATTAATTTGTGATGAGTTTTTATCCTTAGATCCACTCTAGGGATGGTGCACTATTCTTAGGAAGGTTTCTAGTATCCCAAAACCGCTCGAATGCTTGAATGTTCCAAAAGATATTAAATCACCAAAGGGGACTAATTTTACTTTCATAAATCACCTAGGGGGGACTGATTTTACTTTTCTAAATCACCTACGGGGGCTGATGACAACAACTTTGGGATCATTTGAATGACATTATAGGAAAGGTGTTAAGGATGTATTAACCAAGGGAATTCTTGGGAAGGTATGTCTTCAAAACTTTTCTACATTGTGGTATTGTTGTCTTGAATTTCTATTGAATTTTCTAGCTTGTGGACGTGTTATGGACTGAGAATAGTGAAGACATGACATAAGAAATCTTAGAATCTCAATTTACAATATGCTGACCAATACCTTATCCATTGGGATTTAAAAACACAACTTGCAAGAGATAGCAAGAAATGAAGAACACGCACACAGACACAAAGAAAAAAGAAAACACACACAACACACGTAAAGGGAAAGACACACACAACATGAAAGGGAAATACACACCTAACAATCACCTATGGTACAAGGAAAGGGACAACCTACTTTCACTGATGATATTGTTTCAGATATTTTCCCACTACGGGGAAATTCTAACGGCATCCCATCCATATATGAGAGTAGAAATACATTTTCATCGCAAGCCTCACTGATCTGGAATGGGCCAAGCCACAATAAATTAAACTAACCATGGCTCCCCTTTGGTTCTCTTCTCTCTGTCCCCATAGTAGAATAAGGTCTCTGATTTTGAACTCCCTTTCCTTGGCTTTCTTGTCGAATATCTTCTTCACCTGCAGTCGGTGTTTTTTTGATGTGATCAACCACTTAGAGTCTTGTCTCTTCTAGCTTCTCAAGAAACAGAATTATTTTGTCAATTAAATCCTTGTATTTTTCATCTTCTATTGCCTTGATCAAGTTGAGAGCTAGCATAAATACCATGATAGGAATCTCTACTTCAATTCCATGGATAAATTGGAAAGGTGGACATGCTAATTACTTTCTTTGGCGTTATCATATCCGCTCATAATGCATCATACAGCTTCTTATGCCAATTCCTTTGGTTTTTCATCTACAAAATTATGGGACAATGGTCACGATGTTCTTGTTACTTGACTCAACTTGACCATTTCCTTACAGATAGTAATTTTATGAATTAGACGGGGAAATCCCATATCCATAACAGAATTTAGTTAGCTCCCTTGAGGAAAAGTAGGTGGCATTTTCCACCATGATCTTTTGTGGGAGTCCAAAATGGATAATTATATTCTCCTTTATGAAATTTCATACTATTTCAGTGTTGGTCTATTTGACTGGGATGGTTTCTACCCACTTTTTGAAACAATTTGTTGTTGTAATCACGTAGGTGTGACCCGTGTTTGAATGAGGATTCAAAGCACCAAAAAATTCCAGTCCCCACTGTTGAAATGGTTCTTCGATGACAACTGGCCTAAGGGCCAGTGCTGTGAGTTGTGGTCTCCCGAGAAACTATTGACATTGTTCACATTTGTAGACCCTACTCTTGAGTATCTACGAAGAGGGTAGGCCAATAATATATTTTCCCGAAGAATCTTATGGGTAGTGACACATCGGCTGAAAAAATTTTTGCCACAAGCTTGGTCATGATATGCTCTTCAAACAGCTTCTTCCTATTGTCTCCTTATCTACCACACCTGAAGAAAGCATGCATTGAGACCTCTTTTCTAAAGTGCATAGTTCCAAATCATGAACTTCATTTTCACCCTTAGCTTGAGTGTTCTCCTTCTGCTTATAGTCAAGATGAGTGCAGGGAATTCTCTGATAGGTCAAGTAATAAGAAATGTCTGTATACCACTCATTAGATGGTGTTTTACAATGAGAACTTGTGGCCTATCTTCAAAAAACTTGGGTCAAAGATAATCATTCTTACCATGTTGAGCTTTTAAGAGATTCATCTTCTATAAATGATTCTTCAAAAATTATTACCTCGCACCAAATTCGAAGGTAAAATTTCTAAATCATACTCTTTAGTCTTTGCTGACCCAATTTTCCGCTCTTGGCTCAGAGATCTTACTGAGTCAAGATGGACTTGATTACACTACCGAGAACCATTACCACTGTGTGAGAGTTGAGTATGTAGAACTTGAAAAAATTTATACAGCTTTGACCACTGCATAGGCATGTTTTTCCAGTTGGCTATAGTTTAGACTCATGTTTTCTTCAACGAGATAACTCATGAAGGTAATAGGTACTTTCAGCACCTTCATCATTATTCTGGACAAGAAAAAATGATAGGGAAGGTATACTTCGAAGCATAGTAATACATGATGAATTATTTATTAAATTTAGGGCATACCAGAGTTGGGCCCTTAGCAATTTAATTCTTGATTGCTTCAAAATTTTCCTTTCCATCATCACTCTACTTGAAGATGGCTTGGGCTTTCATCATGGTTGTGATATGCTATGTCAATTCTACAAACTCAGGGATGAAGCGCTAGAGAAAATTGACTTTTTTGAAGAAGGAATGAACCCCCTTCTTAATTGTGGGCAAGGATAATGCTTGAATGGATCTTATTCTTTCTGATCCATATACTAGGTTAAACAATTTAACAAAACGGATACTGAAGTTCTTAATTAATTTTAAAAACATAGAATTGGAAGTGCATTCTCAACTTTCCTTTAGTATTGAATAGAAAATTGGATTCTTTTACTATTCTAGGGATGTAACAAAATTCTCACTCAGAAAACTATGATGAATTAATTCTTTCTTAACTCTTTCATGTGCCATCTGAGAATCTTCACAAGTTTGTTAACTGATGCATTAAAATCCAATTTTAACTGCATTTAACTGATAAATGAACAAACTGAAAATGAAAGACACAGAAGTCGAAAACGAAGTTCATCCCATTTGGGACTACATCTTCGAGTTTGGAGTAACGAACCATTTCCATTAAAAAACCAATGTAAAAATTTCTTTTACAATTTACATCAGTATGGATATTTAAAAGAAACTGAAATAGTACTTCATTGAGTGTGGAATTCATTGATCTCAAGATCAAGTTTCTGTTCCCAAAAAATCCAAGTACCTACAACTTTCTCCACCTTGTGTGTATTAAAAAACACCCTGATATGGCTATGCGAATCAACTATAAACTATATAGAAACTAGTTAGAGTAATAATTCAAATCTATAGAGGCCATGGATCATTCCTGTAAACTATAATTTTACTTCCATAGCTGCTTAGCTTCATACAACAGAAGATTACAGATGTACATACATGATAAAATGATCAATATATCTCTCTAACTATGTTGCAATAATAATTAAATTATATAAATAAAACATAAAATAGATGAAATTGCAAATAGTACTCAAACTGAACTTTAAGAACCTCTGAAACCATTTAGATAAGTGTCTCCACAAGTTCATAGCACCTGTTCATTATCTGTTTGCTCCTTCCCTCGAGTTATCCATAAAAACCCTCAAATTTTGATTCCAAAAATAGATCAAACAAAATCAAAATGGGAAAATAATCACATCACCGGAATATTCTTTGAATTCTTGACAATAGTCCAAAAGACATCAAGTCTCCATTCGACCTCTAAGACCCTACAAAATGGCCTTGAATCAAAACTGCTGAAGACAGTCAAATAATAATACACTTGTGTGTATTCTTATTCTCTTTTTTAACCTCAAAAATACCCATATATATATACAAACTTAAGTTTATATTTAGTAAATTTAATCCCATTTAAATCTCCTAATAATCCTCCCAAAGCCCATGATTTTCTCTTATCCATATGAGTGGAGTTCAACATAAAAAATGGAGGAATAATCTCACGTTTAATGGGATATTACCAATTTTAGACCTTATCAAAGCCTTCAAATCCTCCATTTAATATGCATACCAAGTACACATAATGATAACCACACTCCTCCTCCTCTCATGGATATTTTCTTGGCTGGAAAAATGGATTTCCTTGAAAAATGCACCAAAACTTGGGAGAGAAGATTTGGTCAAAAATTGAGAAATTTAAGGTGCTTAATTAGGATTAATTAAATAGATATCTTAGGATTAAATTATGAATTAATAAAATACGTTAACTAAGGGTATATTGTAGTTGGAATATTTGCTAGATGTTCCACCTACATAATATCACTAGTTAGCATAAATAATTCAAAAATTTGAAGATTTAAAATAATTACTGCGGTCCAGAATTAACTTCTGAAATGCATAACTTTTGCATATGAACTCAGATTTGATCTATTAAAAATGTGTTGGAAAGCTTGGGATGAGATCTATACCATGGAAATGATTTTGAAATATAACAAGACCATAAATTTTTCATTGTCGCCAACTTCCATGTGTCAGCCTGCCATTGGTCCACTTGTTGACCTGTTGACTAAGGTTCACCCGTTTACGACCTTAACTTTGACCGGTGATAGAATTTGCATATGAAATCCGATTATGAAGTTCAACATACCATTGGAAAGGTCTCAAGAATATATTCATCATGGTCTAGATTTATGGCATTTTAGGGAAGATATGCATACTAAAAAATCCTCCAGATCACTTTCAGGATCAATGTGCACTCCTTGCTTGTTTATAATGTGCCTCAACATATTTCCTTATGTGACTCTGAATATGCAATTTTTTGGATTCAAAGATATGTCATGCTTTCTAAACCTTATGAGTACCCATTCTAAGTGATGTAAGTGGTCTTACCTCTTCTTTGAGAAGACTGTAAGATCATCCAAGTATATTATTATGCAGTGCTTCAAATATTTGAAGGAAAGATCCATCTCTCTTTAAAAAGTTTCCCCTACATTGATTAGGAAAAAATGCATTTTGTTGTATGCAAAAGAGCCCCATGGTGTTATGAAATCCATTTTAGTATGATCCTCCAACACGACTTCTATTTGATTGTATCTCGAGAATCGATCTAGCAATGAGAGAATTTTAGATCCCATGATTGTCTTCAGAATGTGGTCTATGATCGAGAGAGGATAATTATCCTTCAGGGAGGCTTGGTTTATATTATGGATAATTGTCCTACCTAAAATTCCCAAGATGGATAAGTCCTAAAACCTTAGCTCTGTCTGTGTGTGTGCCACAGGTTTTCTTAAACCCTTCCTTAAACCATATCCTACACACCTTCTCCTTGTGCGCCCTTCTTCAACTAGGGCTTACGTGCTTATGCACATATTTGTATTTAGCCAATATTTTGGGGTCCCAACATCACCCCACACTATGCCTATTCTCCATCCATGGGAATAATTCTCCAATTAATAGGGAAACATAATAGACTTACGTCTTGGAAAAATAATAAGGGGAGGAAGAATTTGGGAAAGAAGAAAGAATGGGGAAGTGATGGCATTAATGCAACAAGCTAGGAAAATATTTTTGCAAGTCAGCCTCCAATGTTTTCTAGGCATTGAATTCATTTTGCACTCTCTAACAAAGGTTTCCGACTAGGGCACTTACCTCCCTAAAAATTAGTCTATCTCCTTGATCATTTATAGTGTCAAATTTTTTCTCCAACTCCTTGCTCATGTCTTCAAGTATGTCCATCCTTTTAGTAATCTGTGGGTATAGTTCCTTCAACTAATTTTTGATTGAACCCCTTAAGGTTTCAATGGCCTAAGATTTATTTTTGACCTCAGAAAGGATTCTATCCCTTTCCACCATATTTCCCTTATTCTTTTCTTGAAACTCCTTCAGCTCTGCTTCGTGAGTGGCGACCAAGATGCTCACCACTCTATCCCTGTCTGCGTAATTATCGTACGTGGCCTTAACAGATTGGGTAGAAATCTTGATATCCATAAGTACCTTGTTATACTCACTAATGATTGCTACCAATTTAAATTTGTCCTCCCTTACCAAGCATGCTACCACTTCTTCCGTAGACTCTAGGGCCAACGGTTGTATCTCCATGGTGAGGATGTCAAATCTTCTAAGCATTCAAGAGTGGATCCGTACTTCTGTGTGGGTGGTGTTAGGTCTGGATGCTTCAACATAATGGCACTTGTGATAGAATCTAACTTTTTGTATACTTTTCACACCTTTCAATTCTCATCCCTTAGTTCATGCTTCAGCTACACATTGATCAACTTTTCTTGTTTCAAGCCCTTAGTATTCTCAGCCAACTCATCTTCCTTCTTTTCTAGATTTCCCTCTAGAAATATTACTTTGTCATTTCTTCCAAAGAGCCTAGCCTCAGTATTGCTCGCGAAATTTTTGAGCACATTACATAACTGCTCATCCAAGAGTTGCTAGGCATTTACCAAGGGGGTGGATCCCTTAGACTTTGGTACTAACATGATTGCCCCTTGGTATACTTCGAACTCTGGCTCGTCAATAATGGACTCAAACATCCAAGAGAGCATCTTCATTTTCCTGGGGTATGCACCCTCCTTGTCAAATCACACCATAGCTAGAATTTCTTCCGTGGGTATAGTGCTATGGAAGCGCACACATAACACCTTCCTTTGGTAATCAACATAGCCCATGACCTGTCCTCATTCTGTATCAAGGCTCTTCCTTCCCGAGCATGCGAATTTGGGTAAACTCACCATTAGATTGGGACCTCCTCCCATACTAACTTGTTATTTCTCAATTATTTCCTCCTTACCCTCTTCCATTACTATGTCAACACTGTGCTCCAATTATTGTTCTACTAAGGCCTCAATTATTTTCATTACTTCTCTTTCTTCCACCTCGTTTACTTTCTCTTGTGTAAGGCTTGGAGTTTTTTTATATTGCATGCCATACTCCTTACTTCTTCCCATGTCCTGGGAACCTTCCTCCTCCTGGATACCCTTATGCCACATGAAAATGAACCCATGTTCTTCTTCTTAGCCCTCTTCTTTTGAATCATGCACGTTGAAGAAAATTGTCTCTTGATCTCCTTCAGGATCATCTTCTTCATTGTCAACATCCCTTTCACCTATGTATTTCTCCAAGCTCTCAGTTTCTTCTTAGTCAGCCTCCTCTTCTATCCTCTACTTCTTTCTAAGAGGTGAATCTTCCGCAGGGGATCCAGCCCTCTCTGCTTCCTCTGATGACTTCTCCTTGGCAAGGGGTTTCTTTGACACCTCTTCTTTTTGGGTTTTATCCTTTACTGGGGACTTCTTCCTATGCATATAGGTGTTAGGTTTGACACTTGCCACCGACGTGCTTACTGGCTAGGCAATCTACACACTTGGTACTTTTTCTTCTTCTCTCCCCTTTTCTTGAGCGTGAGATTTCTTCTACCCATGGGATCTTCAGGTATGGAGACATCATTCTCCAGGTATGTGCATTTATCAAAATTTGGCCTAATGTGGAGATATACAAGCATCGTGGAATTTACTACAATTTTTAGGGTTAGGGGTTTCATCATTCTGACTTCATGTACTATGTACTTTTCCATGTACGCGTGCCTCTTTGGGTAGAATAGCGTACTGCATAACTCCCTGTGGTCCTGATCAACTTCACTAAGGTCAAAACTTAGTCTCTTTGCTTATTTGAATATGTTAACTCCCGCTTGGAAGTATTGGGTGGTGAAGGAGAATGGGAGTTTACACCAAGGGCTCATGGTTTCATCCACCAACTTGAATGTGCCTATGCAGAAGTGTTGGTACATAGCAAACTCAGCTTCTCCCTTTGTAAGAACTAGTAGTTGCTATGAAATTATCCAATCTTCCCCGAATGCATCCCTTAAGTGCTTATAGCACTTTTCCAGGTGCGCTTTGTGGGAGGCTATCATTGTTTCACATGTATACTTTGTAAATATTTTTGCGAGCGAAGGATCTTCAGCCAGATACGCCTAAAAAAACTTGTTTGCCACATTAGGCACTCTTATCTCTAAAAATACAATTGTCAGGAGCATATTTCCAAAGATTATCTTGTCTCCTTCCTGAGTGCTATCGATTATCTCATCTGTAATGAAGGCTGATAAATTATAGATTGTGCCCTCTGATATCTTTCTACACACATTCAATGAGGCCTTATTTACCTGCGTCTACCTTTCTTGATCATTTAACTTTTTGACTGGGCACATGGCCATTCTCATGATGGGATATGGGATTTTTTGTAATATCAAAATACATTGACCCCTTTTTGTAATCATATGTAGTGAAAGTTGCTTTGATGGATTCCTTTTTTCCCAAGTCATCACCTATGTTATCTCTTGGGAAGATGAGGCTTGTAAACTTTGAAATTAGCTGAGGGGTTATGCACATCTTATGCCCTACAAATTAAAGTGGTCCTCATGCATGCGTGACATCAACCACTGATAGAGGTGCTCAGGATTTCCAAAGTAGGGAAACTCATAGAGTTGTAATGACCCTGCCTTCCCCAACTTCACTTTTACCTCATTTTTATAGATGGGAAAACCCTCTGGTGTCCTTTTATTTGTTGGGTGCACTAAATCTAGTGCCATTTCCTTCTCTGTTGTGCTTGTGTGATGGTTATAATTGCTCACTGCCATCTTTCTCAAATGGGATTCCCACTCCTTCCCAAGTAAAACTCCATCCTGGTACTGCATTTCTACATACCACTCCTCATTCATGCTTGTGGTGGTTACTACTGGATCTCTTCCCTTGCCCTTTGGCTTCTTAGGTGACACGGTTGGTTTCTTGGGTGCCATTATATAGGTCATCTTATCACTTCAATCTCTTCTTGTTACTCTACTCTTCCAATTCTTAGATCTCAACTTGTGAAGAGAACCTCTTAAACCCGTGCCCTAGTTTTTCAAACCCTAACTAGGATAATACTTTAACAAGACGGTTCCTTCTAATAACTTCTCTTACGCCTGTGAAATCCCTTCTTTCTAGTTTACAAATCCAAATTAGTTACACTCAAACTTTTCAAAATTTTCTTCACATGGATCAGTTCTGGAAGTCATAGTTTGCAATGATGCAAAAGTGATTCTTTCTTCGTATATGCAATGTAAATAATGAAATGCCTCGACCCTTTATTTATAGTTTTCCCCACTTTGTAACATTAAATACTACCTTACCTACCATTGTACTTTAACACTTAATGTGGATTTTTCAAACAAACCTGACTTTAGCGCTTTAACTCACGTGCCCATCCTTGTGCAAATAATTCTCCAACCTTCTGGCATGCAACCAATCCATCTTGATAGGAGAATCTTGTGCGCACGTAACCAAAACCGAAGGCACTTCTTCTGTCATGATTTTTTCTCTCACCTACCTCATGTTGCTTATGTAATTCTTCCTCTCTTATACATGGATCCCCAATGTATCCTTATCCTGATGCCAACCATCCTTTTTCACCTTTCCTTGCATGCACTTACTTCACATGGCCATTCAACCGGGCTTTCCAATGCAATCCTTCCTGGTACTTCTCACTTCAATTTCTACCACCTTACTCCACCCCACACTAAAATGATGTGCGGTCCTCTACACAGTTACAACCTTTAAAAATTAATGAGATTACTGGTGCCCAAGGTGTAACAAAAATCAACAATGAGAAAGGGAAACACTAGAAAGTAAAATTCATTAAAGACAATCCTAAACTAATTGGCAATACTCCCTTATTTATAAACACCAAGAAGACTTATTTATAGTAGGGCTTTAGCCTACTCCCATTGAAGTGTCCTAGGAATCTTGTCCCATCCAACACTTGTAACTAGCACACGTCTGAATAAAGGATGTACGAGATGGTGTAGGGACCCAACTAATGCACTTTTAACTTCCTAGGATGGCGCAGAAACTTAAAATCATAGAGTAAGACCATCTTCCAACCTCAAACTTCTTGTTCTTAAAGTGGTGATCATGCCATGATTTTTTCTTTGCTTTTTGTATTGTTTGGCTCCACCTAGCGAGTGATCATATTTCGTCCAACTTCATTAATTTATCAATCCTTTCCTCTAGCTCTTGCTCATCAGCCCTCCCTCCTACGTGTGCTATTCATAGAGAAGGTAACATGAACTCAATTGGTAGGACAACTTCTATGCCAAACACTAATTGAAATGGTGTGGCTTTGTTCATCCTTTTATAAGTTGTCCTATAAGCCCATAATACAGCTGATACCTTATCATCCCAATCTTGTCTTCCAAATTCATAAATATTTACCAGGGTATGGCTCAGTATTTTGTTAAATGCTTCCACTGTTCCATTTTCCTAATGGTGATATGGAGTAATTTTGTGATGGGCCACCATGAACTCTACTAATAGGATCCTCACGGTGTCATTCAAGAAATGTGTACCCCTATCGCTAGTTAAAATCAAAGGGCATCCATACCTCGTGATAATGTTCTCCCATACAAATCTTGCTGCTATAGTTGTTGTATGGTCTTTAGTTAGGGTTGCCTCTACCCACCTGTTCAAATAGTCTGTGTAAGTGATTACATAGCATGATCCAGTCCTACATGTTGTTGGTGCAATAAGGCCTACAAAGTCTATTGCCCATTTCTAAAAAGGTTCAGTGGTAGGGATATGGCGTAAAGGCATTTTGTCTCTTCGTCCTGGTTTGCCAACACGCTAACAATGGTCACACACTTTACAATACTCCTTGCAATCCTTATATAGAGTTTCCCACGAAAATCCTGCCATTAATATTTTACGTGTGGTAGCATCACCTGCATAATGTCCACTTGCACTTCCTCTGTGTGCTTCCTCTCTGATGGCAAGGTGCTCATGCTCTAGTACACACCTGTGTAAAACTTCATCACACCCTAGTTTGTATAAGTACCCACTGATCAACATGTAGGGCATGGTGTGTATGGCTAGTTGATTTTTCTCTAATGTCTTCATCCCTTTTATCACCATACCCATTTTAAGGAACACAAAAATATCCTCCAAGTTCGAGGGTGCGTGCTACAACCTAAACAACTACACATATGGCAAGGTATCTTCAATGCTTTGTGTGTCCTCCCCCAAATCAATCCTAGATAAATGGTCGGGTCCGGAATTACTTTTTCCTAGTTTCACAACCACCACGAACTCGAACTCTTGGAATAATAGCACCCACCGACATAAGTGCCCTTGTAGGATGGGCTTGTTCACTAAATATTTTAATGCCATGTGGTCAATGTAGAAGATAAAGGGAGTTACACGCAGATACTGAAAGAACTTATGAAGCGCGTAGATAATAGACAATGCCTCATACTTGGTCGCAGTATAATTCTTCTCTGCTGGTGTCAACTTTTTGCTTACAAAGCATAGGGGTGATAAAAAATTCCCTCACCAAGTTGTGCAAGCACTAACCCAATGGCCACTCCAGAGGCATCCACATGAATATGGAAGGGCTTATCCCAATAGGAGAAATGTAATATAGGTGCGGAAATATTGGTATATCCCTTGATGAACTTACAATAGTAGCTCGTGTGTCCAAGAAACACACGCACTGTGCTTTGACTAGTTGGATCCCTTAATCCCACAATCACTACAATTTTGGTAGGATCCACAAACAGGACTTCTTTGCATATGATGTGTCCTAACAGGGTATCAAAACTTCCCCACTCAGTGGTGAAGGTTGTCTATCTCTAGTCTTCCTTTGCAATCCTTACCTAGTGATAGCCTGAGAACCCATCTGTGAAAGAATAGAATTTGTGCCCTGCCACTCCCTCTAGGATCTCTTTAGTAAATGGGGTTGGGAAAGGATCAATGATACATGCTACATTCAAGTCCCTGTAATCAACATAGATCCTTATCCTTCCATCCTTCTTGATGCTAATTACCATTGGACTTAACCATTCCAACTCTTTAACAATTTCAATAATTCCTGACGCTATCATCTTTTCTATTTCATCCTTGACCTTCATGCGCAGGTTAGGATTCATTGAGTATGGTCTCTTTTGGACTGGGTGTGCACCTTCCATTAACTTAATTCTCATTTCCCATAAGAAATGGTGAACACATTTGAGTTCATGATACCCATGTGGGAATAAATCCTGAAACTCACGTAAAAGATTAATGATCTTAGAGAATTATTTCTTCAACCAATAGTCTTCGATGATAGACTCTTTAGGATCTTCTTCTAAGCCAATCTTAACCTTCTTTGTATTTAAAGGCTCATGATAGGCATGCACCCATTCATTGGCACTGTCTACCACCTCGCATGTCCCTAAATAATGGCCAACATCCAAGTTTTCTACTTCTTCACCATTAATAACATACACCATCTCCCCATTTTTTTTTTCCAAACAAGTGCACTAAATCTGTATCTCTTATGTTTCTTCTTCCTCAAAGTACACCTCTAGGCTAGGTTCACCTAACAACTCTAGTAGCCTATCTTCTGCCATAACACTATCCCTAATGGTAAGGCACTTGATAACCTATAATGCCTTATCCACCAAGGGTTTTGTACTCTGATACTCAAATGTTTGAATGAGATCATCCACTAACTCTTGCCAATTCCTGATTGGCAGCGTGTCTCATAATGAATGTACCATGCACATGCACAACCTTGCAAGGTGGAATACAATTTGTGAACTCATAATGAGGGTGGAAATGCTTATGTGCTTCCCATCCAGGCTATCTCACATGGTTGGATATGGAAGGAAGTGGTCTCTTTACCATGGTAATCTTTTATAGATGTGGGCACGTTGCTCCTGTAAAACCTTATAAAGAAGGCAATTCTTACCTTATGCCATTCCAAGAGACTATCCTGATGTATTGCCCACCAACGCGCAACAGTTATGAGTAGGATGTAACTTAACATCCTTCTTTGTTCATTTTCCTTTTTCCACTGAGCTTCCATCTTCTATAAAAAGCCCTCAGGGGTGGCTCCTCTTGAGTACTTTGGTAGCTCCTTTCCTCCTAGGCATTGGACCGTACACACCTTTGTAACCTTTGTCACTGATCCTCTCAAATGTTTTTTGATTAACTCATAGGTTCCATGTGCCCAATTATTACATGCTAGACTAGTGGTGTAACTTACAGACTGAGCATCCTCAAACTGGATAACTCCATCGGTAGGATGGATTATCTCTTGAAACCTGATTAAGCACACATATATTCTATCCAGGACATCTTCTCCCAAATGTTCATTATAGGGTGTTGATTTCCCATCAGTCAGGGGTATGATGACCCATTCCTCCTCATTCTTAAAGCTTATGTATCCCTTGTTGAACCAAATATCTACATTGTTCTTATAACACCATGGGCACCCAAGTAGTGCTGGGAAATTGTTTTCCTCGGCGAACGCTAAGACATGAAATTCCCCAGTAAACTTAGCTCCTTGAATGGTGATAGCTACATCCTTTATGACACTGATAGGCATTGCATTCATTTTATTTTCCATATAAAACACATTTGAAGATGGTTTTAATGCATGTATTCCCATTTGATGCCATGCATCCAAGGTGAGAACATTGACCTCCGTGCCTGTGTCAATGAGGATATTACTAAGGAGCCATCCATCCACAACCGCATTTAACATGATCTCCCTATCATAGTCAAGGCTATGAGGGGAAAGGTTTTCATGTAAGACCCATCTCTTATGCTCTTCTCTGGTGTGTGCTACCTTCTCTCTCAACCATGCTCCTAGCAAGGGAATGATATTCTCTTGCCTTAGTATTTCACATACTTCCCTGACCTCATCCTAGTCATCTTTTGGCACCTCAACCTTCCTTCTTTGCTCCTCCCTCCTAGACTGCTCCTTTAGACACTGGATTTCTCCTTGTAAACTCTGAATGACATCCATGGTATCTTGATATACCTCCTTTTGATGTGTAGGGTCTGGGTTCTTCCTATGTACCACTTCTTCCCTTGAAAACAGGTTCATATGATTTGGTATTTCCTTTGCACATGTGGCCTTTTCTCTTTTTGTTACCATAATAGGTTCTAAGCCTGCATCACGTGTTGCCTATGGCATTCATTGTGTGTCTGTCTTCTTAATGCTTACCATTGCAACACCCTTGTATTTCTGGTGCTACTGATTCATGTGCTCAAAAAAACTTAGGGTAATCCTCATACTTTTGTTTCTTCCCACACCATGAGCATTGCAATAGGTATGGGCACTCTCATTTGTAATGCTCCGTAGACCCATAATTAAAACAAGTTCCACGTGGAAACTCACTTATTCCTCCTCCACAGTTACCACAACCATGGAATCCTTCATGAAATCCACTTCCACATGTGCCTCCTTTTGTGTGCTCCTCATAACGATGATCATCACCTTTAGAACTACTAGCAATACTCGTTTGGCACACACCATGATTAATGGCCTCATGGATTTGGTCATAAGCCTACAATCCCTAGTATCATGGGTTATAGAGGTGAAATTCTTATAGTAGAAAGACACATTCTTCCAAATTACGCGTTGTAATAAGGGGCATCTACTTGCATCATGGTCCCCATGAAAAATTTCACAATCTACTGTCACGGCGTGTACTATCCTCCAGGGGAAACTATCCTTGACAAGCCCCTCTACTTCACAATTTGTACACCATAGACCACTACGAGTCTCATGGGTTGAGTTCATAGACAACTTCTCTAGCTGATTAGCCATAATAATAATTTGAGCTTCCAAAAATGGGCTAACACCAATATCAACATTTCCAACAGCTTCGACACGTAGAGTGGCTTCTAACGCCTTGCGTGGGTTTGTGAAAATTTTATTAGATAAAAAGGTGTTATCAACCCCCCAACAAACCATTGAGCATGTTGTGAAGGGTGAATGTCATATGAAAATTTTGAAAGGAGAGTTTTAAGCCATGCATCATACTCCCACACACTCTCCACCATTCCTTGTTGAATCTCCTTTAGGGCACTGATGCTCTTCTATTCAAAATCAGCGATGTGGAATTCTTCCAAGAAGGCATTATTTAAAGCAGTATAATCCACCAATATTTGATGAGGGTCATATTTCCTATACCAGCTATGTGCAGACCCTTGCAACATCATTATAAACTGACTAGCCTTCTACTCCGAGGTTGTGATCCCCTTCACATGCCATAACATCTCACACTTGTGAACATTTTCTGCAACATATTCAATACCCTTGTAATCTAGAAAATGTAAAGACATATCAAAGAAGACTTGAGGAGGTGGCTAGGGCCCTTATCCTCCTGAGCCAGAGCCTTGGTTTCCTCTGGTGTTTCCTCTACCGTAGGATCCATCAGAGTCCACCGAGTCCTATGTCTCCTAAGCCACCAGATCCTATGGATCCACTAGGTCCCTAATCCTCCTAACCCACTGTATCCACTAGATCCACTAGGTCCTATTCTTCCTGACCCACCAAATCCACCAGGTCCACCAGGTCCTGTAGTGGTTGTGCCAAGGGTCCCTAAAGTTCCCACTGAACTGTGGGCACTGACGGTTTGTGATAATTCCCCACTACCACTAGTGTACCCTACGCGACACTCCCATACGTGACACCGAAGGCTTGTGTACTTGCTCCTTATCCATAAAAATCCTCTTAATACTAGAATATACGTAGCCATAAAAGTGGGAAATGAAAAATTATATCTCTTAGGTGCAGATCTTTCACTTCCACTAATACCAATTGGGTAAACGATACTCCTTCCTTGATCTGGAAAACCAAGCACCATGGTTTGGTCATTAGGTGGGTTTAGATACATGCCAATGAATCTTCTCTCTCTCCACGTGATGAACTCTCATTAGAAACCGAAGGGGTCTCTCTTACACACTTTCCAAGATGGGGTAGCACAAAATTCTCAGGTTCTACATCCTCCATGTGAAACTCAACTCCTTCCCGCAATGTCTACCTCTATAGATCCATCACACTTGCAACCTAGTGTTGTCTAGCAATCTCCCTTTCACACGCTTCACTATAATTGAGTCATCTCTCCTCCCTTTCTTTCTCTGTTGTAATATTTGCCATCTTCCTCCACCCTAGCTTCCTCACCCAACATTCAGAATGGTTTAGCTGGTCATCGAAAATGCCTCTAAACTCAAGTTAAAAATCAAGATCTTCATTCCCAGAGGGATAACACGTAGAAATGATCCTCTAGGCTCCCACAGAAACTCAAACTTAGCAACTTCCAGACAAGAATATGTAGAAATAGCGTACTCCAAAGTGTAGCTAGCCAACACACCTTTGCACCAATGATCCACATCACAAGTCCACTTTAAATCTGTATTCTACATCCTCTGGTATTCTTCTTTGGTTTGTGTATGTGATCTAGAATACCATCTTGATCTAGAATTATATGCTGAGAGCCATTCATATAGTTCTACTGGGAAGCAACAGAAAAAAAATTCATATAAATCATGGTAGAGGTTCTCTTCTACCCATCTATGTGCATCAAACTTAGATCCAGTGTTGAATCTCTGAGCAAATTAATCCTTCGTGCTCTTAGACCATGATTCAAAAATTTCCAAATTTAAATTCTCTATCATCACTCATTACACAGATCAAGATGTATGCCATTTCCCAATACAAATTTGAAAAGAGGTACCGACAATGGAACCAAGATGTAGCCATTTTAAGACCCACCAAAGAACAAGGGAATCTCATGCACACCGACCTATCACCTAGCTGGTGTTGGGCACTCACCCAAGGCACGCACAGGTGACAAGTCTCTCTTTTATGTGAGTTAAGTGGGAAACCATCATCTATGATAGGAACTTACTGAATAAAGGTGGAAATGAGACATATAATCATCATAGGGCTCAGAATGACCTCTAGAAAAATGTATTCATTCCAAACAGAGAGTACTTATAGATAAAAAATAGAACTATAATAGAAAGGAAAATACGTAAGGATTTACATCTATTCCATAAGATTCATGATCATAAATGAAAAGATATAGATATGAACTGAATCAATTACATTCATACTCATTCATGTCTATAACCTAATTACATTCAATGAATCCATTAGACTACCACAAATTGATTAGACCAAATTCATACATCACAACTGGGATCATATCCTTCATCCATACAAAGAAAAATTTATAACCCATCCCCTTAATACATTACTCCCTTATATGGATTCTACCCAATCCCATATATTTCTCGAAGTATTTCTGCAGAGCTCCACTCTCTCTATTCTCCTCATGTATATCCGATCTATATAGTTTTCTCCTACAGGCACTCACATATATAGGCATCCCAAAGTGCCAACTCATCCTTCTGCGGCCTCAGATCCAGTGCCAAGTATCTGAATGTGGTCCTCCATGGGAGCATGATCCTCTAGGCCTAAGCTCTCCACTTTTTCCATGATGTCTTCTAGAACCTTCTATCACTAAGCATATTCCTTTCATGGGCATCACATTGCCAGGCTGACACCTTATCCACTCTGCATGTGCAGTTGGGTCACACTTTTCTCATGTCCTACCCAAAATTCCCAAGATGGCTAAGTCCTAAAACCTTAGCTCTATCCGAGTGTGCACCATGGGTTTTCTCAAACCTTTCCTTAAACCCTATCCTATATGCCTTCTCCTTGCATTCCCTTATTCAACTAGGCCTTGCATGTCTACGTGCCTTTTTGTACTTAGCCAATATTTTGGGGTCCCAAAATGGATAGGGAAGATGATCCTTACAATTAACATCTTCATAAATTCCTCTTTAATAGTGGCGACTAACTTTGGGTTATATTGCCTATGTTTTTTCCTGAATGACTTAGCATCTGGATTCAAAGGAATGGAATTGTGCATCTCCTTTGGTTAGAAGGACTTAAGCTCATCATAAGAGTAGGCCAAGACATTTGAATACTTCTTGAGAAAAGAAATGAATCTTCTCTTTTCTTTTGGTGAACAACAATTTTCAATGTTGACCATTCTTTGGTTTTCAGTGGTACCAATATTTTCCTTTTCAAAATTGGTGGGACACCAGGAAGATTGCTTTTCCTTCTCTTGAATAAATATATCATGCTTATCAAAGAGGTATTCTAGAGAGACTAGGCCTTTAGCAATTTTATTCCCTTTTAATTTGATCACTCCTTCATCGATACCTTCAATTCCTTCTTTGTCTTCTTTAGCTACTGATTCCCTATGTGGATTCTCACTTCCTTTGAAGAAGAGGCTATTGAAATTATCTCTCTACTCTAAGAAAGCTAGGATTTGACGATGAGTGCATTATTTGAATTATTATATCATCTATGATGTTATTGATTTATTATTAAAACATGTTAATTAGTGCATGTGGATGCTTTATATAGTTATATCCTAGTAAAGTTAATGCATTTTCTCTTGTTCTTATTTCATGTAAATTGTTGACCGTAGAATCTCCCACTATTTTCCTCTATGAGTAAATGTGGTGACATGTGCAACATAATAATGAGCATCTACTACTAGTTATAGAATTTTTAATCAAGGAGACCGAGTCTGTAGCCATCATTTCATCATGGAAGAATTTTTCCACAAGCCTACAAACAAAAATCCTATTTTTGGCATTACTGTAGGATTTTAATGAAACATTAATGAGGTTTTTAGTGGATGAATTCACTACCTATAGCTATGACATATTGTGTAACTGACAATGTCTATATATAGACATCTTATTGAGAACAATTTAGTAGTTAGTTGATAATATCAGTTTACATTACAGTGATCTACCAATTAGTGTTTACTTTGCAATGTTATGTTGAGCATGTCTCAGAACTTATTAAAATTAATATAGTTGATTATGTTTTGAATATGATCTAGTCTTGAGATTACCTCTATCGTCAGGAAGAGCAAGGGCCCACTTGACCTAGGTGATTAGAGGATTTACATTTCATGCATGCTCATGGTTTTTTGATAACTTCATATCTGAATGCTTATTTGAATGCAATTACTTATTTTCTTTCTTTGGTATATTTATTTACTATTATTTCAATTCAGAGTGTGTTATTTCAATTATGCTATTTCAATTCAATATGTGTGTGTCATTTGAATTACATTATCTTAATTCAGTGTGTACATTTCAATTCTAGTTAAAGTATTTCCTTTAAATGCATTTTATCACAACAAGGTTGTTTCAGTAGTTTAGCATTACATTTCAATAGATTAGAGGACAAGGGGAAACACACAAGCTAAAAACCCCAACAATAACCACCAAACAAATGAGTTGAATACGGATTCATTACATACAGCCTAGGACACACAACCTATGTTTTATAATGACACTACTAGAAGAATCTATTGGTTAAATTATTGTAGAATGCAAATACCCATCATTTTTGGCATCATTTTGGGGGCACCATAAGAACAAAATTCCATTTTATTAACCTTCCATGTTATGGGTGTTAAATAGGTTAATCTATGCAACCAGTAGAAGTCCTAGGCCTTGTTTACACAACCAACCTTGATGTATAGGCCACAAGACGTTTAAGGGAGATTTATACCTCGTAATATCCAAATAATATATCTAAACCAAGCATAAGTAGGGCATATTGAAAGAGATAATGAATCTAATATAATGCCTAGTATCCCTTTTGAACAATCCACATCATTTTATCTAGAACCAGAAAATCCTTCTGAAATGGGGGAAAATAGGAATGATGAAGACCAATAATTGGGTATAACCTTTACTTATCCAATCATCCTCAATAAAGATGAGGATGCATGCATGAAGAAAATTTCTCCATCTATCCTCCCTATATTTTTAGGAATGTCCACAGAATACCCATAGTAGTTCTTATTTGAATTCAAAGTTCTTTTCTAGAAATATGACTACAAAACAAACACAAAAAACTCAAAATTTTCCCTTCCACCCTCAAAGACTCTGCTATGAGGTGGTTCATGGGATTGTCCCCTAACTCCATTCATTCATGGGAGAACATGGATACAACCTTTTTGGAAAAATATCAAGACTACTATAGGGGAAGAGATAGGAAAGAAGATTTCTTCTAGATAAAGAAAAAGGAAGATGAAAATCTGGAAGATTATCTGGACAAATTTCTCTTTCTCCATAGAAGGTGTGGTTATGAGTTACATGTAGAACTAACTAAGACAATTTTCCTTAAAGGAATAGATGGGGAACCCAAGGATTCCCTGCATCTTATGGGAGGAGGTGATGTACAAAAAATCACCATGACATAAATTACTGAGTTATGTAGGAGTTACTCTAGAAAAAGGGGAGGTATAAAGTGAAGAAAAACATCAAATAATTCCCTAGGTACCTCAAAATTTCTCAAGGAAATGGATAACATAAAAAAAGACATTATGTTACAATTGACATCAACCATAGATGGGGTAAAAGCAAATAACAATGATGTAAAGGAACCTTTAGATGTATATTGTTCCGAATGTAAAAAGAAACATCCTTTGAGTGAATTCCCTTTAGATGTCACAGACATGTGCTTGATTTTTGATGTCTTTGATCATGATACCAACCATTGCAATCTCCTACCTCAACTAAAAGAGAGATTAAATGATATATCTCAATCAAATGCAGAGGTAAAATTCATGCAACAATCAAATAATCAATTTGTCTATGCCCCTTGACCTGCTCAGAACCCATGGATGATGCCATGGCCCAATCAGGATCCTCCACCAACTTGGGGAAAACCTAAATGGGAACCAAAAACTTAGGTAGCCTATCCACAGTCACCACCACGGGTACCTTTATACAATCAACAAGGTTACGCACCTCCAACTAATATAACACTATGGAAAAACCAACAATGGGCACCTTATAAAAATGCTAATTAACCAAGGAAGTTTGCACAACAACAACAAACTTTAAAGCCCCCACTAGAACAAAATTATTAACAAGGGAAAGTAACACAAACTCAATTTCCACCTCATCATGTATTGAACCCCAAAAATCAACAAACAACTTCAATTAATGAAGAAGGATAGGGTGAGATGATGCATATGAATTCAATTAATAATGTACAACAGAGGTTAGGAAGGACGATAAAAAATCCTCCTATTGTTATCACTGAGTTACTTGAGGATAATGAGAAAATACCCAAGGAAAATGAGAAAATACCCAGGGAAAACAAGGATATACTTGAGGAAAATAAGGAAACTGAACATGTTTCAGAGACACAAGCCACTAGGAACAAAAATGTGCATGAAGCTCCTTTCCCTAAGTGCTTGAGAGAAACACAAAATGAGGAAGAAAAAAAACTAGTTTAGGAGTTGAAAAATATGAATATTGCGGTCCCACTTCTGAGAGAAATATGGGACATTCAAGAGTTAAATCATACCATTAGAGGCCATTGCATGGAAACACTAGGAAGGAAGAGGAAGTACCAAAAAATAGTCAAAGTTGAGGGAAATCTAGTTGATATTGTGGCTAGAAATATTCTTTCACCAATATATGGGGATCATGTGAGTCTGATTATCACTATTTTTGTAAATGGTCATTGAATATCCAATGTATTGGTAGATCCAGAAGCTTCTATCAATTTTATAACAACAAATATTTTCAAATCTGTTGTCTTTAACAAGATTGCAGCCAACCAATACCATTCTTCAATTAGCAGATCAATCTATTGTTGTACCAGATGGAGTGATTGAGGATGTAATGGTCATGGTTGAATCTTGGGAGTATCTTGTCAATTTTATGGTCTTACAACCTAAATATTGGAAGTTGGGATACCCAGTCATCTTAGGAAGGCCCTGGTTAGCTACTGTTGCTGCATACATTGATTGTAGGTCAGGAAAAATGACTATTTTGAATGAGAAAAAAAGAAAAGAAAATTTCACTTTATCCTCCTTCCCAGCCATATGTGGATGTTTGTGAGCATGTATGGGTTGTTTTTTAGATACTAATAATATGCGTTCTTCTTATCTAGCCACCATTGCAGTGAAAAATCACATGGAATAAATTGTTAAGTCATATACAGTGTCTGATAATGAGGACACCATAACTATGGAAACCAAAAATGTGGCTCTGGAAATTCAAAATGAGGCTACAAAACCACTATTTAAAGTTCAACAAATAATATCACTAAGGTAAGTGGAATTTCTATTGGAAATTTTGAAGAAATCTATGCTTATCATGAAGAATATACAGTCACTGATTTTAAATGTCCTTTAGCCAAGGTTTTTTGCCTTGAAAACATGACTATTTTAAACATGCTACAACCTCAAGTTTTTCCCTTGAATTCTTTAATTTTTGATGTAGAGCTTGCTATTATGAAAGATACTAAACAAGTGACTATTGAAATAGGAAAATAAATGACCATCGGTAATAATTTAGAATGAATCCAAGAGACTAGGGTCATAGAAATATTGAGGAAGCATTCAAAATATTTTTCTTGGGATTATACTGACATGAAAGGGATTCATCCAAGCATCTGCACTCACCATATTTACGCTGAGGATGTTAAATCTATTCGATAGCCACAAAGAACAACTAATCTAACACTTAGATACATTATCAAGAATGAGATAGAAAAATTGTTAAAGGTAGGATTTATATATCCTATATCTGATAGTCAGTGGGTATCACCATTAGTAATAGTCCCCAAGAAAAATGGTAAGTGGAGCATTTTCATAGACTATAGGGAACTTAATAACATAACCAAGAAGGATTACTTTCCCCTTCCCTTTATTGATCAAGTTTTGGAAAATCTGGTAGGAAAGAAATATTTCTCCTTCTTGGATGGGTTTAGTGGGTATAACCAAATTAGTATATCCCTTGACTGATAAGGATAAAACCACCTTCACTTGTCCCTTGGGTACATTTTCATATAGAGTTCTACCATTTGGGATTTGTAATGCACCTGCTACCTTCAAGAGAGCATTTTTGACCATTTTTGTAGATCTTACAAATGAATGTGTTGAAGTTTACATGTTTGACTTCACTGTCCACGGTTCAACTTTTGATGAATCTTTGAACAATCTTGATTTTTTTTTAACTAGATGTGAGAAACACAAAATTTCCTTGAGTCATGAAAAAAGTCTGATAATGGTTGATCAAGGAATTGTCTTGGGTCATCATATTTCTACCCAAGGTATACAGGTTAATCCTAAAAAAAGAAATAATTACTAAACTGCCTAAAAAAAAAATCATACTGATATCAAGAGTTTCCTTAGACATGTAGGATACTATGTGTGGTTTATAAATTTTTTTAGTAAAATTTATACTCCCATGTTTTCATTGCTGACAAAAGATTGTGTTTTTGAATGGTCTCCTTAATGTCAGGAGGATTTTGAAGTTATTGAAGAGAAGTTAACACTGCTCCAGTTTTGAGAGGACCCAATTAGGGACAACCTTTCCATATTCACACTGATGCTTCTAACACAACAATGGGACCTGTTCTTTGAAAAAAGGAAGAATAAGACCAGATGTATGCCATATATTACATCAACAAAAATCTAGCCCCAAAAAAGAGGAATTATACCACTATGGAAAAAGAGTTTTTAGCTGTTGTTTACTCTCTGAACTAATTCAGACATTATATTACTAGATACAAAATCTTTGTGGACAGTGACCATTTAGCCATAAGATATTTGATGAATAAACTAGTAGTGGGGGGCAAAATTATTAGATGGTAACTCTTGTTACAAGAATTTAAATTGAATATTATTGATAATCCTGGTAAGGATAATGTTGTTGTTGTTTCCCTTTCAAGATTGAATGTTTCAGGAGAAGAAGAAGCAGTCTAGGACAACTTTCCAGATGAGCACTTGTTTGCAATATTAACTCAACCTCCATGGTTTGTTGATATTGCAAATTACCTAACTACAGGGAAGTTTCCATCTTCATTTACTAATAAGGAACGAAAGATATTAGTTAAAAACAACTCAACATACAAATGGTGTAATGGAATTATATTTAAATGTTTTCTTGATATGGCTCTTTAGAGGTGTGTTCGAGAGGAAAAATTATATGACATAATGTAAGCTTGTAATGATGAGCCTAAAGGAGGACATTACTCAATCAAGTGGAAAATTCAAAAGGTCCTTAGAGATGGGTACTATTGGCCCTCTCTTCACAAATCTATCAAGAAGTACATGTGGCAGTGTGATGCATGTCAGAGAATGGGGAATCCTACGTTGTCAGATGAGATGCCCCTCAATCCTCATCTGGTCTTAGGACCATTTGAGAAGTGGGAAACTGATTTTGTTGGAACATTTGATCCCCCATGCCATGGGAAAGAGTATCTGCTGGTATGCACTAATTATGTCATGAAATGGGCCGAGGTTCAAGCATTGAGATCTTCCAATGAGGATGTTGTAGCTAAAGTTTTGTACAATAGGATTATGTTGAGATTTGGCACCCTTAGAGCCATTGTATCTGATCAGGGAACTCAATTCATGTCTAACATGATTGATTCCTTCCTAGAAATATACCTAATTAAACATCCTAAATCATCATTATACCACCCCCAATCCAATGGGTAGGTGGAAGTCACAAAGAAATATTTGGAGAACATTTTAACTGAAGTTATCAATGCAGACAGAAAGAACTGGGTACCAAAACTCCTAGAAGTAGTTGAGGCCTACAACACAACCTAGAAGACTACTAATGGTTTATCCCCCTATGAATTAGTGTATGGGAAGAAGCCACTACTGTGAGTTGATTTTGAATTTTAGAATTGGAGGACAACAATAAAAGTTGGAATTGAGTTGGACGAAGCACAACATGAGAGAGTAATGCAATTGAATGAACTAGATGAAATGAGGATGGAGGCACAACAAAAAACTCAAATTATTCAACACCAAAGGAAATATTAGCATGATACTTGTATTAAGCACAAGAATCTTAATGAAGGAGATTGGGTCTTACTATTTGAGTCAAAGTACTAACAGTTCAAAGGCAAGCTGAGGAAAATATGGTTGGGACCCTACCATATCAATTTTTTTTTTTATAATGGTTCTGTGAGACTACTGTCGATTGATGGAAATAGGAGAAATCTTCTGGTAAATGGACACATATTAAGGATGTATCAACTTTCGTTGGATTAAGAAACCTTCAACAAAGATATGCTACTATGAGAAGGAATAGATTTAATGGAGGATCTTAGCTCTTCCCGCCATGAATAGTTGTTTTTTAAATTTAAATAAAGGGAGATGAACATGCTTTCGATCTTCTTCCCCTTAGATTGTAGTTATTTTTTTATGATTTCAATAAAGGTTAGGAATGATAATTGTTAGAATGTACATTGATCACCCTTATTCTATGAGTGCAAGAAGTGAAATTCTATAGATTTCGGGGAGTTGAGCTGGCAGGGGTTACTGAATTTTTATTTTCTACGGATATTAGCTTTTGAAGCACTCCCCATCACATTTATTTAATATGATTAAATCAAACACAATTGTCAATGAATTTATTAGGGATATAAATAAAAAATATCATATCACAAAGTAGGGCTTACTAAGCAATAATGAGAAAGTATATCACATGTGTCACATTTCTATGAAAATGACAAGTGGCATCATCATTCATGATGATAGGACATGAGTTGTGTGATGAATTAAATCTTTCCATATGAACTCAATCCTATCAACTTTTTCAACCACCAAACTTGCACCGACTCACTACCAATTAAGAGTTTAGAAAAACTTCAAATTTCTATTGTTATTGTTGCATGCAATTGTTTTGTTACTCCGTAAAAACTTTCGCCATTTTCCCAAAGTTTTTTTCAACCATGATTTATCTATGGTGCAGAAAAAGAAATACAAACTAGATTCTCTAGAGCCACTACTATGAAATGTTTTTATTTCTTAGGTATTTCATGATGTAGGGTAGTTAGATTTTATCAAAAATTTTGATGGTTTTGATGAGTATTTGGTTGATGAGTTCCTGATAAAATTTGAGGCAACCAGCTCACTAATTGGGGGAAAAATAATTGAGATAAGTAGTCAAATTATTGTTGACCTATCTGGCTTTCCAAATTTTGGTCTCAAAGTTATGACCAATTCCCTGATCAAGGATTTTATACTACTCTTCCATGAATAAGGCGAAGTTCCTCCATAAGTGATTCTTACTTCCTTTGGTACCCAGAAAGGAATTCGGTGGGAGAGTTTACCTGGTATTTTGAATGAGGTAGCCGATTGGGTCAACAGATATTTTATCTGCAATGGACAACTGTTTGTACTTGGAGGAGATTCATTAAATTTTTTTACTCATCTAAAGAGGGGCCATAGAAACCCTAAACTCAGGGTTAATTTACCAGAATATCTCACTGCTGAGGTCATCAAAGTGGGATAAAAGTACAAAAATGGAGGTGGTAAGGATGCATTGAAGCACCCAAGACTTATCCAATTAATTTTTTTACATCAAGATTTCTACAAGATGAAGTGGAAGATTGAAAGAATCAGTGCAGGGGAGATTTCAAAACAAAATAAAATCAAGAAGGAGCCATCTCCCAGTGTTCGACCTAAGATCGAGTTGAATCCTCCCCCTTCAAGAGGAACTATGGAGTAATATTATAGTAATAATAACCTATCCTCTATGCTGTAAGTTTCTAAAGGCTAAAATACCCTACCAGTCCAATCTACTATGACGTTGTGACCAAGAAGGTATTTTACCTTGCAAAGGCCTAAAGTTTCCCAGCCATAAATATTTCATGAGAATTTTGCTCCTATTTTGGAGGATAAATATGAGGCTGGTACTTCATCCACCCATGTTGAAGAATAGAAGGACGATGAATTCATAATTATTCCTGTAGTGTGGTTCCCTGACACTGATATACTAGACATTCCTACCACTCTAGAAATTGAGTCTATAGCTTCAGAAATGCCAGTAGCACTAGAAACATAGACCAAAGCTTCAGAATTTATTTTAATGGAAATTAGTGGTCAAGAACCATATGTAGATAACATACTAAGGTGTTAGCATGATGAATTTTCTTTTTTAAATAAAAATTGAAAGGTATGCAAGAAACTGATCTTGAGTTTACACAAAGGACTGTAGAGAAAGTTAGGGAAATTATTGCTTTAAAGGTAGAATTTAACAGTCTTAAAAGGAAAAGGGATAGTGGTATGAACGTGTGGAATGATTTAACCCAATTATCTCTTCAGAATAAAGAATTGAAAAATAAAAATAAAAATCTTAAAGAAGATATTGAGACCAGTACAAATGATAAGAAAAATTTGGAATCTATTGTAGACTTTTTTTGTCCTTTGGTTTGTAAGCTTCTTGCATGTAGGAAACCTTCCTCCATAGACAACATGTTTGTTCAAGAGAAATTTTATGCTTGGGAAATGATGAGAATGTGTAGTAAAGAACCTTGGGAAGCCCCTGATAGTAAAAATTTCTTAGGAATTTATCAAAAATGTACTCATGATATCCAAAATATATTGTGTGAATTTTATCTTCACAATATGTTGGTCACCAATCTACTTGATTTCCTCATTAATTTGTTTGTGGGGGATTTTTCAGTTGAAGGATTTTTAGTCATTGCTTAGAAACCAAATTATATGGAATGAGCAAACAAAACTATTTAATCAGACTTCATAAACCATAGGTTTCTACATTAGGCCTACCCATCACAATGATGTGTCCATGAAGAAAAATTTCATATCTCTTTATTATCAAGTTGACATTGGAGAAAATACTTTAAAGGTTTTACAGAAGTGTGTGAAATATTTTTAAGTTTATAGTTGGCATAATTTTGGTGAGGCATTACAAGCTTGTGATAAATGATGGGATACACTAAATTCATTGTTGAAGAGAAGGGAAGTAATCTCCCCCCAAAATCTCAATTGGAGCATGAGGAGAGGAGATGCACTTATCGCAATTATATGCCAGTTGTCTGAGAAGAATGAAAAAGGGTACAATGATGAGTGGATTAGAATACAAGTGAGACCACCTCTTCTTCTGAGTACCATGACCACTTGGCAGAATAATGATACCTAGTCACATGATAGCTTCACAACATGCGTAGAGGTTATTTCAAATTACCAAGGATGCAAAGGGACAAGGAAACAATATGAAAATCAATTTGAATAATATGAAATGACACAATATCTTGGCTAGAGAGTAGGAAAAATATAAGTTTGCATATGGACATGCAAAATTTAAAGTGTAGGGGAGACAATGTGTGCATTATTTGAATTATAATATCATCTATGAGATTATTGATTTATTCTTAAAACATGTTAATTAGTGCATGGGGATGCTTTATATAATTATATCCTAGTAAAGTTAATGAATTTTCTCTTGTTTTTGTTTCATGCAAACCATTGACCATAGAAAATCCCACTAATTACCTCTTTGATTAAATGTGGTAACATGTGTAGGATAATAGTGAGCATTTAATGCCAATTCTAGAAGTTGTAATCAAGGAGGCTGAGTCTATAGCCATCATGCCATCATGGAGGAATTTTTCAACAAGCCTACAAACACGAGTCCCATTTTTGGCATTATTGTAGGATTTAAATGAAACATTAATGAGGATGTTAGTGGATGAATTCAGTGCCTATAGTTATGTCACATTGTGTAACTGACTATGTCTATATAAAGACATCTTCTTAAGAGTCATTTACTAGTTAGTTGAAAATAAAAAATTACACTACAATGATCTACCAGTTAGTATTTAGTTTGCAATGTTATGCTGAGCATGTCTAAGAACTTGTTCGAATTAATATAGATGATTCTATTTTGAATATTATCTGGTCTTGAGATTTCCTCCATCCTAAGGAAGAGCAACGGACCACTCGACTTAGGTGATTGGAGGATTTACATTTCATGCATGCTCATGGTTTTTTGATAAGTTCATATTTGTATGCTTATTTGAATGTAATTAATTATTTACCTACTTTGGTATATTTCTTTACTGTTATTTCAATCTAGAGTATGTTATTTAATTTATGTTATTTCAATTCAATATTTGTGTGTTATTTGAATTATGTTATCTTAATTCGGTGTGTGCATTTCAATTCTAGTTAAATTATTTCCTTTAAATTAATTTTATTACAAAAATGTTTTTTAGTAGTTTGGCATTACATTTCCATAGATTAGAGTACAAGGGGAAATGCACCAACCAGAAACCCCAATAGGAACCACCAAACAACTGAGTTGTTTAAGGATTCATTACATACAACCTAGGACACACAACAATGGTTTTATAATGACACTAGCAGAAGAATCTATTGGTTAAATAATTGGATAATGCAATGACCCATCAGTTGATTGACATCATTAAATACTCACAAGTGGTTTACATTATCGGGTACAATGAGTCTAAAAACCATCTCCACGGCTACCCTGTATTTTCTAAAATATGGATGTGGTATCACTAGGGAAGATGACATTGCAAGAGAATCACCCCTTTCATTCTATTCTCACAGAATGGACTCAATGGAGAATGAATTGAAATATTCAATGCAATCCCATACTCTATTTTTGTAATGTCAGAGTCTTGTATTGTTCACTTGGTATTAGTTCCATAATTTCTTTACTGTCACCTCCACATCTCCAAGACACTCAATCTTCTTCATGCCCGTCAATTCTGCAATGTCCATCCCTAAGAGGAGAGCTTCATATTCTATAGTATTATTAGTATTTTAAAATTGAATCTTATATGAAAATGGGAAAGATTCACCTGAGGGTGAATTTGATACTACGTCGGCCCCAGACCCTACACTCAAATGAATCCCATAAAACTCCATGGTTCAAAGCTGATCTTCTTTCGCATGAGTTAAGAAAGGCATATTTTCATCCCTTTCTGATGTGAGAAAATATTTTCCAATCCTACTGTATTGGAATAATGTGTTAGCCCTTGGATCATTTGATTTCTACGCTGTGTACTTCATCTAACGTACCAGCAACAACTTCTTCATTTTCCCCTTCACTGGAATAGTCACAGAACACCAATCCTTTGTTATGTCATCTCCCAAATCCCTAAAAAATATCTTTCTTAAAAGCATTCTGAAAGAATATGGAATGTTGGCCACTAAAATGGTGAGAAATACTTTCTTCTCTGAGAATTCTGTAAGTTCCACCTATGGATATTTGATTTTTCCTACCAATGAAACTTCTTTGGATTCAATTGAGTAAAAATATCCTATTGCATGGGTCAAGGTAAGTCCTAGGGCATTGGATAATTCGAAAAAAATGATGTGGTTAGAGACTCCATAGTCTATGATACAGTTATTCAATTGGTAGGCTTGGACCAAAAGAGATAAATAGAAAGGTTCAAATTTATTTGTCTTTGATGCACTTAGTGCCAATATGTTCTGAGAGGGAGGTGTGGATGGTGTGGGTAGTAGGCATTTAGAATTTAGAATTTTTAATTTAGCACTACCATTGCACATGACATAAATAAACCTATCAAACTGGGTAGGGTGTGTTTGAAAATATTTAAGTTTTGTGATCTAGACCTTGGTTTAACTCACGCGTTACACATAATCAAATGTAGGTATAGTGAGTGGACTTGACATCCCTAGAGAGATAAAATATTTACATGGTGAGGGTTTTTTTAATTTGGGAATTAGATTCTCCTTAATATATGAGGTAAATATTTTGGAAGGAGGTGGGGGAGTAGGCTTCGTGGATACTTTGGATGATTTTACAAGAGTGGCATTTGACGAAGGATTGTTCTTACCAATTTTAGGACTAGGAGAAGAACTAAGGGATGTACTTGATGTGGTGACATGATTATTGCTAACCAATGGGCTTGAATTCTCTTTGGCATAATCCATTGAAGGCGTTAGTAGTGATCCTATGCTAATAATCTTGTTTTGTGGAACTTTGGCGTGAGGATACTCTTTCATTTTCTTTTCTACGAATGTTGACGATGAATTTTATTTCTTTGAATTCACACACATGAACACCATTTAAGAGAAGATTGGTACTTCTTCATCATCATCATCTTCACTTCCTGAAACATACTCAAAAAGGCCATTTTGAGGTTCACCAATGAATTCTTCAACTTAAAGATAATTCTCATCATCACGTGCATATTCTTCTTCGGGTTCCTATATCTCCACTTATTCCTTTGGTTCATTGGTGTCACATGCAATATTTACCAATGGTGCTTTAAGAGAAATCCTATAGTGAGGTAGGGTGATTCTTGACCGGTTTGGAGGATAAGGATTTCTTGGAGCATTCCACATGGTGATTTGAGATAATCGTTTCTTCAAGGAAACCATGTCATTAGCCATATTTTAGATCATAGGATTAGTTATATCTGATCTCGAGCTCTAGAATTTTTGTTTTCCATTAGGACCCTTTACCTTTCTAGACAAGATCAAATCATCTTTAGTCTCTATTGCATAATTTTGTGCTTTTTTCAAATATCGAGGTTGGGATCTTCTGAGGAAGAAACGAAATTTCGATGGTAAAGCATTGATGAAGAATATTTTCAAATTATTGTCAGGAGGCACAACATATTCATGAATCCTTATGATTATTTGGTTATATTTTGTAATAAAACCTCTCATTGATTCACAAGATTATTTCTTCATTTACATTAATTAGACTGGGAGGTCCTGGTAGTCCTCTATAGTCTTGAACCTGTGCTAAAAAATTCTTCTTATATATTCCCAGCAAGTGACATACCTAGCGGGTAACATGTAGAACCATTTGATAGCCTTCTCCTGTAATGATTCCGTGAATAGTATGACTGATACATCCTCGTGTTCAACACCCAATACGCCGTAAGTGGTGATGAATGTTGTTACGTGATCCTCAAGGAATTGGGAACCATCTCCTTTCAATTTTGGGAAGTTTTTCCTTAAACCTCTTTGGTAGCTCATGGATAGGTTATTACAATGAAAGTGGGCTAGTATTTATGCCCCATGGTACATTTGGTCTACCTTCTTCTTCATGGTCCACCATCTAATTTTTGAGTCTGTCTTCCAATCTTTTTAGGGTTGTGACTTCGATTACTACTCTTGTGTCTTCTTCAGATTGAGAACTCTCAATCTATTTAATATAAGCTCTTATCTCTTCTTCAACTCTTGCTTATCTTTCTAAATATCCTTCTTCGGTTTCCAATTCTATGAATTTTTTAAGGTTCTCATCGATGTATCAAAACTCCATGTCTAATGTATTGACAACACTTGGACTTCCAGCATGAGAGCCATGTTGTCTTGATAAAGGGGAGACATTGGATTTTATGAGCAGCTCTTTTCTTCTTTGAAGTTATTTGAAGATATAGGGTCAATTTTTACTCCTTTCCTTTGTTGCCGAGTGTACCTTCTATCCACCAGCTTCAAAATTTATGCTATTCTTTGTGGTGCCTAGACTTACCTTGTTCTCTCTATTTTAGTAGCACATTATTTTTTCGAGGTCCAATACTCTTATAGTAATGAAGTACTAAGTGAAGCTTTATCTTAGTTATGCCCAGATAGACCTCCCGTACAATATCAGAAGTTATATTCTCTTCAATGTGGAATAATAACTTAGGTATTTTGACATCAGGATTACCTATAATGGCCTTGGTTTTGAGGCATAAGGCTCATGTGGCTTTTTAAATTCCAATTTTTTTGTTTTTTTGTTTTTTGGATTTTTTTTTTTGTTTTTTAGATTTTTTTTTGTTTTTTAGGTCATATTTTGGGTGCAGATGTTGCTAAATCTACCCCACTGTTGGCAAGAAAATTTTTCAAGTGGACAAATCTATGGATTTCTTGCCAATGCTCTAGGAATCTAAGTCCCTCTACTTGTGCGGTGCAGCTCCGTGTTCATATGAACATAGTGAAAGTGATTTTCCTAGTGGCATTTTGGTCAGGGATTTGGTACATGGGCACTCCAACTAACCCTACGAGGCAAAGCTAACAATCGCTCTACTAGAGATGAATTTGTCTAGAGAGTAGGATAGGGGAGTGAGAAAAAGAGATAGGAAAACTAATGTTGCAGGTAGAAAATCAGATCCCTCCACATACTAGTTAGAAATTACAACACCCATATTTATGAGAAGAAAAAACAAAACTTTGACGCTACTGGCTATAGGAAACCATGCATACAAATATGCATACATTCATATGCATTGGAAAATAGAAACATATTCCTTTATTACCATCTCCATTAGAGTTGTACATAGGATGAGAATAGAGGAAAAATAGAGAGGGGAAATTGGAAGAAAATTGGCTAACTCTTTGTTCTTTCACGAGTAGACAAACAAGTGCTCTCTCACGAATTCAAAAATATGCAACCCATTAAAAATGGGAATCCTTTACCTTTTATAAGAAGAGAGATGTCTCTTCATATGCCCCCTAATGACTCTTCATGTGTCTTAAATTTTTTTGACTTCCTAGAAAAACATTAAGTCCCTTTTTATAACATAAAGGTGACTTTTACATTAAAAACATAAATTTAATTTTTAATTATATTAAGGCATATGAAAAAGTGCATCTCTAATGACAAATTAGAACATTTGAAGAGAGAGAAAGTTCGGGAGGGTGAAGACAGAGAGAGAGAGAGAGAGAATAAAGAAGAAAGAGAATCATGTTGAAGAAGAAGGAGCCGCTCCTGATGACCTAATCTCATTGTCCACGATCGATCTCCATGTACCCGTGTTGCTGAAATGATATCTCAACTCCATATGAATCATCTTACTAAATCAAGACATAATGAGATGTTACTCTATCAGTGTGAGGAATACGCACACAACTCAGAGTTTCTGTCCAACCATATAAAACACTGTTGATATCTCTCCACTTTTTAAACCAAGATGAATGCTTCTCTGCAATGAGTGCAATGGCGGCACAAATTCTAGCTAGAGACTCTAGAGTATCCTTATTGAAAGAATATGGATTTCCTACCTCTTTCTTGACATATTATTTGAATGGTCTAACCAACTCATTTGTTATTATGCTTTCTTCAATCACAGGCACTGCTAAGTTTTCAAATTTGGTGATTGAGGTTATCTTGCAACTTGTATGCATGTTCTTATTTTCCGTCCAACTCTGTGATGGATTGATTGATCATCTCGTACATAGTCTCTAAAGTCCTTTCCCACACACGTGACAAGTCCTTTAAAGGAGTATAAAAAATATTATTATTTATCAACAACTAAGAGTGAGTGCTGCTCATTTCCATCACCAATGGATGGAGAGGGTCCAAGTGATCTTTTTTTTTTAGGTCTTCCTTAATCCTCCATGCTTTATCAGAAGTTGCACACATGTAGGCAAAGAGCTTGACTTCCTCGTGAAGCAATGACCTTACTTTCTCAATAATTATACCTATCCATTCACCATTAGCCTCTCCCTGCACTGTGAAGTATTTTTTCTTCCTAAGGGATTATGGATTGAAGATACTTATGTGTGTAACTTCCTCGATAGAGATTTTTTAAGCACTTGGATCGACTAGGTGATATACATATAATGAAAAATTCTATACCTATTCTTCCAGTTTTAAAATCCTTTTCTTGTACTCTTGGTTCCTTACCACCAGGCAAGTGGAAGATTACTAGTACATGTGTAAATATCCTGTTGGTACCCAAATTAATTCTCCATTGGGTGCTGAGAAGCATCATGGATTCAACAAGATGATTTGAGACAGTCAAATCATAATAGAAGTTGTTTTGTAGCCGGGGAGGGGATTTAGCTGACTCTTTATCACTCAGGCATTGGAGAAATGGATAACACTGTATTAAAGGATTTGATCTATCCTTACTACTTTAGGCTGTTCCTTTAACTAGGGTGAGAGGACCCGTTTTGTAACCTATATTTATGAAGGATATCAATAGATCATTCTTTGAAAATATTTGATTAAAACCTTGAGAAAATATGATCAATACAACACAATCTAACTCTCACGAGTTGTCACTCTAGATAATGGAGATATTTTCTAGACAAGGTTCATGTTACTAAAGACAATAACTGAAGCCTGATTGTTTTTGCATACTTTGGCAATGGATTTTTTTCATTTGTGGATACACAGTATAAACAAGGGTAGTTCATGTAGGATTCATCATTTGAGAAATTTTTGGTGGGAAGTTAAGCAAGATAAAGTTGATTTTACCAGATATTTGAGAACCTTTAACATAAATTTGAACTCAGAGAACATAATGCTTCAAAATAGCCAAAATATTCCTTCAACTAGAAGATGTGAATCAATGGAAGCCTAGAGATACACAGTTTCACACATTCTTCAAGAACTCAACACAAAGGCTCATGTTAAAGACTCAATAAAATGTTGGATATCCCTAGTTTGTCACACCTAAGATTCACTCATAGAATTACAAACAATCTTTATGAACATAGTGAAAGTAAAGTGATTTTAAACTATTTATTTCATTACCAGATGAAATCTCTTGCCATAATGAAATTAAAAGTTCCAAAATACTAACACACAAACGATATCTTATGTGACTCATAAATATTTTAACATAAGATTACAACAAGAACAAGAAAAATTATTTGAAAACATTCTGAAATAAAAGTGGGAAAAATTATGCTCATGATCAACTGGGGAAAGTTTCATTTACAATCTTAGAGCTTATCAATGGCTATACACTTGTAACCATCTTGACATGATTAAATCTAAAATCACAGGAAATTTATGGGTTTCTTAGATAGTTTCTCAAGAAATCAGTCTCTCTCAAACTTTTTTAGAAAAATTAACCTATCAAATATTTTTCATCACTCACTCATGCCTTTTATATCACTCACTTTACATCAAAGATTTCCCCCCAAAAGAAGAATATTCGAGGAATACATTATTTATTACAAATTTTTCCAGAAAGTGATATTTATAAAATATTACATCAAAAACCTTCAGGTGTACAAAAGATAAGTCTTTTCTATTATTTCCACATATTACTTTAACTAGGGTGTTCGTTCATCTCCTCTGGTAGCATGTCCATCCTCTTTCAATACAGTAGCTTCCTTCTCTTCATTCTTTTCCTCTACATCAAGATCCTCTAGTAATTTGGCCACACAAGCATCGTATCACTTGAACAATTCATTCACTTCATCTTCATCAGGTCGAAAGTGATACTGGAAAACTAATGTTTGTCTTGATATTAAATCCAAACATTGAGCCACTTTTTTCTTATACTCCATTGACCTAGATTTCAATTCCTCAATCCTATTTTAAATTTTTATCATAGTTTCAATATTTTCATAGGAAAAATCATCTTCCTAGATATTACTTTCAAAGGAATTGAGCAAGAAATCCAGCTTTAGGTCTTCATAGCTCTTTTTAAATTTATCCACCACCATGTCCTCTAGCCTTCTATCAATGGCATCAATTAAATCATCAACCCAATCCCTTTTGATCTCAAGCCTATTCTTGATTTCATTTAAGGTGTCCAATCTGATCTTTGTCAATTCTTCAAGGGCGTATTGGCTCCCTTTACGCTCTACTAGTACAATATCTTCCTGCTCAACCAGCTCCTCGTTAACCCTAGTTATGTGGTCAAGCTTGGGGAGAGTTCATTCCAAATAAATAATCTCATCATCACAATCTTTAGTTAATCCATCAATTTCATTTAAGAGACTTCTGATATCTTCATATTTCATCCTTTCTTCAGTAATGATTTCCTTTCCTTTCTCAGTCAGTTACTCAACCCAGGAATCTACCGCTTGGACCTTCTTAATAGCATTATTTATTTTTTCAATACCCTTATGGGTGTTCATATAGGCACTTGATAACTCTTGACTAGTTTGTCATGTTAGCTATTGTAAACATGAACTTAAGGCCCTAACTTGATCCTTAAGTTGCTTCTTTGTTGTTCCATCTTCATGTATCTTTTGTAAAATACCACTCACAGCTTCATAAACTCCCTGTTTTATTTGATCCCTTGATGGTTTACCCAAGGGAATGACCTGAATACTGTAGTCATCATTATTTATATCTTTCCTTATCTTCCCCTCAAAGGGAACTACTATTTTAAAATTTCTTGCCCAAGATGCATCAGTAAGAGTTCTTGTGATGGTTCTGGCCTTCTTTAGGGCTCTCACAGTCTTTGGAAAAGATAAAGTAATAAGCTCAACTTCTTGTAAAGGAAGGTTCATTTCTTCACTTGACATTAATTCATTAATCAAACCCTTTTCCAAACATGTTTCAACCTTTCTTTCTTGCAATCTTTATTAGAGATTTTCGGGGAAAACTACAATTTGTTTGGACATTTCTGGCTCCTTTTATACAAATGAATCTATTTTCTCAAGAGCACTTATCTCAATCTAGGATTTTGATTTCTATGGATGCCTCTTTTCTTATTCTAGAACTTCAGATTTATCATTCTTAACCTGATATGCATCCAATTTCAAAGGAAGGTCTTTTGTTGTTTCATCAGCTAAAACCATAGTGGCATGAATTTCTTCCCTTTTGCCCCTTTTTATTATAGTTTGAGCAATGGGCTCCTTCTCTCCCAGGACTAGCTAAGTTACCAAGCTACTATCTTCTTTTCCAAGTGATACCTCAAGCAATGTTATGGTAGGTGGTTTTACTAGATGTGGATTCACACTTCCTATTGAAAGTTTGTGGTTCTTCACCAACCTTAATAACCTCATCATTGATTAAATCTTGTGCCATTTTCAGTATTTCTTCAACAAAAAAATTTCCTTCTTGAAGAAGGTCATCACTTCTAGTAATCTCAATAGGAATGGGCACAACATCATCAATCACTAATTGATCATCAACATATTTTTCCACCAAATTTGTTTATTGATCTCTTACTTCAGTTGTGATTGTATGAGGATCTCTTTTTCATTACTTGTCTATGTGGATGGTATTTACTGATGTCAAAAATAGTTCCTCCATATCTAACTTGAGCTTATCCAACATATAAAATCCCTCAGTAGCATCTAAATTAATTACCTCAGTTTGCATACCTTCATAATTATGCATTGCTTCCACTAGAAGTGTGTTGATATCTGTAACAAGTAGAGCCTCAAGAGTTTTCATACCTGGAGTAAGAAATCTATTGTCCATTGGATCAATTGTATTTTTCCCCTGAGTAACTAAGCTTAGAGTGCATTCCACCTCTTTTTCCATGAAAATTGAATGAGGAATCATACGGTTTGTTTGCCCCATACCTAGCAATGATGTAACTTGCTGCTTCAGGACATTATCAATTATTTCCATTTCTGAGGGATCAATTACCCCATCTCTATGCTTGAATTTATTTAGTGCATGGGAGCCTACCCTTACCAGGACTGGCTGGTGAAAAATTTTGGGTTTCTTATGCACCCTCTTAAACATCATCAACTCTGGTGGTGCTCTCTTTTCCTCTTTGTGCTGCCTTAGCTAAATGTGATTACTTGCAATGACATCACTCATTAAATTTTTAGTACTATATTACTCTGTTACAACATTAGGGATGACCACATGTGAAGCTACACCCTTTCCCTTTTCCTAGAGTGGCACTGTAGGATTGATTGGGGCATTTTCCATGGAATTCAAGTGATTTTTTTCATTTTTCTACCTGACTGTAGACATGGAAGTACCTGTCTCACTAGTGACTATTTTCCATTCATCAATGAGCCCATCAGTAGCCCTCCTAGAGGGCAATAAAGGATATCTTCCTCCTAATGGATCAATCTTATCAGCACCCTCCTTCAGAGGTGGGATATCATCATCCAAGTTCCCTAGATTTCTAAATGTATTTAGAACTTTTGTGTTCTATATTGATAGTTCAATGTTCATTTGGGCTAACCAATCCACCGTTATCCTCATGAAATTAGTTATTCTTATATATGGATCATCAGACTCTTCCTCATCCCAATTTGGGGGAGCTATAGGTTGACCTTATACTTTCTGATCAATATAAAATTTACTCACCGTGTTTAAATCATCCACCACTCCTTCTGGAATGACTACAACTTTTAAATCTACAACTTGTGACAAATTCATTCTTGAAAAATCCCTCAACTGGACTTATTATTCATCTCTACAATTCATCCAGTAATCCTGAAAGTGAGGCTCATGCTCAAAAGTGTTAGCAACATTGTTAAACACCCACCAAATGTCATAATTGGCTCTAGCTTGACATGTCTCCGTTGCCAAACTTTTCATTTCTTCCTCAATCAATCTGGATTTTAAAATGGAAGGGAAAGAAAACCTTCCAATTCTGATAGGGAATTTGACATTAGTTTTGTGCCTCCCAGCAATCAACTTGTGCACAAGCACCAATTGCCTTGCCAATTCACATAAACAAATCTTTTCATCCACATACCTTGGTAATTTAAAAGGTTTTCCTTGAAAACCACTAACTCTGATATAAGTGAAATTCTTGTACTGAATGAAGTAACACCCATACTCCATGATTACTTGCCTTGCATGCTCAGAAATTCTATACTGCCCCCATTCTGGTTTAAACAGGAAAATGATTGGTGTAAGGAAAGCATCATTTACCAATCTAACATTTCCACTCAAGTTGGTTAACCACAATTGAGGGAAAATTTCATGCATTGGGAACTTTTTAACATCAGCTTGTGGTGACAAAGCTGGGAAACACCTATTTGCTGCAACATTATAAACCAGATATGTCATCATATAAAATTCTAAATCTGTAGTTTCCCCCATCTCAATTCTAGCTGCCAGAGTGGCCATATGATCATGAATTGCATCTAGAAACAAAAGTATGGCCGAACAAATATATCCTTTTCTTTCCAAGAGAATCCATATATAAGTGGTCATCCACTCTTTAACTTCATTTGTAGTCTCCAGACCAGCCATTCGACTCAGAAGCACAATGATGTCCTCAACCTCTTCAATGAATTGAGCCCTAACCAATATCTTGGGGATTTTAGTTGATGCCTTTCTCTCTGTAAGGAGCCACTTTTTGTTTATCATTTTTACATATTCCTTCTTCTTTACTTCATAGTCTACCAAGGTTAGTTTGATACCAATAGTAATGGGGTTTGTAATTACAGGTAATTTTAGTATTTCCCTGATGGCTTCCGGTGTCAATGTCAACACCACATCCCCACTCCCATCTAATACCTCTCTTTTCTCATAGTCATAATTGCTCGTGTAATACCATACTAACTCTAGTTATTGGACAAAAAGTGGAATAGCACCCACAGAGGCAATATGGCTATCACGATTTGCCTTAAAAAATTCACTCATATGGGAACTACTTAACAGTTGATGAAAATAATTCAAGTTAGTACTCATCAAATCTATATTTGTAATTCTATCAAGGTCAATCGTGACCCCTGATGTTATCGAGGAAGAAAATGGCATAGTCTTCATCTCAAAAACCCTAACTTTTCTTTAATTGGTTTGCCAATGGATAAGACACAAAACTCTTACCCAATTTCTGTAGGTGCCCAAGAAATTCTATTTCAAAGTAGTAACTTTCACACTTCTCAAGTTCATAAATTGATCTTCACAACAATTCTGATTGCACTTTGCTGATAAAAATGATAATAGATCATCAAATTAGCAACAAAGGATGAAAGTATTCACATCCCACAAGGTATTTTGTTTGCATAGGAGAATTAATGGTGGTAGATATAAATGCTTTTTATTATAAACCATTAATTCTACTTTTTGTAACTTTGAATTTGAGATGTCCACATGGAACAGATTTGAGCTGAATCAGGCCTGGGGGTGCTTTTCACATTTTGTATGACTTAAAGAAATTGTGAATTTTCGGACAATTTGGCTCGCCCATCTGCTTTTGATATAGGCTTTACACATGGATTTATAGGTGCATCAATGGGGTTACGGCTTACTTTTATGAGTTTCATTCTTTTTTAAAACAAAGCTAAGAATCTGAAAATGCCCTAGAGACCTTCCTCCCTACTTTCAATATAAGTTTAACACATGGCTTTCCTAGGGTGATGGCGGAGTCGCGGCTTATTTATTACACCATTTTACCATTTCAAAACAAATCCAAAAGTTCTAGAATACCTTCAATGACCTGCCTTCCCATCTTTGATGTAAACCCAACATGTGGATTTATCTGGGAACTTACGGGGTTGCGCTTTACTTTTATACCTGATGCCATTTTTCAAAACAAGGCTAAAAGTTCCAAATTCCTCCGGGGACCCGCTTCCCCGCTTTTAACTTAAAAAATAGCCATGTGTCCATTTGCAGGATTTAGACATTCCTTTTACACTTTTATACATTTCATCATAATGTCTCAAAATTCCAACAGGGCCCGTCTTCCTGCAATTGCTCATTTTATGACATGTGTACATCTTTAGGGCCAAAGTAAGAAATTTCTCTGCCACTTCATATCGTTGAGTAGCCAATTAGAAAACATCAGAGCCATGGGACCAACTGGGAATTTTTTACAAATGTAACAAAAGTGACAAGTTCACCAAATAGACCCACCATGTCTATGCCATGTCCAATTAAAGATGACCACGTATCTACAAGACATTGGGACAAAAATTGATAGGGAAAACATGACCGTGGAAAAATAAAAAAGGGGAAACCCCAGTATTCATGTCCAAATAACAAACTGGTCCACATCAAAAGATAAACTATAAAGAACATAGAGCTCAACACGTTTCATGCCCATAGAAATTGATTTGATGAAAAAAACATGATAAAGATAAAAATTTAATCATCCACACAGGGAGATAGAAATACTTCAAACCACACAGACTAAATATGTTTAACCGAAACAGGGTGAGGTTAAAACCGCACCAACATCAGCTCTGACTCGGGGATGGGCACTCCCAGTGAGTGCCACAAGAACAACATAACAGACCATGTATCAAAAATCCATTGGGAACGGAGTCAAGAACCGACCTCCACAAAAAACAAAAAAAAAACCAACCTCCCAAGAATGAACTAAGAAACCAACAAGAACTAGTCACCAGGGACCAGGAGAAACCAAAACAAAAAAACATGAAAACAGAACAAAAACAAAAGACTATACACTGTACAATGATGCGTACCTTGATTCTAAGAAATCAGTCAAGGAAATGTTTCAAGTTCCTGCCATTAACAAGCAACTCAAAAAATTCCCCATCTAAGTCTTTTAGTAAAAAGGTGTGCTCGCTAAGGGCCCATCCATAATGTGTCAAACTTTCCATGTTTTCCCTTATCCTCATGTCTTCTATCCCACAATAGCAAAAGATCTCCCACACTGAAAGCTCTTGGAGTTACCTTTTTATCAAATAATTTCTTCAATTTTTCCCTGAACTTCACATGTCTTTGGTGGGATTCTCTTCTCTCTTCATCTAATTCAACAATTTGATTAATACGAGCATCATAGGGACTGACCTCCTGGTCCTCCAATTGTTGGATAAATTGGTAAGAAGATAATTACATATGCAGGGGAAGTAGAGCTTGAGTTCCATACACCAACTCAAATGGAATTTTTCCAGTAGCTCTTTTGACAGTATTTCTATCAGCCCAAACAACAAACTTCAATTACTCACCCCACTTCTGTTTGTTTACTTCCAAGGTCCTTCTGATTATCTTCAACAAATTCTTGTTGCTTGATTCTTCTTGTCCATTACCTTGGGGATTATAATTTGAAGCATATGCTAAATTGATCCCATACTCATGACACATGGCTACCAAAGGTTTGGCTCAAAAAATCATAGCATTGTTCAGCAAATATCTTAGTAGGCACTCCAAACCTGTAAATTATATGATTCAGAATGAATTCCATAACAATTTGGTGGGTAGCTTTCTTGGTAGGGATTACCTCCACCCACTTGGTGAAGTAATCAGTGGCCACTAATATCCACTTGTGGCCTGCACTTGAAGAATCTGAAATCTCACCAATGAAGTCCATTCCCCACTTCTTAAATGGGGCTTCAATTGATACAGGTTGCAAAGGGAGGGAGCCTGAAGCTTTTAATCTTCCTGAAAAACATTGACAACTCTCACACTTTCTTACCAGCAGAGTTGTATCTTTAAAAAGAGTTGGCCACTAGTAACCAGCCCTTAAGATTTTATGAGTTGTGACTCTTCCAGCAAAATTCCCTCCACAAACTCCTCCATGGAAATCATCAATTATTTTCGGGGCTTCATCCTCAGTGATACATCTCAAAAGAACTCCCTCAGGGTTCTTCCAAGCTAACCCATAATCAGTGATGATGTACTTTCTGGGAGGCTAACTTAAGTGCTCTCTTTTGATTCTTTACTTAAATACTCAGGGCACTGTAGATGTTTGAGATAAAAAATAATATCCTTGTACCATTCAGAATTTGTCACTTTCTCAAGAATATTCAATCTTTCTTCTTCAACCTCATTTATCTCAACTGTCTGTAGGTTGCTTTCTACCATTAGCTTTGTTAGGCCCAATCCTCTAACCACTTTTTTAGTTTGGATGTCCATATCATATTCTTGCAATTTATTTTCCCATCGGCATATTTTACTTGAAATTTCCATCTCTGATAGGATATCCTTAACCATGGTATGGGGAACATAAGCTATAACTTTAGAGCTCAAAATATATGGCCTAAATATTTTTGTGGCCCTGACCAAAGAAAAGGCATGTTTCTCCATGATAGTATACTTCAATTCTACTCCTTGTAATGCTTTACTAAATAAAGCAACTGGTCTTTTAGCTCCATCATCCTTTTGTAATAGCACACATGTAATTGTATTCTCTGAAGCAAAGGAAAACATTTGGAAAGCCTTTTTATAATCAGGAGCTGCTAAAATAGGGGCATTCTTCAATGCTTCCTTAATCCCAGTAAAGGCTTGAATAAATGCTTCTTCCCATCTGATACTCTGATCTTTCTTCAACATATTGGTGATTGGGATAGTTAATTCGGAAAAGTTGGAAATAAATCTCCTAATAAAATTTATTTTCATGAAAAAGGACTGAATTCCCTTTTTGGTTCTTAGAATAGGAACTTTACTAATGGCTTCCACTCTCTCGGGATCAATCATGACCCCTTCTTTTGACACAATATGTCCAAGCAACTTTGCCTTTTGAACCCCAAAATGGAACTTCTTGGGATTCAGTGATATACCATATTCCCTGCATCTTAACAACATCTTTTCTAAATGTTGCAGGTGATCACTTCTTTTCCTTGAAAAGATTATCACATCATCCTAATACACATAAATGAAATCATTTATATATCTAGAGAATGCTATATCCATTGCTCTTTGAAATGTGTCTCTAGCATTCATCAAGCCAAATGGCATTCTGACATATACATAGGTTCCCCATGGAGTGGTGAAAGTGGTTTTGATTCTCTCTGACTGCTTCACAACCACTTGGTTATACCCAGAAAAACCATCCAAAGTGGATAACAACTCAGAACCAGTAACTAATTACAACATGTTATCCATATTTGGCAAGGGATAGTTGTCCTTGATTGATGCCTTATTTAAATTTCTGAAGTCAACACACAATCTTATATCCCCATTTTTCTTTCGAACAGGTACCAGGTTTGCTACCCATGAGGAGTATCTTGTAGGTTGTATAATTCCTCCATCCCTTAACTTTTTCAACTCTTCTTGCATTTTTGAGGAAAGGAGGGGATTAATTGGTCTTTGTTTCTACCTAAATGGCTTGGCATTGGCTTCTAGGGGTATTTCATGCTGAAAAAGGTCTTCCCTATATGCCTTCAATTCTGAATATGACCATGCCAAGCAATCCTAGTACTTTTTTAATAATTGGATATATGATTACTTTTCTTCTTTATTCAAATTATTGCCTAACCATATTTTCTGAGGTTTATCTTTTGTGCCCAGGTTATGTTCCTCAACATCCCTCAAGGTTGACATGTGTCTATTAATAATTCAATCAACATTATCAAAATTTGATTCCAGTGCAACCAAACCTCTGGGAATAGTATTAGTTTTCAATTGGATAATTTCCTTACCAAATAAGGTCTCTTTTCCTTCACCTGCACAAACCATTGGTTCCCAGTCCATACTTTGATTGGAAAATTCTCCTTTATTCTGTAGAAACCTTTGGACCTAAGCATCATCTTCAAACACCTATCAGTGCTTGATATTGTCAAGGAAAAACATCCTGGTCAATATTTCAATATCATATTCACAATAGGGAGACATTGTAAAATTTTCAAACCTAGATCCCAATACTACCAATTTGTCTGCTACAATATTATAGCTCCTATCATGATGTATTATATTGAAAGAATCAAACATTTCAATGAAGTCCCAAACTGCATGCTTATACTGTTTCATTCTTTGATTCTTTGTAGTATACAGTTTTCTAACTTGCTTGACTATCAACTCTGAATCTCCTTTAACAACAATTTCCTTGACACCATATTTCCAAGCAATCCTTAAACCCAACAATAATGCTTCATACTCTATAATATTGTTTGTACACTCAAAATTGAGTTTAAAAGAAAAGTTAAAAACCTCTTGGCTTGGAGATATCAAAACAACACTATGCGCCATTACCAAATCTAGAACATGCCCCATCAAACATCAGGGTCCAAGGAGAACCTACCTACTCAAGATACTTCACACTCATCAATTTTATGCTCCTTACAATCAACATATCTCACAAACTTATCAACATCAACATATGTATACAATACTTCATAAGAAGTATTATTAGGATCCTCAATGATATGTAACATTTTCTTCTCACCATACAACTTCACAAGGTTCCCCTCAATTGGTATGGTTGCATATGACATGTCCATTTGTACGCTTCCACCCACACTAGCTGCCCATTTTCTAGACAATAACATCCCCCACTTGGCAGGACAGTCCACAATAACCACATTCATGGTTAAGCATTTTCCTGGATAAGCGGCTAGTTGCACTACCATTCCTTTGACATATCCAATTACTGGCACTTCTCTTGAATACATAGCAGTACATTTCCCAAAAGCTTGTTGTTACCTTGATATTTAACTCATTCATTACCTCAAGAGGCATTACATTACATGAGGCTCCTGAATCAAACATGAAGTTATGTACCAGCCTATCTTTAATAATCAAAGTGGTAAAAAATGGATCAACATCCAACTGAGATTCAACCAGAGAAGTTCCCAAATATACCTTAGATGATTCACCCAGTTCCTCCAATGTTTGTGGTATTTCTAATTCTGCAATAATAGGAGGAATCTCTACATTATTAACACTTTTTCCCTGAGTAATCTTTTCTTCCTTAGATCCCAAATATTCAAATGCCCTTTTCCTATGCTCAGGGATCCTGAGTAATTCAACAATGGGAACAATGACCTTGATCTGACTCAAGATTTGGGCTATGTCATAAGGAACATATTTGGGTAAGGCAGTATTAGGAGGGAGATTCACCACTTCCTCTGATAGTATAGGAGTTTTTAGAGTCCAGGCATGGGTAGGAGCACAAATTTTATTTGGGGTAGTTAGGCCTTTGCCAGATGCATCTTTTATAGGGGTTTCTCTTGGGATATTGGTAAGAACTAGAAATTTTGGCTTATTTTTTGGCCCTCCCCCTTTGAAAACCTTACTTCTGGTGTTATATTCTTTCTCCTGAGAAACTATTGCATTCATCAACAACTGTCATGCCTTCTTCAGAAAGGAATTCCCTCCATCATACTTTTTAATCATCAAAGCCATTAAGTATTCAAAATCATGATTAGGAAGATCAAATGCTTGCACCATATCAATTTCAAAAGTATTAATAGGAGGAAGAGGTAATACCCAGTGAACACAATCCTAGAAGTTTTCAATAGTTCTGACACTTATCAATTCAGTTAAGGTTTCCCCCTGCCATGAGTTTGCATGGAATTCCATCATGCACACATCATCATGTTCTTCCTCATCATCTACTTCTTGAACTTTTTAATCTACATCACATGGGGAGTGTGGTAAGAAACACTTATCACACCACTTGATAACATTAGACTCCTCCACAGTAGCAACCCTGACAGTCAAAGGATCATGAACTAATTTCTTTTCTTGGGGTTGAGACTGTATATTTCCTGACCCCATAGGCCCTTTTCCTTGGTCATCTGGTCTATGATCACCTCTAGTGTAATTTCAAAATCTCTCATGACTTTGTGGCTTTGTTGACCTTGAGAATTATGTCTTATCCCCTTTTTCTACTTTGACCAGTTTATAGGATATCTCTTTAACTGCTCCAGCCAAAGTTTTTACAACCTCTTCCAGATCCATAGCCTTTCTTGACTGAGGCTTTTCAAGATTGATCAACTTAACACCTTCCCTCTTAGGAGGCTTTCCAACTTCCTTAATATTATTCTCAATTTGTAAATCCATAGTGAAATCCTTGCCTCAATGTTCCCAAGTTTTTATCTCTTAAGTAATAATTAGCCTTTTATCAAAAGCATCAAAATACTTGATCAAACAAGATTCAGCACTTGGCCTTAAGATTATAGGTAACCTTTCAAGGTTTTATTGAACCTAGTATTGAAATCATGGACATATTCATTTGTATTCTTCTTTATATTTTCAAACTTAGATAAAAGGAACCTGGGGTCTGTCTTGTCCCCATATTGAAATCTAAAGGCATTTTTCATCTTAGTCCATGAATCTATCAAATTATCTAGTAAAGACTTGTACCATTCACATGCATCCTCCTCAAGAGTATGAATAAATAACTTTACATACACGTCTTCAAACTCAATTTCAAAATCTTCCATCATGTTGACAAAGAGTTTTAAATGTTGGTCACCAATGATGGCATTATTCCCTTGAAATTTTGGCAACCTATTTCTGACATCTTGTGGCACCATATTAGGATATCCATCCATACCTCTGAAATCTATAGGTCCAAAAGTGTTGACAACAAAAGGAGGTCTAGGTGGAGGTTGGGCCATATTGCCTTGAGGTGGTGAATTTACAGGAGAAAAAAAATGATAGGGAACGAGGGGTCTTTGGAGCATAGGAGTATAGCTTTCAAAATAGATATTCTCTATTGACTCAGCTTCGTGGAAAACCCTATCAAACTTGGAGGACACAGGAAAAACTTGAGAGGCACACTTTTCAGACACAAATGATGGGCCCTCTCTAGTTGGAGAATTCAAAGTTACATGAGGACTACTTGGTTCAGAGTCACTTGAAGATGTATGGTAATTTTCAACTACATGTTGTTCACTTTCCACAATTAGAATCTCCTTTCCTGACTCGTGATATCCTACTACTTTCCAGATTCATATTCCTTCTGAAGTTTCCTTTCTTAGCTCTAGAAATAACTTCCTAGTAGGATCCCTAGTGAAGAAATATCTTCTTCCCTCCAACTTTGCATAGATTAATGACAAATATCACTTGACATGGGCTCAGACATTGATAATTTTCAAATTTCAAACCAAAACGGAGTCGCCACTAAGGATTCTCACCTTAGTTATGCAAATGCACTATAAGAAACTTGTAAAATGTCTATCAATACTTAATTCCTGCAAATCATAACAAATATAACCTTCCTTTACCCATATTTGTCACTATTGATGCAAATTTAGTGCAATAACCACTATAAACTAGAAATACTACACAATGAACTTGTAATCTTACACAAATATTACATATATCAACAAAGAATGACATTTAAACAACATATTTGCACTTAAATCATATAAGAAGCATTACCAGGGTCACTTTGTGTATGCATTTGTAAAAATATTCCATGACAATGGCACCACTTTGGTGTTGTTGCCACACAAATAGGTCCTAGTGCTGAAATAATACTCTACAATTCAAATAATCCCCGGTAGCGATGCCACTTGGTGTTGTTGCCACAAAAATACGTCCCAGTGCTCAAATAATCCTTTGGAATTCAAATAATCCCTAGAAATGGTGTCATATCAGTGTGGGTACCCAAATTGATTCTCCCTTGGGTGCTTAGTAGCATCATGAATTCAACAAGATGCTTTGAGAGAGACAAATCATAATATAAGTCATTTCATAGCTAGGGAGGGGATTCAGCTGACTCTTTGTCACTCAGGCGTTGGAGAAAAGTATAGCACCATATTAAAGGATTTGATCTATCCTTACTAATTTAGGTTTTGCCTTCAACTAGGGTGAGAGGACCTGTTTTGTAACCTACATTGATGAAGGATATCAAAAGATCCTTCTTTACACAAATTTGAGGAAAAACTTGAGAAAATATGATCAATACAACACAATCTAACTCTCACGAGTTGTCACTCTAGATAATGGAGATATTTTCTGGACAAGGTTCAGGTTACTAAAGACAATAATTGATGCCTGATTGTTTCTGCATACTTTGGCAATGGAATTTGTTCATTTGTGGATACACAGTACAAACAGGGGTAGTTCATGTAGGATTCATCATTTGAGAAGTTTTTTGGTGGGAAGTTAAGTAAGATAAAGTTGATTATACCAGATCTTTGAGAACCTTTAACATAAATTGGGAACTCACAGAACAAAATGCTTCAAAACAGCCAAAATATTCCTTCAACTAGAAGATGTGAATCAATGGAAGCCCAGAGATGCATGGTTTCACACATTCTTCAAGAATTCAACACAAAGGCTCATGTTAAAGACTCAATTAAACATTAGAAATCCCTGGTTCATCACTCCTAAGATACACTCATAGACTTACAAACAATCTTTGTCAACATAGTGAAAGTAAAGTGATTTTAAATTTTTTATTTCATTACCAGATGAAAGCTCTTCTCATAATGAAATTGCAAATGCCATAATACTAACACATAGATGAGATATTGGGTGACTCAGAGATATTTTAACATAAGATTGCAACAGGAACAAGAAAAACTATTTGAAAACATTATGAAATAAAAGTAGACACAATTATGCTCATGATCAACACAAATTAATTTGAGGCTCATTAGATTTATTAGCTAGGGAAAGTTTCATTTACAATATCACAACTTGTCAATGGCTATACACTTGTAACCATCTTAACATGATTAAATCTAAAAGCACAAGAAATTAACGGGTTTCTTAGATGGTTTCTCAAGAAATCAGTCTCTCTCAAACTTTTTTTAGCAAAATTAACCTCTCAACTCTTTGGCATCACTCAGTCATGCATTTTATATCACTCACTTTACATCAAAGCTTTCCACCCAAAAGAAGAATATTCAAGGAATACTTTGTTTGTTACAAATTCTTCTAGAAAGTGATAGTTAAAAAATATTACATCAAAAATTGCCAGGTGTAAAAAAGATAAGTATTTTTTGTTATTTCCACCTATTACTTTAACTAGGGCATCTAGTCATCTCCTCTAGTAGCATGTCCATCCTCTTCCAAGCTTTTAGCTTCCCTCTCTTCATTCTTTTCCTCTACATCCAGCTCCTCTGATAATCTTCCCACATAAACATCGTATCACCTGGATAATTCATTCACTTCATCTTCATCGGGTCCAAGGTGATACCGGAAAACTAATGTTTTTCTTAATATTAAATCCAAACATTGAGCCATTTTTCACTTATGCTCCATTGGTCTGGCTTTCAATTCCTCAATCCTATTTTCAATTTTTATCATAGTTTCAATATTTTCATAGGAAAATCCATCTGCCTAGATATTACTTTCAAAATAATTGAGCAAGAAATCAAGAATTAGGTCTACATAGCTCTTTTTAAATGTATCCACCACCATGTCCTTTAGCCTTATATCAATGGCATCAATTAAATCATCAACCCAGTCCCTTTTGATCTTGAGCCTTTTCTTGATTTCATTTAAGGTGTCCATTCTAATCTTTGTCAATTATTTAAGGGTGTACTGGCTCCCTTTGCACTTTGTTGGTACAATACCTTCCTGCTCAACCAACTCCTTATTAAGCTTGGTGATGTGGTCAATCTTGGGGATATTTACTTCCAAATAAAGAATCTCATTATCACAATCTTCAGTTAATCCAGCAATTTCATTTAAGAAAATTTTGATATCTTCATCTTTTATCCTTACTTCAGTAACGATTTCCTTTCCTTTCTTTGTCAGTTTCTCAACCTAGGAATCTACTGCTTGGACCTTCTTAACAACATTATTTATTTTTTCCATACCCTCAAGGGTGTTCATAAAGTAACTTAATGGATCTTGACTGGTTTTTCCTATTAGCTGTTGCAAACATGAACTTAAGGCCCTAACTTAATACTTAAGTTATTTCTTGTTTTTCTATCTTCATTTATCTATTGTAGAAGACTTCTCACAGCTTCAAACACTTTCTTCTTTAGTTGATCCCTTGATGGTTTACCCAAGGGAATGACCTGAATACTATAGTCATCATTATTTATATCTTTCTTTGTCTTCCACTCAAAAGGAACTACTATTTCCAAATTTCTTGCCCCAAATGCATCAGTAAGAGTTCTTGTGATGGTTTTGGCCTTCTTTTGGGCTCTCACAGTCCTTGGAAAAGATAAATTAGCAAGCTCAACCGCTTGTACAGGAAGGGTAATTTCTTCACTTAACATTAATTCACTAATCAAACCCTTTTTCAAACTTGTTTCAACCTTTGTTTCTTACAGTATTTGCTGGAGATTTACGGGGACAACTACAATCTTTTTGGACATTTATGGTTCCTTTTGTACAAATGAATCTATCTTTTCAGGAGTACTTATTTCAATCTGGGCTGTTTATTCCTTTGGATGCTTCTTTTCTTGTTCTGACACTTCAGATTTATCATTCTTAACCTGATTTGCATCTAATTTCAAAGGAAGCTCTTTTGCTGTTTCATCAGCTGAAACCATAGTGGCATGAATTTCTTCCCTTTCACCCCTTTGTATTAAATTTTGAACAATGGGCTCCTTCTCTCCCAGGACTGACTGAGTTACCAAGATAATATATTCTTTTCTAAGTGATACCTCAGGAAATGTTATGGTAGGTGGTTTTACTAGAAGTGGATTCACACTTCCTATTGAAAGTTGTGATTCTTCACCAACCTTAATAACCTCATCATTGATTAAATCTTGTGCCATTTTTAGTCTTTATTCAACAGAAAAATTTCCTTCTTGAAGAAGGTCATCACTTCCAATAATCTGAATAGGAATGGGCACAACATCATCAATCACTAACTGAGCATCAACATCTTTTTCCACCAAATTTGTTTATTGATCTCTTACTTCATTTGTTATTGTATGAGGATCTATTTTTGATTCCTTATCTATGTGGAAGTTATTTAATGGTGTCAAAAATGGTTCCTCCATAGATAAATTGAGCTTATCCAAAATAGAAAATCTTTTAATAGCATCTAAATCAATTACCCTAGTTTGCATACCTTCAGAATTATGCATTGATTCCATTAGAGGTGTGTTGATATCTCTAATAAGTAGAGACTAAGGAATGTTCATACCTAGAGTAATAAATCTACTGTCCACTAGATCAATTGTAGTTTTCCCCTGAGTAACTGAGCTCAGATTGCATTCCATCTCTTTTTCCATGAAGAATGAAGTGAGGAATCATAGGAGTTGTTTTCCCCATACCTGGCAATGATGTCACTTCTTGCTTCAGAACATTATCAATTATTTCCATTTATGGGGGATCAATTACCCCATACCTATGCTTGAATTAATTTTTTGTATGGGCACCTACCCTTACTATGACTGGATGGTGAACAATTTTCAGTTTCTTGTGCGCCCTCTCAAACATCATCAACTCTGGTGGTGCTCTCTTTTCCTCTTTGTGCTGCCTGAGGTGAATGTGATTACTTGCGATGACATAACTCATTAACTTTTCAGTACTATGTTGCTTTGACACAACATTTGGGAGGACCACATGTGAAGATAAACCCTTTCCCTTTTCCTAGAGAGGCACTGTAGGATTAATTAGGGCATTTTCCATGGACTTCAAGAGCATTTTTTAGTTTTCTTCCTGAGTGCAGACATTAAAGTAACTGTCTCACTAGTGGCTGTTGTTCATTCATTAATGAGCCCATCAGTAGGCATCCTGGAGGGAAATAAAGGATATCTTCCTCCTAATGGATCAATCTTATCAGCACCTTCCTTCAGATGTGGGAGATCATCATCCAAGTTCCCTAGATTTCTGAATGTATTTAGAACTTTTGTGTTATGTATTGATAGGTCAATGTTCATCTAGGCCAACCAATCTACCATTCTCATCAAGACATCAGTTATTATTATGTATGGATCATCAGACTCTTCCTCATCCCAATTTTGGGGGTGCTATAGGTTGACCTTCTAATTTCTGATCAATATAAAATTTACTCATCATGTTTAAATCATCCACCACTCCTTTTGGAATGATTGCAACTTTGAAAACTACAACTTATGACAAATTCATTCTTGAAAAATCCCTCAACCAGACTTCTTCTTCATCTCTAAAATTCATCCAGTAATCCTCAAACTGAGGCTTGTGCTCAAAAGTGTTAGCAACATTGTTAAACACCAATCAAATTTCATAATTGGCTCTAGCCTGAAATGTCTCCATTACCAAACTTTTCATTTCTTCCTCAATCAATCTGGCTTCGACAATGGAAGGGAAAGAAAAAATTTCAATTCTGATAGGGAATTTGACATTAGTTTTGTGCCTCCCAACAATCAACTTGTGCATAGGCACTAATTTCCTTGCCAATTCACATAAACAAAGCTTGTCATCCACATACCTTGGTAATTTATAAGGTTTTCCTCTAAAACCACTAACTCTGATATAAGTGAAATTCTTGTACTGAATGAAGTAACACCCATACTCCATGATTACCTGCCTTGCATGCTCAAAAATTCTATACTACCCCCCTTCTAATTTAAAAAGGAAAATGATTAGTGCAAGGAAAACATCATTTACCAATCTAAAATTTCCACTCAAGTTGGTTAATTGCAATTGAGGGAAAATTTCATGCATTGGGAACTTTTTAACATCAGCTTGTGGTGACAAAGCTGGGAAACCTATTTGCTCCAACATTATAAACTAGATATGTCATCATATAAAACTCTAAATTTTTAGTTTCCCCCATTTTAATTTTAGCTGCCAGAGTGATCATGTGATCATGAATTTCTTCTGAAATAAAATTGGCCCAACAAATATCTCCTTTTCTTTCCAAGAGAATCCGTATATAAGTGGTCATCCACTCTTTCACTTCATTTGTAGTCTCTAGACCGACTATTCGACTCAGAAGCACAATGACATCCTCAACCTCTTCAATGAATTGAGCCCTTACCAATATCTTAGGGATTTTAGCTGATGCCTTTCTCTCTATAAGGGTTCACTTTGTGTTCATAATTTTTACATATTCCTTCTTCTTTACTTCATAGTCTGCCAAGGCTAGTTTGATACCAATGGTAATTGGGTTTGCAATTACAGGTAATTTCAGCATTACCCTGATGGCTGTCGGTGTCAATGTCAACATCGCATCCTTGCTCCCATATAATACCTCTCTTTTCTTAGATTCATAATTCATCATGCAATACCATAATAACTCTGGGAATTTGATAGAAAGTGGGATAACACCCGCAGAGGCAATATGGGTATCACGAATTGCCTTAAAAAATTCACTCATATGGGCACTACTTAACCGTTGATGGAAATCATTCAAGTCAAAAATGATCAAATATGTATCTATAATTCTATCGAGGTCACTCGTGACCCCCGACATAACCGAGCTCAACGTGTTTCATGGCCATAAAAATTGATTTGACGACAAAAACCTGATAAAGATAAAACTCCAATCATCCACATAGGGAGACAAAAATATTTTAAACCACATAGACTGATTTTTTATTTGAACAAACAAGGTGAGATTGAAACGAGCACCAATATATCCTTCATGAGTATCTGGTCCCATTGGAATTGTACTCATCTCATAATCAGCTAATGTTATTTCATCCACTGAATTAATCACCTTAGGTTGGGAAACCTCAATGTACTGTTCACCGTTATCTATGTTATAGAAGCACGAGGCTACATGAGAAAGTTTTATTTTATTTTCCTTATCCAAAGATGTTATTGCTAGGAAATCAGTAATAGCGACCTGCTTAATGGCACACGTCTTGTTGAATTATCTCCTTCATCTATGGGAAAATTTCATCAGATTCAAGATCTCTAATTGGAATATTGATTATTCCCTACTTAGGTGGAATATATATCTCCTAGATAGGGGAGGAATTAGTTTAACAGGGATGAGAACTCCTGTACTTGTTCAATGAATGCTCCCTATTCCTCAAATTTTGTCTCTACAAATGGATCTTCTTTTTTTCTAACTCTCTTTGGTGAATTCTCACAAGAGGAATCCTTTAACTCTATGTATTTTTTCTTTGAGATCATTTAAGAGTGACCTAAAATCAAATTAATCTCCACCACCTTTGATGAAAATTGTTGTGAGGATTGATTCTGAGTTGTGGGGAGTATTCCTAACTAAATGGAAACAACCCTCTTCTTTTGGAACTAATCCCCCATTCTCTAATTACCTTGTGTTTTTGATCCATGATATCTTCAGACTCGTGAATATTCCAATTCACCTGAGGTAGAGGAGAAGTCTTTATGGATCATAATGTTCAGTTCTATCACCCTGTAAACCATATTTTTACCACCGGAACTGATACTTCTTCATTTCACCCATTGTCATCCTCATAGGGTACTTCTCTCGCATGTTTAATTCATTAACACAATTGGCCTAATAATATTATATTTATGGAATGTGGCACAAATATGGGACATGAAACATGTTTGGATCAACCCATATGTTGAAGTTGGCCCTATGAATGTATTGATGCAGTGTTAAGAGTATGAAGGAAATCTCCAAGTGGGATGTGTTAGTACCCAAATTTGTTCTCCTTTTCAGTCTGAGAAGCATCAAAGATGAGGCATAAAGCTTGAAGACAGATGGATCATGGTGTGTGTCATTTTGTAGCTGGGGATATGATCTAACTGACACTCAGATTTGTGGAGAGATGGATAGCACTCAAATAGGACTTGATCTTGTCCTAATTTTTTTAGGTTTTACCTTTCAACCAAGGTAAGAGGACCTATTTTGTAACCCTCAAATGGTGAAGGAGATGAAGATGTCCCTCAATTTTTGTAAATAGTATGAAAAAGGCCTTGGGAAAATATGATCAACACTCCAAATCTAACTTTCACAAGTTGTCACTTCTATATTATGGAGATACTTTCAATGCAAGGCAAGGGTTACTGAAGACATTTTGAAATCTTGATCTATTTTGCATACTTTAGCAACTAGATTTCGATCTTATGTGGGTATATAGGGAAAAATAGGGGTAAAATAGGGTAGAACTAGTTGTTTTGAATGATTTTTGGGTGGAAGTTTAGACAAGACAAACCAAGGTCCGCCAGGCTCTTTGAGGATTTTAGCAAAATATGTAGAAACTTAACAATAGAAAGTATCAAAATGGTTAATCATCCCTTCAACCAGGAAATGTGCATCAAATGGAGGCCTAGATCTACACTTTTCCACACAATATTTGATCATTTGTCACAAAATCTTGAGTTAGAATGAACCAATGAAGCATTTAGTAATCACTATTTAATCATAACCTAAGGTGCACCCAAAGGTTTACAAACAATCTTTGAAGTCAAGGAAGGTAAAGTGATTTTAAATTTGTTTATCTCTTTATCAGATGAAATATCTTCTGAATGTGAGATTGCAAATGCCACTAAAATATCACAAGAAATGAGACCATGCATGATCAAGAGAGATTTTAAACACAAGATTGTAACAGGTAACAAGAAACACAAATTTGAAATGCATTCTAAAATGTAAGAATTCACAAATTTTTCCCAAAGACAACACAAAATAACTAAAAAATGATCAGATTTATCAGAAGGGGAATGTTTTGAAAAATAATTTTAGAGCTTGTTAATGGCTATACATGTGTAACCAACTTAACATGATTTGAAATATGATACAGAGAGAGTTACATGAGTTTCTCAAGTGGCCACTTATAGAATGGGCTTCTTCTCAGATATTCCCATGAAATTTTTAGTTTCCTAGGCTTTTTAAAAATCTTCCAACCCTTTGCATGAAAAATTCATGCAATATATAGCTTTCAAAATCCTTCGATCCTTCTTTCCCAAGAAAAGAATATGCCAAAGGATCAAATTTTTTACAAAAATTCCTCATGATTCGCAGACAGGGACGTTTAACTGAACATGTCCAAAAATTTGTCAGTTACCTCAAAAAGAGATGAATCATGACAAAATTCACATCATTATCCATTGTTTACGCATGTTTTTTATCTTTAAAGCATGCAGACCCCCTTCCTTTAATTATTTCATCCTTATCCATCCAAAATTTGACTCTGTAACTTTTGGATATGATATTTCACGTTTTTAGACGGGTTAGGGCAAAAATTCATTTCAAAAACATCTCTGATCTTCAAATTGATCCTCAAAACCAATTGCATTGGTCCTTATAGGCACAAACAACACAAATTTGTCAAAATTTTGGTGAAAATTGATGCAAAAATCACATCTCCAAGCTTCTTGGAGATTAAATGGTGGCTAAACTGAAAAATGCATAGTTACAGTTGATCTTTCTTTATCCTTTAATTTGAGCCCTCCATGTGTCACAATGTGATTGGAAATGGGCTTGGGATCACTCTTTAACATTTTAACACTTTTGGAAAAATGTAAAAAATTGACATTTTTCTCTGCCCCTCCGTCCATTGAAAATGAGTTTGACACGTGTCCCAATGTGGGTCCCAGCAGAATCACGGCTCGATTATGCTATTTTACCCCTTTTTGGAAAAATATTTTTTTCCAAAATATCCCCGCATCTCTGCCTCATGAAAGCGGGCCTGACACATGTCCTAAAGTGGGCCCCATTGGAATCGCGAACTGATTCTACACATTTCCTCCTTTTTTGAAAATTTACAAAATTTCCCAATTTCCTCCATCGCTCCACTCTTGAGATTTAGGCCTGACACGTGGCGCAATATGACTGGATACGGAGTCACAGCTCAATTTTAAACATTTAACATCTTTTTAGACAAAGGAAAATTTTTCAATTTTCCTTTGCGGCTCTGCCCTCCCGCAAGACACATGTCCTCATATGATTAGTTGAGGGGTAGTGCTTCTCATTTCATATTTTAATCATATTCCGTGAAGGAAATTTTTTAACATTTCCTCCACCATCCCGCACCTATACCATTGACTCCTTAGATGAATCTTGACTTTTTACCTTTGGGCTCGCGGGTCCATTCAATGATTTTACCCTTTTGATAACTAGAGGCTAAAATAAAACTTACCTCTGAAGGCCTGCCTCCCCGCCCTATGCTCTGATGCTAACACGTGTCTTAGTCCCATTGGATGTGAGTTTGTAGTCCAATTTTACATTTAACTCTTTTTTACCAAAGGTCGAAAAGTATTAAACTCTTCTACCTTTTCATCTCCCCGCCTACCACGTGTCCTCCTCTGATTAGATGCAGGCCTTAGGGTATTTTATTCATTTCCATGCATTTTTCAAAGTTCACTAAGGCAAAAAATGACCCACCCTTCCACCTTCACTTTTCCTGCAACATGTGTACCTCCTCTAGGTCCTGCGGAACTGCGGGGGCAACTTGCACATTTTTCCAAAAATAAAAAAATGTTAAGATTTTTAGAAATGACCTACCAATCCTTGTCCAATTAGAACAAGCCACATTTTTGATGAATTCTGAAGAAGAAATTGAAGGGAAAATGATGCCTGTCTGACCGTCAAAACACACAAAATGCCACGGATGCCCTAGAATTTGATTTTTTTACTAAGGATAACAAATTTCTCAAAATTGAACTAACTGAAACATGTTTTCAAAGGATTTTGATCATGGAATTAGATTTTTAATGGCATACATATGTAAATCGATCAATTTTAAACTTCCACAATTGGGCAAAAAAGGAAAAACGGTAGAGCCCGTAGATTTTGGAAAAATTAGGGCACAAAATAGGGCACACATGCATATTTATTTCCAATTAGGGAAAAACAACAAGTTTTTGAGAATTTCAAGGCATTTGAATAGAGGGAAAAGTTATAGACCACCAATTCGAGAGAAAAACATTTCAGAGCATGCAGGATGAAGAAAAATTTAGGGGAAAATGGTGCAAGCTCAAAAATGGCACCAACATTGGCTCCTGCTTAAGGATGGGCACTCCCACTGAGTGCCAAAAGAAAAAAGGAAGTAGACCAAGTTCCAAAAACAACCATTAGGAAAATGGAGTCAAAATTTTAGAGTTGAAAAACTAGACCCAATCGATAAAAAATGGCTACTAAGAACAGGGCAAACCACAAACTGACAAAAAAGGAAAAAACAGAGCCAGAAAAACAAAGAATATACACTATACAAGTGGTGCATACCTCAAATTTGGGGATTAATCCAAGAAATGCTTCAGATTCCTACCATTAACAGGTAGTTCTAGCAATTCCCCATCTAATTCTTTGAGAAATAAGGTACTCTCACCAATTCTGATATCAATGGAGTAAGGACCCATCCAGAATGCATCAAATTTACCATGTTTGCCCTTATCTTCATTTTTGTTATCCCATAACAAAACCAGAACAAAACCTGGTCTCCAATATTGAAGGCCCTAGGAGTTACCTTCTTGTTAAAAAACCTCTTCAACTTCTCTCTAAATTTGACATGCCTTTGGTGGGATGCTCTTCTTTCTTCATCCAGCACAACAATCTGATTAATCCTTACTTCATATGGACTGACCTCTTGATCTTTAAGTTGTTGAACAAAATGAAATGAAGATAATTACAGATATAAGGCAGAATATCTTGAGTTCCATACACCAACTCAAATGGACTCTTATCAGTAGCTCTTTTGGCAGTGATTTTATCAGCCCAAACTACAAATTTTAGTTGTTCACCCCATTTTCTCTTGTTCAACTCCAAGGTTCTCCTAATGATCTTCAACAAGTTCTTATTGTTGGAATCAACTTGTCCATTCCCTTGAGGGTTATAGTTTGAATCATAAGTCAGATTGTTTCCATTTCTCCTTGCACATTGCCATCAAGGGCTTAGCTCTGAAACACATGGCATTATCAGCAACAATCTTTATTGGCACACCAAATCTACATATGATATGATTCAACAATAATTCCATAACAACTTGGTGTGTTACTTTCTTGGTGGGGATTACTTCTACACACTTAGTGAAGTAATCTATGGCTACAAGGATCCACTTATGTCCAAGACTAGAAGGGTCTGAAATCTCACCAATGAAGTCTATTCCCCATTGTTTGAAAGGATCTTCAATTGATATAGGCTGCAAAGGAAGGGAGCCTAAAGCTTTCATTCTTCTAGAGAAATGTTGGTAGCTTTCACATTTTCTAACCAGTAGGGTTGCATCTTTGAAGAGAGTAGGCTGCCAATAACCAACTCTCAAAATTTTATGTGCTATAACCCTTCCAGCAAAGTTTCCTCCACAAACTCCCCCATGGAAATCAGCAACTATTTTGGGAGCTTCATATTCAGTTATACATTTCAAGAGGACACCTTCAGGGTTTTTTCAAGCCAGCCTAAAGTCAGTAATGATGTACTTTTGAGAAGCCACTTTGAGGGCTCTTTTCTGATTCTTATTCAAATGATCAGGGCAGCATCGGTGTTTGAGGTAAAAGATTAAATCCTTGTACCACTCATAACTTACCAACTTCACAAAAACATCTGCCCTTTATTCCTCTACTTCATTCGCTTCCATAGTCTGCAAGTTACTTTCAGCCATGATCTTAGCAAGACCCAAACCTATCACCAACTTTTTGGTTTGGATATCCATGTCATATTCCTGTATTTTTTTCACCCATCTACATATTTTTCTTGAGATCTCCATCTTTGATAAGATGTCTTTTACCATGGTGTGGGGAACATAAGCAACAACTTTTGAACTTAAGATATAAGGCTTGAAAAACTTTGTTGCTTTCAATAAGAAAAATGCTTGTTTTTCCATGATTGTGTATTTTAACTCAGCAGCTTGTAAAGCCTTGCTAAAGAAGGCAATAGGCCTGTCATCCTGATCTTCATCCTTCTACAATGAAACATATGCAATGGTATTTTCAAAAGCAAAGGAGAAGATTTGGAAAGGCTTCTTGTAATTCAGAGCTGCCATGATAGGTGCATGTTTCAATGCTTCTTTCATTCCTTCAAAATCCTAAATAGCATCCTCCTCCCATTTGATAACTTGGTCTTTCTTTAACATGTATGTAATAGGAAGAGTCAATTCAGCAAAATTAGACACAAACCTTCTAATGAAATTGATCTGCCCAAAGAAATATTGGATTCCCTTCTTTGTTCTTGGAATTGGAACCTTGCTGATTGCTTATACCCTCTCAGGGTCAATCATGACACCAATCTTTGAAAAAATATGACCAAGAAACTTGGCCTTTTGCACCCCAAAATGACACTTCTTTGGATTGAGAGAAATTCCATATTATCTACATCTGATCAACATTCTTTGCAAGTGTTGCAAGTGATCTTTTCTTCTCCTTGAAAACACAGTCACATCATCCTGATAAACTGTAATGAAGTCATTTATGTAACCAACAAAAGAAACATCCATTACTCTTTGGAAGGTAGCTCCAACATTCATGAGACCAAAAGGAATTATTACATAGACATATGTTCCCCAAGGAGTGGTAAAGGTAGTTTTAAACCTTTCTGAATTCTCGACAACTTGATTATAGCCAGAGACACCATCCAAGGTGGACAACAATTTAGATCCAGTCACTAACTGCAACATGTTTTCCATCATTGACAGAGAATAATTGTCTTTTAATGAAGCTCTATTTAAATTTCTGAAGTCTACACAAAGTCTGATATCTCCATTTTTCTTTTTGACTGACACAAAGTTTGTAACCCAAGAAGAATACCTTCTGGGTTGAATGATTCCTCCATCCTTCAATTTTTTCAATTCCTCTTGCATTTTGAAAGAAAGGAGTGGGTTAATTGGATTTTGCTTCTATTTGAATGGTTTGGAATCTTTCTCAAGAGGGATCTTATGTTGGAATAATTCTTCTCTATATGTTGTCAGCTTGGAGTAAGACCAAGATAAACAGTCTTGATATTGTTTCAACAATTGGAGGTAGGAATATTTTTCTTCCTTGTTTAAACCACTTCCTAACCAAATCTTCCTTGGTTTTTCCTTTGTTCCCAAGTCATGCTCTTCAACATCTCTAGATGCAAACATGTTTCTATTGATTACACAATCAACATTGCTAAAATTTGATTCAATAACAACTAGCCCTCTAGGAATGGTGTTATTTTTCAATTGGATAATATCCTTTCCAAAAAAAGTCTATCTCTTCCTTTAGTCACACACACCATTGGTTCCCAATCAATATTTTGATTTGAAAACTCACCTTGATTTTGTAAGAACCTTTGCACTTGAGCATCATCCTTAAACACTTGCCAATGCTTGATGTTGTCAGGGATAGCTGGCCTAGTTAACACTTAAATATTGTACTCATAGTAAGGTGAAATGGTGCAATTTCCAAATCTTGAACCCAAAACTGCCAAATTTTCAGCAACAGTAGCATTGAAACTCTCTATCATGATGCACAATGTTGAAGGAATCAAACATCTCAATTAGATCCCAAACTGCATGTTTGTACTGTTTCATCCACTGATTTTTTGTAGCATATAGTTTTCTTATTTGTTTGAAAACTAGCTCTGAATCTATTTTTGCAATGATTTCCTTGACACGATACTTCCATGTAATTCTCAGACCCAAAAATAAGGCTTCATACTCAACAATGTTGTTACTACATTCAAAATTAATCTTGAAGGAAAAAACAAACTCTTCCAAGCTAGGAGAAATCAGAATTATACTAGCACCATTTCCAAATTTGGAGAAAGCTCCATAAAATAGAAAGGTACAAGGGGAACCTACCTGTTCAAGGAAATTTGATTGATCCATCTTGTGTTCTTTTCCATCAGTAGCAAACCCAACCAAAGTTATCAACATCTACATCAGTAAACAACACCTCATAAGAAGCATTGTTTGGTATCTTCAATAAGGTGTAACATCTTCTTTTCTCCATAGAATCTTGACAAGGATGCCTTTAATGGGAATAGTGGAAAAATATATGTTTATTTGGAACAGTCCCACCAACACTTGTAGCCCACTTTCCTTGATAATAAAATACCCCATTTGGCATGGCAATCAATAATCACAATAACCAAGTTTTAAATTATTACCCGGATAGGTTGTGAGGTATACCACCAAACCCTTCACACAACCAACTACCGACACGTCTCTTGATTCCATGGTAGTACACTTTTCATAGGATGTTGTCACTTTGATATCCAACTCATTCATGACTTCTAGAAGCATGGCATTACATGATGCACCGGAATCAAACATAAAATTGTGAAGTAGTGTATCCTTTATGATCAAAGTTGTAAAGAATGGATCAACATTCAATTGGGAATCAACCAAGGATGTCCCCAAGTATACCTCAGATGTTTCTCCAAGATCCTCTACTACTGGTGGTGTTTTAAGGTCTGCAATGATTTGAGGAGGAGTTTCAACGACATTTACATTTCTGCTTGGGGTACTCTTCTTCTCTTTCAATCCCAAGTACTCAAATGCTCTCTTCTTGTGCTCAAGAATCCTAAACAACTAAATGATTGGAACACTCACTTTGATTTGGCTCAATACTTGGGCCATCTCATATGGAACACTCTTTGGAAAGGCAACATTGGAATGGAGACAAGCAGATTCATTATATGGCATGGGATTCTTGACAACTTGGGCATGAAGAGGACTATAATTTTTACATGCGACAACAAAGATTTTGGCAGGTGTTTCTCTTCTAGGAGATTCTTTGGGAGTAATTGTAAGCAAGGGTGTTTTAGGTTTGGCTTGATGCCCAACTCCCTTAATAACCTTTCTCCTAGTGTTATACTCTTTCTCTTGAGCCACAACAACATTCATTAACAATTGTCTACCTTCCTCCGAAGGGATATCACCATCATACTTCTTAATCATCAAAGTGCTTAGGTATTCAAGGTCATTGTTAGGAATCTCAAAATATTGCACTACATCTACCTCAAGATTATGAGAGGGAAGAAGGACTTGTGCCCATTTGATACAATCCCAAAAGGTTGCAACTATCCTTGCACTTATTTCCTTAGTTGATGTTGCTCCTTCTTATTAGCCTAAAGAATACCCTGCCATGTAGATATCATCATCATTACCATCATCATTATTAGCTTCACCATCCTGCTGGTCCACTTCACATGGAGGATGGGGTAGAAAACACCCATCACACCAATCAATATTATCAACTTCCTCAATAGTAGCAACCCTAAGAGTTAGGGGATCAGGTAACACTCTTCCTTCACGTGCTTAAGGATGTCTATTTGTAGACCCTATGGGTCCTTTCCCTCTATCATCAGATCTATGATCACACCTAGGATGATTGGTAAATATGTCACGGTTTTATGCTTTTTTCTAACCTTTTGAATTTTTCCCAATTCCCTTCTCTACTCGGGATAACTTGTATGAGATTTCTTTGACAGCCCCTGCCAAATTTTTCACAACCTCCTCAAAATCAGCACCCTCGCTAGCTTGAGATTTTTTAGGGTTTATCAACTTTACACCATCCCTCTTGAGAGGTTTCCTAATGACCTTAATGTTATTTTCAATCTGTAGTTCCATGGTAAAAGGTCTTCCTTAAATTGGTAGGGTTCTTATCTCTTAAGTAGTACGCTACCATCTTATCAAATGCATCTCCTTATTTGATCAAGTATGACTCATCACATGGCCTCAAATTAACAGTAAGCATTCTCAAAGTTTTGTTAAACCTTGTGCTGGAGTCATGAACTGATTCATTAGGTTTCTTCTTGATACTTTCAAACTCAGACAAGAGAAGCCTAGGATCAGTTTTGTCACCATATTGTAATCTGAATGCATTCTGCATTTCAGTCCATGAATCAATAGAATTATTAGACAAGGCCTTATACCCATCCCTATCATCCTCCCTTAAATTTTGGATAAATAATTTAATTTACACATCCTAAAATCCAATTTCAAAATCCTCCATCATATTAATAAAGAGTTTTTGTAAATGCACTATGAAGATTTATCAAATGGCTGAAAATATCAACACTATGCAAAGTTTGAGGCAACAAATTAGAGACACTTGAAAATATCAAACTCAAAACTCTACTCTTCATTCTAGCCTTATAAATCTAATTAGAAGATGATGCTCAGATTTGTAATTGCACATAAATCACATAAGAAGTATTACTAGGGATCTGAAACACTGAAATACTGAATAATCTCCTCGGCAAGGTACCATTGGTTTTGGTACCCAAATTTGTTCTCCTTTTCATTTTGATCAACATCAAAGATATGTCATGAAGCTTGAAGATAGATATATCATGATGTATTCCATTTTATAGCTAGGATGTGATCTAACTAGCACTTAGATTTGTGGAGAGATAGATAGCACTCAAATAAGACTTGATCTTGTCCTAATTGTTTTAGGTTGTGCCTTTGAAACAAGGTAAGAGGACCTATTTTATAACCCTCAAATGGTGAAGGAGATGAAGATATCCCTGAATTTGTACAAATAGTATGAAGGGGCCTTGGGAAAATATGATCAACACTCAAAATATGAATTTCACAAGTTTTCACTTCCAGATTATGGAGATAATTTCAATGCAAGGCAAGGGTTACTTAAGAAATTTGGAATCCTGACCTATTATGCATACTTTAGTAAATGGATTTTGATCTTCTGTGGGTATACAGGTCAAAACAGGGGTAAAATAGGGTAGGATTAGTTATTTTGAATGATTTTTTGGGTGGGATTTTAGATAAGACAAACAAGGTCCACCAAACTCTTTAAGGATTTCAAAAAAATATGGAGAAACTTAACAACAGAAAGTATCAAAATGGTTAATCATCCCTTCAACCAGGATATAGCATCAAATAGAGGCCCAGATCTGCACTTTTCCACACAATATTTGATCATCTATCACAAAATCTTGAGTTAGAATGAACCAATGAAGTATTTAGCAATCACTATTTAATCATGACCTGAGGTGCACCCAAAGGTTTAAAAGTAATCTCTAAAGTCAAGGAAGGTAAAGTGATTTTAAATATTTTTATCTCTTTATCAGATGAAAGCTCTTCTAAATGTGAAATTTCAAATGCCACTAAACTATCAACAAGAAATGATACCATGTATGATCAAGAGATATTTTAAACACAATACTACAACAAGAAACAAGAAATACAAATTTGAAATGTAAGCATTCACATATTTTTTCCAAACACAACACATAATAAATTAAAATTGATCAGATTTATCAGCAAGGGAATGTTTTGAAAAAAAATCTCAGAGCTTGTTAATGGCTATACATGTGCAACCAACTTAACATGATTTGAAATATGATACAAAGAGAGTTATATGAGTTTCTTAGGTGGTCACTCAGAGAATGGGCTTCTTCCCAGACTTTCTGGTGAAATTTTTAGTTTTCCAGGATTTTTTTAAACTCTTCCAACCATTTACATGAAAAATTCATGTAATATATAGCTTTCAATCTCCTTCGAGCCTTCTTTCCCAAGAAAGTAATATGCCAAAGGATCAAATTCGTTACAAAAATTTATCATGATTCGCAGACAGGAACATTTAACAGAAAACATTCAAAAAGTTGCTAGTTGTCTTAAAAATAAATGAATCATTAAAAAAATTTCATCATTATCCATTGTGGAGGAACGTTTTTCATCTTTAAAGCATGCATACCCCCCTTCCTTCCATTATTTCATCCTTATCCCTCCAAAATTTGACTCTACAACTTTTGGATATGATATTTCACATTTTGAGACGGGTTAGGGTAAAAATTCAGTTCAAAAACATCATTAATCTTAAAATTGTTCCTCAAAACCAATTGCATTGGTCCTTGTAGGCATAAAAGACACAAATTTTCTAAAAAATTGGTGAAAATTGATGCAAAAATCACATCTTCGAGATTTATGGAGCTCAAATGGCAACCAAACTGAAAAATGCACAGTTACCATTGATCTTCCTTTATCCTTTAATATGAGTCCTCTACGTGTCATAATGTGATTGGAAATGGGTTTGGGATAACCTTTTGACATTTTAAAACTTTTGGAAAACTGTAAAAATTTGACATTTTTCTCCACCCCTCTACCCTTTGAAAATGAGCTTGACATGTGTCCCCAATGTGGGTCCTAGCGGAATCGTGACTTGATTCTACACATTTCCACCTTTTTTTGGAAAAAGGAAAATTTTCCAAAATATCCCCGCATATTCATCTCATGAAAATGGGCCTAAAACATGTCCCAAAGTGGGACCTATTAGAATTGCGAACCGATTCTACACATTTCCACCTTTTTTGGAAAAAGGAATTTTTTTCAATTTTCCTTTGTGGCTCTACCTTCCCACAAGACATGTGTCCTCATATGACTGGCTGAGGGGTAGTGATTCTCATTTCATATTTTAATGATATTCTGTGAAGGAAAATTTTTAACATCTCCTCCGTCATCCCACACCTCCACCATTGACTCCTCAGATGAATCTTGAATTTTTACCTTCGGGCTCGCAGGTCCATTCAACAATTTTACCCTTTTGATAACTAGAGGAAAAAACTAAAACTTTCCTCCAAAGGCCCACTCCCCACTCTGTGCTCTGATGCTAACACGTGTCTTCATCCCATTGGCTACGAGTTTGCGGTGTAATTTTATACTTTAACTCTTTTTCACCAAAGGCAGAAAAGTATCAAACTCCTTCACCTTTCCATCTCCCCACCTGCCACATGTCATCCTCTTATTGGATACGGGCCTTAAGGGATTTAATTCATTTCCATGCATTTTCTAAAGTTCCCTAAGGTACAAAATGACCCACTCATTTTCCTTCACTTTTCCTGTGACATGTGTACCTCCTCTGGTGCTTACGAAGCTGCAGGGGGCAACTTGCACATTTTTCCAAAAACACAAAAAGTTAAGTTTTTTAGAAATGACCCGTCGATCCTTGTCCAATTAGAACAAGCCATGTTGCTGATAAATTTTGAAGAAGAAATTGAAGGGTAAATGACACCTGTATGACCGTCAAAACACAGAAAATGCCAGGGATGCCCTAGAATTAAATTTTTTCACTAAGGACAACAAATTTCTCAAAACATGTTTTCAAAGCATTTTTGATCTTGAAACTAGATTTTCAATGGCATACAAGTGTAAATCAATCAATTTTAAATTTCCACGATCAGGTAAAAAAGGAAAAATTACAGAGCCCATAGATTTTTGAAAATTAGGGCACAAAATAGGGCACACATGCATATTTCTTTCAAATTGGGGTAAAAGAACAAGTTTGTGAGCATTTCAAGGAGTTCGACTGGAGGGAAAATTTATAGACCACCAATTTGAGAGAAAAATGTTTCAAAGCACGCAAAATGAAAGGAAAATTTAGGGAAAAATGGTGCAAGCTCAAAAATTACACTAACAGGATGCATCATTTACATTCTTGTACATGAAAATTCCAAGGGAGATAGGGAATGGGATAAGATTCTTCTTTCTATTCCCGATTCTATTATTCACTTGTACAAGCTAGATTCAGAGCTCAAATAACACTATTTTATCACTAAGGTACCTAGGTAACCTTAGTGGGGCTTGATCAAATCATGAGACTCGAATTTAGGAGAAAAAGGAAAATTGGATGAAATAGGAGCCATATCTTCTAATGAGGGATGCTTCCTGCAGTGACATTCTCACCTCCAAATCATCTTTCAAATTTTGACAAAAAACATTGTGAAAGCGTCATTTACGTGGTTGAAATTTTAGTGAATTTCTCTCAAAATCAATTGAGGGAGTTTCTCGAATGTTGGGACTTTAGCAGAGATGTTTTAAACAAGGGCCAATCCCTTGAATGACCTCAAACTAGTGAGAAGGTAGACTAAATAGGAATTCATGTAGAAATTCTTTCTCATGGGTACTTACAGTAGTTGGAGATGTAAGTTGTCACCAATTATCTACCTCCAATATATCTTCTAATCTCCTTAAGTCATGGTTAGAATAAAGAGCGCCATCCAATATTGAAAATCCCTCGTACTTGCTTCTCCCATCACCCTGCTATGGAGAGTGATTGCATTAGAATATCCTTTGCAAAACTCACATCTTGAGTGTGTTTTTGGAATTCTTGAAGGCTTTATCCCTATCTTCATCGATGAATCTAGTGCGATGCCTTGTAGATAGACATCCATGTTATTCCACTCTTGTACAACTTTCTCCTTTGTGATGACTTCCATGTTGGCCAAGGTGGAATTTCGTAATGCAAGTGAGATAGCTATAGGATTTATGAGAGCCAAGACCATACCATTATCTACTCAAATTTTCCATGTATAAGGTTCATAATGATTTGAGCAGGCCAAGACCAGCTTAGTGCTTTGTATGGGCACAAGATGCCCGACAGCTACAAATAATTTGCTTGTGTATACTTTTTCCTTGATGTTCCCTCATATTTATTCCCCCAATATCCATATATGTAACATCATTTTCACCCACTCCAACATAATCTGATGAGAGCGCTTGCACTGGTTTTACCCCTGTGAATTTTAACTTCATTATTTATCCTTGACACTTACTATATTTGGAAAAAGAAACTTAGTATTTTTAGCTAGTGTTGGAAATTGACTCTTTAGTCCCCAACATATGATTTTGAATTGAATGGTTGTCTCTCTATATGCTCCCTTTGTGAAACCTTCTTTTTGGAACAACTTACTATTTAAAACAAGTGCAAATAAGACAACTTATTATTTTTATTAAGTGATGATTTTTGGCTGAGATGACCACACCGAAGAGTTTTACTTGTACTACTCCCCTATATACACCGTATTCTCCTATATCTCTCTTCTAAGGTGACTTACTAAAAATTATAGGAACCCATATGGGATACTTACTATTTTTAGTAACTGATGAATTCTACTATTTTTTAGATCGAATGATCAATCTGACCTTTTTTTCCTCCTTAGTGAACACCGTTTTCTTCACCACTTCTTTTGATGATGAATTACCCAAAATAAAATCCAACCATGTAGGAAGGCTTATTATTTTTAGTAAGTGGGTCTCTAGAACTTAGATTGTGACAAAATGAAAGTGTTTGATATGGATTTTTTTCCCAATAGCACTCCTATGAAATTTTAGCTTCACTCATTCACCGGTTTGGGAAATGTTAAAATACAAATTTTTCATGATAGGGAATGAGGATTTTTCCACCGGAAAAAATATAGGCCGTGCATGTAAAAAATTCCTTTGGGATATTCAAGTCACCTAGGATTCTAGATGAATGCAAAATACGGAATTTGAATCTAACTTGTAATTTGTGAGATATGAAGATTTTTTGATTGGGAGACTTCACAGTTTTGTGGCAAAAATCTTCATTTTTCTTCCATTTTGATATGTTATTTTTGTAATTTTTAGTGTTTTTAGATGAAGGATGGTTGCATGGAGTTATTTTATTGAAATTTTTTTTTTTGTTCCTGGAGAAAATCTGGTAGCATTTGGAGGTGTGAGGGTGAGAATGGCAAAAATATAGCCAAGTGTTGGTATACATAGGCTTGGAATGAGAGGGGTAGGGATGGGATGAATTTTTCTATACCTTTCATTGCTTTGTAAAAGGTGCAAAGGGGACATTAAAATTTTCCTCCCTCTTATCTTGACACTTGGCACCTTTTCATTCGTTGAACAACTTAAGTGAGGGGGTTGAATTAGAGCACTTGGGGGTCAGTTGGTAGTCCCATGGAGAACTAGAAGGCACAATAGTGGTGGGGTGAATTTTCATGTCCATTTAATTCCTTTACAAAAGGGAAAAAGTGTGACAGAAAATGCACCCTACTCTACTGAGGAAAAGTGTCACGCACGAAGAGGTTGGTGGGTGCACATGTCAAACTGGTCAATGGGGGCGAGTGGATGAGTTCATGGTCATATCTGTGACCTGAAGGCTAAAAAATAGTAGAGTTAATTTTAATGTCCCTTTCATCCATTTTTAAAGGGATGAAGGGGAGAAGAAAATTTTCCTTCAACACAGGTTGCCATGTGTCTAGCTTCAAATTTGTCCAAGTACTGGAAAGTGTACCTTGGGAGCTAACTTACGAAGACGATATCTCGATCTATTAGATGAATTTTTGGGTGAAATTTTATATTATTACACATTTCAAAAACCCAATTGAGTCCAATGGTTATGGTTTCAAGGTCCAATTCTGGCTGTAACACCTCCAAATTTCTCCTTTTTTCTTTAGACCACTAGTTACGTGCTAGAAGAATGAACTTTCTTGAACAATGCTTTGATGTTTCGAGAGGTTCCATTTTTTCCAACCATGTAGAACATAAAAAAATATTTCCATAGGTACTTTTTTTGGATTTAAATCCACTATGGAGCTCCAAGAATATTTCTTTAAATCTTAGATCCCCTTTCACGTCGCATGCTCCTTCAGGCTCAAAAACTCACTTATAATGAATCAACTCCAAAACCTCCAAATTTTCCTTGAATCTTCCAAAATAAATTCTCTAATGCTCCTAGCACTTGAATAATACTTTGTGATGAGTTTTATCCTCTCTATCCATTTTGGGGATGGTGCACTGGTCTTAGGAAGTTTGATGGTAGCCCTTCCCAAAATTGCTTGAATGCTTGAATATTCTAGAAGATCCTAAATCACCTAGGGGACACTTGAAATTCACATAGGGATCATTTTAATGAAATGATAAGACTGTTGATTGGGATATATTAACCTGTGGGTTTCTTGGGAAGGTATGCCTTTGAAAAGTTTCGACACTGTGGTATAGTTGTCCTATTTTTGTAGTGAATTTTACCCCTGTAGAAACACATGAAAACTAAGAGTAAGCCCATTATTGGAAGACATTATAAATAACTATCTTGAGAAAATGTTAGAAGGTGGTGTCATTTTCCTTGTAGGATATTCTAAATAGGTTGATAACTTAGTGCCATTAACAAATAAAAATGGAGACATTCATCTCTGTGTTGACTTTAGAGATTTAAATCGTAAAAGAACTAAAGATAACTTACCTTTACCAAACATTGATCAAATCTCATAGCAGGTCATCGGATCAGAAATTATGTCTCTCTTAGATGGATTTTTAGGTTACAATCATATTGTTGTAAATCCAGAAGATAGACATAAAACTACTTTTACTACATGAAAATGTACCTTTACTTTCAATCATATGCCTTTTGGATTAATAAAAGTAGGTACCACGTTTCAAAGAGAAATGTATGTAAATTTTGATGATTTGATTAGAGTTATAATTCAAGTTTATTTGGATGATCTAAATATGTATTCTAGGAAAAGGAAAAAACACTTGGACCACGTACGAGAAATCTTCATTCGCTCCCATAAATATGGTATTTCTATAAATACAATTTTTTTAATTTTTGGTGTTACTGAGGGAAAATTATTGGGTCATATCATTACAAAAATCAATATTTCTATTGATCCATAAAGAGTTAAGGATATGAAAGAATCACAACCCCCCATAACTAAATTTGGTTTACATTCCTTTTATGGAAAAATCAATTTTGTGTGTAAATTAAAATATGATTTTTCTAGTAAAGCTGCCCCATTACAAATTTTTCTTAAAAAGAATAATGGTTTCTCATATAATTCTCATGCTGATTCTAATTTTGCTGATGTCAAGAATTTCATTGCTTCTGCACCTATTTTGGTTAAACCTGACTTGTCCAAGCCTTTTGTCTTATATTTAAATGCAACTGATAAGGCTATGGGTGATGTCATAACTCAATATTTTGAAGCAAACAATGAGAAACCCATTTCCTATTTTAGTTAAACTTTAAAATATGCTAAAATCATGTATCCTTTGATTGAAAATTTTGTTCCACATTAGTTTTAGTCTTAGAAAAATATAAGTATTTGTTGATGGGAAATAAAATTATTGTTCATTCTAATGTCCCAATTTTAGCCTATTTGCTTAAGTAGCCATTGATTTATGGAAGGTTAGCCAAGTGGATTTTCAAAATACAACAATTTGAATTAGAGTTAGAAACATGAAAAACTATCAAAGGTAATGAGCTTGCTAAAAATCTAGCTGAAAATGCTAACTCCAACATCCATGTAGTCATCTTAGTAGTTGATGATATCTTGCATGTTGTTCCTCATTTTCAAACCATGACATGTAATGAGTTATCATCTAAATTCAATATAGGTTTTAGCATGCATGAATGGGATTGGTTATTATCTCAATATGATTGGTATAATGATATCATTTATTACTTATAAAACCAATCATGTCTTGAAAACTTAGATAAAAGACAACTAAGAACACTTCATTTTCAAGCTCTTAAATTTGTTCTTTTAGAAAATATGTTGTTTTTCAAACACCATGATGGCATACTTTAAAGATTCTTGACACATGACCAAACTGAATGTGTGCTAAGGAGTTATCATGAAGGTGTTTATGGTGTAAATTTTTATGCCAAAACAACTTCTCATAAAATACTGCGTGCTAGTTTTTATTGGCCTAATTTATTCAAAAATACATACAAATGGGTAAAGTCTTGTGCTCCTTGTCAAATGTTTGCTGGTCATGAATGTTTACTGTGTGCATAGTTTTGTGCTTAAGCTAAGTTAATGAAAATAAAGACTAACACCTAGTAGTCTTAATTAACAAAGTTAAAGCAAAGTCTAAATCACCATCAAGATAAGAGCTAAACAAGGTTAGAAAATAACATTATTTGCATTTAAAACTTCAAAGCATAAATCAAACTAATCATGCAAATTTGTCAAGAACGTCTACTTTTTTGATTAACAACAAAATTAAATGGACCTATGTAGGCTCCGTGGCAATCAAAGTGGTTGTTTTTGATATCCAAGAACTTAGGAATGAGAGCTTATCAAAGTTGGGCTACAAGACCCATTTAACACCTCCCATATGACCCAAGCACTTTGGCTAGAAAAAAGGCTTAACCCTTCAAGTGGTGAATTCTCAAGAATAACAAGGGAAAGGTTTTAGTCTATTTACTATGTGCTTTGCTTTTGTCTTCTCAAGGAATTTAGGTGTAAGTGTAAAGTTAGGAGGAGGGATCTTTATATAGCCCAATGGATAAAGGAATCACTACATCCCTTTGCATGTGGGATAATAGGGATGTTGAGTTAGCTATGAATAAGAGGGGTTTGGATAGGGTTGAGTTAACTTTAGGAGGGTTTGTTTGTCCTTTAGTGACTCATGTGGATAAAGGGGGCCTTTTAATTAATCAAGGTGATTTAATTAATAGATGTGCAAGCTTATAAAATATTTTAAAGGGGTATTAGCATGATTTAGACTATAGAAGGGGATTATATCAATTAAATATTGATGTATTGGTTTAATGAAAGGGGAAGCTAATTAATTAATAATAATTAATTTGTCTAGATAGAAGGGAGGGATTTATTAACAGAAGGTCGTTAATTAGGGTATTTTTTGGATAGGCAACTTAATTAATTAGCGTAGTGTAATTAATTAATGACGATATGAGGGAAGATGGGCTATTTTGGCAATATGTTGCCAATTTGCGGGAAATGAGATAATTAACACAATTTAAGTATTTAAATTGCTTGGGCATAATTATGTGTGTCTACATTTGCCCCTATTTGGGGTGGTGTAAGCGACGCCACTTCAAAGATAGTAGACGGGTGAAATATTGAAGGGATAGAAGAAAAATTAGTAGGAGGGAGAGAATACCATGCACAAGATGCAAGTTTCAGCTGTAATAAACATGCTACCTATTTTTGTAGGTTTTTTACTTTTTAGGATTTTGTGAATTTTTTTTTCCTGGTTTTGAATTTTTAGAGTTTTGAAGTGATATATATATTTTGGGTTTTCTATTTTCCGAAATGCAGTGGATAATAAAAGAAATAGAATGAAGGGCCTAGGTGCAAGAGAAAATTCCCCAGGGGAAGAAAGAAGCAACAAGTGACAAATAATGTCCCAATATAGTGGAAAAATTAATAAAATAATTATTTGTAAAATAATTATCTATGAGAGTGTGGATAAGAAGAAAAATAGCCTAGGAGCAATAAAAATTGTCCTAGAGAGAAGAAAGGGGTATTGGACGACAAAAAATGCCCCAACACGGTGAAAAAATAAAATAAAAAATTTATTTAATTAAAATAATTATTCAACGGTGAACAAAGGAGAAAACGATAGTCAAAACGAGCCTCCAAGCCCTCCCGATGGTGAAAAACAACTTGATATACCCCACCCGGGGGGGTAAATCACCATGACCAATTCATTTGTTACCGAGAACTATTGAGTTTTTACCTTAAGGCTTTAACAGTGAAGAGGGTGATGGTGATAGCACGAGACCGATTGAGGCGGGTAGACACAATCCGAGGGTACCAGTGGCATGATGACGATGGCATATTTATGAGTACTCAAATCCTCCTTATAAAGTTTTGTAATTAATGCCTTAGAATTAGGAATTAGGGATAGGATTCATGTAGGGCACGTGTGTGCATACGCATAATCACGCAAAAGGTGACACAGGTGTCTCATTGGGGGCGCATGTGCCTTAGGGTAGATGTGTGCACACGCAGGTACACCCAAACGTAGATGACACCCTCCACTGCACCGAGGGCCCCTATATGTTATGGCACTTATCCATGGGTTTTTACTCACTGATAAGACTAGGACGTATTTTCCATGAGGGTTGATGACATTGGTATAGGGGATCTTTAGTGGTGAGCGCTATTGTTGGGGATAGTGTATACTAGCACACTTGTACTGGGACTTGCATCTTATTACTTACCACCATTAGAAGATGGTGGGGCCTACCTATTTACAATAGATTTGGTCATGGTACCACATTGGTATTGGGTGCACCATGGGTATGCTTCATGTTTGAGATCCAGAGGATCCATCTTACATGGCATGGGTATCAGTAGGTGGTGATGTACAATGCCACCTAGGCAGCTTATATAGGTACCGATGAGAGTTTGATGAGTTACCAGAGAGAGATATCATATGGAGACCTTATAGGCACATTCAATGGCCAGAGGATGTTGTAAAGCTTAGTGTTTACACAGTAGAGAATTTTCTCCTTAGCAGTCAGAGCTATATAGTCAAGCTATACAGGGTCGATAGATGCCAGTGAAAACTAAGCATGGTATAAGGGGTTCCACAGGCTGACATATGGTATGCCTACAAAGACTTACAGAGGTAGACCATGGGGCCACGTATATAGGTGACCCAAGCCAAGGCCATTTTCTTACAGGTGACATCATAGGTATGGGACCCAACACTACAGACTAGAGATTTGGGGACTTTCGTGGATTACTGGATGTGGTATGTGACTATTTTACCCTGATATCTGACTATCCTAAAGGAGGCCTGGGTAGCAAGTTATAGACCACCGAGAGAGAGTTGGCATGGTGGTGATCAAAGAGAGGGTGCAGCAAGCCATGACCTAGAGGATCCATTTGATATATTACCCCATGATGAGTAGGGTACTGCCTAGGTATAGGGACCGAGGCCATAGCGTCCAGGATAGGAACCAACATAGTTTCCTAGAGCTAGTGTTCTAGAGCAAGGCCAATCATCTAGAGCACCATCGGGACTGGTCTTGGTGGCACAACTAGTGGAACAGACAACCACCCTACAACAATAGTTTAGTAGGCTCTAGTAGAGAGAGACCAGGCTAGAACAGAGAGAGATGAGGTCCAATCCATGAGTGTGACAGTGATAACTGAGTGAGATCAGGGTTTGACTCATATTTTGATAGTATCAGTAGAGAGAGATTAGATTCGGGCCCAGGCTGACCCAGGAGGTGATAGTGTTGTGCACTTTCAGAAGATACGATAGATGGCCTTATAGATGGCTTAGATGACAAGCCTATATTAGTAGATGTAGGCCCAATTGTTGTTCATGATATTAGAGTGAGATAGGCTTAGAGCAGAGCATGCAGTGGGCCAGGTTGAGCTTTCCTGAGCTTTAGCAGAGATAGCGTCTTATCGATGCATAGATGGTACAACGGTGACTGCCCAGACACATAGAGATCTAGCTACAACAGAGGGTAGAGCCTCTTATTACAGGTCCTTATATTTTGAGGTGGTTTCGACTAAGTAGTGAGCACCCTCATACAACCAGTAGTCCAATAGAGGGACCAAATTAAAGAGGCCTCAGGCCTCAGTGAAGTAACCACGAGGACAACCAGGGTGACTGAGTGATGTTATCGCTATGCCACCACCGCGAGACAAACTAGCCACCTCATCTGAGGGCTTGAGTCAGCCTTGATTGTATTTTACTGACATATATGCCTCTTGATGAAGGCCTTAATTCTTTGATAGATGTATCATCTTTTGTACGCCTCAGATGAAGGCATTTTTGATGTATAGTAGTTTTGATACATGCCTCTGATGAAGGCTGTTATTCTTTGATATATGTATCATCTTTTTTACACCTCAGATGAAGGTATTTTTGATGTACTGCAATTTTGACACATGCCTCTGATGAAGGCTGTTATTCTTTGATATATGTATCATCTTTTTTATGCCTTAGATGAAGGCATTTTTGATGTACTGTAGTTATGTATATATATATCATGTTTGACACAGATATACCACACATGTATCATATGGAAATTTTCGACATGACATACGTGTTTATGAGATGGACATTGTTATTACTTCTTGATTGAGTATATGGATAGATAGATGTGTTTATGATGTTAGTTGATTTGATTTCACATGTACATGTATCATGATTTGTTGATGTATCACACATGTTTTTGATTTCTAGATGATTGATCTTTGTAAAGTATATCAAATGTGTTTGTTTATGTGATGCACCATACTTAGTGGATGGGATGATACTATGATATGGGTGCGGGGGGATAGATTTTGATATTTGCGATGCCTCTTGCCCCCATTTGATGATACGATATGTGATGATTATCTTAGTATTCATGTATGATGTATACTTAGCTTTTTCTTGATATATGATGTTAGATGTGATGATATTGATGGTAATGTGAAGATGTGATAATAGAACAATGCACATGTAACAAGAAAACAAAATCAAATTCCCACAGAGAACATAAATAACAAATACAACAATGTACCATGATTCACTAGCATGCAAAAACATACCTCAATATGCAAAAGCAAGAATAAATCTAATCTAATCAAGAAAAGATGAATTCTAACAAAGTATGCCCAAGTAATAGACAACACAAATGTACAAACAAGAAAAGAAAGAAACAATACAATGTAATTATGCAACAATTTTTTATTGTTTTTGATGTTTTGTGAAATAATTTTCTATTGTTTTTATGTTTTGTGAAACAATTTTCTATTGTTTTTGCATTTTGTGAAACAATTTTCTATTGTTTTTTCATTTTTTAAAAAAAAATTTCTATTATTTTTGTGTTTTGTGAAATAATTTTCTATTATTTGTACATTTTGTGAAACAATTTTCTATTGTTTTTGCGTTTTGTGAAACAATTTTCTATTGTTTTTTGCATTTTGTGATACAATTTTCTATTGTTTTTACATTTTTTGAAACAATTTTCTATTGTTTTTATGTTTTGTGAAATAATTTTATATTGTTTTTGCATCGTTTTCTCACGGTTTTCTAGAGCATGCACAGGTAACCAAGAAAGCATGGATGCCCCCAGCGTTAGATGGGGAATATACAAGGGCAGATGAAACACACTTATACACAGGAAGGTGAAGTCACAGAAATGCCCCCAGTGTAAGATGGGGAATAGGCCAAGACCATGTCCCTCACAGATGAATAAAAGGAGACAAATTTAGATCAAGGCTTGACAAGATTGGGCCCATAAGGGATCTCAGAGGTAGATGTGGAACTAGCCCTAGGATAAGTAGAAATACCCTTCAAATCCAAGATGCTTGTGAATAACGAGTCCTACCAAGGTGTCGGAAATCAGTTTTCACCCAAGGACTTATCCAAAATGCCAAAATTGAGTGGTTTTCACTTATGGATGACCTGTTTTTCTCTTTTTTGATTTTCTTGTATTTTGATTATTTTACCATGTTTTTGATTTTTTGCTTTTCTGATTTTGTGCCATGTTTAAGCATAGAACTGCTTAAGATACATGGCATTCATGGGCTCACAGAGCTCATCACCATTGGGGTGAGAAAGTTTTTATGCTTCTATGTCATACTTAGCCACTATAACATAAGTTCCTAACCAATGCGGTTTGAACTTTCCTTTCTTTTCTCATTCTGCCCTTGTGTTGAACTGATTCTCCTTCATGACCAAATCACCAACCTCAAACTAGTGAGGTATGATTCTCTTGTTATAATTTATGGAGAATTTGTTCTGATACACTTTGAGTTTATTGAGGGCACATATGTGCTTCTCATCTAGGAGCTCTAACTCAGCCAGTCTAGCCACCCGGTAATCTTCATCTTTACCCAGATAAACCCTAAGAGAGATTCTTAGGGAAGGAGGCTTAATTTCTCGTGGGATGATATATTCCATCCCAAATACTAGAGAATATGGAATTGCACCCATAGGAGTGCGAATAGAGGTCTTGTAAGCCCAAAGAGTTGGGTGGATTTGTAAATACCAATTATGACCTATTTTGCTTACCATTTTCTCCATTATTCACACCAAAGTCTTATTTGTGGCCTCAGCCTATCCATTACCTTGGGGATAATATGGTGTAGACCATTTTAACCTGATTTAGAACAGCTGATAGAGACCCTTTATAGTTTTATTCTTGAATGATTTTCCATTATTAGTAATAATGGCTGCAGGAATGACATACTAGCAAATGATATGATTCATGATGAATTTGGAAATCTGAGCTCCTGTTACATAGGTTAAGGGGACAGCTTCCACCCACTTGGTAAAGTATTTAGTAGATGTGATGATGTGGTTATGGCCATCAGATGAGGTAGGGGTAAGCTTCCCTATCAAGTCAAGTCCCCATTTAGAAAATGGCCATGGGGTAGTGATGGGTTGTAATGGTTGCGATGGAGCATGGATGAAATTTCCATAATTCTGACAAAGTACACATTTTATGACATTGTTGCAACAGTTGGTTTCCATGGTAGGCCAATAGTAGCCTACTCTTAACATTTTTTTGGCTAAAACCATTCCATTAGTATGTGATCTACACACCCCTTCATGTACTTCTTTGATCACTTGGATCGAATCTGTCATATCAAGACAACGTAAAGAAATTCCCATCGTAGCCACGACAATAAAGCATACCTCCTAAAAGGGTATAGCGGGATATTTGGTGAATTAGACTTTGTTTCTTAGAACAGGAGATGTTAGAAGGGAATGTGTTGTCTTTGAGATAGGTAAAGATGGGCTCATACCATGGGGAATTAGGACCAAAAACATCACAAGCCAGACATGATTCTTACATGTTGTACACAGACTAATGTAAATTTTCCACAAAGAATGACATGTCATTATTCCCTGGTGAAATACAAAGCATAGAACCCACTGTTTCCATAGCATCTACCAATCTATTTTATGCTCTTAGGATCTGTTGAAATGTGATGTGCACAAAGTAATCTTGTAGAGTTTCTACCATTTTTTTGTAAGGTATGATATTTTCATCCTTAACCTTATATTCATCATTAACTTACTTGATAATTAACTGAGAATCACCCACAACCTTGACATGATGGATGTCCCATTTGATAGTGAGCTTCATTCCTATGATAAGTGCCTCATACACTACAATATTGTTTATGCAAGGAAAACCCAGGTGAAAATCCTATGGTATAGGGTCGTCAAAAGGAGTAATGAGGACCACACCTACTCTTGAACCATGAAAATTAAAGGACCCACCAAAGTGTATCTACTATACAACAAATTCTTCAATGTATAGTAATGAGGCATCTGGTAGACCCAGATTCAAAGGTTCAGTGCCTTGCAAAGGTGCTTCTACTAATTAATCTGTGACTAATTTTCCTTTAACTAACTTATGATGCACAAATTCTATGTCAAATTCACTCAGTAGGATGATCCAATTAGCCATTCTACTTGTGAGGGCGGGTTTTGATAGCAAGTACTTGAGCAGGTCCACTTTAGATATAAGCTTGGTTTTCGTATTCAATAGATAATGGTGAAGTTTTTAAAAAGTAAAGACAATAACCAAACAATATTTTTCAATTTGGGGATAGTTTATCTCATAAGTGATGAGAGTGTGACTAAGGTAGTACACCACTTTTTCTTTATGACCAAGGTCATATTGGACGAGCAACGCACCAATAGCAAATTGCGTAGTAGAGATATAAAGTAGGAGCGGCTCACCAGGAGTTAGAGGCATGAGGACATGTAGATTGGCCAAGTATTTTTTAAGAAAGGAAAAGACCTACTTCTACTATATTCCCAAAATAAAGGTGACATCCTTTTTAAGTAGGTGGGTGAACAAATGACAATTATCTATGAGCTAGGAAATAAAGTGGCGAATAGCCTATATTTTTCCTTGCAAGCTGCGTAGTTGGTTAATGTTCTTAGGAGGAGGCATATTAGTAATAGCAGATACTTTAGCAAGGTATACCTCAATTCCCCTTCTTGATACAATGAAACCTCACAATTTTCCCGATAGCACACTGAAAAACACATTTCTTTGGGTTCAGCCGGACTTTGTACTCTTGTAGGCACTCAAAGATATGCTGCAAAATAACAGGGTGATCCTATCTTGTCTTAGATTTTATGAGGATGTCATCCACATAATCTTCCATGATATCATGGATCATATCATGGAAATTTACCATCATTTCCCTCTGATAATTATCTCCTATGTTTTTAAGCCCAAATGGCATTACCTGATAACAAAAGGTACCCCAAGGAGTTGTAAAATCTGTCTTGCGCTGATATTCATCAACTATCTTGATTTGGTTGTATCCTAAAAATTCATCCATAAGAGATAGCATCTCATATCTTGTTGTTGAATCCACAATCAAATCAATATTTGGTAGTGGAAAATCATCCTTAGAGAAAGCCTTATTAATGTCTCTAAAATCCGTGTAGATTCTGATCCCGACGGGCTACTTTTGGATAGGGACGATGTTGGATATCCATTTCAAATAATTGATAGGCAGAATGAATCCTACTGCAAGAAATATTTCTAATTCTTCTTTAACTATTAGGGCCACCCTTGGGTGCATCTTTCTAGGCTTATGTTTAATAGGCTTTGCATCTGCATGTACAAGTAAGTTGTGCATGACCAAAGTTGGATCTAAGCCTGGCATGTCCTTATAGGACCATGCAAATACATATTTAAACTCCCGTAGTAGCATAGTGAATGTTTTTTATTTCAGTGCCAAGAGTGATGCTCCCAATTTGACTATTTTTGGGTCCTCTTCTGTACCAATATTGACATCAATAGTTTCCTTTACTAGCAATTTTGACAAGTCCTCCATAGGCATAGGATTAGGAGGAAGGTTGAGATATTTGTCTAAGGATGTCTCCATGAGATTTTCATCCTTGGCGTGGTCACTTTTATTGTCCTTTGATTTTTTCACCTGTTTGTCAGCTAGTGCCTCAAAGAGGTTTTCACTATTCGACTTGGACTTTGATTTTTGCCGAGGCTTTACGATGTAAGTTTTGCCCTCGCTTTTTCTTAAGTTTTACTAACCATGAAACTCAGCCTCGTCACTAAAGTAGGCATAGGTATCCAAGTCAATATAGAAGCCATTTTTGTGGTCTCCAATGGGAATTTTATCCCAAATGCCCATGAACTCTACAATAGCTTCATCATTCTCAAATAGATTTAGTGACATATGACATTATTGGTCCCATTCAACAAGGGAAGGGTAAAAAAGGTCAAGGGTTGGTTCCATGGGAGTTATGGTTAGGACAGAGGTATTCATGAATAGGTTCATGTAGGCAAGATCCTCATATTGGATACAATGGGAGTCTGTATCACTGTCTAGATAGTAAGAGCTATTTTCATGTTCTGAGCAAGTAGCATCTTGATCATTGGGGTGTTCCCCATAAGGGTGAATTCTGATGTCATACCTTTCTATTTTAAAATGCGGGAGAGGTACTGGTTCTCATTTTCCTTGCTCATTTCTTCCGTATCCTAGGCCCTTGTAGCCCATGGAGTACATCATTTTACTGAATTTCTCATATTCAGGGGTTTTATAATAGGTTGGTTGAGTATCCTCTAGGACCCAAGTTATATGTGGGTCCAACAATTTTTCTTTAACTAGCAAGCCTCCAGGTAAGAATGACCCAATAGTGCATTCATTTCTAGGTCTTCTAAAGCTATAGTTGGATCAACCTCTAGTCTTGGGTGACAATGAGAGGTCTGAAACCAAGAGGGCTTGTTACACATTATATTCTCCATAGTCGTATTATAGAACCTTAATCTCCCATAAATAAAAAGGATAGGTTGATGTTGATGCACCACGGGCACAAGAACTGAGAGAATTTAAATCTATCCAAGATTCCATGGCTTTAGATTGGAGAGGGACAACTATATCGGTGGAGGGACATGCATATGTGCCCTTACGTGAAAAACTATTGAGAGCTCTGTAGTGAGCAAAGGGCTCTAAATCTCCTTGTATTGTAATGGTGTGTCCCTCATTCTTCAATTTAATGCACTGATGGAATGTCGATGGCACGAACTACATGGCATGAATCCATGGTCGACCTAGAAGCATATTATATGAAAGTTCCAAGTCCAGGACATGAAACTTTATTTGATGGCAATTGGGACCCACCTCCATGGGTAATGTGATTGTTCCTGCTGACTCCCTTTCTGCGTTGTCATAAGTGGTGATAGTAATGATATTTGAATCAAGATCTACCTCAATATGTCCTAGCTGCTTAACTAATTTTAGCATGCATATGTTCAACCCTGATCTGTTGTCCACAAGAACTCATTTGATCTTCCTGCAGGTAACTACTACCTCAACATACAAAGGAATATTATGCATTGGATTTTTAGTAGGGATATCCCTATGATTGAAGGCAATGTGTTCATTTGGTACGATGTTTGCTACTGTGGCTTGAAGATGTGTAGGATCTACCTCTAATGGCACTCCTGACACATAAAGAGTTTGGTATAGAATGTCTTTGTGTACATTTCATATTTTAAGAAGATCCAAGATTGAAATCTTAGTAGACATCTTCTCAAGTTTCTCTTAGAGGTTATATTTACCATTTTGTGGGGTTGATGGAGAAGGTTCCGGAATCACAAGGTGCGCATGCCTTATTACCATGGTGTAATCCTTTCCCTTGATTCAGATGGTTTTGACATGGTCAGTAGGAGAGTGAATACATCCAATAAGTGAATCATAATGATTGTTTTCTTTATTGGTGTATAAGTAATTTACTTCTTTATAACCTTGGGATGACACTCCCTGATCCGACTTTGACTTTTTTGATTTATCATGCTTGGGGAATGGCTCTTTATATATCCCCATCTTTTCATTGGGTGTCTAATTTTTCTCAGTGTTGTCCACCTCTATCTCCCCATTATCGATGAGGTCTTGGATATAGTGACAAAGTTGCAAACATTTTTCTGTCTTATGTCCCTTGACATGATGCATTTCGTAATATTCATGCTCCTTGTACCGTGATAGTTTTGGAGCATTGTCATCAAATGGTTGTGTCGTAGGATATGCCACCATGTGAGTTGTATCCAATTATTTTAATATAACTGAAAAAGGTTCATTGAGGGGGGTGGACATTCTCTACTTGGGTGGTGGTTGAATGGGTCCTTTGGTTAGTTTAAAAGGTTGACTAGTTTAAACCACTTGTACATGTTTGGAATTAGTGATCCCATCTCCTACCACATTTTTTGTTTTTGTTAAATACCTTCGGATTCTCAATGGGTTTAAAATTTTGATTATCTCTAGATTGAGACTTGAGAGTTCCTTTAGCAATGCAATATTTCTCTATTTTAACTCATTTTTCAATGACCTCCTCAAAAGTACGAACACAATGCATTTGGAGGTGGAAGGCTATGTCTGCATTTAGGTTGGGCACAAAAATACTTACTAGTTGTTTTTTAGTTAAAGCACAAGGGAAATTGATAGGTATCCCTCTCCACCATTGTAGGAAGCTGGAAAAAGTCTCATTAGGGCATTATTTGGTGCCACATAAATCTTCCATGGTGACATCACTCTCTATATTGTATGAGAAGTGAAACACAAACCTTTCTGCCAATTCTGGCCAAGCGAAAATTGATCCCTGAGGTAAACGTGTAAACCACTCCGAGGCTTGACCTCTTAGACTCTTGGGAAATATTCGTATGAGATAATTATCACTATAGGACCTCTTGAAATGCCATATAGAAATATTTTACATGATCCCATGGATCCCCGTTCCCTTTATATTTGTCAAAATTTGGCATGTTGAATTTCTTAGGAAAAGGTTGAAGGGTCATAGTCTTGTCAAAAGGATAGGGACATAATTCTTCATATTTATACTTTATAATGCTCCCCATATTGCTCTCTTGAAGGCTTGCAAGTGTTGCTTTCATAGATTGTACCTCTTTTGTGAGAAATTGTTCTTTAGTGGGAGAAGCAGGGATATATACTCGATGATATTCTATATCGTCTTCTCCTTGATTTTCTCTATGGAGTTCACTGATTTTGACCTTAGGCCTTGAATTTTGAACATTTTTTCTTGCTCCCTTTTGTACATGAGAGGTTAGAAAAGCTAATTGTTGGCTTAGGGTACTAATCTGTTGTTGAATGGTGGTTTCTTCTTCTAAAGGTTCCTCCTCTTCCTCGTATTGTGGAGGTTCTTCAAAATTCTCATGTCCTGACCTATTTTTATGTGGAACTTTGATAAAGGGTATTCTATATCCCACTACTTTATCATTTCCTGTGTTGGAGGTAGAAGCATGTCCATGCATCAAAATATCCTCCATGTTGATAAGGATTTACTCTTCTTTGTTAGCATTGTTCACAGGTGCGATTGTCTCATTTTCAGTGGGCATTTTGGCACCTAATTCCATGACCCACGTGAGCACTCTATCATTATTTCTAAAAATAAACTCATCTAATAAAGTAGGGTCAAATTCAAACTCTACGTGTGGGGATTCTAATTCATCACCACTATGATTGACCATATATTCTCTCTTTTTTTGCAGAAAAGAGGCCCTAGATCATGTCCAATGAAAGGGTTTGACCCTTGTCTATTTGAGGTTTCCCAAGCTTGTGCTTTTTTTTCCTTGTATGTTTGTTTCTTGAGTCCTAATCATTTTTTGGGAGCCATGATTTGTAGTACTTTCACTAGGGTAAGTTATAAATTTGTTCAAAAATTTATATTCACACCTAAGTGAAATGCAAGATGAATGCCAAGAATATGAATGAATAACAATGTGAGAATACTAATGTGATAGAGTGATAAATCAACAGTGACACAAATGTTTGTTATCTAAGCCCGTCAAATTATGAATTACTTCCTAGAACGTGTTTCAACAAAGAAGTTTGGTATTGCAAGATAATTAACAAGATGTTCTCACTTATGCCAAGTTCAAAATAATGAATAAGACGTAAGTAACTACAAGAATTTAAAGTGACCTCCTAACAAGGTATACTAGAAGTGAGCTCAAACTCGATTAAGACCTATATCCTAAAAATTGCTAGTTACAATTTGTGAGTGACACAACAATGTCACCAAGATATGTTAACCAAACTTTACGAGAAAGTAAGGTATTGATATCAAGATGATATTGATATAACACGCACAAGTGGTAACATGTAGCACTCTTCAAAATCAATGTAACAATAGAGTCAAACTAAAATCTTATAGTATAACTAGGAATTGTTAAAATGTGTGTAGCATAACCTTATAATATAGATATTTAGGTCAAGTTCACAAGAAACAAGACATAAATACCAAAATTGTAGTGATATGATACAAACAAGGTAACCTTTCTAAGGAAGTTCAAGATGATGAACCACTCCTTACTACAATGATGATCCTAACATGGGTATCAAGATCACAAAGGCCAGCAATGATATGAATACACCTCCGCACACTTTAGACGTTTAACTTACCCAACCGCAAACATGGATGGGTGTAAACAGATAAAAAAGTGGTAGAAATAATCGATTGGTAACACCAAGGTAATAACCTTTCTTTTGATCAAAAAAGTGTCAAAGAATGTGAAGGAAGTAGATCAAAAATGGGGATGAAAAATGCTAGCTTTACTTTGGCAGAGTTTCGCCTCGCCCTAAGGCAATTAAAAAAACTAGGTGAAAGTAATGTGTCACACATTTCATGATGAAAATATGGCTTACAACTCAAAACTTGTTTTTAGAGTGGTTAAAGTGGGCTCTTGCCCAAAGAATATCTTCCTAGGTGGTTCTCCTGTCCTAGGTGTTACAAAGTTATCTTAAGTGAGCGTGATTTACCCAAAAAGTCGCACTGATTAGTTTGGGAGTATCTCAACTTTACTTTACCCCCTTCAAGAATAGTAGACAACTAGTGCATCTACGTGTACTATCACTGGGGTCTCTATACAGACAACTAGTAACGCTATCTCACAAAGGAATCACTAGTCAAGTAGGTAGTGCGGAGCACTTCCTGTTTCATCCACAAGGTTCCCTATTGTGTGGACTACTTTGGGGTTCCTAGAACCACCTCTATTGTTGTATATTAAGATGTTATGCCAAAGGGGTTATGTTCCAGTTGAGAGGATAGGGACGTACCCTTTTCTGAAACCTATAATACAATGATTGAGTATGTTTTTATTTGTATCTTATTTAATTAGGTGTGGTGTTCTTGAACACCTTTTGGCAACATGTATGAAAACTGTATTAGTAGTTTTTAACTTCATTTCGATTCCTTCTTTCTTTGAAAAGCATGGTGTTTTGGTACTGTATGATGGGTTTAGTAGTTTTCGATCAAAAGAGTAAACATAATTTCTTATTCTCAAGATCCTCCAAGGACACAAGAGAAGAGAATACGTGATGTTTCCAAAATCTAAAAAGATATCAAATGGAAAAAAATTTAATTCAAACACACCAAGTTAACCCATTCCAATTCAAATATTCTTAACAATTTCAAAGCATCAAAAAGACCTAAGAATCGCTTATGATTCCCAAGATCGCCCCAAGGGACATGAGGGAAGAGCATACACAATATTATTCTTGTAAGAAAGCATGAAAAATTTATCTAATCAAGTAAAAGCATGTAAAAACACCCTGCAAAAATGAGTATTTGATTAAATAAAACCTGTAATAAAGTTAGCACCCTAACACATTAATCTCAAGAAAATAAAAATACATTTACACCCCTATTTTGGCATCTGTGCGTGGGTTAGGGTGGATGCACTACTCTTTGGTTTTCTAACTTACCGTGTACCTACGCCACCTGAGAGGCGTGTGCACCACCAGCAAGACGTATGTGCCACCTCCAATAAAAAACAATATTTGATTCACATAGAGCGCTTGTGCTCTTAGAAAAGAATGTGCACCACCAAAAAAGTGTGTGCCACTAGAAAAGCATGTGTGCCACCACTGATTAAAATAGTATCAGATTTTGACAAAATGCTTGCACCACCTGAAAAGTGTGTGCGCCACCAGAAAATCATGTGCACCTGGGTTAGAGTGTATGCATTGGTCTGATAGGTTTTACATTGCAGTGAAGGTACAATATGAAATGACGTTTGTGCTCGGTTTAACACACTTGTGCTCTAGTTAGGGTACATGTTCTGGGGTTAGTGTGCCTATGCCAAGGTAGATAGACAAATATTCATGCTCCAATAGTGTGCCTGCGCCACCCAAGAGGTGCCTGCACCACCATAAATCTACCTACATTGTTGTTAGTGAACCTGTGCCACTCCTGTAACTAAAACATGGAAAAAAAACACAAAAAATCTCTAAATACTCCAAATTTTAGCAAGTTAGTTTAAAAATGGTAACAACCCATTAAAATTATGGCTATGAACAAGAACCTACACATATAATATTAGCAAAAATTCCAAGAACATGGACATTAACTACTACACGTGCATATCAAAAGTTAGCCAAAACAATAGAATTTAAACTAAAATTCCAAGGGACTAGGTCCCACCGGGTGTGCCAAATGTGTTTATAGTTTCGTGCTTAAGCTAAGTTAATGAAAATAAAGACTAACACCTTGTAGTCTTAATTAACAAAGTTAAAGAAAATTTTGAAGCACCATCAAGATAAGAGCTAAACAAGGTTAGATAATAAAATTATTTACATTTAAAACTTCAAAGCATAAATCAAACGAAGCATGAAAATTTGTCAAGAACCTCTACTCTTTTGATTAACAACAAAATTAAATGGACCTATGTAGTCTTCATGGCAATCAAAGTGGTTTTTTTTTATATCCAAGAACCTAGGAATGAGAGCTTATCAAATTTGGGCTATAATACCCTTTTGACACCTCCCATATGACCCAAGCACTTTGGCTAGAAAAGAGGCTTAACTCTTCAAGTGTTGAATTCTCAAGAATAACAAAGGAAAGCTTTTAGTCTATTTGTTATGTGCTTTGCTTTTGTCTTCTCAAGGAATTTAGGTGTAAGTGTAAAGGGTAGGAGGAGGGCTCTTTATATAGCCCAATGGATAAAAGAATAACTACATCCCTTTGCATGTGGGATAATAGGGATGTTGAGTTAGTTATGGATAAGAGGGGTTTAGATAGGGTTGAGTTAACTTTAGGAGGGTTTGTTTGTCCTTTAGTGACTCATGTGGATAAACGGGGCCTTTTAATTAATCAAGGTGATTTAATTAATAGATGTGCAAGCTTATAAAATATTTTAGAGGAATATTAGCATGATTTAGACTATAGAAGGGGATTAAATCAATTAAATATTGATTTATTGGTTTAATGAAAGGGGAAGCTAATTAATTAATAATAATTAATTAGTCTAGATAGAAGGGGGGGATTTATTAACATAAGGTCGTTAATTAGGGTATTTGTTAGATAGGAGACTTAATTAATTAGTGTAGTGTAATTAATTAATGACAGTATGAGGGAAGATGGGATATTTTGGTGATATGTCGCCAATTTGTGGGAAAGGAGATAATTAGCACAATTTAAGTATTTAAATTGCTCGAGCGTAATAATGGGTGTCTACATTTACCAACCATGCCCTTGAATCTTGTCATTCTAGAAAGACCTTTTTAAAAGTGGGGAATTGATTTTATTTCCAACATTCATCCACATTCTTATGCTATTCATAGAAACATATTAACAACTACTTATTACTTTACTAAATGGGCTAAAGCATTTGCTCTAAAAATCTTTGTTTTTAGCGAAGTTGTTAAGTTTTTAGAAAATCAAAATTTCTCACATTTTGGAGTAACTCAAGAAATTATATATGATAATGGTCGACAATTTATTAATGAGTACTTAGAATTTATTATTTAACACTCCATTATATCATGTCATGCATTGAAATATTACCCATAGGGTAATGGACAAGATGAATCTACAAACAAAACTTTGATCAACATCATGTAAAAACTGGTAAATGACAACAAGAGATATTAGTATCTTAAAAATTTTGAGTCCTTATGGGATGATAGGACCATAGTCAAATCAAGTAGAATATTTTCACCCTTCATGCTTTCTTACGGTTTTAAATCCACTATGCCTATTGAATTACAAATATCTTTAGCATGTATTGCTTTAAATTTTAGCATATATGACTTTGTTAGGAAATATAATGTTTACATTATAGTGGGATATTTACCGAAAGGTAAATAATAATTAAAACAATAATATATTAGTTGGATTTGTTTTCACAACTCGTATGATTTGAGATGTGTGTTGTTACATGAGTAACAATCAAAACTAAATAGGATTAGAGAAACTTCCTAATTTATAGGAGTTACATGTTTATATATATTTGTTGTATCTGTATGTTTAATGTCAAAGAAATACATAGAGATAGTATAATTATTCTTTGTGTTATTCCTATTCAAGTCTGATCTAAATATTATATTTGGTATTAGAGTGACACAATTTGATCCAATGTCATAGAACTCTAATTTATTATTAGAATGCTCTGATTATTTCCAACATGAATAGGAAGTGCAAATAGAAAATGTAAAATGTATGAGTGCAGAAAATGTGGAGGATGTTAGATATCACTCAAGTCATTTATGTCATGTGTTAGTACATGATCATTCTAGTACATGATCGGGCCATATGAATAGTGCATTTTCTTGGTCGGTGTTTTGACTATCATTAAATATTAGCGACTGGAAATAGAGAACAATTGTCATCTCCATGTAATAGAATCATTGTAGTTATTTTTTTACTGTCTTGTAAAGATGCATTTGGCCTGTGCACAGTCTATGTCTTCAGCATCCTTAGAATGATTAGATATTTAGTATCTTGACAAGTATATAATAAGTTCTATTTAATGGATGAGTGCAGTAAAAATTTGCATGTCATTTTGACCTGCAAATGTAAGCCAGATCAAGTGAAAGGTGATTTCATCAAATTATCTTCAAAAAAAGTTTTAGTTCCACCATTTAGATAAGATATTTCTATTTTTTGCACTCTAAGAGGGCTAAAAATATCATTTTAGTTCTTATATATGTGATAGAGGGCCCACATTGGAGGATTAAGACTCTATTTTGTTGGGTTTACAAGATCTACATGTAAGTCATCCTACTTCCATAAGTATTTGGAAGATGAAAATGGATTAAAGGCATCCATTGAATGTTTACAAGTTAGTTTTGGTGTCTTTTTTTATTTTCTTTTTGCCACAAATGTTGCAAATCTAGACAAGGTGCATTATTTAGACAATTGTCAACTCTTCAAATGCCACATATGAGTTTGCATGCAGATAGTGTTTGGATCAATTTTCATGAGTAATGTTACAATATTTCACTCTTCATAAGTATTTTAGAAAAAATATTTTTAGTTTTATATGTTATTATGTTGAATAGGTTTATAATAAAAGGTCGATTCATGTAGAAATAATTTTGTTGTTTATATTATAGATTGTTGTTAGAGTCTATATATTTCCATGTTTAGTATGAGGGTATAGTCCATATGTCTAGTATTATTTAAAAAGTAATCATTTTTATATTAGAATTAATGAATTTGTAATTTTCCATTACAAATCAAGTTTATAGTCATTAGTGTCTATTTGTTTCTAAAAAGGTTCATTTTTGGTTTTAGGTGACACCTATTTTTTTTTTAATTTATGAAGAGTCATAAGGGATAAGTTGAGTCACATTGAAAAATTTGAAGGTAAATATTTTAATACCCAACAAGTACGAACCTAGTTATTCCTAATAAATAAAGATTTGTGGGATATTGCTGATGGAAAAGAGAAGAAATTGACAAGTGCATATGAAGCAACAAAATGGGCAAGTAGAGATTGAAAGGCTACAACGATTATTGGATTGGGTCTATCAAATGCTTATTTGTATCATATAGACTTAAAAAATTCCTCTCACACAATTTGGGAGACATTGAACTAATTTTTTGGATCACAAGCTAGAAACACAATAATATCTTTAAAGTAGAGATTATTCGGCCTCAATATGGAAGAAGATGAAAACTTGGTGGAACAAATTAGTAAGTTTCGTTCTATTTGTGATCAACTAGCAGGAATAAATATAGATGTGCTTGATGATGATGCTAAAGTAGTATTTCTCAATATCATGCCTCCATGCTATTCTAACATGGTCTTTACATTGAGTAAAATAAATCCAAGTTTAGAAGAACTTATTTCTTCTTTGCTAGATGAAGAAAAGAGAATCATGTTTGTAGAACCAAAGGAAAAATAAATGTATGCTAAGAAGCAAGATAAAATAATATCTAAATCTTATTTCAAAACTGGACCATCTTATAAAGATTCAAAGACTCGGATAACCTATTATTACTGCAGACAATCTTGTGACTTGTCCTCATATTACAAGAAAAGAGCACATGACTTACTTGATGGGAAAATGCAAGATAATGCCATGGCTGCTGATGAAGAAGGAGAAAATGAAGAGGAAGGAAATACTGCTCATACAGAAAATCAAAGTGATGAATATTTTATCTATTAGATAATTTTCCATTAGAGGATGGAGGATCCAGAGGATGGAGGAAAAATAACAACCTCTCATTAGTCACCAATGATGGGGATGCACAGAGTTGTGGTGGCATATCTATAGTGTGAGTACATGATTTTCAGTGTAGTTTCGTGTAGTTTATTTTTTGCAGTTTGCAATTTTCAATAAGTGGAAATTTCACATTAAGGGGGGGGACATAAATCAATGTTCCATTTCAAGTTTTTCAGTTGTGTATGTGATTATTCGTATATAAATTCCCCAATGCAAAAACATTGTGAAGAACAAATAGCATAATGAAATGCAACATAATGAGTCTTGATGAGGTAGAACAGTCATATGTGTTCATGTTCAAACTTAGGTTTACGATTAGCCTCATGAAAACCATTTAAGGCTGCTCAAATGTGTTCCTTCGTGAGTTCCCACACTATTAGGTCTGATATGCTCCCTAGAGTGACTGGTTGATAAGAAGATGATACCTAAGTGTGTTCCCATCCTCGTTGGTCAGATGTGTTCCTGACAGTGCATGGCCGATAAGAAGTTGATGTGTTCCTTCTTCTACCTTCATTTTGAGTGTGTGCTAAGATCATGAGTGCGTAGAGGTGGCAAGTTGTAGAGGAAGTGTGAAAATTATTTTACTACCATGTAAATGTTATCACCAAATCATAGCACCCCTATGTTTATACAAGTACATATACTTGAACTCACGATGTGATTGGATAACTTGGGTACTATCTCCAAGTTGTGGGACTTGCTACTTGAGATAGACCTCCAAAGAAAGCTGGTTCTTGCTCCTAAACTACCTGCCACAATCTACTCTAATGCAGGGGAAACTAACTATTCTAATCTAAATTTCTAAGCGACCAGGGAGAGAGAATACATAAAATGAAAGCCTACACTAAAGCGGTGATACACCAGAAAAGGAGGGTGTGAGAGTAGTCTTCAAATGCGTGAAATACAGAAGCAAAGTGCACACTAGAAGAGGTGATGATAGTTCTCCATAATCTAGAAAAACACATTCACAACAATATTTCAAACATACACAATGATAATGGATCCCTGCATGAACATAATAATAGACACAATATTCTTATAATCAAGGTTGAAGGGGCAAGAAGAATGCAAGAAAACACAGCAGGGGAAGATACATCCACAAACTTATATTTTATTGCTTCATGATATGCACAGTTCAATCTATTACAAGATAAGGGCCTAGATCACCATGCAAGGAGTCCACAACAAGGGCCTGCAACACATTGGCTTCACAAAGAAATTTTGGTAGAGCTTTGCTACAAAAACTACCTCCTCTTTTTAATGAGCCCAACACTCCAATTTATAGAAAAGATGAGAAGAGAGAGAGGGGGAAAAAATGAAAATCCCGAAATCTGTCCTTCAACCACTTGTAAGAGGCATTAAATGGAGTAAAATGATTATATATTACTTGTAAAAGGCTCCCCATATTGTCCCAGGTGCTGCAGAAGATAAAGAATGATGACCATGCCTCTTAATTGCACTCCCAACCACCAAATAAAACACTGTTATGAACCCATCCACGTTTTGTGAAAAATATCAATCAATCTCTCATCAAATCCATAATTTCTTGATTGATGTGCGTTGGTCTCGGAGCCACAATTCCAATGGTACCAATTTTGTGTGATTTTATTGAGAAATTCAAAATTTATGGCCTTCTGAGTGCGGGCAGCTATTTTGGGTCTGGCAGGTGTTTTCTGTCATTTGACGGAAATGAGCATTGATTGACTGGAGCCGAATCTATTTCTTTTAATTAAATATATATACCCTCATTAAAAATAATAAATCTAGTTTTTGTGGTGTAGAGGATGTCGTGCTCATTCCAGAAAGTCCAATTTTGTGAAAATCGGAGCTTGGAGTCAAAAGTTATGGTCGTTTGAAGTTTCACGGGTCAAACATTGACTTTTCTTCTTTACCTTTGGCCGTTTCGGCTTTTCACCTCCCTCGCGTCCCACGTGTACCTTTGTCCTGGCTGTCCCAGATGAATATCTCCCGCATCGGTTGATTCGGGCTTCCTTGTCCCTTTTGCGGCCTTTTCACCTTTTCGCGTCCCGCGCGTACCTTTGTCCTGGCTATCCCGGATGAATATCTCCTGCATTGCCTGAAATGGACCATCTTTCGGTGAATTGGCTGGTTTGTGTCCCCTACGTACTTTTGGCCCAGATGTCCCAAACTGCGTGAAAACAAAACTTTGACGATTTTTTCCACTTTTGGCCGTTTCAGCTTTTCGTGTCCCGCGCGTCCCGACGTCCCAACTGTCCCGCGGACCGCCTGGGACAAAAATGTCTGACTTAGCCGATTTCCTTTGTATTTCAGCCCCAAGCTTGGTACGATGAACATTGGTACGACCCGAAATGCTTTAAAACAGTCCTGCAACCTTATTTTTTGCAGTTTTTCCATTTTCTCAACTTGTTGGGATTTCTTCTTGGATGAGAGAGTTAGAGAGAAGCCAAGGGGGCCCCAAAAACATGATTTCGGGCCTTGAATCAATCTACTTGCTCGGGACTGAATAATTTGATGCATGTTATCAAAATTACCTTGAGGGGTGAATTTTGGATAACAGTAAACATTAAGGGGGGGAATGTTAGGAAATATAATGTTTACATGATAGTGGGATATTTACCGAAAGGTAAATAATAATTAAAAAAAAATATTAGTTGGAGTTGTTTTAACAACTCATATGATTTGAGTTGTGTATTGTTACATGAGTAACAATCACAACTAAATAGGATTATTGTTAGAGAAACTTCCTAATTTATAGGAGTTGCACATTTCTATATATTTATTGTATCTTTGTATGTTTAATGTTGAAGCAATATAAATAAATAATATAATTATTCTTTGTGTTATTCCTGTTCAAGTCTAATCTAAATATTATAGAATCAAGTGAATTAAAAGTATGTTTAGACACCTTATTGGATTTAGATCAAATGAAGGTTACTTCTTTGCAAAAGTTATAAAGGGGAAAGGAGAAATTGAAAATGTTGTTTTAAAAAAAGGTTACTATAAAATTATTTAAGGTTGGGGATTTAGTTTTGTGTTGGGATAAAGCAAGAGAGAATCTTGGAAAGCATCACAAGTTTGATTCATTATGGTTGGGTCCTTATAAAGTTTCTTCAGTTTTGGTAAATAACACTTTCCATTTAAGAGAGATTGATGATGATTGGCTATGCTTTATGGTGGATGGCCAACATCTGAAACATTTTTATAATAAACTTCTTAAAATTGTATATTGTGTATATATTTTGTTGGTTTTGGCTTGCATTTCTTTTGGTTTGTTGTTTTTCTTGTTTTATTTTGTCTTGACAACTTATCATGATCTTTAAAATTCCAATATGTTACATTTTGCAGGTATTTTGGATCTAGATGTGGGTTTTTGTCAAACTACTTAGATGGTAAGATTCTTTGAAGCTTTCAGTTAAGATGATTTATAGAATACATAAATCAGATTTTCATAAATGATATTTTTCTATGTAAAATAATTTTTACTTACTTTTCAAAAAAATGAGGGCTAAACTATGTATTTGATTTTATTCAGTTCTCATTTCCTAATCTCTTGTATTCCCTTATTTTCTCATGATCAGTCATACTTTCATCCCTTTTGATCTAAACTAATTTTAGGTTCTGTGCAGATCAAATCAAGAAAAAAAGAACCTACGTTACACTCTTAAGCATGTTCAAATTTAATCATTTTTAATATAACCTAGTCTCTTTTGACAAGAAACCAACCAACATGGTCGCGAGTGTTATTGCTAAAATTTTAACACTCCTCCTTTTTCAAAATAAGTTGTAAATATGCCTATTACTTCTTTCTTGATATCACTTTCGTAATGAGTCTGGAGGGGGCCACTAGGTATTTAATATATTATCTTATCTTTCTAACACTAAGTGGTTTTATGGAATTCAATAATTTATCGTCCATCATCATAAAATTGATATATATTTGTCACCTGTTTATCAACATGGATGGTCAGAGATTCAAATAATTAAAACACAATAAAAAATGGACATAAATTTGCTATCATGGACATTCAAATAAATTTGGTCAGAGATTCAAATAATTAAAACACAATAAAAAATTCATTCATGTGGATAATAACACATCATATACAAGCCCACATATATAGGCTTTTACATCCCTAAAATTTAGGAAACTTTCTCAACTAAATATCCCACTACTTTCCTATATATGCAAGTTGTTATAACTCACTCAATAATACACCTACATGATTAATTATTATAAATCACTCACAAATAAATATGAATCCATAATGTAATCACTAAATTAATGAGTTCTTAACATTCCCCCCTTAGTGCGAACATGGGGAAAAATTTCCTTTGTACTTGCACATGCTCATGATCTAGTGATTTTCAAAGGATGATCAAAAACCTCAAATATGTTGTTACAAACGGTTGACCACACATCGAGAATGGAAGTTTTTCAATTGGTTTACCACAAAGTGATGGTTTACCAATAACCAAGAATGGTGGTATTTCAATTGGTTTACCAAAGATGAAGGTTTTCAATTGGTTTACCTATAGCCAAATCATGATGTGCCAATTACTATTATAAGTCCTCATCAAAATCTCACTACAAAGAATAACATAGGAAATCATGTTGAATTATGATACTCATACACACATAGAAAATGCAGACATAATGGAAATGGCACATTAGATCATGTTCCTAGGCTTAATGTGAAATTTCCACTTATTCAAACATGAACACTAAAATCTGAAATACATTGAAACTAGAACACATAAAAAAATGGAAATCACACCGCAAAAATGAAAGAAAATACTCACATCACAAAAATGTCACCATAGAAAAATGCAGCCCTGTCGTTGGCAATTGAAGAGAGGTTGCTGATTGAACTTCAAATTCTGTTTGCCTCTGTCCTCTAGTTTCATGGTGCTAGCTTGGATGAATTTGAATTGAGGCTCAATTATGTGGCTAAATCAAATTTTGGGTTCAATCGAAAATGCATTCGCAAGGAAATTTTTTTTTTAACAATTTTCCACAACTACAAAATGACCAAGACACCAACATTAACAAAAAAATATCTTGATAAAACTTTTGAATAGACATAAGATGAGTTAGATATTTTGAAAACTTTATATTAATAATGACTATGGAATATATTCATATCTTATTAAAAGGACTTAATTTTTTTGGACGCTTTTAAATATAATTAAAATATTAAATCTAATACCACAAATAAAAAGACTAAAGACCCATATTACTATTGGAGTATTTTTATACTTGTTTCAAATTGTATGAAATTTACTAATAAATAAGAGATGATAGAGTGACTATATATATCAAGCTATTATTGAGAATCTAATGGACATGTAGTTGTAAAAAAATACTTAAAAGACATTGATATTGACACATTAGAATGTATATGAATAAAATTCCAAAATAACTCTAAAATCACCATGTGGAAAACATAGTTATTGGCAGAACCAATGAAAAGTTTTGTGAGAATATTAGGATATATAAAATTGATTATGCAAAAATTACAAGAATCTTACAAGTTGTTAGACAACTTGACATACCGCTTACATGATTGAATATCTAGACCAAAATGCATGTTGAATTTGGTGACAAGTGTGAATATCCCATAGATATTTACTTCCTTGATCTTCAAAACTATTAATGTGGGGATTTAAAAGGAGCCATTGCAGTTGTGAGGAAATCCTACAATAGTTAAAGTGTACAGTCTCCTATGAATTTACTTAACCAATTAATTGGCATGGACCAAAATGTGGTAGGACTCAATTCTCTTATTGCATAATAGATTTTGATGAGTTTGTAGGAGCTTTGGTGAAACGAATCAAAAAATTATACATCCATGGTAGGAATGTAGATCTGAGTGTTCAGTGGCTTGCTCTATTGAATTAGTGTATGCTTTGAATAGATGTGACATAATTTTTTGAATAGGTGCGACAAAAAATTTTTAATGGTGAAAGCACAAACTCTTTGATTCACATTCAAGATATCAAATATCTTCTCTATAAATTTAGATTTTTATTGTAGAGATGCATGATCTGACATTCAACTATGGATGTATGGATGGATCTAATTAGATTGATCTATAGAAAAGGTCGATCAACAGTAAGCCAGAGAGGGATGCATAACTGCAACCTGATCACGTGGGTGCATTCGATTAAATCTATATGCTTCTGCACATGAATAATTTTGCTGATATATGCTTGTATAATGAACAGAAAATTAAATATAGAAAAACCATCTGCAAAAGAATGTCACCATCTACAGGGGAAATGGAGGAATATGTAACATTCCCATTTTAAGAATTTAGAACCAAGGGATTTTTTTTAACACAATGTTCTTTGTTCTAAATAAAACATCATTTAGAACACACATTCCATGCCAATCAATCTCATAACAGATAACCACATGCAGCTGTAATGACTTGGTAAGTTACCGATCTCTCATGTTTTTCTTAAAGTATAGAATACTTTATGTATATAATGTATACTTGGTTTTCCTACCCTATTCTGAGTACTGAGTGATCTATTTAAAGAACCTATTTGAATATTTGTTACCAATATTCATCTGACATCACACTGCTTTAAACTAGGTGACATAGGACAACGCAACTAGCGGTTTGAGATACTTTGGCCAAATATTTTCAACATACTGTTCATGTTACTTTTTCTAGACAAAATACTCATCATTTCGGAATACATCCTTCACCTCACTCTACTGTTATCTAGAATGGTCTTTACTACCTTCTGTCAGTCCACTTGCCCAAGGTTTAACCCTAGCCCATGTTAGCAACATAATCTGTTATAGGTAGACACTCACGATGACTTAGGGTATATGGGCATACTTGAATGACCTAAGTTGACCGAATATGCCAAGGTAACCTAAGTTATAGAAAGCTACTCCCTATTCTAAATATGCTACTAAATTGACCTAGAGAGAAACTAAGCTCGAGTCTAGATGTGTGTAGATCTAGATGAACCAATATGGAAGGGTGTTGCCACATGTCAACTACAACACTGTATCCTCAAGAAGCCCTTGGTATTCTCGAAGGTATAGTCATGTAGTTGGAGTGTGCCAACATCCATTAGAACTGATTCATCATGATGTACATACCCCTTGGTGGTCATTAAATTCATAATTAAATTGGATTAAGATTCAGATTGCAGCAATCATGCCTAACCCTAATTCCAACATTCATTAAGTTTTATATCCATAATTAATCTAATTTGGTATTGATAACTTCGTTAACTCCTTTTTGCATTGATGTTCATTAACATGACATAACAAGAAGTTATCCCAAAAATGGGTAGCAAACATCAAACGGTTAATTTTTAATGCAACCTAGCCGTCCAAAGAAGGTGTATCATCCACCTAGTGTTTACTTTTTATAAACGAAGTACAAAGATTAAATATCATAACCACCATTCCATTTTTTTTCATTCTTATGAGAAAGGAAGAGTCTTCCTCTACATGGTTATATATTAGGGTTAAAATAACCCCCCTTTTTTCATTCTTTACTCTTATAGTTTAATTGTATGTCCAATACATATTTCAATATTAAACTATAGTTGTTTATTTAGAAAATGACATCTTTTACAATTTAATAAGTTTCACTATAGTAAGGGAGATTGTACTCTCCCCTTAATCCAACTTATTAATTGATAAAAAAAATAGTATAAAAATAGATATAAAGAATATCAAAAAGTAGCATTACTATTTCCTTTATACAAAGTACAAGAGAATTTACACCACAATTTGGAGTTAGTCTCCAAACCTTTCAATTCATCATGATAAAATATACATTTACAATACTATGCATTTCAGACATACTGCATGTCGATCAACATTAAGATCATAAAAGAACATCACTTTTTTTTTCCAATACAACTCAAGAATGAATCAAAATTCTTTACAAAAGATCCAGAATTAAATAAGCAAATACATCATAAAATTTTTTGCCTTCTTTTATCACTTACAAAGTTCATCTTCAAAAATTGCTAGCATAGTTTGGTTCATTGAACTGAGCATGATAAGCACTAAGCATTAAAACAAAGTGCATTCCACTAATTTTTCCATTAAAACAAATCTGTTTTAATGAAGCAATTCATAAGTATCATAAAAATAAGCATAAGTAATAAATACTAGAAAATAAGTACAATAATGAGTCTGAATTCACTTTTAAGAAAGGAGCATATTATAATCAGCAACATCTGCATTATAACATATATTTTAATTGATCTAATCAATTTAATTTTTAAACATCCAACAGATCTTGTCATCTAATTATTTCATGATTCATTTTGAATTGAAATACAAAATTTGTCTTTACTAAGAACAAAAAAAGTTAGCTTTAGCATTTTACATATTTAGAATGATGCATCCCATAACTTAAACAAAAGAATAAGAATCAATACACACTATCCACCATTCTCTAATCCTCTGAAAGATAGAAACAGATTCACAAAGTACTCAACTGATTACTTGAATAACTATTTCAGTTCAAGGAAACTAATAAAAGGATTCAACATTAAAGATACAAAAACTAGAACAAGAATCCCAAATCAATCTGAGGAGGGATAGAGAATCAAAAAAATATACTTGCAAGTCTTAACTAACTTCTACATGTTAGAAGATATCATTCAAAGATCTAAAACCATACATTCTAAAAATCAAAGTAAGACTCACATAAGGTTAATCCCTTCTTGTGTCCATCCAAGGAGGATTCATAATAAGACAGGATGTAAAAAGAGAAATCCTTCCAATAACAAATCAAAATGGAGTATGAATCAGTAAAACAAAGTAGTCGGTCTAAACATGATTACATTTTCTCTTCTATAGAGCCAACTTAGCTGTTCTAATTCCACATCATTTCAACAAATGACTTAGTACAAAATAGACTAAAAAATCCACAAAGAAGTTTCCATCTTAGAAGAGTGGTTTCCCACTATTTCCTACAAAATAGAAAGGACAAAAAAGCTAAACCCAATAATTCGAAAAGGCCTAAGAGAGTAATCACTCTACAACTAAGAAAAGAGAGTTGAGCTACAGAGAAGTTTGATCAAATGAACTTATCTTAACAAGATTTAAAGGATCTCAAATAGAAAAGATCCAATCAAGAATTCATTTTTTTTGTACTATCAAATGAATTCCCTTTTTTTATTTCAAACTTAGAAGTTCTATTTCTAGTCTCCAAAGGAGAACAAAAAATCGAACACACAATTTATAGAAATCAACACTTCTAGTTTCCATTATGAATTCAAACTTTATCGAACAACAATATCAAAACTATCCTAGTCCATCTATTCCACGTTGCTTAAACATAAGTTTGAATTCATACAACAGAGAAGTATACAGTATAGTCCCTAGGCAGAAGTACAAATTTTAGACAAAACATGATACAGTCCAAAAGAGAAATCTATTCCTTTCTCCTTTTAAAGACCCAGAGTTCCATTCAAGTGAAACTAAAGAGAATACAAAACCCAAAGATCAATAAAAAAGGATCAGAAAGAGAGTATGAAAACCCAACACGCATTTAAGTCAAGCAAGGTATCAACATTACCCTCGAAATTGACTCAAATAGAATCACAAAATTCTAATTTCAATGCTCAGTCTAGTACATAAAGTTTGAGACAGAGAATGCATTTGTTCCAATCATCTAACACAAGAAGAAATATGAACTCCACATTTTCTATAACTTCAAAACCCCGTTATCAACTGTTTCAATGAGCTCTAAATCATACTAATGAATAAATAACAATACAATATCTAACAAGAGGTTCCATAGCCCCACAAAAAGATACAGTTCCATAAAAGGTCCATTAACCTTCAAACAAAACAATCAAGCCTTCAACAAGATGTGGGTTTTCTCAGAGCAGAGGAGAGAAGAATATCCTCCCATACTACACACCATTACAAGTTCAAAGAAAATGGTACATTCTGGGACAAAAGTACCACAACCATTCCAAACTCAAGAAGCATAAAGGAGAAGATATCAAAATATATTACTAGATCAACTCAAACCAAAACTATTATCTCAATATTTTTAGAGCAGATAGTCCCACATATGAGTTCTAAGAAACACAAAACCTTGAATACGAGTAAAACACAAAGCTTAGGATACAAGTACAGAACCAAACATAATGCTTCGAATACAAGTTCAGAACATAAAATCTTAGAATACAAGTTCAATACTAAACACAAAGCCACGAAGATGAGTTAAAAGTAGACACAAGCCTTGAGTACAAGTTTAGAACCAAACACAAGGCTTCAAATACCAATTCAAAACAACATCAGCCTCAAATACAAATTCAGAATGAAATACAAGGCTTTGAATATAAGTTCCACATGCATATCACTACTAAACTTGCATAGAGAGAGTTTCCAAAGGCTAACATTCTCATGCATTGGATTTATATCCAAAAATCACAGAGATTCTTACAACCAAGAAAGTAAATAACTAGAAAAACATGTAAACATTTATATCTTGAGAGTAGAATTGTTTTAATGAATCATTTATAAGAAAGAAATAAATCCTAATGGGTAGAGCCTATGATGCCTGATAGTGCTTCTGTCAATTTGAAGGAGACTTCCAGCTGAGCTTCCAACTCCTTTTATCCTCCACGAAAGATCAACAAGCAAAGATATTTTCTTCTAAGGCTTCATATACTTTCCTTGGTTCGAAAATAGAATAGAGAAACCAAAAATATCCACAAAGTAAAATTCAAACTGTTGGTTCGAAGAACCAGATAGCTCCATGCAGAGAAAAAATCACAAGGCATGTAAGACCAAATAACCTCCAAAAAATCCACCTTCCTTATTTCTAAGACCATTTGCATGCAAAAACTGAGGTTCATTTATGTAATTATTCCTTAATCTCCCACCTATCTCTCCTTTCCACCACCTCCTAAAACTGGCGAATGCTATTTCCACTTCAACATGCATTTCCAACTTTAGTGAAGCCTCCACATATGCTTCCACTAAGTTTAATTGCCTTTTCCAAAACTGGTTGTACCTCCCATTCATTCAACCAAATCAAATCAAATAAATGCCATTGGAACCATCACCATAATGCCATGCGACCCTAGGTTCCCTTTCAATAGTTTAGGATAGATTTCCCAAAACTTAGGTTATAACATTAGGTTTAGTCATAATCATTTCATAAGTAATTTCCACCTTATGTTAGATCAAAATCACAACCAAATAATATTAGGTAATAGGTTAAAAATATCCTACCATTTCCTTAGTTATTTCTCCCTTATTCCATTTAGCACATCAACTTAGGTTAGGACACCATCCCAACAAAATAGAATATGAAGCTTAGGTTAGATTGTAACCCAAATAAGTAGACATATCTAGGAAGTAGGTGCATTTACCTATTTTAGAGTAACGTTAGGATAATCCTTTAGGTTTAGGATTTATATTCCCTTCATAGTCATGAAGAAAAATTTATTTCTCTTACGCCATTAAATGTCTTGAATAGATCAATCCCAAAGATCCAAGCACAATCATACAATCAAATGAAGGCACATTCATACAAAACCAAAGAATTTGTAACATAAAAATTTCATTCTACTACGTCTCTCAAGCTTATGAATGTCAATTTACCATTCAGTCCGGTAAGGAGATCTAAAACATTCCTTAGATCACTTGAATTGATCCAAGGATGAGTCAGTTAAAAGAGATAAGTTTGCAACTCTCAAAACTAGATTACAACTCACGTATAAGAAGTGAAAATGGATTCTTACAATCCATATCATTTCAGTCTAATGAATATAAGAGCATAAATGATTTATCCATAACAAGCATGATTTTTAAAAATCAAGGGAACACACCTCATTCAAGAAAATCACATGCCAATGCTTACAATGCAAAAGAGAAATATAATTGTTTATCAAAGGTGTTACAGAATATATTTGCCCCTAGAAAAGCATTAAAAATCCATACTATACAAGGAAAAAATATCACTCTAATACCAAATATAAATTTGGCCATAGATCCAAATAATTAAAAACAAATAAAAAGGTCATTCATGTAGATAATAACACAACATATATAAGCCCACATATATAGGATTTTACATCCCTAGAATTTAGGAAACTTCCTCAGCTAAATATCCCACTATTTTCCTATATATGTAAGCTATTTTAACTCACTCAACAATACACCTACGTGATTTATTATTATAAATCACTCATAAATAAATATAAATCCATAATATGAGAACTAAATTAATTATTTCCTAATAATGGAAATCGAATTTCTCTCTATGATATTGTTGTTTGGCTTTCAAGCTCATATTTTGATATTTTTGACTTTTCCATTCTATAAATGATCATTGGAGGTGGCTCTAGTCTAAGTTTTTATTTTAAAACAACATTTTATTTGTTGTATTCGATCAATAGATTGTCTTTTGTCAGCTATATTTTCGTTTCAAATGTGTTATTTGCATATGAATGTGGATTTTAGAAGCATAAAGTTGGGACCTTACCATTTCAATATCACATCTTATATTTGATTTTGTTATTTCCATGTTAAACATTATATCATATGGAAAGTGTTGTTTGGATTGAATGACATTTGAAGTGTAGTATAAGGTTATTGGAATTTAATATATTAAATTATTTTTGGCATTTCAAACCATAGTTTAATTCTCCAATTTTAAAATCCAATTTCCAATTAATGAGCTAGTGGGAGTATAGTGGAAGAATTAGTGGTGGAAAGTTAATGGACATTTAATGAACCCATATGAGCATTGAACAAGGTGATGGTTTCAGATTTTGGGTCATTTGTTGGTTTGAAATTGGAAAGGAACTCGAAGTTGGGATTTTTATTGTTTTGGGTGAGTATACATTATTGGTTGTGAGCTTGATTTTTTAGTTTAGACAAATACATGTTTTTTCATTAGATAGGGTAAAAAAAAGGGATATGATCCCAGAGGCCAAGTACAAAAAGATTACATCGTGATAGAAACAAAGACAAAAAAAAAGGAATAAGACCCCCAGAATTAAACTGACTTAACTCCAAAATAGAGAAGGGGGTCAATGAAATAATGAGAAGAAGAGAACTAAGCCATTAAACAAGAAAAAATAGAGAAATTTCCCTGAAAGTCCGTAGGTAGTTTAGAAGAAGTTCCATTAGTTAGCTTTACTTTTTTTGGAGGGTTTAACCTCCTTGGTCTCTTCTTTCATGCTAGAATCTGAATTCAGCTTCTTCTGGGGGGTTCCTTGACGTCCTCCTCAGTGTCCTCCTCAGACTCCTCCTCCTCTTCAACTTCATCAGAACTGATCCACCTCCTTTTTTGCGTCTATTTTTCCATAACATATAGACAGGCACCCAAATCGTGAACTAGAGAATCTAACTACTTGATATCCCCTCAAATGTTCTTCTGGGCCAAGCATATTTTCTTGGTGGCTTCGATACTGTCAATCATGCCCTTTCTCACCACCGAGTTAGTCTCTTCCAGGACTTGGACCACCGTCTCCAAGTACTGGAATTTGTTCTTCCACATATCAATACCATGCTCTCCTTCTGAGGTAACTTTATCCTTCCCCTTCAACGGACCAGCTTTCTGATTTTCCATCCCTTCCACATTCTTCCACTTACCCATCTACTTAAAACTCAAATTTCCTTCCCTCATCTTGGATAGACACTCAACTAGGGTAATATCCTCCTCATCTTCAATTAGGGGCATTTGTTTATCCCAAGGGCTGGTTTCCCATTGTGAAACATAGAGAATAATGAGGCCCTCATGGATTGGAGACTCCACCTTACTCCATTGGAAATCCTCACTGAGGTGGTCAGAGACATGAAAAGATAGAAGGGGATACTGAGAAATTTCTTATGTCTAAACATGTTCAGAAACAGACAAGTGGTGGGTATATATCTTATGATATTTACCCTCCAGAGTCAGATACTTCATGATGTGTAGGAAGACCTCTCTCCACACCCTAGGAATATAGGAATGAGTGATACCATTGGTGAAGTAATGGATAGTTTCCTTTCCCACAAAGAAATTATTGATTTCGTACTCTCTTCAATTTCTATCCTTGAAGATTTTCAGTCCTTCTATGTCCATGCCTGTAACATGGGCGATGGCTTCCTCTGATGTTTCAATTTCCATGCCATAGATCATATCTTTCCCCTCCTTCCACGCTAATCCAAACTCCATAGTACGTGAGGGATCATGTTCTTGGATTCTGGTGATAAAGTTCCTGAAACCCCTAATTCTAAAAAGGTGCCACATAGACTTATCCTCCACAATACGCCCATGGCTGGATGGCTCGACTCTGGTTCTATCTCCACCCATGGTGGCCAAAATTTTACTCCAGTGCTAAAAACTTTGAGGTATAAAAATTTTAATATTAGACTTGCCTTTCCAAGAATAGCTTAAGCTAGACTCACTTTTGCAATATTGGAAAATGAACCCATTATTCTTCCTCACGCTACTTAAGGTGAGTGCTTACAGCTTTTAATGATTAATAATATCATTAATATGTACAAGTATGACCTCACCTTTTTTCCACACTTTGTAATCATTATTTTTAACTCCCTCATTCTCCAATATGTCCGCACAAGAATTTATGATGCAAGGGATATGAGTAATGATATGGGAATCAAAGTACTTAAGGTGCTCTTTAATATCATTAATAATATTTCCCAAGACCCAATTATTGTGACTAGTCTTGCTGATTGCATTTAAAATGAGAAGAGAGTCACCCTCAATAAGAATATGTCTAATTCCTTTCTCCTTGGCAAAACTAACACCCCAGAGAAGAGCATGAGCTTTGGCCACATTGTTGCTCTGAGTCCCCAAAGGACCAACATAGGCTAAGATCCAGTCCCCATTATGATCCCTGATTATGCCTCCTCCACCAGCCAGGCCAGGGTTTCCTTTAGAAGCCCCATCAAAATTAAGTTTGAATTTTCCCCTTTTCAGGTTTGGACCACTTAATTTTAGTGGACAACAAACTGACTTGAGGTGGAATGAAGGTGAACTGTTTGAGCACTTCCTCTTCTCTACTAGAAACAACCTTTTTAGTTTTCACCTTAATGAGTTTGGAGTTATCTTTAATCAAGGAAATCAAACTAGCACTGACCTTTCTGATATTGGCCTTCTAATTTATGAAGATGAGATAATTTATTTCCTTTAATAAGCTGTAGAATAAGTGAGGCAGGGCCATTTTCCAGGTATCCATAAGAAAGGGAAACATAAAAGGGAAATCCCATTGTAACTAACATTCCTCAATGGAATTAGGACAAACCCATTGAACCTTAAAAATCTCTAACACCTTGGACAACACCACTTGAGCAAAGGGGCATGAGATGAGGAGGTGGTTGACACTTTCCTCCTCTTTTTTACAAAGAACACACCTTTTGGGGAGGAGCATGCCATGTTTCCTCAAATTTTCCACAGTGAGGATTTTGTTCTGAGTAGCCAACCATAAGGAAAATGTTAACTTTAGGTAGAAGGTATTTTACCCAATGTTTACTCCAGTAATATTTTTGGCTAGAATTCTTGAAGTTAAGGAGGTAAGAAGATTTAACAGAGAAATTTCCAGAATCCTCTTCCTTCCAAATAATAGAGTCCTCATTTTTTTAGAAGAGAGGAGTATAAATATTCTTTAACTTCAAGTTGAGGTCATCAAAAATCTAAGTGTCCCCAATAAATTTGGGAGGGGGAAGCACCTTGTCCCAAACAACAAGATTTTTGGAGAAGCTCCAATAATCCCTAACCCAAAATTTACCATTGTCTTCAAAGAACTTTTCCAGAGTTCTCCCAGGATATTCCTCCATAAGAGTTTTATCAGAGATCCAATAGTCCCTCCAAAAGTGAATTCTATCACCTTTACAAATGTTCCATTTAATACCCCTACTCAGGATCTCTCTAGAAGAGATAAAATAATTCCTAGAAAAGGATCCCTTAGGGATATTTTCCTGCAAAAAGAAAGTCTTTATTCTGCTAGTATTCCTTAAATATTTCCTTTTGATGATATCAATCCATAGGCCCTCTTGCCTTTATCACTCTCCAACCAGCTTTAGCCACAAGAGCTTCATTCATGAGTCTCATATTATTTAATCCCAGCCCCCCATAATCCTTAGGCTTGGTCACTTTTTCCCAAGCCACAAGAGGAAATTTGAACTTCTCCTCAGCCCAATCCCACAGGAACCTTTTTTAAATTTTTTCAAGAGCTTCCAAAATCTTACCCAGAAGCGAAAAAAGGGACATGACATAGATTGGAACACCTTGAAGAGATATTTGGAGGAGTTGAATTTTTCCAGCTTGAGATAGGAGAATCCCCTTCCAAGAAGACAACTTATTGGAAACTCTCTCAAGCAGAGTGTTCCAGATGGAATGATTCAGGTTTTTTTGAATGAGGGCCATTCCCAAATAGGAGTCTGGAAAATTTTGTATCTTAAATCCAAAAATGCGGGCCATTCTATCTTGTAAATGCTATTCCACATTTATGAAGAAAATAACACTTTTGAGGAAGTTGAACAGCTAGCCAGAGACCTCCTCATGCTCATTTAGAACCTCTTTGAAGATATAGGCTTCCTATATAGATGCCTTCCCCATCAATAAATTGTCATCCAAAAATTGGTTGAGGCGGGTAGGATGAAGGCCATTAGAAATTTTGAGACCTTGTAAGAGGTTAAGGGAAACTTCCTGATTACAGAGTCTACTTAAATTTTCCACCACAATCGTATAGAGGAAGGGGGAGAGGGGATATCCCTGTATGAGACCTCTACCAACTTAAAAGAAGCCTTCTAGTTAACCATTGATTATAACTAAGAAATTGGCAGAAGAAATGTAGACCATAACCATGTTGATTAAGAAGGCATCAAACCCCAACTTGGTCAGAATGGCACTGGATAATGGCCCACAAAACCCTGCCATAAGCTTTGTGCATATCTAGCTTGAAAAACATGGTAGATCTTCTTGAAATTTTGACAAAGTGAATGGATTCTTGGATGACCACAATGTTCTCAATAATTTGTCTCCCATGAACAAAATCCGCTTGATTAGGAGAGATAAAATTGGACAGAGAACTTTCCTGAGCCTTGAAAGCGATAATTTTGGAAATCAATTTATAGCTGGTGTTGCAAAGAATGATGGATCTAAAATATTTCACATTCTTTTCTCCTATCATCTTGGGAATAAGGACTAGGAAAATGTTATAGATCTATTTAAGAATCTGACCATTACTGAAGAAAGTCTAGATCATCTCAATGACCTCATTCTTGACCAATTCCAAGAAATGTTCAAAAATGAAAGCTGGGAACCCATCTGGTCTAGGATATTTATCCAGTTCCATGTCAAAAATATCATATCTAATTTCTTCCTCCCCAGGAATGAGCATGAGATCTCTATTTTCTTGGGATATGTGAAAATGACATTCTGGAAGAGTCCAAGGGCCTTCTCCCAATATGTTCTATTTGGATCAGCCCTAGCAGAGAAATAGATCCTTAAAATATTTGACAATAACTTCAATGATTTCTTTTTCATCTTCTATGAGAGTACCATCATTTTTCCTGATCTCCTTGATCTTGAGATGATTTGTCTTGGAGGTGGTAGAGAAGTGGAAGAATTTAGTATTTCTGTCATCCTCCTCTAGCCATTTAACTATAGATTTTTTCTTCAAGTAGAATTCCTCCCTAGCCAAGATATCATGGTATTCAATGAGGAGAGTGTTCTCTTGACTTTTAAGTGCTTGGTTGAGCATATGTTCCTCCATTAGTTCCTCAATAGTCTTAAGTATTCCTCTATTTTGCTCTTACATTGAAAAATGTTCCCAAAAATTTCCTTATTCCAAGTTTTCAAATTTTGTTTAACATGCTTCAACTTTAAAATTAATTTGTACATCAATACCCCATGGACCGTGATCCTTCACCACTCCTAAATTCTCAAGAGGATGTCAGGATGTTGGAGCCACATTTTTTCAAATCTGAAAGTTCTAGATTTTTTTTAGGAATAGCCATACCCAGCTTAAGAATGATCAGATTATGGTCAGATCCAATTCTGGGCAAGGTGGAAAGAGATTAGAGTTGATTAATCATACAATAATGACTCACCACAAATCTATCAAGTCTGATCTGTATAAGGTCATGTCCAGTTATTCTATTAGCCCAAGTAAATTTGGACCCTCTAAGCTCGAGGTGCACAAGATCATTATTTACTAAAAAATTTAGTAACTTATCCATGTTGTCCATATAGGAAATAACTCCACCTTTTTTTCCCTCAGGGAAAGAGGGGTATTGAAGTCTCCTCCAACAATCCAATCACAATATTTAAATAGGGACCTCCCTTTAGAAATTTCTCTCCAAATATTCCTTCTACCAACCATGGTGTTGGGGGCATAGATATTAGAAAAAATATAGGACTTGTTTGAAGTTAAATAAGTAAAACTGCATGGTTAGGTGGTTGGTGATGATAAGAGCACCAAGCCTTTAGCCAAGAGGGGATTCTATAGGGTGAAAATGCCTCTTAAAGCCCCTTCCAAGCTTACCCAAACCTAAAGTAAATCTTTCTAGACCATCTTTCCCACTTCAAACTTTTCCGTACTCGTATTTATTTCTTGTATCATCAAGATATAAGGTTTGTATTTGTTCCTAAAATCCTTCAGGATTCTTTTGTTTATTAGGGTTATTCAACCCTCTAATATTCCAAGAGAGTAAGATCATTTATTCCTTGATTGAGGAAACCTAAGAGGTTTTTGTATCCCTTTATCAATGTATTTTTTTACCAAGGTCTCCCTCTTCTCCTTGTTATATTTTCTCCCTTTAGGAGTTAAATCTTTACCCACATCAACCTTGAAATTACTTCTGGAAATAGGCTTAGACCCTATTCCAGGAGTAACAGTGAAGGACACATGATCACTATAATCCAAAAATATACTTCCCATCAAGAGGTCAAAATAATTTGAAGTCGATATGCCTTCCTCCTATCTTTGGCCAAAAGAGCTTTGTCCAATCAAGGATAGATCTTCCAAGGAAAGACCCTGAGCCACTTTCAGTGCATAGTTCCCTTCTGAATCAGATAGATACTCAACTTCCTTCTGTTTTAGATTTGGGGAAAATTCCTCTTCACACATCTTCTCATTTTTTGCTTTACCCCATTCAACCTTGTTCTTTGGATCGTCCTCTTCAGCTTCAGCTTTAGCCTCAACCACAACTTGTGTTTCTACAACTATAGTCTCCTTTGGAACCTCTTGATCCCTTCTAGGGTCCTACCTGAAGGTTCTTCCATTTTTCCCCACCTTTCTCCATTCTGTGTTATCTTTATTAGGAGCCATAGAATGAAATCTTGGACCTGATTCCCGCTTCTTCTTCTGTGTTGTGCACTTTCAAGGATCATGCCCTATAGATTTGCATTTGTAAAAAGCAAAAGGGGATGGAGCATACTCAAATCTTTGCACCCAATCCCCAAAATTTGAGATTAAAGTGATATTTTCTTCCAGCACAACTTCTTCTTTCATATTAACACAAAACCTCGCATGCGTAAGCCTGGTTCTAGATTTAGTAACAGGATCAATCACTATCAGGGTTCCCAGACTTTTTGCTATACCAATCAGGACCTCAGGTTCCCAAAACTCAAGAGGTAAGCCAACAAGATTCACCTAGATAGGATATTGAGAGGCACTTTTTGCAAAGGGGTTAAGGCTGGTTCCCATCTTTACACATCCACATGGGAATTACCAATGAACCAAGGCCCTCCAGATAGAATTCTTAAGACATGGTCTTTATTAGGAAGAGAAATTAAGAAAAAACCATTCTCATATGCAGTTACCTCAATAGATCCATTTTGTGCCCATCTTCTCTTGGCCCAACTAGTGGAAAAAATCAATGTTGGGTCCAAGATCCAAACATTTGGTGAATAAATATCCTTCCATATTTGCCTTGGCTCGCTCCAAGAAAGAGTCAAGTATTTTAAGGGCGAGAAGGCCCTTATCTTTAGAAGGCTCTAATCCTTCTAAGGCATTTTTGTCCATATTTTTTCCCCAACTAATATTTCAACCCACGTGGATTCCACCTCTTGATCCACTCTATTGTCTTTACATAGGGTTAAGGAACGTGCTCCTGCAATAGCCCATGAGGCTTCACAAATTCCACATAATTTACAGCAAAGGCTTCCATCACTCCCACTTCCAAAATTCAAACTAGGGTTTCCCACTTCTGCTACATTCAAAATTCCATTTCCCCCTCCCACTTCCATTGCTCTAATGAAATTGACCTTAGAAAAATGCATTTTTATACTTAACATGTATGAACTATTTCTTTGAAAATTATGTTTTCATTTTGTCTTGAATTAGGCTGTATGTATACAAGTTGATATGGAATTTTCCCAATTCATTTGGTGCTTTACCTGTGAAAGTTTTGAGCTCGCACGAGTTGATATTTTGTATACCCAGTTGGTTTTTAAATGATTTTTTTCATACAATGAAATAGATATCACTTGCATGTTAGAAATTATTGACTTCTTTAAGTTCTTGTTCAGTTTTCAAAGCATACATGTCTTTCTTTTGGATTTTTGTTGTGTTAATGGTGAAAAGTGTTCATTTTTAAGGCACAGTAGCTCATTTTAAATACTTCCGAGTTGGGTATTGGTAATTTTGGAATATTTTCAAATATAAACTCAGTATCATCATTTTATTTTTCTAGGCCAAAACAAAAATAAAGTGTTTTGATGAAGGTGGAAGAATATGTTAACTATTTGAAGGATTTCATTTCTCATTGATTGTTTGTGGGTAAATACTGACTATTTATTGAGGTTCAGGCTCTATGGTTTTAGTTCAGTTATTTGATATTTTCTTTGAAGATTCTACAACCTGTAATAAATACCTTGTCAATGCATGCATTTTTTTATATAGTCAATTGGTTTATTTGATAAATAGTGACCAAGATTTGGGTATATAATATTTTTATATTTATATTCTATATTCAAGCTCTGATGGTAGTTATAAGTTGAAAATAATGGAATATTTTGGAACAAGTTGGTTTATTATCCATGCATGCATATTTTAAAGGCATCTTGTTTAAAATATTTATATTTTAAAGGCTCAAAATTATATAGTCACTTGATGGGTTTCAGAAAAGGAAATGATATTATGGAATGTTGTTTTTTGACTACTTAAGATAAAATTGTGGAAATAAAAAATTAAAGATTAAATTAAATTGATTTTGCATAATGTATATGAAAATTGATTTCATCTTAAAGAGTTAAGTTTACTTTTTAGATGAATATGACCTGTCACTTTGATTGATGAATATGTTTTGGAAAGTTAATGATTTTGCATGCTAAAATTTTGGTAATCATCTCTCCTTTCAGTTGCAATCATGTTTGGATGGGATGGTTTCGGTTCTAGAAGATCTGGGTCTCATCAATAATGGGGGAATAATTATTTTTAAGGTCAATCATAGTGGTAAAGGGTCCTATATAGGGGTGACTGAAGGGGAGCTAGTACACTTTGAGGGAGGAGATATTTTGTTAGATATGGTCCCACCCATGTTTCCATCCATTTTGATGGAAATGAACCCTACCTTCATGAATTTCTGTAAGTGATTGAATATTATACTCACACCAAAACTTCCCATAGCATTAATAACCCTCCTTTACACAAGGTTAACATACACATGCTGATCATAACGCGTCCTCCTCTAACATGTCTGTGAAATATGATCCTTCTCGTATACCTCCTTGCCATGTCTTACATGTTACCACCTTGCCACTATTAATCAGATAGAACCAAGCTATTCCTTCACATGATTCACCAAAAACCTCTAAGCATGTTAGGTTCTATTCTGTAGTACCTAAGGTGACAAGTGCGATAAAGAGAGTTAAGTTGGAAGTGGAGGAAGATTATGGGATCATTACTCATACTATTATGCCTGTTGAACCATATGAATATGTTGATATGACCACTTAATCTAGAACACCATTTCTATATTTGACATGGGGAGATTGATTATGATGTTTGGGATTGGAAAAATTGATAAAAATATGAATCATTTACTGATACTTTATATTTTTGGATTATAGTTGGTAAACTTATGATGACAATTTATTATACTATATCTATATGAATGGATGAATTTTTAAGTTTTTTTGTTGTTTAGTGATGATGATGATGATGTTCTATTGGTATTTTGGAAAGGAATGAATGCTTTATGGTTGTGTTTTGTATTTATTTAATGTATGGAGTATCTAGCGGGCCACTGTTTTTATGAGTCATGCCTCATTTAAATGCCTAAAGTAAAATGTCTTAAAGTTTTTCGAGTCCTTGATTATAATGATACTTTATTATAAAGTATCACGTACATCATAAGTGAAGACTTATTATAAGTTATAAATTATTCACTTGAAAATTATTCAAATAATTCAATTAGTTATATTTGATTATGTTTAAGAAGATGTTATAAAAAGACTTTGATGATAAAATTTCAAGGGATGAGAAATCAAGCATTATGATGACATTGTTTTGAGGTTTGAGTATGAAAATTAAATGCAATAGGTATATCCAGATTTAATATTATTTTATCTAATTTATTATTCTGCATTTTATCTAAACTAACTATAGATATTTATCTGTCATATCCAAATAAGGAACTGATGATATATTCATTTGGATCTCGAAATAAATGCAATTTTTAGCCATGTTGGCCTTAATTTGAATCATGATCTTGTTAAGACGTTGTTTTAGCGATCATTGTAAATTATTTTATTAATGCAAAATTAGTTTCTCTTCATCATGTCTATCTCTATTTTCATTAGTATCATTTTTGTAACTATGTTTATATGTTAATATAATTTAGATTATTTTTTTAGTTTGATGTTACTTTTGTCTTCAATATCATAATATCATTTTATTAATTATTGTAAGGAAGATATTATCATATATCACTCAAGTATTTCACATTTTTAATAGGTTACCTAGCTAATAGGTTTCACTCTGTTAGATAAAGGTTGAGAACATAATTTCCATACAGAAAATAAATTTGATTTGTGAGTGATTATCTTGCACATAAAGTCATAAAGCTTATGGGAAATCTATTTATCAATCTAATTAATATTTATGTGGTCTTGTTATTATTTTTGATATATTGATTTGTTATTTTGTTGGAGTGTGTATAGCCTATTTACTTCTAAGACATATAAACTTCCCATATCTTATGTTGAATCATTATTGAACCTATGTTAAACTACCCACACTTAACACAAATCTTAAGTATAATTACAATTAAACTTATTTTATTTCATCTTAACCTTTTATGTTATGAAAAATCATTGATTGGTTGTCGGTATAAATTTCATTGACAACAGGTTCGACCCTCTTAGTTTTCTAAGAGAAATGTTCAGAGCATTATTCCTTGGAATTTTGAGTTGTAGGCCTCAGATATGCCTATTTGCAGTTGGACACCTACATCTCCCACCATTGTAGTCAATTTTGCATCTTCTAAGAGCAATAAAAGTCTTGTTTTGTGGATATTCTCTACCTTATCTAGTATTTTATCACATATTCTTTCCTTTTCCCTTGCATTTTTGGTTTTTTGTGCATATTTCATATCCCTTATAGGTGTCTTTTATGTTGTGCTCCATGAAAGCAAGTGAGTGGATAATATTTCAGAATTTTTCATGTTTGAATTCAATCCCTATACATGTTTTCCCTTATTTTCACTCAGATGAGAGTGTTTATCCCCCTCTTTTTGGTGCTATTACCTCACCTTAGTTTAGGTTCCATTTTCATGCATCCCCTTCTCACCCTGGTCCCTTGGAATCATAGATTAGTGATAGGTAGTTGTATTTCCCTTCTTAGGAGTAGTTTTAGTAGTAGAAATATGTAGAGGAAGCCAACATTATCTGGAGGTCTATCTAAAATGCAATTCCCTCAACTTAGAGACAATCCCATGTTGCCTCATATCCCCAATTCATCCTAATCTGGGACATGTACAATTGTGAGCTCCAAAAAAGAGTTTTGTGGATCATAGGGAAAGGATTTTGACTAAAGATTGGGTTCAACAAAATGATTTAATAAAATCTAAATATTAAATCTAATTTCAGAGTCACTACTATGATAAAATACAAAAATACAAATTATAAAAACTCTAAAGATGCAACTGTGTAAGAAAATAGGAGAGATAGGGCACTTATATGATTTAAACTTATCTTGAAGTAGATATAAACTAGAGAAATTGAAAAATAGGCTCGTAAAAGTGTCATAAATTCTTGATATTAATTTTGGAGTCTATAAAAAGAGATTGAAATAGGATCCTGGGAAAGGGTGATGGTGCCTAAGCACCAGAGACCTCTTATAGGTGTGTGAGATTGCGCAAAGGGCCAGAATCTAATTTTTCTTGTGTTGCTAGGGTTTTTCTGTAACTTCCTTTTGATTTCTTGATATTTACACTTGGATCTCTAAGGTACCTATAATCTACAACACAAACCCTAGTTACCTATGCAAGCTCACTAACACATAAAATTAGAATGAAAAAAATGTAACATGTGAAGTCAGAATGACCTCGACGATCATTCAAAGGATGAAATTATGACCAAGCATTACACTACTTTCCATAATCCATGTACTTATATGCACTTATGTGTGAAATAGTTTCCTTATGTTCTCCTCGTGCCAACGATGCCAAGATAACAAGCTATAGCTAGATAAAATTTAAATGTGTGGGATGGAATTTAGAACTTCCCCTTCTTATGTAGTGTATGTAGAGTAATCAACAAAAAACTACAGCCCCTTTGATATTATGTAGATATGTTTTCCCTTTAGAATTTCCCACCCTTTTAATGGTGTGTATGTTTTGTGTATATAAAGGTATCTCTTGGTTGAATTTTGACACTAGTGACAGTACATACCAATTAGGACCTCGGGATAAGAGTGAGAAAACTGAAAAGATTGACCACAAATGCTAAAAAAATTGAATACGAATAAAGAGAAAAAGAGTTCCCAGGGTGGACATGAGCACATGGGTGTCAGTTTTTAGATGGGGCACTGGTGTCCTAAGATAACTATCGATAAATGTGAGAATAATGAAAGATGAGGATCCATATGACCTGACTAGAAATAAGTACATAAGTGAAAAATGTGAGAGAGAAAGACAACAAAAAAAACCAAAGTAAGTAGATGGAGTAGGGAGTGTGTCACTAATGAATACTTTTCTTACTTTAGATCCATGTATATAACAACATACTTGAATACTGTTTGGTATATTAAAATAGTAATATGTGCATTATTTTATGTCTATAAGTGTAAGGATTACTTCCCTATAGATATGTGACCCTAATGCTCATTGTACCCCCTTTACTTCTATCCCCTTATATGTTGGTACTTACGTGTCTCCTAAACATTGCCTTAAATACCCTAGTTGAATGGATGAGTAAGAGTGCATGTTGTTGAGGAATATTTTGGCCCACATACATTCTATTTTGAACTTGATGTGAATCCTACCAACCTTGTAATTGATCACAACTTTTTAAAAGCATACATATTTTATTTTGAATTCATATAATCATCTAAAAACCCCAAAAATATACCTATATAGACACCATCACCCTTGGGAAATCCTATCAGTTCATGTCTCATCTTTTTATAGATGCCTTCAGCTTTGGTATAGACGTGTTGCATGACCCATCCTTTTTGTTTGACCATATTTACTCCTAGTCACCTTCGACCCTTGTGTGTTCTTTTTATACAAGATTTTTTTCTGTAACCTTTATCTCTAGACCTTTTCTAAGCTAGATCACCATTCCATCATGGAGTATCTAGGCTTGGGGTCCTCTACTCTGTTGGGATATCATTTTCAGAAACCTACCATACTAAAGCTAAGTTTCCCTTTTATATAGAGTACTGCATCATAGGAGTACCTATGAAGAATCCTTCTACCTGATACAATGTACCACCTGAGGATGAGGAGGAAGAAATACAAAATGATGATACTTTTGACCATCATATGAATATATCAAAAAATTTATCTCAATTTACTTAATACAAGAGAGAGTTAGAAGAAATTCTTAGTAAGCAAATTCTTTATTTTGTATCTGAAAAACTCAACCATAGGGTAGAAAAGGGGAAAGTCACTGAAATACTCTCATGTAAAAATTCCTCCAATTCTAATCCTACCAAGATTATCATTCAACTTATTAACAAAATGAATAAAAAAAAATCTTCTACTACCTCTCAACTCCTCTAAATACAAGCCAATACGGTTCAATTAGTTAACCTCCCTCTAATGGGCTCTTGGGGCATCGTACCCCCTCCTTTTCTAAATGGGCCCAACAGGGTGACCATAAATCAACCTCCCATTCAAAAAAAAGTCTTGTGAGAAGTCCAATAGGAGCCATTAGCACCCTATATTATTAGTATGGACATTGGTGGAATTTCCCCATCTATCACTTACAACAATTCTGAGGATCCCACTCTTCACATTAAGTCCTTCAAAAATATTTACAAATAATGGATCAAAAATAACTCATAATCTTCAACTAAACTCTTATCTAATACCCTTAGATGAAATTCTTTATATTCATACCATTATTTGCCTCCTAATTTTATAGTCGAGCTAAAGTCCCTAGTAACAACTCTAGTAAGTGAATTTCAATACCATGATTTACCTGAAAATAACATCAAATCTTTCATCAAATATCAACAAGATGAAAAAAAAATCAACACAATAATTTATCAAGCATTGGAAGACCCTATCCACATGGGTAGAACATAAGATGCCCAATTATAGCCTATTTCAAGTTTTCCTACAAGCCTTTGAGCCTTTCCTTCAGTACAAGATGAGCTCATTTTCTCCTACTTCCCTGTAAGAGGCCTTTGAAGAAGCCAAAAGGCAAGACTATATTATGAGGGAATTCAAGAAGGATCCTCCCAAGACAAAAAATACCAAGAAAGTCCATTTCCTTCAATGTTCAAAGAAAAATAATGTAATGGATGACAGAGTCTCAGACACTCTTCCTCTTATTGCTTCTTAAAATAGAACTATTTTCAACATTGACCAATAACCCACTAATAACAAGAGTCAACATAACTCTCATCAACCACTAAGTAAGGAAGAGTTGAAGCATTGATTACCTATAACATTTACTATGATTATAGATCCTTTTCAACCTATTCCTCATTGGCATGATGAGAGTGAGTTTTATTGGTGGCATACTAATTGGGGTCACTCACATGAGAATTATCATACACTATGTATGGATGCTATCATCTTTTTCTTATGACCTAACTTTGACTATGATGCCATCACTCACGAGTGTTTAACTAAATTAGTTAAGGCTCATGATGTGTCTTAAAATAAAGATCATCATGAATTCATCAATCAAGATTATGATAAGATAAATATATTCTCCAATCCTATGCCTAATCATGATGCTGTTGAAATTTATAAATAACAAGAGAATGCTAGAACTAATATGGTAGACACAACTTACCATCCTGAAAACATAGTTTCAATCAACAATGTAAAACATGTTATCACTTATGTCGAGTCATAATATCATGTAGCACTTTAATTAGGGACTCACAAGGTCATTTACCATACTATGCCTTAGAATAAGGCTCCTCAAGTTAAAAACCTTTCTCCTCCAGATGTCATCGTCCCATGTGAAAGTTATTCTACAGGGCCAATTGTGTCTGGATTTGGATCCTTATCTATAGACACCATCGAACCCTATATAGGCTAATCTTGCATGGATGATGGCATAGGAAATGAGAAAAAATTAGCTCTAGAGGTTTTATTACTACCCCCACTCTTTTTGAACCTATTTCTAAGGGTTCTCAGCCTACTACATAGTCTAATCATGATGAGTGGGATCCTCTTGAAGAACTTTCCTAAATTCTTGGTCTAATTACCTTATTGGAACTTATGTGTACATCACCTCACCATCTCGAGTGTCTCATGATTTCACTGTTTGACATTAATATCCCTTTCCCTCCTTCTTTAGGGTAGATTCTAGCATTGCATGGCTCATAAGAAAGTATCTAATGATAATGCAAAGAACTCTCTATTTATACTGATCTTGCCACATGATCTCATTCTTGAATTTTTTACCACATCACTTCTATGATCCTAGATGAGCCCTTTCTTTATGCATATAATCCACCACTCTTCATCTTAGTTTAGATCTTTCAAAATTTAGTTAAGCATAATCTCATTGATAAATAAGTAGTTACATGTGTGGGTTTGTTAGATTTCATCAAATCCCTTATCTATTCCATCGAAAACCTAAAATCCACATGAACTACTTGTCAAGGATATGGAAAATAACATATGCCTATGATGGGGTATATTTGGTTACCCATCACCATTCCCCTAGGACTGTCCATGTCAAAGTTATGAAATTCAATTTAACCTTATCTTATAACATTCTCCTAGGGTGGCCTTGGACTCACTGAATGAATGTGTTCGTGAAATAATTTTTCACTAGGACAATTTAGTTGACTTTCACCAATGCTCTAGGACTAATTCCCTCTTCTTGAATCAGGAAAATCCATTATTGTAGTGAAATAAAAAAAATTGTTATTGGCCTACAGGCCGGGGATCTGACAGGAACTCTTCACTGCACTTTTGGAAAATTCTTGAAATTTTGTGCAAGGGAGGAATTGGAAAGGGTGGTGTGATGTAGGGAGTGGGAAATTAGAGAAGGGGTTAATACTGCAAGTATGAAAAATTTAGATTCTTACAAATATTAACCAGAAATATCAACACACACAAGTGGAAAGAATAACAACTTTGATAAGTATATCAAGATAAGATAAAATTATAAACATAAAATATCACTTATTAACTCATCTAGAAAAGATGACACTCCTTTCTTTATTGACATTTTCACAAATATATAGAATGAAAGAGAAAGATGAAAACATATAGAGAGGAAAATAGAAAAAATTTCTATCTTTTGTTTATTCTTGGTAGATATCTACTCATGAAATTACAAAATTGACCACCTCTTGGAATGAGGAAGTAAGTAAAATATATAGTTTGTAAAATAGACTCTTCACCTACCCCCCACATGTATTTTCACTTGTATTTTACAAATTACGACTCTTTGCATTCCTAGGAAAGAAATTAAGTCCCCTTTTTATTAATTAAGGGAAAATAATTACAATTTTGAAATATAATCACATTAATCAATAAGATGAAATTGAATAGGATGAAAATGAAAATTGCAACCTCCCAATGAAGAATTGGAATGTGAAGGAAGAGAGGAAGGGGGGAGTGAAGAGATAAATAAGATAACTACTTAATTTGAAGAAGATGCATCTGTCAATGAAGACCTGATTACCAATGGCATTTTGAAAAGTTATTTAGGTGAGGTCTCAATACCTTTGAATTATTTGATGTATCCTACCACTGCAAGTGCAACTTTAATAGCTTGTGAGATGTGGACAAAACTCAAGGACTTGACCCAATTTTCAGAGAGAGGAGAGAGAGAGTTGATGTTGCATTCCATGACAAAAATTGATGAGCCCTCATATTTTTTGATATGATTTCCCTTATCTCATACAGGTAATCCAATATGTCTTCGTCGAATGAAAAAATATCTTTGTCCCCCTTTTGACAACATATTCAAATTTCTTCAACAGATCATCTGCCAAAGTGTTCTCACTCACACCTGGCACTCCAAATTTTTGTATCTCATTATTAGAATCCCCTTGCATATTTTTAAATGTTTTCTTTATACAAATCAATATCACTAAGAGTGTGGTTGATCATTTCGTAACGAGAAACTAGAGTCCTAGCCTAGACTTGAGATAAGTCTTTAGACACTGAGTTGAATACCCCCTTACTCACTAGTAGAGAAGAGTTGACTTTTCCCATCTCAATTACTAGTGGAAACACCTAGTCCTAATGTTACTTATCTACCTTAATATCATCTCTAATTATTATTAATTTTTTAACTATTACAATAATGTACTTGAACAATGACAATATCTTCGGAAGAAATATGTTTCCCTTCTCCAAAATATTGTTCACCCATTTATCGCTTACTCTTCCCTATATGGTAAAGCCTTATGATTTTATGATATAATTTGGGTTGAATCTACTAATGGGAATAAATTCCTATACTGGGAGAGATTAAGAAACATTCAGATCCATAAATTTTTGTACTTATGAGGTGAGGTTCCTTATACGATCTTCACGTTAATCAATTCTCTTCTTATACTCCTAGTTTCTCATAAGAAGGTGAGTGGAAGAATCTTGAAATAGATGAACATCTACCTTGTGGGTTGCTGGTCCAAGGGGAATGTTTTTGATATCATAATATTATGGGGCCATATCACTAATAGGATTTTTGAATTTAAGCCGAGCTACCTCTACATATTGGTTTCCTAAATTGCTATTGAAAAAGTGGGAGGAAATTTGAGCTTTCTTCCACTTATTTTACTTCACCATTTAAGATATAACCTGAAAATATAGGATCAATACCTATTTTCTCATGCATGTATCTCATCTAATAATATATTGTACCCATGATAATGTTTCATTTTCTTCGATCTCAATGTTGGGCATGATGGAATTTTCTTGTTTTGGTTGAGAAGGCAGATCTTAGGCTGGTTGAATGGGTGTGGCTATGAAAGAAGAAATTATTTGAATTCTTTGAAGAGTTGGTGGCCAAGGTAGTTAAATTTTACCTTATTTCATGCCTTCTGTAGGATCTTAAGATGTTTTTACCTTCTTTTTGTCCTCTTCTAGTGAGTGGATCGATTCCATTGATTTTCTTCTTTAAATCCTTTCAAAGTGGGCGGAACTGGAAGTTTTATCATATGCCTTCGAGCAGAGAGAGGAGATAATTATTCTAAAGAACATGGATACCTCCTAACTTGATGAATGCTTCCCTATTGTTTTTGAAACACTCTCTATATCTCTAAATCAATACCTCATTCTTTGCTTTAATCCCCTAATTCGGGCGGAGGATGCTACGGGATGCTCCAAGAAGGAACTTTCAGGAGAGGGCAAATTGTCAGAAATGATACTCGGTCGTATAACTTCGTTCCATCATCATAATCGCCATCTTGAACCAAATTAAAGTAAAAACGTCCTCAGTTCGTATAGTTATCCTCATGTGACCAATTCCCTAAAAGTAAGAGTGTGCATAAAAATGCACCCAATAGTCCCAA